>CM062209.1:2210000-2810000 GCA_031216445.1 Lateolabrax maculatus
GCTTTATTTTGTTTCGTTTTGCTCTAACCAATCAGTAGCGAGTCAATGTTATTTTCAGTTGCATTATGTCCGAAATCTCTCGTTCACTAATACTCCCTACACAGAGGGTAAATAGGCTGTGATTCAAGATGCAGGTATCTGTTGACACATGTGTTTTCCCTGTCAACAGGGAGACGACGTCCTCACTCTTAAGCCCGCTGTGTTACAAAGCTGTGATTGGCTCAGTTATTTGAGCATAAACATCCACAAGAATACAGACAGGTGTAAAACACACATTTACACTTTACAAAAGTATATAAAAGTTCAAAGCTGGAAATACAACCTGTCATCATCCCTAATCGTCATTATGTCAATAATGTCCTCCCAAGAATAGAATTACAGAAGTGTGTGTGTGTGTGTGTGTGTTTGCCAACTCTCCACTGCTCAAGACTGACACATACTTGGCTGGACATCCTGCACTGTGTGTGTGTGTGTGTGTGTGTGTGTGTGTGTGTGTGTGTGTGTGTGTGTGTGTGTTCATTGTTCTTGCATGCTGAATTTGCATGATGGCTGACAGGAGTTAAATGTGTGCTGTGGGCTGCTGGTTCTCCCAAGGAATATCTTCTTACTCCTCGTTCCCGTAAAAACAAATGAGCAGAACACTTGAATTCCATCAAAAGAAAAAAAAAAAGTAGTAGGCGAGTAGTTTGTCTTGATTAGTTTCATGAGAAACAGACTTCTAGGAAAGTCAGGTCCTTATAAAGCCACGATCAAGTGCAGAGTGCAGAGTGTGATTTTAAATAGCAGAAAGGAGGTAAATGATCGTCTTGTGCATGTTTGTCCTGTGCAGGATGAGCCAGAGGGTTTTTGTGTGTCTTAGCAACAGAAAAACGTCCTGATGACACTGTTCATGTATAAACTGTATGACATGTGCAGCATGGAGGGGTGGAGAGTTGGATGGAGGAAGAGATGAATGGAGGATATAATGTTTGGACAGGTGGAGAAGGGAAGAAAGAGAGTTGGATGGATTGAGGTTTTTATCAGCTTTTGTTTGGTCTTTAACTTTACATGATGGTTTAATAGTGTTTTGTCTTTTCTGAATGTGACTTATTTACTATTTTAATTTTGAATGCCTTCGGAAAGACACACCTGTTACACTTACAGAAGTTACAGATAACTGAGAATTTCAGTTGGTTTGAAATATGAGACTTTTACTTTTACTTTCAGTTGGGAATGTTAATAAAATCGTAAAAAGCATTGGTCGTTTGTTCAGCACCCCTAAGCTGACTGTCCTCTCTCAGCTGCAAAGATGTAAGTGGTGTGACATTGTTACAGCGTCACAAGACCTCTTATAGTGGAGGTCGGGGGTTAGTTAAATAATCTTTTTTCTAACCTATAATTTAATTTTAACCTGAGCCATAAAACCCTCAAACAGCCCTTTGAAGAAGAGAGATGTCCAACAACAACAACACACACTCTCTCTCACACACACACACACACAAATAATTGTGCTGGTAAGGAGATAAACAGTGAGCTGGCATCAGGAGAGACATGTGCTGGCCATTACTGCAGCTCAGACCCAAAGTACAAAAGCAAACACTGAATTTTCTCAGTGGCTTGTCGAGACTTTTGGGGTTTTGCTTCACTTGACTCGAGTCAAATAGCTGACAAGTGCAGTATGTAATGTGTCACTGAGCATCCGGGGTTAAAGGATAATGTTTGCTCGAGTAAACTCGAGGCTGTCCTGACTGCAGTATTTAAAAGAAAAAGCCACGTAGGTGAGGTATACTTATATATAGCCTATACCATCGAAAAACCAGCAAAGCATGTGACACAGCTGTCCTCAGTGTGAGGGTCAGGGAAGCAAAGCAACAACAAGAAGTACTTTCATTCTTTCTGTCCTTTATGAAGGGTTGAATTGCTCTGTGTGGATTATTTCCAGCTCATAAGTAGAGCTCATTTATTTTAAAGGCACAGATGACTATTAAAAATGATCTTTGGAAAGCAAGACAACAGTTGGCTGCACAGACAGAACTCTCCTCAGCTGATTTATGGAATTTGCAATAAAATCTTCTATAATTCTCATAATACAAGTTTGTAATTAATCTACTGGGGTGTACCTTAGACCTAAGAAATAAACTTTGTATGAAATGTTAAAGGGTAAGCCTGATTATTCACGATATTTTTGTTATTGTCAACAAAACCCATGAAATTACCAAGATCCACTATGTATAAATCCACAATGTATATGTTCTTCCTCTGAGCCACAGAGCTCCATTGTTGTCCACAAAACCATTAAAACACATCAATGAGCCTCACTGTTGTTCTGGGTAACGTGTTCCTTCATCACCATGAGCACATGCACTGTAGTTTATTTTGACCCAGTCCCACACACACCGTCCTGCGGCCTGAAATGATTCCTTAAAGCGTGTGGATTAATCCGCCACAGAAAATAGTCCCCAACAAATGCACTATTTCCTCCTGTTTGAGTAACATCAGCTACAAACTACAGTGTCCAGCGGTTTTGGGAAATCAGTGAGCTGTTTTAAAAGATTTATATCACACTTTGTTGGTTTGGGTCTTTTTGTGAGACTTGTTGACGATAAGAAAACCATAAAATATGTTAAACCCTGCACTCAATCCCTGTCAGTTTTTGCTGCAAAAGCTCATAACAGGCAACCATACAGTAATTTTAGAACCAATTTTTTTTAACTTTAAATGGGAAGAATTCAGCATAACTGCTTCATCAAATCAGACACTTTTGGTGCATTTTAGGAAAACATGTCACGGGTATGTCACAGTACGTGTTTGTTAAAGTGTCACAGGATCAGCTGACTCTGGTGGTATGAATGGGGAATGAACGTCATCCCTTCACCCCTACAGTAACAAGTCAGCCCTCCACCTCTGCTTTCATCTGTCCCTCTATCTGTCTTTCTATCTCCCTGTGACGGCCCATCAGTCTCTCTCTGCTCTGAACAGAAGAGAACAAAGGTTCATTAATGTACCTGGCTTGTTTCTGTTCGCCTCTGCTGTCTCTGATGTTCAACCAATTACAGCTCATTAAAGAACACTCACTCTTCCCCTGTAATCTGTCCTGTTTCCTTACTTCACTCACTTCTAAACCACACCACCGTCCCCTTGTTCGTCACCTTTTATCAACACCCCTTCACTCTGTTAACACCAGCCAATTTATGATCACAAAAATCCATAATCTGCAGTCGAAAACCAGCTTTCCCTGTTTTTCTTAATCCTCCCGCATCTTTTCTCTCGCTCTCTCTCTCTCCCCCCCTCAGTTTCCTCATTCACTTCTTCCCCTTCCTTTACTTCCCCGCTCCGCCTCTGTGTGCGGAGCAGAATGAGGCCCGGCGCTACTGTTGTATAATGTTATTTACATTTCTCGGCGGTAATTAGGCTGATAGGGGAACGGCTGTGATCCCACAGTCGATTATGAAGAACACGAAGGGAGGGAGGGAGTACTGTAGGTAGGACATAGGTCACACAAAGTACAAAGACTTTTTTTAAATATAGTGAAGTCACAGCGCAGCAAATGACTTCTTCAAGGATAGAGGTATAAAACAAATGACAACAAACATATAAATATTATTTCATTTCATATAATAAACATTATATTACATGAAATTAAATTAATAATATTAATAAAATGTTTAGTACATAAACAAGATAAATAATACATTTAAGATTATCTCAATAAAAAGGAAAAAGCTCCACTACTCATTACTTTTCTAGAAATTAAGTATTCCTTTAAAAATATATGAGACAGAAATGTGTGTTTTTAAGTTAACATGACCACACACACTCTATAACATTATCTATAACATCACCAGCTGTATGTGCACCATAGTAGGTGTGTATATAGTGTGTATGCACACTCAGACTGAGGAGACAACATGTCCGAACACAGAGTGCCGTGTTGCAGGTACAGTAAATTAGTCATTGAGGGGCCTTGCAGTGAAGTGAAGGGGGCAGCGAATAAACGAGAAACAAGGTGGAGAGAGAGAGAGAGTTAAATAAACTGGATTTGGTTTGGGGTTCGGCGTTTTGCCCAAGGAGGTGGGAATCAGTGGACGACCCGCTCTAACCCAGAAACCCTCAACCACAGACAAACCCAAAACCCACAAATCGAATTATACTGATCAACAGTAAAGCTGCAACGATTAGTCGATCATCAGCAATTGTTTTGATGATCAATAAATCTTTGAAGTAATTTATCAAGAAAAAACAACATTTAATGATTCCAGCTTCTCAGATGTGGGAATCTGATGCTTTGCCTTGGCTTACATATTAGTAATGTGAATATATTTGGGTTTTGGACTGTTGTTCATCAACATAATAATTTATGAAAAAAAAAAAGTGTTATTCGATAATGAAAAGTAATAAAGTAGAAAGCAATAGCTGTTCCCTGAGGCTGTTTCTTCTCTTTAAGGGTCATTTAAATTATCCCTGAAACTAATGAGGGCACCACAGAGCAGCTCTGCCCAGGAAGGAATCAGTCCAACATTCAACGGTGTTTAACTGCTGTTAACTGAAAACTGCTGAAAATGTTATGTTATACATTATATGTTATATAACTACTTTAAAAACACGGCAGAACACAGAAACCCTCCTGCAGAGATTTGAATCCAACGCCACCATCGACCGCTTGCACTACGTTCAGCTCAGCCCCACACTGTACTGTCATGGTCAAACGAGCTAATTCATCAGCACATTGAGTAGATGTGAATCAGCCTGGCGACGGGCCGAGTGGAGGCAACGTTACGCAAGAGGTGGCGTGCGACACCCCTGTGTGTGTGTGTGTGTGTGTGTGAGAGAGAGAGGGAGTACTGTATATACCGTATACAGTATGTATATGTGGGTTTGTTTGGTGTAATCACATCGAGACCAGAGTATGAAGAGTGTGTTCCAAGAAGAGTCGGGGGGGGGGGGGGGGGGGGGGGGGTGAGGGAGGCGGGTGATGAGGGCGGGGTCATATGGAATACACATCATGTCTCTGATAAGGATCAAAGCAGTTATGTAAAAGCCACAATCCCTTTGTTTTGTCCAAGAACACACTCCCAATCACCCCTGACTGCCAGAGTGTGTGTGTGTGTGTGTGTGTGGGTGTGTGTGTGTGTGTGTGTGAGTGTGTGTGTGTGTGAGTGTGTGTGTGTGTGTGTGTGTGAGTGTGAGTGTGTGTGCACGCATCCATTTATGCATCAGACGGGCTGACGAAAAGATAGAAGAATAAAAGAAAAAAAAAGAAATTAAGTTAAAAACATAAAGAGAAAAACAGAAACAATAGCGATCAGAATCAGATGTGTTATTATAAGTAGGTTAGAACACCGTCTCTCTCTCATCCAGCCACCCTTCACATGTTTGTGTTTGTGCTTTGGAGGAAAATAACAGGAATAAATAGATTGAACAGGCGACGCCGTCATTAGACTCAAGTCCTCCAGAACATTCTGAGAAAATAAACAAAAGATGCAGCTCACGAAACGTCCTGCGCTCAGCTCCCCCCGACTCCTGCCGGTCCACCGCAGGAAACACAGCGAAAACATCGACGTTTAGACTCTCTGATACTGAATATGTAGATCAACACTTACTTTTCTTTAAAAGAAAGGGGCTCTAAAAGGTGGCACATATTTCTTGCTCTCTGGTCTCTAACAAGACTGGCAATACTCCGATTACTTCACAACAAACAAGAAGGAAAACTAGTTGATATTTGCAGTGGAAGCAGGTTAAACAATCTCATCGCATTGGCCGACTTTTTGCATTTAAAAAAAGAAAATCTTCCCTCCCTTCCTGGTAGTTCTCTAATCTTTTGGGTAAATGGAAGAGTTTTGTAGCAATAACCCTACATTGAAACAACAAGCTTTGTGACACATCTTGAAGTTACTGGTGGCGCCCTCAGGTGTGTTTTAATGACACAGGTACCACAGCTCTGCATGAAACGTCTGTCGTTCAAAATGCAACAGAAGCAAAACGTGGTGGATCCACGCTTGAAAACAAACCGTGAGCTGAGACGATTCATTCTACACACTGAGCTTGTGGTTGAACGTCTTCTGCATTATGTGAAATACATGCATGCAGCAGCTTTTGGTTATCACATCGCTGTGCAGGAAAAGTTACAACCAAATCTACTATACAGAGAAGCAATTACCAAATGCATATCCACCGAAGAGCTGGAGACCATAAACAGTGTCAGAAATAGGCTATGATACAATAAAAAAATCTAAATATATTAAGGACATAAAGATGAAAGATTCTAAGTTTACTATGAGTGAATGTTGTTTATTTGTTGGATTTAATGTTTGTGAATGGATGAATTCAGTCACTACAGCTAAACTCTGAGATCTTGATTAAGTTTACACATGAGGACACTTCTCAAAACTCGTTTTCTAAACTCTGAACTTCAGTGTTGCATCCATTATTCTTGACAAGAGTGAACATTAGGTGAACTTCAAAGACATCTCAGGTAAGTTTCTCAAATATTCAGGCTTGTGCCGCTCGTGTTTTGTTGAGGTCAGGCTCAAGTTGCGGTGAAAGGACTTGGCACATCAATGCAACATGTGACCCGTTCCTTCAGCAAGTCATCAAACTGGAAAAAAAATAAAAATACACACCTGGGAGTCACACGAACGCACGCACGGTGTGCCGACACACTCTCCACAACACGCTACATGTTTCCCGACAAGAACACTTATCAGTTTACGATAGACAAAACACACAGCGGCCTGGAGGAGCTGTTGCCGTTAGCGGCGTCCCACCCACGGGTGCCCTTTGTGTGTCCGTCTGTCATCATCCACTTACTGTGTGGATGGACAAATTAGCTGAGAAGTGGAGATGATGAGAGGAGACTGAAGTGAAGAGAAATACAGCTCACTCTCTCAGCCGATGGCAGATGCTTTATTAATGACTTTGGTGTTAAAGTTGTTTAAATGCTCTCGGGAAAGTGTTCCCAGTCCCAAAACATGGAGCCTCTGTGGACTGAGGTGACTTTTTCAGCCACAACAAACATATCAGCTTTATTGGCCGTGTGTGTGTTCCCATACAAGGAATTTGACTCTTGTATTTCCGTTGCTCAGTGTACTTTCACAGAAATAAAGACAAATAAGCAAAAAACAAGGACAATAAAGCATATACATTAAAAAAAGAAGACAATAGGACAATATGCTTAACTGACACCTGTTTTCCAGAACAATGTACCGCATTTAATCAACAGGTAGAATTGTAAATCTGAACTGAGGTCAGTTTCTCCCTGAACATAAGTTGTGATGTGCTCTGAGAAGTGAATACAGAGCAGTTCTCTTGTGAGTTATTTTACAGTTAGGGAGTTGTTCAGGTTTATACTGCAGGCCTCTTATTCTACCAAGCCAAGTGTCTATAAATGTACAGTAGGTGTTTAACCTTTAACTTGCAATGGATGGGGGCATATTTGTCCTATAAAGTGCCACATTTTGGAGAATATTTAATCTACAAAGTGACCTGGCATCTTCCAGTTGCTGTTGTTGTACTTTAAGTTTGTTCATGTGGTAAAGGATTGAGCCTCCAGGCTTGATGTATCTGTTCAAAAAGCACTTCTTCTTCCCTTTCATTATTTATTATTCATTATTTTAATTGAATTGTTTTTCGGACCAGTGGTTTGCAGCCTTTTGGCTTCGGACCCCTTACAGGCCTACAGCTTACATGAGCAGTTTTGAAGGCACAGTTTAATCTTTTATCTTAAACACTTTCATTCTTACTTAAAATACATTTATAATATATAAATATATTTCTAAAGGATTCAGATGCACAGAGACTTATAAGTTTTAAAAGAATGCTAAATCCTTCACTTTCTCTTTTTCCTAGACTCAAATGTGGTCCGATGCTGCCCCCTGGAGGTGCAAAGTATGCCTGCATGTGAGTTTAGGTGCGTGTGTGTGTGTGTGTGTGTGTGTGTGTGTGTGTGTGTTTGTGCGTTCCTACTTTAGTCTGGAAGCAGCAGAAGAGCTGCGTCAGGTAGGGATGCTTCCTGGCCAGGGCCAGGATCCGTTTCTCAGTCAGAGTGCAGTCCACGTCGTCGTCCTGCAGGATCACGTCCTTCTTCAACACTTTGACGGCGTAAACTTCGTCGCTGCCCTTCTGCTCTGCCAGCATCACCTGGTCACATGACACACAAGAGTCAGGACGCACAGAGCGACAGGCGGCAGAGAGAAGAGGAATGAGAGAGGGACAGCGGACCAAAACACAAGCACAAGCCGAGCTAAGGTCAGACGCTCACCTTTCCGAAGCTTCCTTTTCCCAGAACTTTGATGAACAGGAAGTCGTGCAGGTTCATCCTCTTGATTTCAGGAGCAATGTGACCTTTGACCTCCCCGTTCTCCCGGTTTGCCTTGTCCTCCACTTCGACGCCGCCTCCTCCACCTCCTCCTCCACCTCCTCCTTCGCCTTCATGACTGTCCCCCGTTACCGTGGCAACAGATGAGGCGGAGGAGAGGGGGTGTGTTTTGTGCTCCTCCCCGCGGTGGTCGAACGACAGAGCCTTCCGGATGTTCTCCAGCTCCTTCGCATCTGGACAGGAATGACAACAAGGTGAGTTCTGGTGTGTGCGTTCAGTCGGTTGGTGAGTTTATGTGCGATAGTGCGAGCGTCTGTTACCCTGGTCACATGGTGAGGTGGGGGCGGACTTTGAGCGATCCTCTTCTGTCTTAGGCGTCCCTGATAGCGGCTGCTGGGGGTCCTGACCCTGAGGAAGCTGTTTAACGACAAAATACCTGTCAACATCTTCATCGCTCATTCTTCATCGACTTCCTTATTCCTCTTGATCTCATGTTGATTTTATCTCTGCTTAAAAGTCCATTTAAATGCTTTCAATTCTTTTTATTTCTTTGTAAAGACTCACCTTTTTCCGTCTCTGGGCGCTGTTGGAGATCTTGTCCGGTGTGACTCCGAGGTCGGAGAGGACTTTGGCGATCCCCCTGGCGTCCACGCCACAGTTGGGAGCTACGTTACTCTCACAGCGCCTGTGTACATTCACTTTACACACTGAGACACACACACAGGGAGGAAGGCAGGTAGTGACACTACAATGAATTTATACGAATGAGGAAATTAAATATGTATACATTTTTCCTTGTCAAGGGAACTGCAATACAGCTACGATAAAGACTTGAATATGTTTGCTTTCACTTTTATCAACTAAAACATTATATGGACAAAAGTTAAGACACGTTTGTCCGTACCTTTACACTGGAGTCCCTGACGCAGCAGACCCCAGAGCAGAGACCCACAGTGGTCGCAGAAGGTGAGAACTTTAAAGTTGTGGATGCTGAACTTGTGCGGCACGTTGACACTGAACCGCTGAGAACCAACTGGCTGTAAGGCACAAGAAGACAGTGAGACCACCTGCAGGACTCTGGAGGTCTCATCTGGCTGGAGAAATGTGGGAATGTGAATGCTGTTCCTGCTACCGCTGCCGCCAATGCTCCTTTAGAATTTTTTGGGTCATTTATTGCCCTTTACTGACAGTTGAGAAATAAATGGGAATGACCCTCAACCACCTAGACCACCCAGAGGCCATTAGGTCGTACTGGAAAGTGAATTATTATAAAAGAACAAATGTTAAGCCTACTGCCAGGTCTGACTGCTGGGAAGATGTTATCTAAAATGCTTGATTAATAGATTTTAATTATATGATGTAAAAGTTTTTCATTTTTTCCTGTCGCACATTGTATTGATCTGATTCCATTGAAACTAATACAATCTCTATCTAATAAGAACAGCCTGCAGTTGTAGATCAGTACCTCCTCCACTGCGTCCTCCTGCTTCTTCATCCCTGCACACTTGGTAATGATCAGCTCATGGCAGCGTTTATGGACCACACAGGTACACACTGCAGGAGGAACACACACGTGGACATGAGAAACACATTTACAGGGCAGATTTATGGGTTTTAAGTGGCTCCAGTTGATAATCTCGACAAACATAAATTAAGACTAAGACACACTGGACCACAGGAATGAAAAGACACCAGCCTACCTTGACACTGGTAGCCCTGCTTTCCTAAGACACCCCTGAAGGTCAGAGAGAGGCAGAAAAATGTGTTGTTACCAATAAGAAAGATACACTGTATGTATGAAGCCTTTTTAGAGCTGCGTTTTCTGTCCTAGTAAGGAAGGAAGGATTGTGTTGAATATAAGAGGAGATAAACAGCAAATGTGTTTATTTTAAATTCAAGCCAAAACCTGAGGATCTAATATACAACTATTGAACAAAACATGTCAAGAAATTCATAACTTTACATCCAAATCTAATGTGTTTTATTCTGAAATGGCACATTTTGCAGTGGTTACCTCAATTAAATCAGTTGGCCTAGATAAAAATTAAACACTTTGTTTGTCTGTATAGTGCAGTATTTTTGTTGATTCGCCTCAGAAACCCTGAACACCGGAGGACTCGATCAAACACAGTCTCTTTGTGATTCTGATTGCACATCAAACGTTTTTTTCAGAGCGGAGCCGAAAGCGAGCGGAGCACCGAGGCCACATGGTTTCCATGTGAGTGACGCCACCACAGTTTGTTGGGATGGAAACAAACACAGCTGGCTTTGTTTATCGCTCCACACTTCACAGCATCCACTGTGTTTGCATGTAAACAAGACAGCAGGTTAGTGGGAGGCAGGAAATCAGAGCACATATTTACGTGCACTGCCTGGTTACTGTAAAAGAAACGTACACTTTTCAAGTGTATTACAGATAAATGATGCTACAGCCTGAGTAGCGTTTTTTCTTTCTTTTTGTTTTGTCACGGCCTTTAGAGTCATAGAACAGAATTATGAATTCTTGGACACGGACTGTTATGAAGACCCTTTTAAATACCTCATAAAGCATCTGCATGGCAAATAAATTAGGATTATCTTCCTAAAATCTGACCTGATTATTGAAATAAGACATTCATCATCTATGACTGTATGTGTCTGTGTGTAGTTGACTGTGTCAGTTTTTAACAGTCACTTCCCATTTGTCTTTCTCTGGCGTCAAATTTGACAAAAAAGTAGAAAGTGTGCATACATATTCATTCTCGTGAGGGGGGTGCGTGTCCTCACCAGATGAAGTCCCTGCAGTGGGAGCAGTAGGTGGGCTGTCTCAGGTAGGTGGCCATGAACTTGTGTCCGTTGACCTGGTGGACCCTCCGGCGGACGGCACCCTGCCGCTTCCTGGGACGCATCCGCTGGCGAAACACGCGCTCCTCATTCTCGGTGGAGCCTGGCGCGGCTGCACGCACACACACACAAACACACACACGCACACACATAAGCAAAATACCAAAAATGTTTTATACATGCACATTAATATACAGTGTGACAGAAAAGTGTGACGGTTGTAGCACATGCATGTAACAGTGCAGGTATCAGTCACTTTTGGTGATGTTGCTGGTTTCTGTCTTCTCTGAAATAGTCCCAAAATCTTAAACCAAGCTACTGTGCATGACCTGCATTGAAATACTGATATTTATTCCATCTTAAAATGCATGATACTACAGGCTTTGTATTGTCTTTTTGAATATCGGTACTGTAAGTTGAAGAATCATCAATGATATAGAGGAGCAAGTCATGCAGGATTTGTGGCATCTATGAACCTGCACAGAATCTGCACTCACACCATGCGGCCACTAGATGGCAGTGACATTGCGAGGCTGAAAGTGATTTAGTGATAAGTTAAACACACACACACACACACAGGTCTTTTCTTTTTCACACAGTCAGTCACTGTCTGTCTTTGTCTCTCCAGCTCTTTCTGTCTCTTTGTGTTTAATTACAGAGGGTTTTCCCAGCGGAGCAGCAGAGATTTCAATTACTGTCCAACCCTGTGTTAAGTACATACACACACACACACACACACACACACACACACAGTGCGAGCAAGCGAGAGAGGAAGGGTTAACTTTGCTTTAATGTTAATTAGGAAGCGTAGAAGGGCTGGGAAGAGAGTCAAACTCTTAAAATCGTCTCTTTAAGTCTCTTTAAATAATGTTTGTTAAAAAAATATAAAATTTTGGTGCATACAATTTCCCAGATTGCCCCAAAAGTTGTCATTGGTTGCTGTGCGTTGGTTGCTTTAGTTAATTGTTGTTGACTAAAACTAAAAGAACGTATGCCAATACGTGGTATACCTGTGTCAAACACACTGGATCAGATATAAACTGATCAAATCACAACATACAATGCTCTTTTACATTTACGGTAGGATGCTAAAGGCAGGATTCCAGATCTGAGACCTCTGAACTCTGCTCAGGTTCAGGGCGACATTTTGCTCGGGATGGTAAATATACAAATCTGCAAGACTGCAAGGAAGCTATAAAACAGTCAGCAGATTAGATTCAGCTAGAGAAAGAAGATGCTGAGACTTTTAAAAAAATATCTTTAAAGAAAACAGAGAGTGCAGGAGGTAACATTTGTTTGACATGTTGAATTTATGTTTACTGCTGATGTGGTGAAACGACTTCAAGATGAGGAAAGAATCTTTAAATATTACAGACTGTGGTGAGATTATAGGGATTCCTTCAGTTGTTATGATGTTATTGCAGAGTGATCTAACTCTTCCTTCAGCGTTTTCTTTTTACAGATCAAATCAGGTGACATAATTGATTTGCATTTTGGATATGGCTGACCCTGAGTGGGCACCAGGCCTCTATCTGGCCATGTTTGCCATCATCAACCCACTGAGTAACTCAGAGTCACAGAATCCTTTTTCCTCAGAAGCCGTGGTGTGAGAAAGTGGAAATGACTCAGTATGTTTCTGTGCAAACAGGTGAATTAACGGTAAAATTAGTTTTATTTGGCCACATCCTGACTTAATAAATTAGTAATCATGCAGCAAGGATACCTAAGAATCTCATCCAAAGCAAAACTTTATAAAAACGACTGGCTGGATTGATATGAGGTTATCTGTGGGTATTTATGTTCCTCTTGCACCTTTGGCAGGTAAAAAAAAACAACTTGTACAAACGAACTATAACAATCAAATGGACAGCCTGCCATTAACTTCCCTGAGCACATTCACGCTCTCCAAAGGATGACCTCTTCCTACTTTAAGCGCTCCACAAGCTTTCTTCTAGCGCCTACAAACTTTACATTCATAGCTGCTCAGTCCTCGCTGCAGATTCCTTCCTCCTGTCATGTTTGGCCTGTCATCAGTCTGACTCTTCCAGTCCCTTTGCTACACGACATCACCATCGCCTAGCAACTGAGGACTGCTGCCTGGCAACGGGGGGGGGGGGGGGGGGGGTATGTGATAGATATGCTGCTCCTCTGTCATGTCCTCATCACAGCCCCAAAAGTTTAAATTTTGAAGACTTAGATAGCTCAATGCTCCACAGGTGACACTGCGAGAAACTACCATGAGTGACACCTCGGACAACGGGCGCCTTCGCCTTCAGTAGCACCTATAGGCACTGACAAGACTTCCACGTCTCAGTCCTGCTAGAAACCCCCAACTCGAGTGCACTGACGGTGGCACAGCAACTGCTTCGCTCAGTTAATCCTGCTAAAGTTGGCCCACTCCTCCCACCATTTTAACTTAACCACAAAACCAAATCCTTGCACGATGCAAGCGACACATCTAGTGCAGAAGCTTATTGTTAAAAGAATGAATAAATAACATTCACAAAGCGCTGGCAGCGTCCATTTGCCTTTTTTACATGAACTGTGGGATCTGTTAGTAACAGAAAGCAAACGCATCTCACCTGCATGTTCATTCAAATCTTTAATTATTAGGGAGCTTCTAAACTTCTTTTTTCATTCAGTTTAGTCCTTGTACAAAGTGGGCATATTTTAGAAGAATCAGGAGTTTATTTGGTCATTTTTTGTTTTTATTTGTAAGCCTGGAGGCTTCCACAATAACAGACATTGAATTCAAGACATGAACCATGAATAACCAAACGTGTTCTTCATAAAAGCAACAAGATTTTTCATGCAAACTGCATCATGTTCAGAGTATAATACTCTCCCATCTGATAACAACAGAGCCACAACTACATATAAATATTTCACCTGCTTTTAGCAACAGGCAGCAGCTTATCACCCTGTCCTGGGGACAGCAGGTGTGTGTGTGTGTGCGTGTGCGTGTGTGTACGCGTGTGTGTGTGTGTGTGCGTGTGTGTGTGTGTGTGTGCGTGTGCGTGTGTGTGTGCGTGTGTGTGTGTGTGCATAAAAGCTAATAGGTTGATTGCAGCTCTCAGGCCTGACAGTTCATCCATGTGTTCTCTGCTATGCAAACACATTTAAGTAATGACTGCAATTTCAGCTACCCACACACTCTCTCTCTCACACACACACACACACACACACACACACACACACACACTCAACTGTGTTTCCATCACTTCGGAGGACATTACATTGACTTACATTCATTCCCTGGAGACTTTAACCCTAACCCTAACCATAACCACTACTTGCCTAAAACTAACCTTAAACCAAGTCTTCACCCACCATTTACCTTATGGGGACCTTCATTTTGTCCCCAAAAGGAAGGTGAGTCCCCACAATGTGACTGTGTAAACACGATTAGGTCCCCACAACATGAGTAATACATGATACATACACACACGAAAGAAATATAATTAAAGACTAAAGAACACATTTATAAAGATGAGAAAAAGAAAAGTCCTTGTCCTAATGAGACCTATCTCTCTCTCTCTCTCTCTCCCTCTGTTTTTCGATGATGTAACTGGTCCATTAGAGAACACTCCACTTTACTAATCAATTTATCACCTCCCTCCCCCCTCTTTCGACCTCCACTTCACTCCCTCTCTGTCTTTCTCTTCTTCCATTCTGTCATGTCTCTCTAACATGTAATCTGGTGCACAACCACCACACACACACACACACACACACATGCACAAACACTGTTACACATTCACTCTGTCATCTCTGACTTACGTTCGATAGCTACTTTGACCCGACACAAGGTGGGAAAATCATTCCCATCAGGTGAAGTAAGAAAACAGATGTGTTTTTATCATTGTATTTTTCAACCAAAATATGCTGAAAACAGAAGCGACCTTCATAACCATCAGTGGTTATTCGTCATATATAAAACAGATTTTGTGATTATCTTTGGTTAAAAAAGACAACGTGAAAAATAAACATAAATGAAGGCGGCGCTTTTTATAGCTCATAATGGTTTGATTCGATTGAGGAGCGTGTCCCTTGCACCTGTGTGCCAACCAAACTCATTCACATACTATACTTGCTGCCCCATTGTTGTCGTATTTGACAGGTTCGGATGGTCTCCGCTGAGGCTAATATATTGATGAGTAACGCCGCGGCCTCGGTTAGGATGCTTTCAGGCTGTTGATCAGACATCAGTGTGGCGAACGAACAAACAACATCGTTTGCCTTTATTCTGAAAGGCTCTCTCTTTTCTACCTCATAAAACAAACCTTCAATAGTGAACGCTTTTCAATTGTTTATATATAAAAGGTTTTCCCAATATTATATGAGAGCATTTTAACTGTATATAAGCACATTTTACTAGTATGTATGAAAGTGTTTTTGTTGAGTGTTTCAGTTGTGTGTGTAAAAGCATTTCACCAGTATGTGTGAGAGGTTTTCAGTATAGTATGTGAATGAGTTTGGTTTCATATGTGTATGTGATGGGAAAGCATTAACCTTCAACAGTGACATGTGAACCATGTATCAGTGCCTTCAGCAGTAGATTTAACTGTGTATTGTCGAACACCATTGCAACCGTAGATGGATGTGTCATGTTTTTTCATGCCTATGGTTTGCTGACTACAAAAAAAAATTATTTAAAGTGTGACTCTTTTCCTCTGCTCTATTTCATCACAAGTTCATGAGCGACAGTGGAATCTATGTGTCCACAGAACAACAACAATGGTGGATCCTCATGCACTCTGAAACAGCGTCTCACCAGTCAAAATCAAACACACAAGACTACATAACCTGGAGCTGATTTCACTGTCTAAGAAGCAGCCTACAGCAGCGAGGAACCACCAGAACAGCTAGAACACTGCTCCACCAAACAGGTTGTTACTTCAAGTGAAGCCATGGAGGATGTACAGTCTGTAAATGCCTGTTACAGTAATGTAGAGTAACATGAGACAGGCAGACAGTGAGTTTGTTCATGTGTCTACCAGATCCTCCTGTATAAACACCTCTGGTGTGTGTGTGTGTGTGTGTGTGTGTATCCATGCTGCCATGAGTTGAAATATAAACTAAGCAGCAGCAGGCCCTGCCATTTTAAACAGTCAGCAGCTATTCAAAAAGGTTCCAGCAGGCTGGACGGTGCAGGGATTTTTTTCTGTCTTATGATTGTGTTTCCCTGACAAGCGGCCTGTCGTGGTCTCGTGGTCAGTCCTCACTGAGTAGCAAAGGTGGAGACAGCAGTGACTTTAACAAACAGTCAGACTTGGTTTCTTTTAACCATGAATGGCGTCTTTCCCTGAACTTAACCAAGTAGTTCTAGTTGCCTGAACTTAATCATGAAGGTCAGAAAACACTTGTATGAGTGGCTTTTGAGCGGTCGTATGGGCTGTTCAGTAAAGCACTGGCAAACAACGCTTTGGCTTGTCATATTGTGACCTCCTGGAGAAACAGCAGTCAATTTGTGTGTTTTTGCATGTAACGTCTTGGGTTTACAGGAGAAGACTGCAGCTGTGAACTCTCTCTCATCACCTCTCTTGCATTATAAATAATGAGGTGATCAGAGTCCAGCACTGAACTCTGTGTCATCATTAAACTTCAACCGAAAAAGCACTTACTGCGTGACATCATGTCTCTCATTTCTGTATAAGATACACACAAGTGCACAGGAAACTTGCAATGTCTGTTTCCTGGTGTAATGGTGTTGTTTGCATATTGGTGACTGACTGACTCAAGACTTCACTGTCACGGTGTGACATAAAAAGAGAAATCCTCATTTAAAATCAGAAAGTTAAAGTTATTCTTTAAGAGCAAGATATAACTTATTTCAAATCAGATCCCTGGAAATTCATTTTACAAACACCGTGTTGATTCTACTCTCTCATATGCTTTATTAAAATGAGACGCAGATTGACAATAAAGATTGAGAAAGAGGAAAAAGGCAGCAGGGAAGTGTTACTCAACACATGAGAACTTACTTTTACAAAGCTTTTACTGAAAAACCACAGGCACTTTAGACAACACACACACACACACACACACACACACATACACACAAGCACACACATACACACACACACACATATGTCCGCTAGACACACAGCACATCAAAGAGAGACATCAGCTTCAGAGAGAAAACAGCTGTCGATTTGCCTGAT
The DNA here is from genome assembly GCA_031216445.1 of Lateolabrax maculatus. Lineage (NCBI taxonomy): Eukaryota > Metazoa > Chordata > Actinopteri > Acropomatiformes > Lateolabracidae > Lateolabrax > Lateolabrax maculatus. The sequence continues at coordinate 2,227,281 of CM062209.1, forward strand.
ATATTGTATACAGTATGTGTGTGTGAATTTAAATGCTGTATTCAGAGTGAGTTTATATGTAAATGAAGTATTGTCATGTAATGTATGAAAAAAATTAATAATGCAAAGAGAGCAGAGAGGTGTTTCTGTCTTTATGTTAATCATCCTTGGGTTATTGGAGAGGTACAGATTTATTATTATATTATAATTATTATTATTATCGTTACATCTTTCCTTCCTCTAAATTCCCACTTAAAGCTCAACAATAAGACATAAACATGATGTCTAAATGACACAAAACAACACTGGCGTGTCTGTAATGTAGATCCACATCATTGTGGTCTGACTGACTAAAGAAAACCCACAAAACAAAAACCCATAAGTTTCATCAGAACTGCTTTATCCTTCTGTCTCATGTTGACATCGCGTATTTGTTGATGTCACTGTTAACAGCACAAATTCCTTTCATTCATTCTTCATCTAGGGAATACTATTGTTTTCTTTTCACTGACCATACGGATGTTTGCAGCTCAAAGGGTTCAAACTTCTGGTTTTCTGGTCGATGGACGGCATCACTGAAGAAACATTGAATATATATATATTAATAACACTTTCCTCACTGACTCTGCAGAAAGGCTGGAAACATGACGCTGACATTTCAAAAAGCAGGTCTAACTGCATGAGGAGGACTCGTGGGGAACAGGCCTCTCTTTAAGCCTGTCCAGACACGTAAATCGCACACTTCTGCAGTCAAGAGAGGGGCTCTTCATTTGATAGTGGGCTGACATGTCTTTTTAAGTGTAGTCACACATTTACTCCCTGGAGGGAAAACTGCAATACTTAACACAGATATATCACTACCTTCTGTGCTCACAAGACTTGTTAGGGACGTCTTAAACTCCACGCTCATTCCAAAGTATTTTAAAATATAAACTCAAGAACCAAAGAAAGCCAAAACTGAATAGTTACTGCATATGTATTTTATTCTCCCACAATTAACAGCAAGTTCAACCAAACGAATAATCTGTGAATTTTCCATATTTGTGTGTATAAGATGCTACTCTACTCTTAATTGCTGATTGATATGATGCAATATGATAAAACCTACAACATCCACATAAATTCTCATGGAAGTTGTGGGTTTTATTTTTCTGAGTGAAGCAACATTGGTTTTCTGGAATAAAAATAAGAGGAACTCCATTAGCTGTGAAAGCCACAATGACTTGACGGGAAAAAACACAACACAGCTGCGTCTTCATAGTCCTGATCAACAGATGAGAAACAGAAACAGACAGAAAATGACAGAAGTGGACATATTAAAAAAGATGAGATTATCACTTTAGACCGAAGGCCTCTGTGACGATTATGAAGCGGGTCTTTTGTGTCATTAACAGAAGGAAAATGACAAAACATAAAGCGAGAGCAGAGGATAACAGACAGCAGCAGTGATTCTGCGTTACGTACATGTTGGCCGACCTCAGGCGACCCATGTTGACCCTGAACTTTGTCTGAAAAGAGTCTTTACCTTCACTGGAAGATCCCGATAGGTCAATTACAACATACACCTTCCCCTCCGGCTCGAGGTCAATCTGCAGACACAGAGGTGATGGAAGAAGTGTGGGCAGGAGGGGAAGGAGGGACAAGGGGAAAGAGAAAGAAAAATGGAAGAAAGAGACAAAGAGAGACAGTTAAGAGTACAAATATGAGTACAAATCTGCTTTAATTGATCTTAACTGTTTTCTGTAGCTGTCTGATCCATGTTGTCTATAGCATGGAAGTTTGATAGCAAAATGTACAGAAGGCAATTGTTGTTAATGAACATTATTTTAGGCATTGTCTATGCAATGTTTAAGGATTCACTCTTGTTGCTCGTGGCCAAGTAAACTGATGGGGACACACATCTCTCTCTCTCTCTGCAGCTTTCCTGTCCATATTCTAAACCAGGTGGGTATCAGCGCTTCTGTACTGGCCAGGAAGTACTAACCACCGTCATTTTAACCGACATACATTATTATTCTGTTTGTATTCAACAACTACAGCTCCCCTGAGTCTTAGCAGAAACTTTGCAGAAACCTCCAGTAAAATGTTTCAGCTTTATAGTCTGGATGAAGCTGCTGGAACAGAGGCTAGAACGGAAAAACAGGCTGAAATTTTCTTTACAGACAAAATGGCTAAAATCACCTCTTCTTTAAATCTTCTCCTCTATAATTTATGAATGACAGAAACAGGAAATCAAGTCATAAAATGTTACAGTAAAATAACATACTGCTCTACCATTGAACTAGCCATCACTATGCAGCATCGACACACTTATTTTTTGTGATTTTGCACACATTTTCCATAATACGCTGTATTTTGTTATTGGAAAAATATATTCTTAAGCCGGCTGCCCACGCGCCACCACCACAGGTGTGTTGGCAACCTGTGGGAAACTGTGTGATCGTAACATCCTGTTTGGCCGAAATCTCTCAGTGTCACTTGCAACACGGCTGTGATGTGGTAACATGTAGAAGAAAGAAAGTTGCGGTGCGACTTACAGCGAAACTAGAGGTTGACACATATCCTGTCACACACACACACACACACACACACAGTCACTTATAACGAAGTCTGAATGTGTTCAAGCCCGAGAGAAGCTCTGAGGAGTGAAGACAACTGCTGCTCTGCAATCTATTGAGTGTCTGCACATGTATGTGTATATACAGCAGTGAGTGTGTGTGTGTGTGCGGGCGTGCGTGTGTGTGTGCGTATGTGCGTGTTTGTGTGTGTGAGTGTGCATGCGTGCGTGTGTGTGTGTGTGTGTGTGCGTATGTGCGTGTTTGTGTGTGTGAGTGTGCATGCGTGCGTGTGTGTGTGTGTGTGTGTGTGTGTGTATGTGCGTGTTTGTGTGTGTGAGTGCATTTGAGCTCATCTCATGAAACCAAGTGGGCATCGGCCAGGGGCTCACAGAGTTTGTACCAGCAGTTTGTACCACCCACAGTGTCCATAATCCCCCTTTGCACACACACACACACACACAGAGTGAACAGCACTAAGTGAGGACTTGGTGCAGCAGAGGCTCAGAGGCGTGGGTTCAGTAATGTATACAGTAGGAGATGGAAAGCAGAGAGAGAGACGGATGAGGGGGAGGACAGAGAAAGTTTTTTGGCTCGTTCCAATGTGAAAGTGCATGGATGGGGGGAGGGGGAGGGGGGTGATTACTTTTTTTTAACACACTCTCTTCTCGTATGCAGCGTTTTGCCCGTTCCAGAAACGGCACCTTTTTTTTTTTTTTTCCTTTTCTTTTGGGCTTAATGGACTTTCATTATCAAGCGGGACAGAACACTGAGAGCATTTCGAGGTTTAACAGGATAATTATTCTCATCCATCTGCATTTTCTACAAGACGGAACGGAAGGAAGGAAGTCGTTGTGGCAGATGGAGAGATGACGGTGGCAGAATATTACCATGAATCTGGCAGAGGAGGGGGGAAAACACTTTCTGCTGCCAGGATTTTATGTATTATAAACAAGAAAAATGACTAGAGCACCATTGAAATTTGGGCTGTTTTTGTTAACAGTGTCAATCAAAGAACGGGGGAGCGTTGTCATTCTGTCAGATAAGGAGAGAAGAAGTGCAGGTGCATCAACGATCGCATTAGTGAAGCTTGTTTCTACACCCATACACCCTTTACACCACAAATTAGGCAGAATGACACAATGTTTTCTGGAATGGGATGGCATTGTGATTATTAGAGAAGGGGTGTAGATTATAGTATGTAGCTACGGTCCATTGTTTTGGTTTGTACATTTTTTTTACGTTCAATTTAATTATAAAAGAGGGAATATTGCATAAAAAATACAATATACAACAGAAACTACTTTCTACTCTGCTCTGTAGTAACTTCTTTTTATAACGACTTGAAGGGCGTAATCAGTATTATATAATAATGAACTTGAGTACAGCCACTTCCTTTTATTGGTTAGAATTGAGTGTACTGTCAACACTACTGAAATGGCTCATGCATTAGCCTTATTAATTAAAGTTGTTAAAGTTAATTAGCAGGAAATGAATCAATAACAATAAAGATCAATGGTTCCTAATGTCAGTCATTGCAGAGAGTTTATCCATGTAAGGCTTTAACTTTATTGTTTTCATTATCAAATAAACCTGTTGATTGCTGGTTGATTTGTATTATTTCTTTATTTGTTTAGTTTATAAAAATGTCAAAAATCCAAATTCAAGTTGATGTCTTCAAATGTCTTGTTTCAGTTCACAAGGATATAAAACTGAGAAATTGTTGGCAGTCAATCTGCTGACAATCGGCTAATTGATTAATCAACTATTCACTTGCAGCAATAATCCCTCTGCAACAATTAAAGTTATATTTGTTTTGTTTTTTTTTACAAAATCAATAAAGTCAAATAGATCAGAAGAAGGAACAATGACTCTTTAACCAACTGGTCGCAACTCATTGACATACTGAACCTGTGACAAGGGATCGCAAATAGACCGGCCAAAGGTTGGGAAGCAACGATAAAAATGATGGATTAACCCAGCTGCTGCTTTAATGTGTTTCATGGCAAACTAAGTCCTGCTGGTTTGGTTGTTTTCTTGGTGGAAGAAAATAACATATTTCAAGGCATCGCTTTGGACCCTGGAATCTCTTCAAGAACATTTGGTGGTTGACAATATCTAGGCTATTTGCTTAATCAATTAATCAAAAAATAATGAGCCCCCATCCTCCTTTGACCCTATTTCATCAAAAATTAATGAGACAACACATAGGATAAAGAAATGCAGCATTTTCAGTTACTAATAAACCACCAGTAAAGACGATTATGACGTCATCAAGAAGGGAAAACAAACAGTGAACTGGCTGTGTGAACCCTATACATCCCAAACACACACACACACACACACCACCTCCCTTCCTCTGAGGTCACAGCCCTGCATTCATCGGCTGCTTACTGAGCGCACTCAGACTCACAGGTGCAGATGTCTCTAAATATAGAGCCGGCAGAGGAAGGAAAGGGCCCTTCAGTGTGTGTGTGTGTGTCCACGACTGTTGTTGGCGTGTGTTAATTCTCATGAATATGGCGGATACACTGCAACAGTTCTGCTCCTCCTCCTCCCTGTTTATCTGATGGCCGACGGCTGTACGCACACAGAGGTCAAAGGTCGCAGGAAGTGAATGCAGGAGCGAAGCCGTCTTTATCAGTGGAGGAGGAGGGAAGTTATGTGTGGATCCCGCAACGTAAAAACAAATGTGCAGCATGTAAACATACAGAACATTTTGGTATTATTGATATGATCACACCACCCTACCCTGAACAAATCAATTCTTGATATGTTAGATACCCAGCATAAGTTATCGCTAAATGTTAAACTCACCGCTCCCTTTATCATTTTTTTTTCCTTTTGTCAAAGCTGTACTTTTGCTTAGTGTAATTTAGCAAGTCCACGTTTTCTTGATTGTGTTAAACCAACCTCATCTGCAGACAAGAATGCTGATATCAGACGATTCTGCAAAAGAAGTGTTTTTTTTAATTCCTGCTGGGCAGGTACAGTAGGGTTAAGTTTAGGGAAAGGCTAATACAGATGATGATTGCATGTCAGAAGTCAGATGTGCTATAAAGGGCACACTGTTTCCTGCAGGGAAACGTTGGCATGTAAACCATGAAGTGCAGATTCGTCCAGTATGGACATAAATCTTTGGGGTACTGGGCTGGTTGAAACCATGGATACTGTTTTCTGACATCAAACAAAATTAAATGAAAGTTGCTTACACTGCATGAGTCAAAAACGTTGTTTTACCCTGAGTCGGGGGGGCCATTACACATGTGCTTTGGTGTCTGTTTCCCTGCACTCACCTAGAATTGTTAATGAGACAATTTAACACGACTTTGACTGTAGTTCATTGTATAAAAAATCTAATAAAATTGTCCTGTCAACAGTTTGACAGAAGTCTCTTTTACAGTGGTGGTCAATGGTGAAAATAGTTTTTAGTTTGCCAACAAACATGAAAACTGACACTGCGTACAGAGATACTGTTTGCTTTTTAAACTTGACCAGGAAATCCAGAGTAATAAAATCACATAATCATATCACTAATAACTAAACTCAACAAGCAACAAAAATAAATCTGCATGTTGGCTATTACTGATAAGTTTCCACAGATTTAATCTGCAGATCTAGGACAGATACTCGAAATATCACATGGGCTTCATCATGTGGTTAACTGTGAGTACTAGTTTGAGTTACTGTGTGTGTGTGTGTGTAAAAGTGTGTAAAAGTGTGTGCATATTGTGCTGCATATGACACAGAGAGTTAAATTTAACACACACACACACACACACACACACACAGGCAAATTAAATTGCAGGCTTTAACTCAATTGAGCAGGTTTCCCTCCATCCGCCCTAATGCATCTGAAGCATGTATATGTGTGTGCGTGTGCGTGTGTGTGTGTTGGTCATAATAGTGCAGCTCTAGGATGATCAGTCATTCTGTTCAATACTGAAATGTCATGATTATTTTTCACAATTATACATCCATGTTTGTGGAAAAAAATACATTTATTGTACTTAATTCGACTGTAAACTGGCACTCACAGTGAATGTAACTGAGAAGTAAACAAAGCTTCATTTTAGCATTATTTTAAAGCCAAAAACTAATTAAATTAAACGGCCGTAAATAACAATGCCACCACAGCATGTAACCAAATAAAAAGGATTCACCCCCACACAGAGCATCCACTTATGTACACTCAGGCTGTTTGTGTAGTGGAAACGTCTGGTGTCCCTGCACAAAGTGATTGATCCGAGAGGGAGTGCTTGATTTAATGCACCAGAGACTCTGCAGGGGCTTGAAATGCAAAACTGAACCCTGTCAATTCAGGTTGATTGGTGGGAAACCAAAGTGTGAGTGTGTCTAGTGCAGCTTTAACTGTGCAGCCTCACTGTGTGTGAATGTGTGTGTGGTGACAGCTCCGTGTATTTCCGACGGGCCCAAAAATAAAGGTCCTTCAGCAAGCCGTGACTCCTGTCCACACCTGCCAGCTCTGTCACACACACACACACACAAACACACACCATCACGCACACACACACACACACACACACACACACAGACACAGACACACAAACATACCCACAGTCTGTTCAGGTTGAAGTGAAAGCACATGACATTGTTGAACTCTTGGCTCAGATTCCCTCTAGACACACAGGCACACACACACAAACACACGACCACACACACACACACACACGCACACACACACACACACACACACACACATACATGTTTTTTACACTCGCTTCTCATCTATTTGACTTAGACAGAGCCCAGTTTAAAATTAAAAAAAATGTCAATCTAAGAAACAAATATTAGAAGATCCATATGCAGACTGGCATCAAACAGACACAACGATATCACTGGGGACACAAATCCCTGTGAAAATCAGTTCAAACTGATCTGCTCCCGTTAAACAATCTGGACATTTTTCAGTGAAAATTGGTAGAAAGACAAAAACACTAAGATGCAGCCTGTCACCTGTGTTGTGTGTTTGGCTGAACTGAAACATACAGGTGGCAAAAACTGAGAGACCCAGGAGAGAGAGAAACCATCTGTCTGTCCCACCTTGTTTACCAAAGTGAAAGAGGGTGAAGCGGAAGACGTCCTTCCCCCCGTGTGGACAAAGAAGCTTTAAGAAAACACTATGTGACACATGCACAGCAACTTCGAATTCAGCAGCCGTCTCATGGACGTTAGTCTGAGTACAGAATCAAAACGCCAAGAGAGAAAAATCACCGTGAGGACGACAGGGAGAGAGAGGGAGAACAGGGAGGACGTTTTTTTATCTGTTCTCAGTGACAGAGAGCACACAGCCTCTGTGGAGTGACACACTGCAGACCCTCCACAGACACACACACACACACACAGGTTTGAACTGCTATACTTGTGAGAACCCTCATTGACATGGCGTCTCCAGCTCGTCCTGGGACTGGGGATCATTTGAAGTTATAAAAGCTCCCGTACATTATACAACGGTTTCCACATGCTACTAACCACGACGAATACGCTGATTCTGATGTGTAAAATCAGCGGGGTGCCCCCTTAAGTTTACCACTAACCTGTACTGTAAAGAAGTGAAGGCCGGACAAATTGTCCTCACTTTCAGAAAAAAGTCCTCACTCTCTAGGTCTAAAAGTCAAACTGGTCCTCACAAGAATGGAAGAACAGGAACACAGACTGTATGCACGCAGAGAGAGAAACTGCATCTCTAAAGAGAGCAAACTGCAGAGTGCACTCTGAAACAAAGGACGCACTGAAACAAACACCTTCTTACCTCCAACGGTCGATGTGTTACAGTCAATTTATGACGAACAAATGGACACAAATGAATAAACAGAAACACACACACACACATAAACATTCAGGTCCTGGAGAATTACTTTTCTACAGCTGGACTCACTCCTGCTGCTAATGCACTGGATTTACTTCAAATAAACCAGAACAGCCCCCCCCCCCCACACACACACACACACACACACACACACACACACACACACACACACGGCCTCCTGTCGGCAGCCACTCATGCCTGTCCTCCTGCTTAGCCGTGTCTGTCGATGCCTAATTTGTCCCTGTTGAATAAGTGATGCTGCAGCATTGTGAACAGGCCGGCTATGGTGAAACACACACACACACACACACACAGTTCTAAACCCTCAGTATATTCTTCACCTTAAGAGCTCAAAATCTATTTCCCTCATTTCTTCCTCTTTGTGGCATTATATATTTGTGTAAATTAGATAAATATATTTACAGGAGAACCCTGATAAGGATAAAAAAGTCTTACTGTTTTCAGTTAATACAGATTTTGTCTGTTTAAAATCATTTTCACACTTGGATTGGAACCTTTCCTGCCAGCAGCTGCAGTGAAGTACACAGTAAATGTAAAATACAGAAGGTCTGAACTGAGTTTCTGCTTTCTAAAGAAGTTTCTGTGTTGCAAGCTAAAGAGTGAAGTCACTGAACCACTACTGAACACTAAAACTGCAACAAGAGACCTGAATCAATCAAAGAAGGAAACCTCTCAATCATTTGGGAAAGTCCAGAGAGAGACAAGAAGTGTCCCACACGTTCCATTTAGGAGATTTTGGTAAGAGGGGCAACACTGGGGAGATATTATTCTGGAGGATATCAACTTTTAGACAAGCAGCAGCCGCTCTGAATCCACGCTGAAGCAGAATAGGCAGTTTTTCCTATCATGGTGACCAAATTTTAGGTGCAGACTGTCAGTTAATGATGACCAATACTGAGGGATCCACTACAACTGGTGATTTTTTTGTTTGTGTGTTTTAGGAGGCCAATAAGGGAAGAGAGAGATGAGGAATAACAAGGCAGCAAAGTCTGGCCAGACAGAAAAGTCCATTATTATCCAGTATAGCTGTTATATTTGTCTTATCGCACAGTGCCAGTATGTTTCAGTCTCAGTCCACCACAGGTTGCTACTTGCTCATTCCCCACCTCCACCAACCTCTCTTTACTTCTTGGACAAAGCTTATGTATTTCACAGTCTGTGATTTTAGAGGATGAAGTAACAGAAATTGGTGAAACTGGGGAATCAAACCCGGATTTGCAATCCATCCGATTAGATCATCCAAAGGACTTATCTGTCATACCAGAGTGGAACACACATATACAGCATGTGTGCAGTTCAATATGCATCTGTGCAAAAAGTGGCAGTTAGCGTTTCCTTGTGGTTTCACACAGATGGAGATGGAGGTCACTGATGGAATAACGGAAGAGAGGGAAGCGGCGATGGGGGAGAAACGTGTGCATTAACCTCTAACTGACTCATGGCAGGGTTGATCACATGTACGAGAGAGGAGGAGGAAGAGGAGGGCACAGTGTAGAAATCACAATGTACAATCAAATAACTACATATTATATTGGCCATGATTTCATCTTTCACCTTATTTTTCATTCCAAATTCCCCATATCTCACTTGGAAAGGGGCTGTAGAAGGATTTTGTTCACACATCTGGGCCCTTAATTCAGGATGTTGTGGAAAGGGAAATAACAGTTCATTAACACTTTCACTGCTGAATGGAAAATCTGTATGCACTTTAAACATTCGTCTCCTCTATGATACGGTCATGATACTCGCCTTTACCGCTCTCTCACTTCTCAGCATGAGTGGAAGAGCCCGCCCACACACCCATCTGCTTCTACTATGTACATTCACCTACACACACACACACACACACACATATGCACAAACACACACACAAACTCACATATGAGATAACGTAAAGGCATACGAGATGCACTGGTGTTAACATTTACACCATAACTTGACTTTCCTATTAAACAGTATCATAAACACACCACCCAACACGCACACACACACACACACACACACACACACAGTGTATCTATCCCTCAGTACTAACTCAAAACATACCTGAAGCATTACTCGACCATTAACTCTTCCTAAAGATTTATATTAGAGCTGTTTGGCCTTTATAAACAGCAGTGCCCTGCACTAAAAGCCTTGAACACACCGCGTGACACACACGTCAGCTGGTCAGTTTTCAAATTGACAAAAGCTCATTACTCATTAAGACGTCTACATCGGTCCTGGAAGAACTAACAGCTGGATGCATCTGTGAAATACCTCCACGAACACGTCATTTAAACTCCACTGAGAGGACGCGGCAGTGACTACAGGGCGCTGGAGCAGTTAGGGGCTGACTTTGGGTACCGAACTCTGTACGTTTAAACAGTACTGACCCAATTACGTGATGCTACCGAGTACAGATTCACGTTAAATCAATCTGAGGCCTCACTTTTCAGACCCGGAGGCTGCTGCTTTGGTAACACTCAGTATCCCCGTCAAACACAAGTCAGATGCAGAGTCGTGTCTGTGCTTCATGTCGGACCACACGGTGTCAACGGGTTAATGACATGCTGCCTTTGTTAATGTTGGCTCTGTTGCATATGAAACTGCAGCCGCATGTTTATCAGAGCGGCGACCTGCCTCCAGTCAAGGTAGTGGGAATATTGTTTGTTTGTGTTGTTCATTTTGTTGTTTGGATGGTATCTGTAGCAACAAGGCCATTAGGTACCTCAGGAAAGAAGGTGTCTGTAGACAGGTTTAGGCACCTTCAGGGATTTTTATTCTTCCGTATCTCCGACTGAGGTTTATTCAAAGATTCAATCATTAACGTCACATGTTGTCAACTGAAGCTTAATGAGCTTCATTTTAACCTAATCACACTGTGGCGCACTCGTCTGAGACACACACACACACACACACACACAAAGAGAGAGAGGGCTGTCCCAAAGCTTGTACAGTATCACATGAGCCTTAGTCAAGCTGGAGTCATGTGGCTGCACGTATCCTCAAAGAGACCTACAGCTACAGACTCACTGACACTCGTGGATGTGGGGAGTTATCTGGAATCTTTGGTACAAGCCACTTACGGACAAGATCGGCTCATATGAGTGGTTCGTGCACACAGTGTGACCGTACAAGTGAACATGCAGTATGTCTTTTAACCTGAGTACTGAGCCCAGCCCCACTTTTACTGTAACTGACAATGAGCATCTGCTGAATCAGAAGCAAAATCAGCTTTAATGGCAAAGTATGTGTACACAACAAAGCTGAAGGTGATAATGATGATATGTACACCTTAAAACTCTATTTAAACTACAAAAATATATAATCTATCATTTTTAGGTAAAGTGGATGTTTAATTTTTTTTTAAAGGTATAGAGGGTTTAACATAAAATGTCATTCATTGCCACACACATTAGATGGATTTTATGTGTATTCTGTGCATTATAAAGCTGCATCAAACACATCAACACTTCAACAAAAAGTGTTTGGCTCAAAGCTTTGCAGGCAAACTACTTAAAGCAGCACTTTCCAAATGTTTTTTATTACATCAGTCCATTAGCAATTATCATATAATAATGTTCATGTGATGTGTGTGCTGCTCTCTGTGTTTAGGTGCGCGGTACATGTACACTTTGTGAGAGTGTGTAGACTGACAGGGTGTTTTCTCTTCTCTCATCCTGTTTGTGAGGAAATGGAGACGTCTCCTTGCTAAGTTTAATTCTGCCCTGTGGAGCTCCTGTGATTTATGTTACAGACATTCCACAGAAGCTTGACCTCTACGCTCCAAACTCTGATTTATAAACTTCATTAGACTTGTTGCATAAGCTCAGCAGTATTTATACCTTTATACCTTTGTGCCGTATGTCAGTGCTTAAATGGGCTTTTTTTCCTTTGCTGAGCCCAAATGTTAAAATTTCAAGTCAGGGATGAGTGAGGCCCCGAGTCCATGCTTCCCTGCACCCAGCATGCTGTCGGGTCATCAAATGCAAACGTTTCCCTCAAAAATTAACCAGGTGAGTAACTGTAAACATTATCATCACCCACTTGGAGATGAAATAAACTTTAGAGCTGCAAACGATTAATTGATTAGTTGTCAACTATGAAATTAATCGGCAACTATTTAAAAGAAAAAATCTAATCTCAAAGGTGAATATTTTTCTGGTTTCTTTAGTTCTTCATGACAGTAAACTGAACCTCTTCGGGTTGTGGACAAAATAACTGAGTAATAAACCACCTCCTGACATTTGTGAATGAACAGTTACTGTATTACAGCTACACAGGGAGAGGGAGTGTTTTTTTTGTACAGTTTTTTTCACACAACAACACTTTGAACTGTGAAATTTGGTGGAAAGTTCAGAGATGTGTCAAGGAACAAGTGACTTTTGTTTAGTTATCTGGTACAAATGCAGCCAATTTCAAAGGATTTCTTAAAATTGCAAGATTGGAACATTGTCTTCTTTTTCTCATGAACTATTGTATAAAAATGATCGTATGTTTTATCACAGGGATAATTCCATATTAATTTTTTTTTATTAATAACAAATAACAATTATTTGGAGGACTGTGCCGACTGTGTGGAGGTAACATGGTCTCTGGGTGCTTTTTAATTGCTGTTTAAATATTAAATGTGCATTTTTTAGCATGACTTACCACAGCCTGAAACCTCACATCTAAATTCTAAAGAGACAAAGCAAAAACAACAGGAATCTCCATCAGAAATTAATTAAGAGCCTCACCAGAAAGGACTCCTGAGATCTTAAAGAATCAATTCTCTGGAATAATAATACAAAGAAAAATTAGTATTAGTTGAATAGTTTAGTTTGAGCTAAGTGTTTCTGACAGGAGCAGCAGGAGAAGCAGAGGAGCTTTTGTCACCGGCAGCTCATTTCTTCATCCTGCATTCCTTACAAATCCCTGTGACTATGTTGTGCAGTTTTTTGTACTGTAAGTGACCGACTGTAAACGGACAGGACGGCACATAGATGAGTGATAACAGGAGCTACAAGGGGGCACCTGGGCAGCCATCCCTCTCTCCCTCTTCCCTTCTTTCTCTGGGAAGTAGACTTGGACAGTGAAAACAGGAAGTAGGGCCTACCGTGTGACTCAAACACACTGTCGCTAATATTAGACTCACACACACACACACACACACACACACACACACACACACACACACACACACACAGCCCTGCCCCCGTTTCCTTCGGTCCATGGAGAGGACACCCCTCTACTTCAGCCCACAGGGAAACAGGGTCAAGAGGAGAGCAGGCCTGAGCTCTTCCTCTATTCTGTCTGTACCAGAGTTTACAGAGGCTCAGGAAACCAGACCGGACTGTAATGAAAATGTCGAAGTGCCTTTCAGAAAGACAACAAACCCCTACACACAGAACCTTATTTCAAATTCTAGTGGATAAAAGTGTATTCATTTAAGACGTTTGGAGTATTTCAGTAACTGCAACCATCATAAAGAGCTGATTTAAGTTGATACATAATATATATGATGCTGTCAGACAGTTTGTAGTAAGATGATCCTAACAAATTATTCTGAAAGGGGGAAATTTGTATGTTCTGGGAAGCAGTGGGCGATCTGAATGAAATCATTTCTCATAGTATTTCTGATTTCATCAAGATATCAATATATTTTTTTTTCTTAATAATCAATTCAGATACTGTTAATGGATAAAATAACCAGGTGAGTATGTCTGTTTCTGGCAAATCTAGTCAGTGAAATACTTCAAAATGCAAAAAAAAGAAAAAAAGAAAAAGCTGCTTCAATATAAAAATATAAATATAAAAATCCAATATTGGCGTACAGTAGTCTTGTTTTGTAACAATGCCCACAATACACCCAGATATAACACATAGATAGGTAACTTAGTATAAACAGCAAAATCTCTCAAATTGATATCATCTCTTGGTATGTATAGTCATATTGTCCAACCCAACTAAGGGGTTAATCATTTAAGATACAAAGAATTAAAATTAAAATTCTTGCAATTTGAGAATCATTCTCACATTTTCAGGTTTTTCAATTTGTCTGTTATATGTTCAGCCCTACTGAATGGTAACAGAAACTGTCAAAGTGCCTTTGAGTAAGACTGGGAACGATTACCAGGTTCAGAATCAGTGCAAAAAGCTGCTCTTGTGCTTTGACCTTTTCTGGTGCACAAATATCTTTGCACGAGAACAAACGCTTAATTACAATTGGCAGCGAGACAGTGGCGCGCTCCACATTCCTCAGATGACTACAGTTCAGTAGCTGCTGCAGTGACGGAGGAGGTCCCTTATTAACATGAAACTTGCAGCGTGTCACACTTTTGAACCAGTCAGTCAGAGCTGAACTCGTGTTCTCTCTGTCTCAGCAGACTTTATCCTCTACGTCGCCGCCGTCAGCTCCAGCAGCCGAACCACGATCGTTGACACTTCTGCCCGCAGGACAACCACACAGCAATCTGGCTCTGGCACAGTTGCAACACCAGACTAACAGTGTTAACAACCACAGCTGGGAACAAGAACGCTGCCAGAGACCAACGATACTCAAGACTGGAGATGTATTCAATCCAGCTGTTTATTTCAGCTGTTTGTTTAGTCTGTCATTACTCTATTTTTTAAAATGTGGCTTAGACTGCCAGCCAGGCAACATACTCTGATATGAGGTTTACCAACAAAGACATTGGCATTATTTACTGATGTATCAATTACAGTATAATTTGGGTAGCTGTTAACCTGTAAAATAAAAAAAGAATAAAAAAAATAAAGAAAAAAGTTAAATATGCACATCACCAGCTCCCAGAGCCCAAAGTGATGATTTCAGACAGCCCAAAAGCCCAAATATATTTAATTCACAGAGCATATAACAGAGAAAGTCTGTCCTCACATTTCTGAAGAATTTTACACCAATTTTTAATTAATATTTTTTAATTACAATATGACGTCTTGGAGTGGGACACTTGAAATGACTCGAAACGCCCTAAAAACCCTCAATGTGTTCACGTGTGATAGAAAAGCTCTGACATGTAGCTTAAAGACTAATACATACTGATAATAACAGATAAAAAACAAAGTCAAACCTCTTTCCTACCACAAATACTAGTGCACTACACATAAATACACATATAAACTTGTATGTAACTGATTCTCTGCCTCACTGATTAATCTACTACTCAACTAGATTGCAATAATGTTGAGTTTACGGCAATAACAAAATGAGAATAGACTCGATTAAAGTGTTTTTAGTGTTTATCTGCATGAGCTGGGTTGAAACTGTGCCAATAACATACTTCAGATAACTAGGAGAGGGTCACACAAATACAGCACATATTAAAGTATCCATGTTGGTGTATTGTTAAAAAAAACAATCAATTATGGGTATCTCTTTTCACCTGAGTGTGTCAATGTGTTAATGGGAAGGCACTTGTGTGCAGACCACTTAGTCTGATGAACTTGGAAACTGAAATTAACCATGAGAAGAGCAGCGACTGAAATATCACTGGACAAAACAAATAATCTCTATTCTCGTCGGCTTTCACTTGATGCATCTTCCTCCTCTCTGACATTTATTCCTGGTTCACCTGTGTTAAATATTTTTAAATGAAAGGTGTTCTTAGCATTGGACTAATTTTAGCTCAGACCTCCCCGCAGCAGAGATAGTCCGGACCTGCAAGACTGATTTAAGCTGCGTGTTATCTTGATAAAGAAAAGGTTACTTTAAGGTCTAAATACTGTAAGTCTCAGTGTAACTAAAATACAATTGCAAAAGCACAATTGTTCTGAGATTTAGGGACAGTCTGCACTGCTAAACCTTACTGAGAATAATGTAAATCTGACAAACGTTAATAGAGACTTAATTATCGCTGATGGATTACACAAATCAAGCACGTTTCAACAGTCTCATTTAGTTTAATACCATACAGACACAGATATGAACCAGTGCCTGCATGAAATGGTGGAGAAAAAAAAGCAAACTCCTAAGAAAACAGAAGCATGGTTATGTATTAAGGCTGTATGACTGATTCTACTGAAATTGCAATTTCGAGACACGCCATTGTTCATACTTTCATACCTGAGATCCACGTCTCTATACAAGAACAAAACATTCGATTGAAAAATTAAATAATTGGTGTTACTGCTTCGAAAAACCTTGTTTTTGCACATTTAAACATATCTAGGAATTCAAGTTTGATTAAATGAATGCCTGTTTGTAAAACCATCATGGTGAGATCAAACACTGCTGCCTCACCCACCAGTTTACCACCCCAACTCCCCCATCCCTCCCTCTTTCAGCCATTCAAATCCAGACAGCTCACTTCAACGCCCTCCCTGTCTTGTTCTTGTGTGCCTCTGCCACCCCTCACTCACTGCCTGTTGTGTAGTAAAATCAAACACTTGTTTTCCCGTCTCCCGCTTCGCTCTTTCATGACAAGTTCTAACAAGGCGGCTGCCTACACATTAAATCACTGTTCAGAGGAGAGCAGAAACTCCTGACAGATTTAAGAATCTGATCTCCTTTTCATGTCTCATGGATGCCAGTCACTGCATTTTCTTCGCTTCTATTATTTCACAGTTTTCTCTCAATCTCAGCCAAAAACCCCAAAGTCCAGCTGGAATGATGCCTGTTAAGCTCACCTTTAAAAAGCCCTTTATCTGAAGCTTAAGTGACTTTATTTTAGTAATTCTTTGAATGATCACAACTTCAGGACTGTCCCTATAGCTGAATATTTCATTTAAATTACATTACACATTACATTTTGATTTGTGGTGCAAGATCTATCTATCTACATATCTGTTTAGGGTATTTATTGCTGAAATTAATGTATTTAAGCATGGACACAGGTTTGGCCTTTATAATGTTTTCCTATGAGCAGTGCTCAATTAAAATGTTTCTTTATTAGTGTTGTGTAAATCTAAGCGTAAGGTACCAATACCGAAATCATTATCGTTAAATAGGTACTGCAAACATGTTTTTTGAGCTGTAAACTAAATGATAGAACTGTACTGTAATGATATATTATATATAAATAACTTAACAAATACATCAAAATGACTCAACACGCCACCTACTGTTTTAAATCAGCGCTAGACCTCGCAGGCCCGATGCTGAGATAGAGTCGACTGGTTGGGACCTGTCTACGTCAAGAAGTGTATATGAAAAAATAATTTTAATCAGATGTGGGTGGATTCTAGCAGAATTTGAGGGTGTAATAAACATGATTCTCAAAACTTTGGCCAAATAAAATTACAATTGCACCCAACGAATGTTGCTGCTGAATCGATCAGGGAGATAAAGCCCTGGATCGTCAAGGTACAGTATGCGTCCCCCGTTGATTTGGTAAATTAAAGAACCCTGCAAGAAGACAATCTTGGCTTCAAATGAAGATTGTGTTAAGTGGCCACCTCAGATTGGAAATCATCCCAGTGTTTCCATGTTTTATTCTTGTGTCAGTTCAGTAACTGGAGGAAAAGTCAATGAAAGCCCTGAGAGAATCCCTTACACAACAATTTTCATATCGCTGCATATTGTTCTTCGCGCCTGCTTGAATGAGTTCAAATTTCTGGGACGTGGATTTACTATTGTGTGTGTGTGTGTGTGTGTGTGTGCTTTAGCTGACCGGCTTGGCTGGTATAATTTTCTGCTGAAGGTGACTGACAACAGGCCGTGTACAGGCTTGCAGGAGAACAGTGACATTTAGATTTTTAGTCTGAAGTTAAATGGTTTTTTTTATTACCAGGTACTTGTCACAACAAGTGTTTCTGTTCACACGCTCTTATTAACTGAAATATCTGCTTCAGAGGATTTCCAGTGAATACCAACTGATGCTTCTGTTTCACGAGCTTCCAAGCCTTCAGATTCAGTGCGAACACATCAGCACCACCTGAACCGTTTTAGCTGAAAGACTATTTTGCATCATGATAGAAGCACTCAGCAAGGAAAATGCTGTGGTTTTACGTGATTTACATGGATGATAAGACTGTTGTATTCACCACTGCTGGGACACAGGGACACAAACAACAGACGAGAACAGGGAGCTAGTGAACCATTCAGGTGCAGTAGTGGTATTAATCTGCCCTTTGGAAACCTTTTTTTAGTCTCAAACCCGAATAGACTTTCAATTAATCAATAAACTGTTTATTCTAGAAAAAGCCAAGCACAGAGAAGCTACAATGTTTGGGATGTTTATTTGACAAATGTACTTAAAGCGAGTAATTCAGATTTGATAATTCTCTCATCACTCACACCCGGTTTACAGCCCTCCGGTCATTCACACATTAAATGATGAGAACCACGTTGCTACACGATAACACGAAAGCAAATGCTGCGTTGTGTGAAAGTGAGAACTTGCGCCACATGATAAGTGAAATGTGATACACTAACAATTTGCTGACAAACTGAAACCACTTTCCCTAAGAGGGAAGGTTTCTGTTCCTGGAAGACTTGTTTTGTGGTCACGGAGAAGTCTCCTGCACTGAATGTAATTTGAATGTATTATTATTTTACTCAATGAAACATCAGGATTCTTTCTTTAGATTGTGCTATTTTTAAAAAGTCTCTGACATAACAAAACTGTGTATACTAAAGCATTGCCATGAAGCACTGGAGCAAACAATGTATGGTTTGTGGTCCATATTATTGTGATTTGATACGTAACTTGATCATCAGTTCCCTAAACAGATGACATATTCCTTTAAGTGTCTCATATTTGCAAGGGAAAAAAGGAAAGTTCTTTTTTATGGGTACTTACTAGACACACATGTGCAACCTAGCTTTAGTCCATAAATAACAAATAAATCCAGCCTTGTATTCAGGAGGACTGTTTTACAATCTGTGACTCTCCATCAAACTAATGATAAGATTTAGTTAAGGTCTATTCACACTGTCAAAGGAGCGTTCTGTCAGCTCCTTTCACAACATCCTCACGGATATATGATCTTTTTACAGTGAGATATTCTCATTCAAAAAACTAAACTGACTGCACAGAAGATTAATAGCCTCCCTCTACATCTAAGTAGAATAAGCTTTATATTTGGAAAGAATAACTTTGCAAAAACATTTTTATTTGTTGACTCTGGACCGGACAGAGTCAGAGACGTTTCTAAGCACATCCTACAATTCCAGGGAAATTTTGATAAGGCAAGGTCAGAGGATGAAAGGGAGAAACAAGAGGCCAGACTCCAAAGATCCGTACTGAACTGTGTGGTCCTGCCTTCCTATTTTCATTCATCTCATTTAACTCCTCTGATATCTCTCATGCATTCTTCTCAAAAAGGAAAGCAAAGAACGGTCGGTCAAAACTGTGAGTAGGAGAGTCAACTATCCCGGGATGCAGAATCAAAACTAGACATTTTATTCTGAAAAGTCACCTGTCTCAGCGAAGCCAACACAGTTTTCAGAATGTATTCTCCCTGATACTTGTGGCTGGGTTTGGTGCCTTCAGATGAAATTGTACAGCACAACTGGTTAGCTGAGATGTAAATACTGTCTCAACTACTAATCATTTACTAAATATTCTTGGGGTTTAAAAAGCTTGCACACGTGGGCCCAATAAACAGCTACTTTCCTGTGTGGCCCTCAATCTCGTGGCACTGAGTCATCCAAACTTTGAGAGCCACCGCTGGAGAAAACCAGCAAAACATCAACTTTAAGAACCGCTCTGCCTGCTCTTGAAGAGGATGAGAACCCTTTCATGGCAGACGTTTTCTGAGCCGTTTACAATGGTGTTACTCACTGGGAAACTACACGCTCAGTTTAGTTCCCTCAAGTTTTTCTTTGTCTAAGATGACATAATTCACGGTGCAGCTTAAGTCGAGACATGTTCGACGTGGAGTGCCCATGGGCGCGCCTTGAAACATGCTCTGTCGAAAACACAACGTGCAAAATCAGTGAGGAAATGCATCAAAGATTAATTTGATCCCAGTGAATGAAAACAGATTAGATGTTGACACCAGTTTTTGGCTCTTTTGACTTCAATTGGAGGCCTTAAAAGAATCCAGGTAACTTCTTAATGCTTAAATGTGATGTTAAAAATAAATGACCCTTTTTCCCCTAGTTTCACCAGGCTTCTACACTTCAGAGATATAAGAGTTAACACACAAAAATAATCGTCAAACCCACAAGGACATCAGTGACAACTAAGAGTCACTTTCATCTTGTTCCAAAATCTTTAGTCAACAGCTGAATCTTTACTGTCAGAACATGGGAAACATAACACAGCTCCTGCAGCCCGTCTCCCAACGTACCGCCATGGGGAATTATCTTTTCTCCATCCCGTCCTCCTCCTGTTTTATCATCTTCCTTTCTTTCATCTTGTTCTCTCCCCATCTCTCTCTCTGTGTCTCTAATGGACCTGATGGCCTCATCAATAATACACTCAAACATTCGTCTGCTTCAGCGGTTTCAGACAACAATGAACAGCTTCTTCATGCTGTGTGTGTGTGTGTGTGTGTGTGTGTGTGCGTGTGTGCGTGTGTGTGTGTGCGTATTGGTGTCTGTCATGAATGTGGCCTAACCACACCCTGGCTTGCACTCTTTTTGTAGCTCTGCTGTAGGCCACTGGTTCATCTAACTGGAGCACAACAAAGGTAACAGGATCCATACTGTGTGTGTGTGTGTGTGTGTGTGTGTGCAGTGACTCATGTTGTGGCTCTGCAGGACTGTGAAGCAGGACAACACTGTTTGCTTTGCAGAAGCCATGTATGCATACATATTAAATAACATTGGCTGGAATCTGTTTTTTCTTTTATTTGATGTCTCAGTATCGTACCTTGGAGTGTGCTGAAAGAAACTCCTGAGCTCATTGTTTTTGGTTCCACTGTTTATCATGTGACCAGCTGCAGAGCAGGGAGGACTATTTAGCGACTAAAGAGCCACAGATTTCCAGAGAGAGGGAATAATGGACTTCCCAACTGTTTTAAGGTGATAATATGTCAGTGTTGTGTTTGCAGCTTGTTCCGCTGCTTTTAAGTGGTCAAAAGATGAATTAATGCTGCTTTAAAGAAGCACGTTCACCTCACTTAGGCATGATTATGAAATACTAATTTCCATTTTTTTATCTATTGGTTCAATAATGTGAGATTGTAAATCAATGTTATGAGATATAACATTGTACTGTCATGACATTATTTGTATTTTTTTTCATGCTGTAGTTGTTTACTTTTAAGTATATTTTTGAAGGCAGGACTTTTCTTTGTGCTGAAATGTCTTCAGTGAATTGATTATTTGACCCACAGCAACTTAATCGACAGTTATGGTTTGCGATCAATGGTTTATCTCAGCCTCTCAGATGCAAGGCTGGATGGGAAGACACGTTGACATGTCACAGTAGGAAAAGCACAGCTGTAAATATTCAAATGACTGACGGCTGAATTCCATTTAGCTGCTGTAGTGTCAGGGCGCTGGCTCACTGAAGCTTACTGGGACGAGCTGTCCTTAATGTCCCAACTTTTCCTACTCTGACAAGTCAAAATGTCTGCTGTGAAAAACCCCTGGGGCCCCAGACCCTCAAGGGCCCAAAAGGCCTCAGGTTCTCAGGTGACAATTTGATTAATCTTTTTTTGTTGTTGTTGTTTTCGCCAATAAAGTACATTTAGAAACTGAGGTGGGTCCTGCATTATTTGTTAATCCTGCCTTATATTGTCAGAGAATAGTCTGAAGACTTTATTTCAGCTTCTATGCTGCTCAGATGCTTCATGTTCCTGAATAAAAGAGCCCTGCTAACAGTTTACTCTGGCCATGCTCAAATGTAGGAATCTGGTGATTTACTCAGTTTGAAATCTTAATAAATTGAATATATTTGGGGTTTGCAGTGTTTGGATAAGTCTTGGTTGGTATCCTATTTTTCAGGATTAATAGATTAATTGAACAATGATGAGGGTGCCTGTTGCAGCCCTTGTCATTGTACCCCAGAGAGGCAGCCCGAGGGGGTGCAGCACTTTCCCCACCACCCGGTCTTACCCAGTCCTCGAAGTGCTTGCTGCCGTTGTGCAGGATGTCCTCGAACTGGATGATGCAGTTGGCCACGAAGTCGTCGTAGCCGATGGGCGCGTCGTGGAAGACGGACAGCTCGATCCTGCGGCCGTCGTGCACCTCCGTGGTGAACTCGTCGTTCCACGCGGGGCTGTTGGTCCTCTGCTTGGTGGAGGTCTGGCCCACGCGGGAGTCGTCCACGTTCAGGGCGATGTACGTGTCCAGGAGGAAGGAGGTCTGGGTCTTGGGGCCGACGGCGTGACGCAGGGACCAAGCCGTGGGCTTGAGCTCCAGAGCCTCGCAGATCTTGATCTTCAGCTGCCCGTTGAAGATCACCATGGTGGCGATCCGGTCCCGAACACTGGAACTTGTAGACAGAGAAAGCACCACACCTTCCTCCCCACCCTCTCCAGACCACCGGGGCGCTGGGACGGTCTGAACAACGGCTCGGATCAACCGGTGGTCCTCCGCGCAGACACGCTCCTTCCCTCCGGATGAGTGTGACGGAGCTGAAGCCTCTCACATCTGGTCTGGGTCTTGCCTTAAAAAGTCTACACTTGTCGAATATGCTACAAAATCCACCCCCCCACACCCCCAAAAAAATAATAAAATAAACTACAGCAGCAGCGGCAGCAGCAGGGAAACGAGCGTTAAGCGCACGGAAGAGAGGAGCTACGCACGGCCGGGAGGACACACACGCGCAAAGGCCCCAGATGTGAATCGGTCTGTCATGGTGGGTTTTTCTTTTTTTTTTTGTTTTTTTACCCCCGAGGTATTAAAAAACTCCGTCAGCTGCAGCGGGGCACCCTGGAAGCACCGGCCTGTGTTGCATTGCGCCGTGGGCTGGGCGGGAGGCTCCGGGCGCCTGCTGACAGCCGCCGGCGACGACCGCGGCAGGGGCGCAGAGGAGGGGCAGGTCCAGGCGGCGGGCAGGTAGGTGTACGGGGGGCTCCTGCTGCTCGCTCGCACGGCCCGGTTTCTGTTGATGTTAACTTCCCGTGGACATACCTCCGGCTGCCTCCCCCGTCCCCTCCCTCCCTCCCTCCCCTCCCCGGCGCTGCTCTCTGCCTCTCTGCTGCAGGAAATGCGAAAAACACGTCAGATTTTCTCGGAGCCTGGTGCGACGCAGCCCAGACTAGGGAGGGTGTTTTTGGAGCAGCAGGGCTGGGGAGATGCGGTGAATTTGCGAGAGGAGAGAGTGGAGAAATAAACCGGTTTACATCCCACCAAGGTGCCCTTGAGCAAGGCTGCAGCCCAGTCATGAATGAAGCCCCAGTCATCCACTCATTAAGACATACTCCATTAAAGATGGGACCTCAGGGGATGAAATATGTGAGGCCATATTACTGTACTATTAGCCACATGACCATGTGTATGCACTATGCACTAATAATGTGTTAAAAACAGCTAAACCCACTGTTATCTCTAAAATGATGCACACATCACTAAACATTTCAACAACAGCTCAGTCAATGTGGCTCATTTAGTCTGTTTGGGATCTTAAAAGGCAGAAATATAAAATGTATGACAACTTAACCTTGTAATCAGGATTGAAGAGCATTGGCAACATTAAGGGCTTGAATTTGGTCAAATCCAGTTGTTTAATCCATTGTTTTGCATAAACCTTAAATATAATATCTTATATTACAGTACATATACTGCACCCTCTTTACCACTATGAAAGCATTGTTTTGAATACCCACCAGGATAAAATGAAATCGTCTGTATGCAAGGGGCCCAACATAGCATGTGACATGGCAGACACCAGAGGAATTAGATTTTCTGCATTTTTCTGCACAGACAGATGCTTTATGTATATAATAGAGAAACATGGACATACAGGAAACTGTGCGTGTTTCACAAATAACAAAATGTGATTTATTTGTAAAGTCAGCCTTGCTTGAAACGATATTAGATGAAGGGTCAGACATCTGCTTAATGTTATAATAACTGCTGGGTGACCAGACTCCCCGTGTGCACAGTGATGTGTCTTAGTGACATTAGAGCGGGGACATACTGTACCTAACAGACTCAGTACAAGGCCAGCAGCAGTTCATAATGTGGAGTTCACAAAGGATCTGCACATTTATACTATTTTGTCTTTTATCTGCATGAAAGCAGTGTGCAGCACAGGGGAAATATCAGACAGGCAATCCAACAACACCATCATGGAGAGTGTGTAACAGAGAGTGAACATATTCATATTCATCATTTAACAGACGTGTACACACACAGGTTTATTAAGGCCACAACCTCTTTTCATTGTAAAGGTTTCCACAGTGACAAAGAACACTCGTTAGTGTCCACCACTGTCTGCTCTTTTTCAGTTCATATAAAATGTCTCCTGCTTTTGCTCTAAAACGGTTATTATTTTACATGCATGATTACAAAATGCACAAATCTCCTGAACCCCAGCATGTTGTCCACACATGGGGTGTGACTTCAAACGTATAAAAACTGCAGCTAAAAGGTTTCTGCTATCAACAAGTTTATATGAGACATGGACTGTTGTACTTGACAAGTTAGACAATTTAAATCAAAAGTGAAGGGAGCGTTGATATAATGAATGCAGATTTTTAGGGAAATGTTGGAAATGATTGTGCATTATGTCAGACAGCTGCAAGGATGAACATGACGTAGTTACTGACAGATTCATCACTTTCAAACCTTCAACACTGCTGACCCCTCCTGGTGACTGTTTGCATTTCAAGCCCAAACCGACCTCTGCTGCCAAAATATGACAAAGTGTGGTCATAAAGGCACAGTTTCACATCTCAGTGGTGTGAAAAATAGTAGACATACTGCAGCAAAACAGTCACCTCCAGAGTCGAATGAGAACATGGACGCTTCTGTTTCTTTTGGTTTTACTCTAATACAGAAAATACAGAAAGAAGGAAAATGTACGGGAGACAAATGATGTTTTCCTACAGGATTTAAACCCATAAACTGTAGCACCTCTAACATACAGTAGAGGATAATGAAGGTTCAGATGAGAAGCTGAGCTTAATCGGGATAATAAAGTCCAACCCTCTACATTATCTATTCCATTTTAATCTGCTTGAGTTTTCAAAGTCATGATTATTTCTCTGATGAGAGGATAGTAGTCAGTGGAATAGGTTTTTTCCATAGCAGACATATTGACTTGTCATAGCAAGGAAAGCACAGGTGGAACTAATAACATGAGCGACGGGTCTGCTCCATTTAACATTTATTAGTCACACCCGTGGTTAACAAATCCAAATGCGGGAAAGACTGTGGCATCATAATGCTTTGTAGTAAACTTTTAATCTTTCCTCTGAGGGAAATTAACCACCATCCAGATAGTTTGGATGTTCTCAATTTAAACTACAGAGACACAACAAATTAGAACAAGCAGGGAAATGTTATCTGCTACCATCTAGTGTGAGCTTGTTGGAAGTTCAGTCTACAGTTTATACTCTTTAAAAGCATATTTTTACCCCCTGATGTAGAAAAAGTGAACAAAAAGCCTAATTTGTGCACCAAAGGCCCAGAATTTGGCCTCAGCTGCTGACAGAAACAATATTCCTATGAGTATGTGCAGGCTGCGGCAATGGAAATCATATTTTCTCTGTGTTTTCTCCAATACTTGAAGGCAACAGTGTACTCCTGTCTCTCATTTTTCCACCTTGTTTTCTCATCAAGCACATCAGCCAAAGTGTCTCTGAGCTCTGCAGACAGGAATCAATCAAGGCCCGAGGAAATCCCCTGTACACCGGCCACGTCCTGCCCTCCCCTCTCGCTTAGCTGGTGTTAAATCAAACGAAACACGGCCTGGCAGCAGTGGACGGGATGACACCGTTGTCATCACAACTGTAACCACCACACACTAGGACAGCAACATCCCAGCGGCTGCGGAAAGGAACATGTTTCCAGTTTGAGTGGTTGTGGAATGAAAAGGAAAATCCTTTTTATGAATCAAAGAGGAAGTTCCCAACCAGAGGGAGAAAGAGACACTTTATTGTTCCCAGATAGTTACAGGAATAGTGACCCACTCTTACTGATGAAACAAGAGAGCCTCAATTCTCTCTTTTTTAAATTTTTTATTGAGTGATGGTTGGAATTGATTCACTTCATATTCTTAAACTTGTTTTCTCAAATGCTTAAACTTCCTACATATCTAAAAATCATCATCATCATCATCCACCATCTTTGTTTTTCATGTCATAACATCAATATCTTGAGTGTGAATATTATCTGTATTATTTAGGAAAAGGCGATGACTATTTGCCAACTCCTTTTTCCAAGGTCAATAATGAACATGTAACTCAAATAAGCACGTCATGTTTTGTTCCAGCAGTATTTTTCTTTTTGGATCAGTTGCATTAGCAGCTGTCAAACATCAGGGGCCGCCAAACATCAATCCAAACACACACACATACAAAAAAAAAAAGATAATCTTTTTATAATCTTTTCCCAGGGCTCATTTAATTTTCCTCGCTCTGCCATCCGCTAACTCTCTCCACGCACTCCCTCTTCATGTGTGTGTGCTTTAGTGGGTGTGTGTTCTTTCTACTTGTCTTAGTAAAATGGCCTTGATGACAAACAATATGCAGTCTCCACACGCATGTTTTACGGCACATCTGCTCTATTAAACACCACGCAGCTGGGAGTGAAAGGCATTAATATGAGCACAGAAAGATAGGAAGATGAGGCCAGTGACATTGCTCTGTATTCTGCATATCCTCATAATCCTCATTCATCCCCGTCCCTGTGGTGCAGTTAGTTATTCCGCTATTTAATTATAAACAAACTGTCAAAAATCAATATTAGTTTTTTTTATTCCTTTTTTCATTTTCATCACAGTGGGCTTTGTGTGTAAGCCAATCAATATTCCTACTTTGGCCCTTGGGGGGAGGTTAAAAACGATCTATAATAGAATTCAACTCAAGCAGCAGGAATAACAACAAGCCAAACCAATTTCCCACAGGCTAACAGTGAGGTTTAATACCACTGCTTGCTGTCCCTCGGAGCTTTAAACTAGTAGATTTGTGCACAGAGGCTGGTGTGGCAGCTTGTGTTCATCAGGCCTTTTAGACTGGAAATGGTAAAAAAGAACAAGTAGATGACTTTTATTCACGTGCATTTAGTCAGACACACCACCAGAGATGAATATATCTAGTTACAGGTGACAGGAAAGACGTTCTTTCTGCACAGTGTCTCATTACACTGATACGTGTGACACCAAACTCTTACAAACAATACATTTTCTAGTTCATAACCCACCAGTAAGTTAATGAATATTGATGCAGGCAAAGGCGCATGTCTCCACATCCTTGACCTTGTCATTTATCTGGACTTGCAAGGCAAAGCAGGACCCAGATCAGTATTCCCATCGCAAGACATTTGATAAATACCCTCCCTAATTTAGAGGCAAGGCAGATGGTCTCGTTGCTGGCAAAAGAGCTGTGAAATCAGGGCAAAGAAAGAAGTGTATGTCAGCAGCAGCAGCCAGCAAGGTGCGCCGTGCAGAGCAGGAGGTAGTGCTGCCTGTCCCAGGAGGGATGTAGAAAGGAAAAGCCAGCCTGCAATAAACCAGCTGTTTCCTCAAGAAGTGGCGGGCTGCCAGGATACCTGCTGTCGTCAGACAATGTAGAATCTAAGTAAGAATCAGCCCGAGTCACTCGGTAAACTCGATGGGAGTCAAAACTGTGGAGAAAGCACTAAATGACAAAGCGACTCAAATAATTTTGGATGGCTTCTCTTATAAAAGTGGACATAAAATAGTATATTTAATATATAATATAATATTGTAGATTAATGGGGCATGTATGAAGTAACACACCCATGGAAATAAAATCAGTCTTAATCGTATTTAGCTGATGAAGACTGATCGTTCTTTGCAGTGAGAAACGCTCCCTGATTTGCTGAACAGACTGAACACCAGAAGTCACTGTGGGCGTTCTTGATCCATTCATTATCTTTTCCCAAAATCATCTTTATTTTTTTTCCTAAATGAGGAAGTTCATCTCAGAGAAAGGGACTTTGACATGAGACCATACACTGCAGTTTGCATACTGCCTCCTGCTGCAACAGTCAGCGTTTGATAACAGTGAACTGTTTCCTTAACTCATCCAGACCTCACCTCTAACCTCTGGTTAACATCTGGTTATGTAATACTTAGGTCGTATTGGAGGACAGTGTGATGTCAAACAACCTATATGTTGTTCAGGTATGATGACTTGTTACCTGATTGGTTCGTAATGCTCTCACACCTCACAAATCAACATTCTCATTTAGCAGATCTACATTTCTTAGAAGGAGATTAACACATTATCATCAGACTTACATTCAGTAAGATCGAAACAAGTGGAACAAGGCCCCTAAACTTACAGGAAATATACAGAAATAAGTGCCACCATTTCCTTGTTATATACCAGACGTTGTGGATCATGTGGACACTCATGTGATCATTGTTTTCACACTGGAGATCTGCGGACTGATGATGGCCATGTGAGCTGCAAAAAGGATTCGGGTTCAATCATGACATGATGTGTTTATTTACAGATGCATTTATGGAACTCCTCAATAAGTTGACACATGTTGTTCTGAGTCCTGTTTGCAGCATCCACTCTCTGTTTAGCTCTGGTTTGGCCTCCACCACTTTCTCCCCCTGTTAGTCTCTAACTTTGCCTGGTTTGCTGCAGGGCAGGCAGCGGACGCTGGGTTTATCCACAGAGAGCACGAGGTTGAACCATCTCCGTGAGCCAAAACAGTCTTGGTAGACTTGCAGGGTTGCTGGTAATTCTCTGTGGGTTCGCGACCCCCTTTTCACATTACACGAAGTCTTATGATTCATTGTTATTATAGACAATTTTGATTAGTGGAGCGTAAAGTAAATGAAACATTATCCAAAACCTAGCCTAACAAAAAATAATTGAATCGATGAATGCACTTTGGATTTTGGCGTGGCACCAGATAGCATTAGAACAACCCATTTTATTTCACACAGCTGTGTTGAGTTTCAAAACATCAACAGTGATGTGGGAGGGAACTTGGGGATTTGCGGCACTATTGGGTAACAAAGTCATAAAAGTGTGTCTTTAAGCAACTGGATTCAATGAGCTCAGTGGTGGAACAGTATGTAGTTTAGTATATATAGTTCAAAGTCACCTTGTGATACAGCGGGTCTCTACTTAGACATGTAACTGTTGCAATCAAACCTTGTAATTCCCTTCATCATGCTGCAGTAGTACTATCGGGCCCGAGATGAGTCTATCTTTCGGTTTGAGGATTATCGTCTTCTGGCTCGCTGGATGTTTGTGTGAGCCCTCGGGGAGCACAGATGCAAATCTTGGCTTTGTTTTCCAAAAGCACCGCTTGGCTCCGGAAGAATTTCTTTGTGTCTTTAAAGCCTTCAGAGTGAGATAAAGTTATAAATCAGGAAGACACTTTGGGGGATTTGGGCCTCTGCTGTGTCAGTCTGGTTTCAATGTTCCTGTCATATCTGCAGCTGAAGCAACTCAAACGCATCCAAATAAACGGAAAAATAGGTTTGCGTCAGATTTAAATCCATTCTTTCCCAACTCTTTCCCACCACAGGCGTTCAGATCCGTCACCATTTCCGGCTGGTGGTAGATAATATTTGAGCGATATATACTGCACCAGACCTCGCTCTGATGGATTCACTGAGGATACTGAAATGTTGTGCGGTCTTCAATTGGTCTCAAAACAATATTTCCAGTGGAAATGAACATTTTGCTGCAGTTTGATCAGCTATCATTCCCTGTGGCCATAACAACTCTGCCAGTGTGTGTGCACAAGAGGGACTTTGTGGGGAACATATTTCTGTTGACTGGGTAACAAAATTGGATTTTGACACCACTGCTGTGTTTACCCAGCCATGAAGGAGTAAATATCCAGTGGTGGAATTAACCAGAAAAACTAGGAATGGTTATTTACTGGAGGATAACTGCAGGTAGCAAGGAGGTATATTAGAAAGACCTTGACCTGGAGAGATAACATGCAAACATTTATCCATCCATCCATCCATCCATCCATCTATATCATTTTCTTCAAAGATCAAGCTCATGTTTCACGTCTTTCTGAATCATATTGACAAATTAGATAAACCCTCCTTTACTTTCTTCTTCTATTGTAGTCTGGAACATCTGCTGAAAGCTTCAGATGTGAACTGCCAGCAGGGAAACGTACTGAGACGGTGCTGCAGCCCGGCTTTGTCTCCGCACCGTGTCCGTGCCCGCCGCACGCCTCTGACGTTTAAATGGAGCTGCCCCTTTAACCGCGCGGCCGTGCTGCTCATGCTCGGGGCTTTGTGCAGGAGTTCCCCCGTCAGACACCAGCCGTGGACCGGGACAGCGGCGGCACACGGAGCGGAGAGCAGCGCACGCTCCGGTAGAGCTGCGCCTGTCGCATCCTCCGACAACAGAGCCGAGCTGCGGCGCGTCTGCGTCCGAGCAGCCCGTCCGGCACCAGCTCCGCGGGCTGATTCCACCTCCGGGATCACAGTGTTTGACGTTGAGGCTCGATCACCGGGCCACGGTCGTGTGTTTACATGTGAAGCCCTGACCACAGTGGAAGTTATCCGGGAGGCTTGCGGGGGCGCGCCGCACAGCGCGTGGCGGTTTCTGTGCTTTCTGTTGCGGATGGGTCCGACTGGAATTGCGTTTGCGGTGTTTTTAAGGTCGAAACTGTTTCCATCAAAGTTTGGTGTCTTTGTCCTGTCCCGCAGCTTCCTCCACGCCGCTCGGCATGTTGTGACAGTGCGTAATTACTGTTTCCCTGCGCCTTTTCCGCAGGCGTCACAGGTAGGCTGCCCGCGCCGTGACAGTCCGCTCTCTGGCTCCGGGCTGCAGCCTCTTCTGAAGACACTCGTCATGGAGGATGTCGGGGGGAGGCATCTCTGCACCTGGACCAGGTCGTCCCAGAGGAGCGCCCGGGACGTCTGGAGGACCTGCCTGGGGCTGCTCGTGGTGCTCCAGCTCGTGCTTCACTCGGAAGCCTCCTCCGTGTCCAAGTCGTGCGATAAAAACTGTTTTTCGGGGAAGTGCTTCAACGGGACTTGCGTGTGCGACCACGGATGGGTCGGGGATCAGTGCCAGCACTGTCAGGGAAGATTCAAGTAAGTTGGTAACGATCTGACGTCTGCCACGTGCCTTTAGGAGGTCAGATCTCGAGGCTTGTGTCACTGATGTGCTGAGTCCAAAACTAACATCAGGTGTGTGAAGCAGTGGCGCCTGTGAGCTGTGTGAAAGGCAGGTTGGTGACATGCATCTGTATCCAGTGTGGCCTAATATCACTTATCTCACTGCTGCTCTGTGAACGTTGTTATTTGTGGCTCATTACCTGTCTGACTGGATTCAGCCACTAAGTGTAAATTATGATGATGTGTGTGTTTGTTGTAGTTGAGGTGGAGTCCTGTGGATGTTACCTGGCTCTGTTGCCAGAATGTATGAGGAGAATTTAATGCCACACAACAAAGATCAGCACCTTGATGTTCTGTAGTCACTTTTAGTGGCTGATGTATTATTTAGAAATTGAAAAAGCTGCCTTTTTTAATTTTATCTGGCATAAAAAAAAAGCATAAATCTCCAGAGGGGGATACCACTCACACACGAGTAAGTCATGCCCCTGCATGAACGCAGTGTTGATGAGTGCATATAACTGCTCAGGTTCAACTGGTTCATTCAAATATGAGTGCAAAACACTTTTCTAAATATGACAACATGTAATTTTAATGGCCAGACAGCAGTTTGCTGCTGCTGCTCTGAGTGACTGCCTCTCTCACTGTCACTTTAAAGTACTACACACAAAAAGCTCCAGCTGCCATCCAGCAGTTTCTCTTCAAAAATAAATCAGGATTCAGAAACTGCATGGTCGATACCTTGCCTGTGATGTTCTCTGAGACACGCGTTATTCAGCTGTAAAGCTGAAATATGAGAACGGTTTTGATCAAGCTGCCACGCCAATCTGGCTGATCGTCGCCCATTCTCGCTTCACTCTGCTTCACTTGGCGGGGAAAGCGTCCGTCATTATTGATGATGGAGTAACATGCCCTTTTGTGTCAGTTTGGGCTGTAAATTGCCTCTCACATTGCTGCATTGTGAGATCCCATCCAGAAATGCAACTCAAATACAGCATTTTTTTTTTTTTTTTAAATTCAAAGGAAAGTCAATGAAGCAGCTACTGAAATGTCAGTGATTCGTCTCAGTGATTACTTTGCACACGGCAGTGATGGCTGATCACTGGCAATGTCTCCTTTTGATGAATTTTGGTGCTGATTATGTGACAGTTGAGGTAAACCTAGTTCAACAAGATTTTAAAATCCCTAATGGAAGCATCTGTCCTTCTCATTGAGTCCCAAATAGAAATGTTATTCATTCAGTTTGACTGGACTATCGTAGATATCTTTGACAATAAGACTGCTCCTTTAATCATATTCTTCACATCTTTCTCCATCTGTCAGATTCAGTACTTTAATTGTCAGAATGATCTCCATTCGGCATCATATTGGCCCGAATATGAGATAATACTTTTGTTCTAGAAACATTTCAAAAGGTGGGCGTCAAATTATATTTGAGGATGAGACTGCAACACAGCAAATATTCTTTTTTTAATGGAGAGTGTATTTGTGGATCCTACAGAGTGTTGCATTGTGGAAACAAAGAAATGAGGAGCCCCAACAGAGAAGAAGAGAGTCCGAAAAATGCTCACTAATAGACACATAATAGGCATCGTATAATCAGGCTTGTCTTATATTTGGGAAGTATGCTGCATCTAGTCCATTTTGACTGATATTTCCCACTCTCATCCTGAGAGAGCAGCTCATATTATCAGATCCCCCTCCTCCTCTTCTTTTTCTCCGTGGCATTAATTACCCCTCATACCCTCCAGAGAGGATGACATTACCTTGTCACAATCACCTACAGCCTGGTCTGCAGAGTAAGGACAGAGAGATGGCAGGACTTCAGTCTGATATTTTCTCCCTGGAGGATTGAATCGATTTCTCAGTCGATGTGGTTGTTGTGAGAGAGGTGAACAGAACGGGCTGTACTACAGACAAACAATACGACGGGGACATGCTCTTCTTCTTGCTCTGCCTAGTGGCAAGATAGTGTCCATTAATACTGAGCAGTTAGTTAGTTAGTTATGCACATGCACACTACACTACCTTTTCTCTCTCAAAAAGGTAGAACAGCTGTGGAGTTTAATATTCCGACCAAACACTTTGTAAACCTAAAATCTATAATTTGTCAAATTTTGTTGTTTGCAGGAAATGACTCTTGAGATGCATGAGCTCATTTTCAAAGTCGAGACATTTCACTGGCTGTTATATTCTGTGGACAAAAAAAAAAGAATTGATGTTTACTGAAAAAAGTTTTAATGCATTTTTCTTATTCAGTTTTTCATTTTCATTTGTCTTATCAAGCTGAGATGACAGTCTCATAGGGCCTTCACTGCGGTTCTGGTTAAAGTCGGGATAAGCATTAATTGTTGAGGAAACAAAGTTTGACGCAACACCAGCAAACCACTCGAAGGCCTTTACAGCGAAGCAGCTACAGAAAGCGCTGCAGTGGTCATGGTCAATGGTTCGCTTCAAGATGTGATGCATCAGTTTTAAGTAGTGCACGTAATGGTAAAAGTACAGCAGCTTGTTGTAAGAAAAGCCGCAGGCGACAGGTTCGTTGATGAGATCACCAAGGTGAACAACACCTTTCCTGTTGTGTGCGACACCACCTGTGCCATTAAGGGCTCTTGCTGCTGTTGCTCACAGCATTGCAGCATTTAGGAGATTTGTATTTGCTTGATTTGATTTGAGGGTTTGCTTTTTGTTGTGCAGCCCACTGCACATCTGCATTATGCTGCATTCATGTCATGACGGAGTTACCAAAACTACCAATTTTTGCGACTTCTAAATAGTGTTCAAGTTAATACCAAAGTCATAATTATGACTGCGAAGCTATTTAGTGAAAGTTCTGATGTATCATGACTTAATAATAAAAAAATTGCCTGAAAAGCAAGCGATACGGTCCATGCACAGTATTTTTAACCCTTACAGGACCAGCTCTACAATCTGGCTTCATGCACATCTTAAAATCATTGTCTAGGCTCGGGCAAACCAAGGTGCAGTTTAAAGAATAGTGATTTACCTTGTTTGCAGTTGAAGGTGTTTTAATAATGGAGGCCCATGGAGGAGGTTTTTGTTGCAGTACCACGGCTGGCCACTGGAAACCACCGGCAGCAAGACTGACGGATGCACTGTTAATACATCCATGTTTGGGATACGGGTGGCATGCGAAACATGAGGAAATTCGGCAAGTGTTAAAAATTAATTGACAAATGTTTTGTCCAATCAGTCTGTAGTATTCTGTCCTATTCTATTAATTTCATGAAAATGTGCCTTTGTATTAAGCTGTATTTAAAATTCCAGTAATCCATCTGAAAAAAACATGTACTGGGGGTTGTTTTGGGGATTGTGAACTGGATGAATCTCACTGATATTATAGAAACACTGCTGTTGGAATAACTATCTAAAGGCTTCACAGCACTTGTGGCTACATCAGCTGTATGTATTTGTTAAGAAAGGACGGGACTGGAGAGCAGTGGAGCAGAGAGAAAAGAGGCCTGTGCTTCAATATCACTGCTGCGCCTTGAAAATACTCAACACTACAGAATCAGTGGTCGCTGGACACACACAAACACACACACACTCACACACACATACACACACACGCACACACACACACACACTTACTGTTGGGTCTCATATCCACACAGACAGATCCAATAAAGGAGAAATAGGGAGTAGATTCTGTCTATTGATTTAAGGTATTGGTGCTCTGTGTAGTTTTATTGGTCTGCAGTCTCACCCTTTGTTTTCCAGTGGCGTTGTCTCTGTCTCTCCGTTTTTTTTTCTTTTCGCGTCTGCTCTTGCTCTCTTTGTCCAGAGAAGATAACGTCTTGCTTGTTCTCACACACAAAACACACACGAGTCACACTAAGACACAAAAGCACACAGTGAGTTCAGTCTGAAGCAGATATGGACAATTAAGTGACGATGTTGAGATAAAGTCTGGTGAGCAGCCCCAAACACACATGACTTTAAAATCTAATTATATGGTAAATTAAGAAAAAATAATTCCCTCTTGCTCTCTCTCTTTCTCCCATTCTGTCTCTTTACTTTCTTTATTACCACTTCAGGTCGACATGGTAGCGACTTGTCAATCACAAGACAGAGCGTGTTGTAACGTTACCGTATGTATTAGTTCGTCGGCTGGCATGACCCACTTGTCATAGTAGCACATCGTAGTAATCTATTTGAAAGCTATTGAAGAGCTTTATTGAAATATCATATGAATAAATTAAATCCCTACTGGATTACTGTGTTGCAAAGCGGCATGCAGTTAATGAGAAAATGATGCTGCGTGGCAGAAAAAAATGCTGTATTACTGCTGATGAGCATAATTCTGTGACATTGTATGATGACGCTCATTGATAGGTGACCAGAGGAAATGTGCCGTTACCCTGGATGAAAATATTTTTCTGGGCTTGGACATTGTTGGAAACATTTAGGAGAATGTCAGTATACAACTCAACAAAATATATGACGTAGATCTAGTCGTTTTTAGGCATTTTAATGCAGAAATGTTACATATTATACCTTTAAGGTGTTTAAAAGTACAGTACAACAAATACTGTTGTTTTTGCTGTTAAGCAGAGCTGTTGTAACTGTGAGCAGGCGAGAGGGGTTAAAGCACTTTAAACGTAAGTCCAGCGTGCAGTTTGTAACGTTTGAAGACATTTCTGTGGTTGGATTATCTGCATTATTAAAATGTTTCTGCATTTTAAAAATTGCAAAAACAGTCATTTCAGGTAAGACTGTTTTGAGTCTTTTTTAAAATCAGGTCCCTGGCAGAATCAACAGGAACAAATCCCAAAAAGTCTGCACACTGCCGCGTCCCTTCAGGGCTGCCGACTGCTGCTGCGAAGCAACACTTTCAGGTAGAAGCTTTTCATCAGAATAAATAGGTTACCTGCTTATCCTCGATTAACCTCGCGGCGGAGAGGAGGCTGTGAAGCCCTCGTACCCCGACGTGATGGTGGCAACTGGCGGTTTCAACATCAAACTGTCTAATGTGGCACATCAAAGGTTCTGCTAGTATTAATCTCAATTTGTCCCTTGCATGCTAAATGCAGGCAGCCAGAAAGACTGGAGGCCACGGTGAAATGAACTCACACTGATCAAACATTTTGAGTCATTATCTCCCAACAGAGGTGCAGCAGGGGGTTCAGGAAATGTATGTTGATGGTGTTAATTGATACAGGAAAGAAAGAATGAAATAAAAACCTTGTTTCTCTCGTTGCTGGCTTGCCGGTGTAAAGCCATCGCTCAGCGTGCAGAAGCCACAACGGAGGTTTTTGCCTCTCAGACAACTGGAGCCGAGTAAGCTGTATTTATCACACAGGGGCCTGATAAATGGACTGGGGCGACTCGGAGTTCAGACAACACTTTGTAAGATGGGATTTAAAGATTTACCACCTCTTCAAGTCAGTCAGGAGAGATACCGGCATGAAAAAAATACTCTACCTGTTCTTCAAAAAGAAATACATAAATACATAAAATGCTATATTTATTTCCAAAATGGGATTATACTTTTGGATTAAACCCCTCCACTACATGTCTGATTTAATCTGTCTACTAATACTGTGAGCGCAGTTCAGATGCTATGGTGGCACCGAAATCCTATTACGTGACGTTGGAGCCCATTATGGTTCCTCTCCAGACGCAGCTCCACCTCTGTACATCACTCGTGTGTGGCGGCAGAGTGAGAGTCAGGAGGCGTTCCCCCGTTGGTTCGGGGGCTTGAACCGGTAACTTTCCGTTAAACTCTCAGATTGGACTGTGCCGATGCTTGAGAGCTTCAGTCTTGACCACGATTAAGGTTCAACAGGATTTTATTGAATCTGAATCCAGAATTGAATCTGGTTAAAAACATATGAACACAGCGGATTCTCTTATCAAATGTATTTGGGTTTAGTTTTTAGCTGTTTTGTATAACAAAAGGTCAAAAGAATTTCATATTTAATAACTACAACTAAAGGTTTCAAATACCTGAACCTCATGTTACATGTTGCTTACTTCGCTGCTATTTATCTAAATATGTACAGTAACTAAATGTTTTGGTAGCTTTTTATCAATAAAACAAACCAAAGGATCCAAAATGGAACCGGATATCAGAACCCAACTCAAATCCTGATCGATTGAGCATCTTAGGAAATAAACTTTTCAACCACACAACAGGGCTGTTTTTGTTATAAACTTATTATTTGTAATTATGTAATGAAAGTAATGACGCATACTGTGACAGTGAAAATACAGTTACTTTCTGCCAATTAACAATTACAATTATTGAGTAAAATAACATACATACAGTACATTTGTGTGTCAGTTGTGACAGCAGATAGTTGTGGATATGAAATATATGAAAGAAATTATTAACTTTTATTATCTGGGGAGCGAATGTGGTTTCAGTTTCAGCTTTTCCGGAGTTTTGTTGCACGACAAGATCATCAATATTATAACACCATATGACGTTCAGTGACTTTTAAATTCCTACTGTATCTGCCCACAGCAGCGACAGCATGGTTAAGGTTGGGGAAACACCACGGTCCGGGATAAAGAAGGGCAGACGTTAATTGTTAGTCTGTCCTGAGGAAGTGAACTCTGCTCTCCCACATAAAAGCCTGACATGCTTTACGCCCATCTACCACTCCAACCTCACTTCCTCCTCGGTACATAAAGGGCACACTCCTTGGCACTGAACACTGGCTTTGAAATGTGTGAGGTGCAGAATCATCCAGTTTGGAAATAATTCACAGGGATACTGGACTGAAATAAGACAGTGTGGCATGTCCTGCACACTCCTGGATGCCACCGGTGTGTGTTGCCCTTTAATTTTAATTCCTTTACTATTTATAATATTGTATTATGCGATTTGTCTAATTTGATTACACTTCTTTCCTAACATTCCCCTCAAACTAAAGTGAGGTCTTTCAATATCTTTTTATATTAGGCTTTCTAGAATGTCCCACGTGTGAGTGCAGGACAAATGAGATTATTCCTGATTGACACGCGAAAAGATTGTGAACAAATTGAACCCGGAGGCTGATGTTGGTTTCTGAGAAACACAAACTGTGACAAGAACACATTTTGAATGCCTCGGGAGTCGATTTAGGTATTACAGTTAACAGGATATTCTTCTAAAAAACATCTTAAAACACTCAAATTATGTTTACAGTAAATTACAGTTACAGTACAAACATGCACAGACACAAAGTCATCTAAATATCAACCCTGCCCGCTCTGCGATGCCTGAAGATGAAGAGAAGGAAGCCATTCGAGGACAAAACAACCACATGGGTGTTTTAGAGAGATACAGGCTGAGTGGAGACAGAATAGAGTGCTTTTCTGCCATCAGAGTCATCATCTGCTGACAGGGGCTTCAACCCGTGTGTGTTTGTGTGTGTGTGTGTGTGTGTGTGTGTGTGTGTGTGGGTGTGTTTAAGCCTCAGGCAGTGTGCAGTGATGATGACACAGCTTGTGAACTGAAGTTGCCACCGCGCTGTGCAGAGTTGTAGGGGTGTGTTTGTGTTTGTTGTGTGTGTGTGTGCGTGTGTGTGTGTGTGTGTGTTTGAGAAAGCATGCGAGCGTTTGGGAGGGAGGAGCGTCCGACGGCCATCTGTCCACTGTGTGTTAATCCTGCTATGATGAGAGCGAAAGCAAGGGCAACGCACACACACACACACACACACACACACACACAGTTGGATTGGTGGGCGTATTACATGAATCATAACCCCCCCCCCCCCCCCCCCCCCGTCCCTGAGGCTGCGGCGGTTTCAGAGAGATGGGAAAGGTCTGTTCTTATGACATCATCATAATGGGACACTGAGTCCCTCTGACACCGTATCTGTGTGTCTGATCTGACCAGAATATTTTCAGTTACCATTCTGTAGCAGACAGAGGTGGCAGAAGTACACACATTCTTTACTCAA
Source organism: Lateolabrax maculatus (assembly GCA_031216445.1). Classification (NCBI taxonomy): domain Eukaryota; kingdom Metazoa; phylum Chordata; class Actinopteri; order Acropomatiformes; family Lateolabracidae; genus Lateolabrax; species Lateolabrax maculatus. The sequence goes on from CM062209.1 coordinate 2,266,645, forward strand.
ACATAAGTACTGTACAGTGTAAAAAAAGACTCAAGTGAAAGTGAAAAAGCACTGGCTCTGAAATGCACTCAAAGTAATCTCTCATCTGTTTTGTCTTGTTACGTCTCTTCGCCATCAGGGAATTGTCTTATTGTCCCGTCCATTAAGGCTGAAATCTGTCTTGATGTTGGAAAGGTGGCGTGCAGCGATGTAAAATAAAAATAATCTATCAAATGCATTAAAGCTAAAGTAACAAGGCTGCTTTGAGAATGTAAGGAGGACAAAGTGCAGATATTTGTGTTAAAATGTAGAGGGACAAAGTAACAGAAAAACTACTTAAATAAATCAAGGAAGTGTTCCCATCTCTGGTAGTGGCTAAGTTTTGATAATTATTTGTTAATCAGGCTAAAATACCAAACCTTATCTGAGTGCACTTATTGCTTTTCTGTGTTTTAAACCATTGTGAATTTAATGTCTCTGCATTTGGACTGTTGGTCAGATAAAACAAGCAATGAGAACTTTACTATTTCACATATTATAGACAAAAGTTTACAAACTACACTTTAACCAATTTAACAATGGATTAATGAATCATGAGGAAAATCATTACTGGTTTATTTCTCACCTGCGTTTTCTCCAAAAGGATCCTTTGTGAATAATTTAGTTTTATTGTAATTCGACTTGAGAATTCTTTATATCCAAAACTCCTCTGCAGTTATAAAACAAGAATATAAACAGTATTTCCAGAACGAGAGGTCAATCCCTCTCTGAAACTGCCTGGACATCAGAGAGCCTCATGCCAGAGTTCAATCAGACTGAAGGTGGTAATAAAACGGGAATATGAGCTGTTCCAGGCAGTCTGCAGTGCTTTAAACCTCCAACCAGCCAATGCATTCAATCTCTGTCTCATAATGATGATGTCACAACCTCTCTGTCACGGCCCACACAGGCTCAGCGGATCAATAGTCATTTGGCCGTGCACGTACAGTCTCTGCGACTCATCAGACACACTCGCCGTTTACCTCTGCTGTCAGTGATCAGATTAGTGTTTGTGGTGAAGTCTAGTGTCCCTCCATCACAGGACAATTACACAAGTGTTTTCACGGAAAATGGGACAAAATCGGCCCATTAGCTTGGATTTATGTTTAAGTCCTTGTGTGTCAGGTTTAATATTAGGATATCTGGCTAAATATCAGGTTATGATAAGATATTTTAAACCTTTTTATTTATCTTTCCCCCAAAATGATGTACATGATAAGGTTTGCTTTTTAAACATTTAATTTTCCAAATGACCGAACAATCACATGTCTGTAGGAAGCACTGAAGCTTGATAGGTTTCCCATCTGCCTTTGTTTCCAACATCATGCTGCATTACAGCAAAGACTGTTCAGGAAATCTGCATCATCAATTTGTTTGTCTGTTTGTTTGTCATGAATATTTAAAATGTGAGGGGCTTTTTGTTAGCTGCTATGCCACTTTCAAACTCTTGCGATGATTTAGTCTGGATAGTGACTCTTAGCAACACTCAATTGTGTCACTTATGCAGTGTGAACTAGAGGTCTTCACAGGTCCACTTAGTGATAGCAGTATTAGTGATAGTAACCTAGTAGCCAGGCCCAAATTATGTTCTGTCTAATCAGGTCGGGAAGGTGTGTCAATGTAAAACCTGAGTGGATTCAAACAGATTCTCTATTAAATGTGATCACGTTGTGAATCCTAATCATCATCATCACAGAAGAACAATGTGTTTTTTGAGGCAGACAGGGTGTGAATCGTGAAGTGCAGAAACAAAAATGGTAATTAGACCAAAATGAGGGCGATTTAGAGAGATACTAATAGAAAGAGAACAAAAAGACTTGCAGCAGTATGATGCTCCACCAATTAACCAGCAGTGGTGGTTGTAAAGAGCAGCAGTACATGTAAAGACAACCACGACTGCTAGTTAATTGGTGGAGCATCATACTGCTGCAAGTCTTTTTGTTCTCTTTCTTTAAGTTGCCTCCGTTTTGGTCTAGAGACCAGATTGTTCTTGGGTCCCTTTCTGATCAAGTCTCTTTGAAAATTAATTCATGCAAGTCAGGTTTGGGCCTGTTTGGGATCTGGTCCAAAACACACTACATAGTCAAAACTTGCTCAGGATGAGTATTGGGAAATACTCAATAACTAATCCATAACAACTATATAACAGCTACTGTCAGTGTCTGTCACTCTAGACCTCTTGTGGCTACATCACGGTAAAAGCCTCACAAAAGCTTCTTTGCTGGAGGCTTTTATTGTGGCAAGCAACCACAGGAAGTATTGAGTTCACATTAAAAGCATTCTAGCAAAGGTTTTGTGTGTGCACGCTTCTGTCCAGCCTTGAACTTTAACCAAAATGTGAGTGAGAACTGACCTGTTTCTCAGCAGCAACCGCAGAAAAAAATGCACAGTTTTATTATCCTGGTCTTGGGTGTGTGTGTGTGTGTGTGTGTGTGTGTGTGTGTGTGTGTGTTCGCGCTGACTGTGTTTAGATGATCCTCTGGATCTCTGCTGAGCCTGGAGGTTTTTTTTTTGTTTTTTTTTCCTGGCAGGGAGCATCTCTTTGGATTTGGATTCTTCCTCTCTGTCCTCTCGGCTTCTGCTTCCTCTTCTCATCTTCTTCTTCATCTGTACACAATTCACATCTCACTCAGTAGATACACACACACACACACACACACACACACACACACACACACACACACACAAACACTCTTTTCCTGAAGTCCTCCCAAAGAAAGACGTATCCTGCTCTCCCTTCCAAACTGCGTTTTCTCTCAAATGATTTCATCACTAAAGCATGTGCTGGCTCTGCTTCCCTCTGTGTCTCTGTGTTTTTATGTGTGTGTTTGTGTCTCTTTCTGTGTGTGTGTGTGTGTTTGTGTGTGTGTGTGTATCTACACGTGGTGGGTGGGTGTGTTTACAGCGAGTGCAGGGCCTGGATTATTTGTCTTCATGTTTGGTTGTTTGCCCACGTTCTCTTGTAACTCTCCGTCCTCTTCGATTTTGTTTTCCTTTTTTCCGCCTCTGACGTGATGTTCAGACCGCTGGCTCGGCCAGGGATCGTGTGTGTGTGTGTGTGTGTGTGTGTGTGTGTGTGTGTGTGTGTGTGTGTGTGTGTGTGTGAGGGAGATAGGGAGTATCTGTGAGAAGGAGAATGTGCGAGAAAGCCATAAACACATGCACATGTACCTGGTGAACACACACACTGCCTGAGGGCGAGCAGTCATTCTGTCATGTCCTGTCACTTCCTGCCAGGTGGCGTGGTCCGAGCTTCATGTTCGTTACAGCTGGGCTCAGGATCACCTGAGGCTCTTATTGTGCTTGGCAGCTTGTTTACACCTGTTTTCTTTTCCAGCACTTGATAAAACAGCCTTAGATAGACTGAAACAAGTCAGATATCAACACAAAAACTGTTAGAGGTTATTTGTCTAATATCAAGATAAAATGTGGTTTACATGTTTACTCTGTCGGCCAGATAAGACATTTGATTGGTTTATCTTATTTTTCTCAAATTAGATGTAAATCTGCTTCAGGGCTGGTTGATATGGAGAAAATCAAACATCTCAATATTTTACCTCGATGTCGACATTGTGACAGTGTTGTAGGGGGGACTACTGGTGCTTTCACAAAATATTTACACAATGAGATTTTTGATAATCATCAGTAATGTGGATTTTATGACCAAGTGGGTAAAGGCAAATAATACAACAGCTACAACAGTCTGGTAAGTTAAAAACATTACATCAATTTACTGTAATGCAGCTTTTAAAACCAGAGAAACACGACATTTGTGCCGTATCAGAATATGACGATATGAAAATCCAAGACTATATCTAGTCTAATATCACGATGTCGATATAATATCAATATATTGCCCAGCCCTAATCTGTTTACAGTATGGCCTAAATACTACAGACCAGACGGTGGCTGTGATGCACTTAAACCTTTTCAGATCCAAGAAGAAAAAGCAGAAGTAGCCAAACACTTTTCCTCCCTGCATCTCGGACCACGACCACATGCATTTCTGTCAACCACTCAGCGACAGCTACATTAATGCAGTCAAAATCATTACACTGCATTGCATTAAAGTTATTTGGCAGATGAGTTTGTCTGAAGCAACTTAAAATAGTTTAACCTAAATAGGAAAATGAGCTTATTTTCATCCAAAATGGAAAAATCTCAAATTGCATTCCTCCCAAACCAACAGCTAATACTTGTGTTCAGTGTTTACACAGAAATAACAAAGTAATCTAAGTCTTATTTGGCATTTTGCGTATATCAGACAGCTTAAATACATATACTGTATATGGAAGTCATTCTTGTTTGTTGTTCAGATCCTGGCTATTTTTGTCTGTTAGATCAACAATTTCGGCTTCTCAGCAACAAGAACTACCGGCCTCTTCAGTTCAGTCGGGCCCAGAGTGTGTGAGCAGTGCACAAAATCCTACAAATGCTTTCAAAAGCTGTACGTACAAAACGCCAAGAGTCAATTGGAAAAAGCTGCCCCACACTGCTATAAGTATCCAGTGTGATCGCTTCCTTACACCAAACACACAAGTGGGACATTATTCCTTTTCTGTTTTCTGCCCTGTGTTTTTATTCTGTATCCTGGTGCGTGTTAGTGTGAGAGGTTTGATGTATGAGACAGCGTGCGTTGGAGTGTATTCAGGGCTTAGCAGGCCTATGTTGGGTGTGGTGAAGGGATTTTGTGCGTGCGTGCGCGCGTGTGTGCTTACAGAGTACAGGAAACCATCCCATAATATGACTGAGAGGCTGACAACATGGGATAGTGATTTCAGTCAGCATGGCAACGCTTTGCAGCCCCGTAACACACAATAGTGTTTTAATGCAGACCACATGTGATGGGGCTCACCATAGGGTGGGACACACACACACACACACACACACACACACACACACACACACACACCTCTGTTGGCTGTAGGACACAGTGTATAATCAGCTTGTGGTCTGGCTGGGCTGGGTGCAAACTCGCTGTAATAATACAGCGGCCTGTTGTCAGACTGTAATAAAGGCTCTATTTCTGCACACACATGCACACACACATGCACACAAACACACACACACACACACACACGGCAGTGGAGATGTATATGCTGTCGAGGTATGTCAGGGCGCAGAAGACAGAACAGCTTCTATGCTCCTATGTTCCTCCCATCAGGGGAGTAGACTGCTCCTTGACTGATTTATGCTGGGTGACAAATGGTTCTTTCAATTTCAATTACACACAACAATCAGCGGTGGAAAAAGTTTCTTAATCCAATAAGTTAAAGTGATACCAAAGTGTAAAAAAAAAAAATGTGTACAAGTCCTGCATTCACATTCCAGTGAAGTGAAAGTATCATCCCAACATCTTGGAAGCAAACATATCTCAAGGACACTGGCTGATGCACCAGACTTCCTGAATGAAAATGTCTAGGACTTAATGTTATTGGCAGCTCTCACATCAACTTTATCTCTTAGACTTAGAGATTTTTAGAGATTTACATGTATTTATATTTGCAAATGTGCATTTTTCATTGTAGTTTATTGCAACTTTTTGTTTTCTTTTTTACAGCTTCTTACTGTTCTTACCAGAATGATAAGTGATTTCCAGACCGTGGCGACTTTGTTAAACATCAATCTGCGGGGTCGAGAAACACAAGCAGTCAGACAGCCGGACAGGTTGTGAATAAACATCCGGCTTAACCGAACTAATTCAGACGAGAAAAAGCGAAGGCGAACTGTAAGATTATCCGACAAACTGTCCGTTGTAAGCATCCATCACAGTTTAAAGACCGACTCCCTGCTTGAACTCTGACCCTACCTTACAAACTGTACTTATTGTAGTTGCACTCTGTTTTCCTGTGCAGTGGAAGGATTGTTGTGCTCACTTTTTATGTTTTAGCAACATATAAAGTGGACTGCTGGTTTGTTTACAACCTGTTAAATCATCTGACTGCTTGTGTGTCTTGCCCTTGGACCAGTTTTATCAACAGCTCTTGGCTATTAACTTAGTGAGAACAAGGTTTCTGTTTCTGATTTGAAGGCAACAACTATAAAAACAACTCAAGTTACAATATTTTTCCTTTAATGTGGCACACAGGGAGTGTGTGGATAATTGTTTCTGTTATTATAGAGTGTATATACATGTATATGTACAGGTACATTTTTAAACTTTCTCTTCTAATTTTCTTTTCTTTTCAGACCTAAAATGTCCTTGCCTTACTGATCTGACGCACAAATAAATACATTTAATGATGCAACAACACTATGGTTAAAGTTTGGTTGGATAGGCACAAAAATGGCTTTATTAAAAAAAGACCACATTGATTGTCGGAAACCTCGTCGTTTTAGGGCAGTTGCTTTAATAAATGATGCTGTCATTCTTCTTGGGACCAGAGTAGGTGTTTCAGGAACATTACTGATGCTGCTTACGTTTCACTTAAGTTAAGTTTCTATTTCCATTCACAGACTTGCATTCGCCAGGATGAACTGTACTGTACTGTAGAAAGTACAGGAAGTCATGTGGGCAAGAATTAGATGCTCCCTATTGTACCTGACCCAAATCAAGCACTGGGTATGGTAAAGGTTAGGCAACTAAAACCATCACCTGAAGTTAGACAAAGGTCATGATTTGTGATCATGACTAAATACCAAACCTGTGATATAATCTCTGAGGACAGGTGTGGTGTTAGTGTAGACTGAAGCGATGTGTTACATTTTTTAGTTTCCCCAGGTTAATAGAGCTCGGGGCAGCGGTTAATAGAGTGACTCAAAGTCTATTAACCTTTAGAGTGTAGCGTCATTAGGGAGACGGGTCTTTGTTCTCAGGTTAAAGCTTGAGGACTGATGAGGTTCTGCTGAGGAACCAGAGGAACATGAGGTTCTGTTTGCTCAAACATGAGAGGAGGAATATTTGAATATGACTTTCACATCCCACTGAGGCAGATGGGTAGAGCAAAGTCACCTCATGTGTATGGATGTCCACATCGATATGCAGCCCGCTGTGTGTTTGTGTGATAGTGGAGGAGGAAGGAGGGTTGTGTGTGTGTGTGGGTGTGTGTGTGTGTGTGTGTGTGTGTGTGTGTGTGGGTGTTAGTTCTTCTTTTCTTTTTTCTGTCCTCTTCTTTACACTTTACAATCCTTTTTGTTCTTATTCCTTCTTTTCTTCTGTCTTTCTGTCCTCACTTCTTTTGTTCATTTCCTCTTTCATTCTCTATATTTTCATCTTCCTCATCTTACCTTTCCTTGTTTCTTCTCTCCTTTCCTTTCCTTTCTTCTTTTCTTTTCATCTTTCTGTCACCATTCTTCCCTCTTTTATCCTCATTTTTCCTCTTTCTTCTTTCCTTTTTCATTCCTTTTCTCTTTTATTCTCTGCTTTTCTTTCCACTTTTCTTCTGTCCTTTCCTTTTGTTGTTTTTTTCTCCATTTCTTCCCTCCTTTTTCTTTGCATCGCACCTTTTCTTCTTTCTTCCCTCCCTTTATTTTCTCATCTTTCCTTTCTCCTATCCCCTTTTCTTTCTTGTCTCATTCCCTCCCTCCTCTCTTCATGTTGTCTCTTCTCTCTGCCCGTTGACTCTGTTCTATTTAAAGTGCCATGTTCCTATTAGCTTTTCTTTGACCTTATTTGAGGTACAGGATCCATATGAAGGGAGTGTGTGTGTGTGTGTGTGTGTGTGTGTGTGTGTGTGTGTGTGTGTGTGTGTGAGTGTGTGTGTGTGTGTGAGAAAGAGAGAGAGATTGGGGGGGCTGGCGATGAATGATGCTCCGGTGTGAAAGCCATTGGACCATGACTATACCGTAGGTGATAGAGACCCAGTAACATCAATCACACACACACACACACACACATACACACACACACACACACACACATACACACACACTCTCTGCTCTTGTTATTCCCAGTAGAAGGGCTTTTCTTGATTTTTAATAAAGGATATCTGCAGAGAAGGTCAAGGTTATTCAATTGTTGGTCATTCATCTCCTCTTTTTTTCCCTTCGCTTGATGCACACACACACACACACACACACACACACACACACAGATCTCTCAATCTTCACTATTGGCCCCAGCTCGGGGACTCCTGCACCTTGTGTGCGTGTGTGTGTGTGAGTGTGTGCATGCTCGTTGGCGTGAACAATGCAGCCGTCATCTCTGGGCTGTCTGGTTATCCATCACTGGCTTTATGTAGCTCCGCTGCTATCTTCTGTGTATTTCATCCACTGCGAGAGTTCTGCACAGCGCTCAAGAGGTGTCACTGATAATATTACTTACTGTTTTATCAGAAGACCGTTTGAACTTAATACAAGCATAAATGGTGTGGAAATTGGAAACTGCATGTACTGCCAGTGGCAAGATAATACCACCACTGTACATGTGAAATAATGTATGTTGGATTCTTGTAAAAAGCCACTGTGGCAGTGCAGAGTCAGTATATAAAGCTCCGAGGTTATTGTGCTGCTTTCCCCAGGACACTTTTTCTTTTACTGAAAGGTCTCAACTGTTTTATACATTGCCATGAAATTTGGTACATAGATGCACGATGCCCAGAGGGTGAACCCATAGTGACTTTGCTGATCCTCTGACTTTTCCTGGAGCACCACACATTTTTATACAGACATGCATAGTCCCTCATTTAGATTAGTGTTACCTCGAGGCATCGCTGTACCCAAGTACAGGTGCAGCCTCACAGAGCTGCAAGCATGGCTGCAGATTCTTAGTGTGGTTTCCTGACTGAGGAGGAACCAGAAAATTGTGCAAACAGTCACTTGTTTTCACCTTATTAACGACCATCATGATGTAAAATGATGTAAAACGTTACCTAATGAAGGTCTGCAGCTTTGGTTGCAACAGAAGGCAACAAATGAAGAATGAAGATGGATTTTTTCCATTAAATATATATCTGCTTGGCTGTACTGGAGGGGCTGCTCTGCACTGCACTTCTTTAACTCAGCTGGGAGTAATGTTACCTCAGGAAAATGTGAAATTTTAACATTATTTAGGTAGAGGCTTCAAATAAGAGTGTTCTGTGTGACCTTGCACTGTGTAATATTTGTTATTTTTGACAAAAAACTAAACTAAATCTGTCTTTGGCTGGCTGTTAACTTTCTTCAACTTTAATATTTACATCTCCTCAGGCAAACTTTTTACATGTACAGAATTAAAATGAGGGCCTATTTATTAATTCATAGTGTGTACTATTTCTCAGCCGAACAGAGCCAATCTTTCGATCAACCACTTTTTCTGCTCATATTTCTTTCCTGGCTGCTTCAGCCCGTGATTTGTACTCAGTTTGTACCTTGTTCAGCTGAGCTGCTCTTTGATCTTGTCTGTGATGGCAGATTTTAATTGGGTGCATTAAAGTCCTTCAGAGGATGGATTCAGAAGAGAAAGCCAAAGGAAGCAAAGTGCCAAGAAAAGAAAACTGTCCTGCCAGAAGAAGTGATCGGTGCTGGTGGGCTGCAGTGGCAGACGCAGAGTTTTGTGTCTAGATTTAGACGTTGGGAGGGTTTTGACTGGCCTGAGAAAGAATTCCAGCGTATTTTGCGTTGTTGTGAATGATATGGTTCATTGGAATGAGTCACTGCAATGAGCTGTGTTTTTCTAAATATGGTCATCTAAGACTATATAGGAGTTTTGTTGTTCTTGGAGGACTTTCAAACCTGTGAATTTTTATGATTAGTTTTATTTTTTTAGACGTGAGAGGACATTTTTGCAAAGTGAAGTCACTCTCCCCTCTTTAACAGGCCAGTTTAGGATTACGTGAAGGGTTAGGGAATGAAAACAGTCGGTGGAAGTTCCTCGCGGTCGAGTTAAGCACAAACATGTGTGCGTCTTTTTTGTTACTGACGGTGATGTCACTCTCAGCTGACTTGCTGCCGTCACCGAAAGTCTTTGTGTGGTTGTGTGAGTGTGTCAGTGAGTGTGTGTGTGTGTGTTGCCGTGGTTGTTTTGACTACATGTTCCTCCTCTTGTACGAGTGCGTTGCCATGCTGTTGTGCAGTCCAGGGGTTATTGAACGTCTGTCTGGTTTAGTGGAGGAGCATGAGAGGGAAAATCAACACAACAAGGCTTTCGTCATGCATCCTGGAAGATGCGCCAAAATTGTCGTTTCAACTAGTAACCTTTTCTTCTTTTCTTTTAGGGGACAGCACAGTCTGCTCCACTTGCTGTGTAATTCAGTCAGGGCGGGAGACAGTCTGGGTGTCACCGCACCCTATCTGGACGCCTCACTGTTTCTCCTTAAAAGCAAATTCCGGTGTAATTAGATTTTTTGCTGCTGCCATTACAGCCCATGAAATCTAAAATCTGCTGATGCATTGGCGGTGGAGACGCTGCACAGTGTGACACTATGGAGAGTAGAAGTTCAGCCCCGTTTCTGAGCAAACCTTTAGCCTCTGGCAAAGGCTCCTGGGAGCTGTAGTTGTGAGACACAGTGGGACAGTAATGAAAGAAAATGTAATGGAATGAATAAAAAGTTGTTGTGATGTGTTGCTATACAATGAAGGCTTAGCTCCAAACTACTTGTAGCAGCAGAGGAATGTCAAGATAAGGTGAAAGAAGTCATTTGGATACAAATCAAACAACTTAAAACTGCTTCATTGTCTTCCTTATCGCTTTTCTTTAATTGCAAACTGCAGCTTTTACCATCTACTGTTTTACCTTCAAGATGAACTTGATGTGGAGGTTTCCCTTTAAACAGTTCTGTTTACATCTAGTGCTTCTCACCCAAATACACTGTGTACATCTGTGAGGCCTAACAAATGACTGGGACTCATTTATCCATAAAACACAGGTTTTATCAGATATTTTAAAGCTTGCGTTGTTTACATTTGTGTTTAACTTAAGGCAGCAGTCTTCTCCCTGCCTCTTTTGATTCTTGGCTACAGCCACAAGTGTTGATCAGTGAAAGTGGGACTTCATGTGTTTTGAATGGACTGTACATTTGCATTGCTGCCCTCTGCAGCTGGCAGGTATCAGGCTGTGTATCATGTCACCTGCCTTCATGTGAGTGTATGTGTGTGTTCCTTTGCACATGATGCTATCTGAAACAAAACTTCATAGTGCCACTATAGTCAAAAACTACCTGTAAAGTCAAATCAACTCATCCATGTTACGTTTTTACATTTTATAATATGTACTGAAAGTTTAAGTGTTATTTCCGAGAGTAGACAACATGTATTCATAGTTACCAGCTACTGTGTCGGTTCTACTAGTACCCTTAATGGTAAAACCTGAACTATATTTTAAAATACAGCATATATATCTGTAATTGTCCTCTCTGGATCATACAGAAGATATTTGTAAGAAAGTTTCATGACAGTTGTGTGTGTGACAGAAGGAAAATAAGAGTTGGGGTGAGCATCCTGGTCAATCTTTGTGTGGCGGTGACAGAGAACAAGAACCTGGAGATTTGTATCCTCATTACCTGAAGATACGGGGCTCTATCCCTCCGTCTCTCTGTCTCTATCTCTCTTGCTCTCTTTCCATCCATTTGTCTGTCTGTCCTTTATGCATCTGTCTTCTGTACGCCATCAATAATTCACCCGGAGCAGATGAATATTTCAAAGGGTGCCGGACTCTCTTCCTCTATACCTCATCCTCTCGTCCCTGTCTCTGTTTTATCTCTCTGCTCTCTCTCTTGTCTCTTCTTCCCCTTCCTCTCTCATCTTTCTCTGCCTCCGTGCCTCCTCTGCCTCGGCCGCCGTCACCCTCTCACGCTCTTCTCCTCTGTGTCTATATATATGTGTGTGTATATGTATATGTATGTGTGTGTGTGTGTGTGTGTGTGGGACCCTGATTCTTGTCCTGTGGAATCTGTAAAAGATGCGACTTTGGCCTCATGCTGTGAACTCCCAGACTGTCTGCTGTCTCTGGTCACCATTAATATCCTCAGCTGGCTGCAAGTGTGTGTGTGTGTGTGTGTGTGTGTGTGTGTGTGCACATAAGGTATGACTGTCTTCAACTATGCCAGGCTTTTTTGGGAGGATTAATGGGCGAGGCGTTTGGAGTGATGGTTTGTTGGGGCTGTCGGAGGCCACTCCAGTCAGCTCCTCATTAACTATGAATGGGAGCAACCTTTTGCATGTTTTCATGGACGGGCTGAGCCTCTCTGCAGAGTCACTGTGGGAGGGGAGCCACGCCAAGGCTTTGTCCAATTTCTGTTCCTCAACCATGTAAACTTCAGTTGGAAGTATTGGCTATAAATGATAATGATCAAGTATGCTGGATGACAATATATTTAAGTATTTTTTGGGGAAACACGATTCATTATTTACATTTGCACAGTACTAAAAGTAATCGAAACATCATCCTAAAAACTGGTTATGGTACCCATAACCTACAATAACTTGGTTCAAGCCTTTATAAAATTGAAGAGACATATTTAAGTGTTGTTATATTTTGAATATTACCTTGTAAATGTATTTGGTGTAAAAACTGATAATTCAAAGAAGTATAATTGACCTTGATTGCAGTTCTAGGTGTTTCTGTCAACAGTTTTGAAGACGTGATTTTTGTAAATGTGACGTTTGGGGAAAATGCATCCTGCTCTCCAGGAGATTTTATTGTTGCAGTGCTTTGTTTGGCCTTTTAGGTTGTATCTGTATCTGGCTGTATCATTTCAACAACTTTAAATACTACAGAGTGTAAAATGCTCCTGAAAGTGTTTTTACTGCCTCTCTTGTTTTTGCTCATTCCCCCTTTTCACATTTCTCCATTTTCAGCTCATACTGTCAAACACAGTGTCCACACTTTGGCAGGTTTACGTTGTGTTTTTGGGAAATATATGAAATACCAATGCTATGCCCATTATTGGGGTTGGGGTGTAGCTTTTGCTACCTTAGTATCCACCTGAATGGACCCAGAGGAACTGTATATAGGACGCTCCCTCTACAGAGACAAACCAGTTCAGAATCATTTACTGTACAATATGTGCAATATTTCATTTTTAGTCTTGGTTTTTGCTTTAAAAAGAAAACATTGCATTCTATTATTAACTTAATGTTCTTTGTGAAAGATGTTTTCACAATGACCTTGTTCAAATGGGATGTGAAATGTGGTCTTTATTTTGAGAAATGAAAGCATTAATAACACCGCTACAGTAATAAAACAAATGAAACAATGACAATAGATCTTGTGAAAATCATTCCAGAAATCTACAGTAGTCATGTATCATCATCAGCAAGAAACCATAAAAGAGAGTTTTCATCAATGTCAATATCATCATCTTTTGAGTCAGGCATTACAGCATCATGACATGAATATTTGTCTTCTAATCTGGGATTAGAGCCAGAGGATCAAACTGTGATCAGCAGGGACTGATGGGAGAGATGGATAGAGGAATAGATAGATAGAAAGGGAAGAAGTGATGGGAATGGGAGATGAAGGGCCTGAGGGCTGTCTTATTCTTTATCTCTTTTTTTTTACTTCCCTCCAATCTCACAAATCTGTGTGTGTGTGTGTGTGTGTGCGCGCGTGTGTGTGTGTGTGTGTTTTATTGGCAGGACTTTAGCATTTACTGTGGCCTGTGGTCCGGCTGTGCTGCAATCTGTTTGCTCTCGCTCTTTCTCTCTCGTTACAGAGAAGCAGCACATTTGGCCCGACTCACTCTTAATCTGATGCACTGACTGATGGTGATGATGATGGCGTTTGTTGTCCGCCTCCCAACTCACAGGCCAGCTCGCTCCCTTTTAGGTCCTGCGGCAGATTCTCCAAGAACGAGCCTATTATTTCGCTATCTGGGCCAGAGTCAGACATGGGCGGTCAAGTGTCGGTTGGCCTCACTCATATAATCACTCATCGCCAAGAAAGACCGAGCGCAGACACAACTGTGGTACCGTTAAGGTGCTTCAGGGCAGCGAGCTGTTGCCGCCATCACCTCCATCGTTTACTGTGTAAACACGGCTCCAGACGAGGTAGAAAGACAGTGCAGGTGTAAATGCACCCAATATGCACGGAGGACTGATTGTGATCCAATCGGAGGGACGCAGTGTGACCAGAATGAGTGAAAGTGTAAATGCAGTTTTATTTTTTTCAATCCACGTGCAGCAGCGTGGTGGGCGGAGCTGCGTGGGTTGTTGTTGTTGTTGTTGTTGTTGTTGTTGTTTTGGACCCGTGTGGTTGCTGTTAGTGATGGAATACCAGCTCAGCAATAAGAGACGGCTCTGTCGGCTCCCCGACAGATCTTCATTTAGTAGTACTTCTGGCTTTTATAATTCAGCCAAATTTAGCAGTGTTTTGATTATTCACTGGAATTATATTTAACCTTATTATTTCCAAAATGCCATAGTTTTACATGATGCTTGGTATAAAAACCTTACATAATGTAAAAACAACAAAAACTATGACACATGTGAATAGAACATTTTACTTGGATCATATTTTACAAATACATTATAGGATCACCAATTATTCTGTATTGATTTATAAAAGAAAGAAAGAAAAACAGAAAGGGCAGCTGCTGCTCCTGTAAACTCGAAAGGTTACTTTCAACGGATGGCTTAACTTTTTTCAACAACTTCTTCATAGTATGATGACAGTGTTTATGATAACAGTTAGTAAAACTTGTTATTTTAATTGGGTCTTATCTCTCTCCATTTGCTCTGTTTGACTGTGTAATGAGATTAGAGATGGATAGCATCAGCCTGTGGTCTATTGTATTGAACCAGACAGTTTTTCATTGTAATGTTTGGCCTGATTTTCTTTTGTCTGAATACTAATATCAGAGCAAAAGGCTTAAATTCAATACACTGTTGCAAAGGAACTGTTGCATATACAGTGTATGTCTGCAAATAGAGTATGTCATGTAAGTTGTGAGTTCTCTAATTTAGCTCACAGTCTTTGCTTCACTTTATTACTCCCTAAATTTGATCAAATTTGATCTATTAATATGTTCTTTTTTACCTAATTTTGTGTTTTATTCCAGCTGGTTTTTACGTAAATCGTAGCTTTGCCTTATTACAAGACTGTTTCTTACCCAGAACGCACAATAAAAATGAGTTTCACTCTGTATTTTTCTCGCTCCCTGTCTTCTCTGGCAGCGTGTCAATGTGACCACAGAGCCCACAGTGACACTGCAGGCTTAGATAATAACACACACACACATACAGTAACATACTGTCCAACCCGAGGCAGGCTGCGATGTCTTCGCCGCCTGTGACGCCCACGTGTTGTGTGTGACATTGTGTTCATGTATTTGTGTATGTGTGTGTGTCCGTTTTCACCTTTTCCCTCCACGCAGCGCTGGAATGGGATTACTTTGATTGACGGGTGTGACCGATGTGAACCACGCACACACACATGCGCTCACACCAACATTGCGGTTATTACAATTGCCACATGCATATGTAATGTTGGTGTCACTATGGAAACAGTAACATGTACTGTCTTACCTTGACTTGAGTGGGATGTCATGTTTTATCTGCTCACAGGAATATTGTTATTCTGGCTCCAGTGTTTCCGTCATTCAAGTCTCAGTGTGAGACACTTGCTGTCCCTGCTGGCTGGGAATCTGCATATCTCTGCAATATTGATAAATGCATTTCTGGATCTGATTCTACAGTGAAGAGCTGGTTTCAGAAATATTGGGTAAACTGTCCTATAAGGAAAGACAAAAAGAGACCACACACGAGTTGTACCTGAAAAGGTTTAATTTTAGCAATCTAAAAGAGAAAATGTCCTACATTAACCCAAAGTTAAATAATGTAGGGACGGCTGGACTACGTCTGCGGTGTCTGTGATGCGTGAGGCTGTTCTCCATTGGGCCATGCTGGTGAGCAGTATGTTACACAGCGGCAAGGGCAGAGAAATCTACTTAAATGGAGTGCAGGATGGTGTGGCAGGTTTAATGTTGGATCTCTGTCAGCTCAAACTGTATCTACCTGTAGCAGGTTGTGTGGCTGATGCTGTGGTGAAGGGTTAGGGTCGAGTATTGGTTAGGGCACAATTACAGTTAGAGGAAGAGATCGACATCGATCTCATGTTCGTGTCCAGCGGGAAACAGATAGCTTGGCATAAATACCAGGAGAGCCTGGCTTTGTTTGGACAGAACTGATAACAGCATGTAACTGGCCCTGTAACCACAAATGTGTTTTTAAATTTCAGATTTTGTACGGATTAAACAGTCAAATACAAAATGTGTTAATTAGTGATCTGAATTTCTGAACTATGCAGAGCTATGGCTGGTCTTTATGCTGAGCTAAGATAATCGCCCCCGACTCTAGTTCAATACTTAATGAACAAACAAAATGAGACAGAATGAGAGTGGTATCGAGCTTCTCCCCTGGCTTTTGGCGAGAAAGTGAATATGCATATTTCAGAAAACAAATGAGCACTGCTGCTTTGGTTCTAGAGATCACGCAGAAAAATATTTAAAAAATTGTAGTTATGGTGAATGGCGCAGAGAAAGAGACCAGCAGACTTGAACAGTGTAGCAGGGAGTCAGAGCAGGTGATCATCCCTCTGATGACCTCTATGTAGGAGTCAGGTACAGCGGAGGAGCATCATCTATCATCTTTAAAGGAAATCTGCCAATCAGGATATGATACGGTATTTGAGTTTTTAAAATTATTTAATATGCCAAAGAGGAACGGAAAATCATGTGAAACTGCCCAATAACACAGATAGTTGAGCTGTTGCAGTTGTGATTCGGTTAATTCATATTAATAATGAAAGTCTTTTTTGTAAAATGTTAATGATTTTTCACTTTTTTTTTATCATTTAATCAACCACTGAAGTTCAGACTAATCTATTTAAAATTGCTTTGAATTGATTTTGGTGATGTTAGTCATGCTGAAAGAAAAGTTAAATTTATTTTATTTTTTTTTTGCTTTTTCAGATGATGGAAGTCTGTTTTTTGGAACAAACCTCTGCTTGTTGCCAGTTTTTTACAAAATGAAATAGCCTGAAATAATTGAAAAGGTGCTCTAACAGCCTCCCATCGGCCTCTCTGCACCAGAGTGCTGTAGGAATGCTTCATATTTGATCTAGTAGTAAATCAAAAAGCTACTAAATGTCCCATGATCTGACTGACGGAGAGCCTCCCTGATGCAAGAATGGATCTCTTTGTTTAAGGAGGTCACAAGATAAAATCTGGAGATGCAGCGATTTCAACTCCAAATTGTGGCTGTTTTTGGAGGGCAGAACCAGGCCACACAGACTACAATGTCTCAGTTTGATGCTGATTCTTCTGTTTTGCTTTGAGTGTACGAAGAGTTATTGTTATCACTGAATATCAGACTAAACTTCTGTCTTTTTCTCCCCTCTGTGTGTCTTCTAACAGGCTAACAGACCTGTCAGGCCTGCTCACTGATGGACCAGTAAACTACAAGTACAAGACCAAATGCACTTGGTTAATAGAAGGATAGTAAGTATGAGTGTTTTTCATCCACTCCTATCATCATTAATCTTACTTAGTTCCACTTGGTTAAAAACTGCCGGGTTTTTTTTTGCCTCTGGCTTAAGGGCTCCAGATAAGAGTTTGTCTTGTAATGGAGTTATTGTGCCCCGGAGTTGTTTGTGCCCATTAACTGCTCAGAGAGCCATGCTGCACCAACTGAATGCACAAAGTGATTGCAATGTAATTGTATGTAAAGTGCTGTATCCATTTTATTCTAATGTTGTAGACATGCCATGCCTGCTTGCACTGATTTGTTAGGTATGCAGTACAATGGTATACAGCACAGTCACTAACAGACTGACGACTGTAAAACAAGCCATTATATTCTACCACATCTGGAGACAATACATTGCTTGTTAAGAGTTACCTCTTTAATAGTCTCTGTAACCTCGGGGATGTTAGATTGGCTTTGGTTGAAGGCTGCAGACGTTCGTTATTTTCATGGGAATTATTGAAGGAAAGTTTGGGCCCAATAAAATAATAATAAAAGACGATTGAGAATATTTTTAGTTAAGCCAGCAACATTTCTCGAGGGATGTCGTAGATTAAATAGCCCAAACCACAAATTTTCCACATAGGGGTTTAACTAAGGATGGATTTCCAAGAAATCTGTTGTGGATATGCATATTTTATTTTTGCACCACCATCAGAAGGTCAAAAATTGATCAGTTGACCTAAACTTCGGTCCAAAATGAAAGGCAAAATATCCATGAAATGTATTTTTAATACTCACCCATATCAAAATCAAAAGGGCTGGTTGCCTTTGAGATTTACTCACATACATTCACGTGTCCAAGGGGATAAAACCTTGTAGTATTTCTCCTCGTCCTCCTTTCCATGTCTAGCCCCACTATGAGGAAGGGCCTAATAATAGAAAACATTACTGGTATGTTTCTTGTTAAAAAACAGATTACATTCACACTAGTATCCCAGTTTTGCGTGTTATTCCAGCTTAGATCATACTTTCACTTTCATTTCAAGTCCTTTTACAGTCATTTTAAATTTTAGGTCCTTATTACACAAATTATCATCATTATTTTCATTTTACTGACTAAATAATTAACTGCACATATGGCATACAGTGATCTGGTTTGTTTCCACTACTCCTTTTAGTACATAAAGGTTTCTGAAACAGGGAAAAGAGATTATTTTAGAGAGCAGAATACGAGGGATAGTTGTGTGAACTGCGTGGAAACACAAACTAATTACAGCGTCTACGAGACTTGTAGTAAGAAAAGGACACATTTCACAATGACTTCAGTACAGCAAAAAGGTTTTTCTATAGTAAGTATCAGTCTGGGATCATAACCACAGACTTCATAAATAGTGGAGACACATTTCAAAAGGATGAATCATAGGAAGCATATTAATCATATATATTCATCAAATGTATTTCTGTCATACCTATCCATTCTGTGCTCTCTCTCCCCGTCTCCCAGTCCTAATGCAGTGCTCCGGCTGCGCTTCAATCACTTTGCCACAGAGTGCAGCTGGGACCACATGTACGTCTACGATGGAGACTCCATTTACGCCCCTTTGATTGCTGTGTTCAGGTGAGCGCCGGCTATTCTGAATAGGAGAGCTGTGAAAGGGGGGAAATATGGAAATGACTCAGATAGCCTTTGGCACAGCTTCAAAAGCTCCAATGAATTTGCACTTATGCAGTCAAATGATTCCATGTACAGGCAAACAATGGGCCTGATAATTACCATCGTACCGCAATACAGCTATAATGGAAAGAAAATATTGCAATTACGTTAGCCCTTCTTTTCCTGGAGCTTTATTGCATATTTTTCTTTTTTTTTTCTCCAAAGGACAATCTACAAGTACGTGGGTGGCGCTCTTTCATTTGACACAAATTCATTAAAAAACAGTAATACCACAATAATTTACAAACCTCCCACTTTCTGCTCTTATCTGACATTAGCCCAGACTTGTTTAGGATTATTACCTACAATAAGTAAGCTTGCATTGTTCATTCAAACTTGTGTTGTAGAAAAAAAAGAGGCTATAGTTCCAGCAGGGAGGAGGCTTTGACTCAGATTCATTATGGGCAGTGCATTGCATTTATTAAAAGATACAGGCGGACCACGTAAGAGTCCACCAACCCCCACTGAAAAACCTCATCAAACAATACAACCGAAAGGCACTGCAGTGTTGTTTGACTTTAAATCCAATCACTGTCATGTTTTTAGTGAGGTCTGCCATTGCTGAAATGGAATCCTTTTTATCTCACAGCTCTCCAGCGGTACTTTCAGACCAGAGTCCATCAAATACGGCAGCATTTTTTCAAGATGCTTCTTCTTCTTCTTATTATTATTATTATATTTTTGTTGAGAGGGACTGTCTGTCTTTCGCTGTCTCATTCTCTTTCTGTCTCTGTCTCAGTGGTCTTGTGGTACCGGAGTCCAGGGGGAATGAGACGGTCCCGGAGGTGGTGACGACGTCCGGCTACGCTCTGCTTCACTTCTTCAGCGACGCCGCATACAACCTGACCGGCTTCAACATCGCCTACTCGTACGTCTCCACCTCACCCCTCCTTCACTCCTTTTTCCAGTTTCTTTTTCCTTTCTCACTTCTTTTGTCAGCCTTTCTGTAGCAGCGTCAGGCTCATCTAAATACGCAGACTAAGTAAGGATGTTTTTACAGAAATCCCTTCCAAGAGTCAGAAGTGACCTTGTTAGGATGAGAGGGTACAGCTGCCATGGATACGCATTCTTACGCCTCTGTCCTGATTGGAAATCACCGTGGTAGTGACTCAATCACGTCTCAATCCTCGTCTGTTTTACTAAATAAACATCCTGCTGTGCTGAAAAAGACTTGAAACTAATGATTAAGACCATAAACTCATTAGAAGGATGTTTACTGAGGTAATAAATCCAGTGAGAAGTCGGGTCATTTCCTCACCTCCTCACTTCTATTCAATCTGACTCAGGTTTAAGGCACTCCAGCTTTATGTTGTGTGGGAAGTGGTGCAACACTTGTACTGGTCTTTGTCTCCCAACCAGGGTTCAGAATAACATTTTGGTCCATCTGCCAATGGCTGGTAAACTGAAAAAAACTACTTGTCAAAATATTTTTCATAAGAACTAACAACAGCTAATTTGGGCTTTTGAGTGTCCGTGGTCTGTAATCGACAACGTATGAGCAGGTCCTGTTTATCGGCGAACGCTGCTCATTGTATTACAATGTAAAACAAAAGCCAATCTCTCCTCACCCCCTTATCCGTGGAGCGCCGCTCCTCGGTATATTTTTCTTTCCACCATGCTTCCACCGTGCTCTTCATTTCACAAACTCTTCACCAGCCTGGCTGCTGTGTGCCAGCAGTGGCGGCCATGATGGGAAACTGAATAACGTGCGGCAGGTTGGACACGTGGGAGGAGTGAGGACAGTTACTGTACAGTCACACAGCCTCAAGGCTCTGAGCACACACACACACACACACACACACACACACACACACACACACACACACACACGCAAACACACACACACACGCACACACACACACACACAGTGAGGGGAGACAGAGGTTGTCATGACGACCCTCTTGTCACAGCAGCAAACCAGCTTTTTGTATTAACAAAAAGATGATTTTCTGCCTCTGATCCTTGTCTCTTTTTTTCCATCGTTCTACCTCTTTGAGCATCTGTATCTATCTGATATTACAGAGAAACGGTGTGTAATGTTTGGAGTGTCAGTCTGGTTTTTACACTAAGTGCCATTTTATTTTTCTACTCTTAAGGCTCCTGGTCCGTTATAATAATATTGTTTAGTCTCCTGTGTGTCTTTTTTTTGTTCCTTCTAGCTTTATTTGTTTTATTTTTAACTATATCTGTCTTGCTCCATCTTTCTTATATGTCCCATAGTTCCTTGTTACATTAAATTCAATTGGCAGAAGCGTTTGACCAAAGCCACTCACAATAAGTGCATTTAAACTCAAGAGGAACAAGAAGAGATATCTACAAAAATTGGAAGTGCATCCTTTTCAAACAAACAACCGTGTTCAGTGCTACAGTACTTTTCTTGTCCTGAGATATTCAAAATTCTTATTAAATCAGAGTTCCAGTCATTTTTCACTACATTGTATTAATGAGTAAGGAAAAATCTAATAATAACACTAATATTCATTTGGAGTCTCCTTAGTTCTGGTTCGGTCTCCACCAACTCCTGAGAGGAACATGTGGCTCTTTAGCTGTTTCTAGATGTTCTGTCTGCCCGTCGGCGCTGGGCAGGTAGTGTGCGGCGAGATTATTAGATCGTGTTTGCTGAAAACCGCCACCTGCTGTGTCTGGAAATGTTTGATGGGAGTGCTGAGACTGAACCTTACCGTGGATGTGCTCTAAAACCAGAACTAGCAGCTCAAAAGAGTTTGAAAAGCTCTTCAGGGCTGCAGAGTTTGGGATAATTTTCAGTGGGTTCAGCACTACAACCCCTTTCATATTACCTATAAAGTCATTTAATCCATTGTTGATGTTACTACGTATAAATGTTACTATAAAGAAGAGAAATCATAACATTGTAGTTGCCATAAGTTGGCCTCCACAGTATTTTAAAGCTAAAGTAATATCTGGCCTGTCACAATCAAGTACCCTGTGTGCCTGTGGTTGTGTATAACCTTGAAGAACTTCTTTGACGTCCTGCCTCACTGTGCCTCCCTCAGGATAAACTCCTGTCCCAACAACTGTTCGGGCCACGGCAGGTGCAGCACGGCGAACTCTGTCTCGGGTCGTGTGTACTGTGAGTGCGAGGAGTACTGGAAGGGAGAGGCCTGCGACATCCCGTACTGCAGGGACAACTGTGGCAGCCCGGGCCGCGGATACTGCGACCTGACCGGGGAGAAGCTCTGCGTCTGCAACGACAGCTGGCAAGGTAAAAGAGCAGGACAGACGAGGCAGGAAGGGCAACTGCATTTCATCAGGGATATTAAAACAGATATACGGCTGAAGTGAGGAGGTTTATTGAGTAACTTTGGGTCTCACTGGAGTTCAGCCAGCATGGTGAGATGTGGCTTTTTGGCCTGGAGCTGATGGACTTTGCAGAGATTTGCAGGAGATTTCAGAAGGATAGAAGAGGAAGATGGTGAGAATGTAAAGACAGGAAAGTGCTAGAGATAGTTTAAATGTGTTCGATGTGCTATATCTGAACTACCTCATTTATTACTTCATATGTAATGTGTTGACAATCCCAGTAAACGTTGATCTAATGATTTATGGGCCAAATTTTTTTTATTATGTTCAGGTTGCATAAACCATTGTTTCAACAGTATTCAATGACTGTATTTCGGCATGTAGTGAGGACCTGCTTCACATTGACATATAGTCATTGAAATGCTGTTAAAACAATGGTTATGTGAAACCAAAAAAATGTTACATTTCAGCCTAATTTAATCCTGTTTTATGATGTTTTTAGATGTGTTTTAAGCTGCAAATCACCAAATCAACGCTTACTGGGATGTTATGTGCAACATTTTAAGATGTCCATATGTCATTGTTGCATCTCCATATAATGAGGTCGCTGCCAGTGTTATTTATTCTCAAAACATGATGCCTCTAATGAGGAGGAGCTTTTTGATGTTTCTGTTTTGTGGAAAGGGAACAAATAGGAAACAAGACAAAAGGAGGAGATACAAAAGCACAGCAACAGCCACTTTTCTGTTTATGCCCGACATATTGTTGCCTGATTCAATATTACTTCATGTCATAAAACAATAGATGTGATATCCTGGGAAATCCTGCCTAGTGGTGCATAATATACAGTATGTGGCTTTATTATTTAGTTTTTTTGTTTCATTTGTGAATAATTTCCTCTTGCAGCAGAAGAACTTTATGATACATGCTACAGTATTATGGTGGCTGGCTGTAAATAATTGCACAGTGATGTACAAACAGTGTGTACTTACACTAAAAAGCTACACATTTCTGGATGCAAATTGGTATAATTTGGAAATGGACTAGTATTTCATATACAATTTCCTCAGCGAGTGTCTCGTTTGTTGAATTATGCTGATGTCTGAATATTATTATTATATATATAATATATTTTATATATATTTACACTCTGGTATACCTGCCAAACTGAGTCTACCCTCAAAACAATTCAGAACAAGTGTTATTTTACATAATAAACATAATCATAACCATATTACATATTATAGTCATTCCAGTCCGGTGAAGTTAGATTAGCTGGTGAAGCACTGCCCCCTTCTGGATTAATGTTGTAAACACAAGTAACAGTGAACCACTTTCTACTCTTGAAATGTTCATATATAAGATGTATTTTTGGCTTGTTTTGTCTGCAGACATACATGTAATTCTTTATTAGGTTATATGAGATAGATGTCAGTAAAAAAATAATCGTATCAATAAAAAATGTGGAATAGTTGTTTATTTTTGAAGAGATATATTCAAGGTCAAGTCAGAATTCTGAATTCATCTTTTAAAATGTTGGATTCATCCTGACAAACTGATTTCTGATGTGGAATTAAAACTCTCTTGACTTTTAATCAGCCCTCTGACGACATCTGGAGACATTTACACATGAAATAATCCCAGTAAATACTCGCAATCATCCCAAATTTAAAACAATAAAGTGATGAACATTGATGAACAGCAATCTTTTCAATTAACCCTTACATTTATTTATGAACAGATTACTTTAAATGTGTGCGTTGCATAGCAACCATAGTGGCCAGCATTTAGAGAGTGGCTGAAGTAAGTAATTCGATTAAGTAATTAATCAAAATGCATTCAACAACACACACTGTGTGAGCAGAAATAGGGCCCACTGTTCAGTCCCACATTGGATTAATTATTAAAATAATTTCACCTGAATGTTCTTCAGCCCTTTCATTCGACTGATCATTTCCTAATCTTGGAGAAATCTTTTTGACGTGATGTTTTAGGTAGGAAAACATGTACTGCTCAAACTGAGCCATAGATCAGGTTTGTCATTTTTGTTGAAAATCTACAGACATGTTTTAAACAATTACATCCAGAAAACTCACATTTAGCAGGTGTGCTTTTTTATTTTTCAAACAATAATCGTATATCAAACTTTGTGTGATGATT
Source organism: Lateolabrax maculatus (assembly GCA_031216445.1). Lineage (NCBI taxonomy): Eukaryota > Metazoa > Chordata > Actinopteri > Acropomatiformes > Lateolabracidae > Lateolabrax > Lateolabrax maculatus. Next base: position 2,291,120 of record CM062209.1, read on the forward strand.
TCATACAAAAAACAGATTTTCACAAAGAAATGTAAAGATAATAACACTACAGCTCCCTGGTGTAAAACGTCTGATTCTGACTTTGTTACGAATGTGTTACGTGTGACGAGTCATTCATACAATAAGCTGAAAGACATCAGTGAGACAGAAAGATGTGTGTGTCTCAGCGGGGTAATGGGTCAGCCACACAGCCTCCGAGCAGCCATCCGTTCACAAACGGGGGGGGCGGGGGGCAATAAATGTGCTGGTCGCTATAGCAACTGCCATTTCCCAGCAAAAAATATGTTTTTGTGTTAATGAAAAGAGCATGTCCTGCCATTTGTCCGTCTCTTCCCCCCTTCCATCCCTCCGCTCTCCTCATCCCGCTATTCCACAGAAAGAAACGTGTCTTTGGATTAACGGTTTTCATTTATTTCTTCTCCTCGTGTCTCATTCGTTACCTGCTGAAACATTAATCAGACCCTCCCGCCCCATCAGAGAACCCTGGATGATTTTAGCCTCTTTAACTCAGCCGACCACACTTAAAACTGTTGATGGTGATTTCATTGCTCTGCTGTTGTCTGATCGACGTGTCTGTCTCTGTTTTTACTTTTTAAAGTAAACAGGCTTATCAGCAGCACAAGTGATTGTTTTAGAACAGATCAATACCAACACAGTGACTGAATCAGTGATTCTGCATCAGAACCAACCATGTATTGCATGTGACTTAATGTTTTTATGTTCATCCCCTTTTGCTGATACGGTCGTCCCATCTCTTTCTCTGTGTCCCTTTTCATGTTATTCACGTAGATAATCGAAGTGCAGTAAATATATTGTTTCTGTGGTTGTGAACAGTGACTTTTGACAAACAAATATTGGAGGGAAGTATCGGATATTGGTTTGCCTAGATAAAAAAAAGAAAGAAAATAAAGCAATACAAACCCTGTACACTATATACTGTACAGTATCCTGAACCCTCACAGGTCAGATCTGTCGGCCATCTTTGATACTTTCATTGGGTGGAAGACAAAGTTTTCAAATTCAAAAGAGACAAAAGACAAAGACAATGCTGCCAAACGCCAAATACCACATAACAAAGAAAACAGAATTCCTTTCCTTTTACTGCCACTTCTAAATAACATTTTTCAAACATCACTTATCATGCTTTTGTGTCTCTTGATGTGGTTATTAACCATGTTTGTGGCTATTAAAGTTAACTTTAATAAGTTAAGTATTAGACTTAAGTTAAAGGTATAATATGTAACTATTCCACATCTAAGAACCACTAAACCTATCTTATATATTTTGTTGAGCTGTGTACTTAAATAATCCCAAATGTTTCTAGCAAAAAATCCGTAATTTTAATCAAGCATTTTAATAAATTTGGTCATAAATTGACTTTTTATCCAGTTTCAAGCCACATTTTTACGATTTTTACATTAACTATATATTTTAACCAGATGAAAGATTGTAGTCATCGTACGTCTGGATCTTAAGTTATCAGAAAAACAACCTGGGCAAACTCGACTCGCAGCTGATCCGGGACGTCCCACACTACTTCACAACGTCACCAAACTCTGTCTTTTGTTATCCTTTTGATTGAGAGACCCCCCCTAGTGGCAGAAGATCACATATTGTGTCTGTCTTTGTCTCAGGTCCAGACTGCTCTCTGTCCGTTCCCTCCACCGAGGCCTTCTGGGTGCTGCCAAGCGTCAAACCCTCGGCTCAGTCCCTGGGTCGGGCGTCCCATCAGGCTCTGGTGCACTCTGGACTGATGTGGGTGGTGGGAGGCTACTCTTTCAACTACTCCAACTACCACATGGTTCTCAAGTAAGCAGCACCAGTCTGACTCAGCAGCTGCTGGTCTATAGGCCCTTCTCACAGCTCTGCAAACACAGGTGTAACTACTAATATTATATTTGGCTGCATTCCTTTGAGCTCCATGTACAGGGCTCCATGGTGGCCGACTGTACTTCAGCACCTAAATGGAATGGAGCCATTGTTAATGTTATTTGTTCCACCTGTGTTCTTTATTGTTCCACCTCCGTTAAAAACGTTTCTGACCCCCACCGTTGAAGTCTTCTCTCTTTTTTTTTTGTGTTTGACTTATTTCTGTCTACAGCTACAACCTAGAGAGCAGCACGTGGGACGTGGTGCCCGTCGGCAGCGGCCCTCTCTACAGATACGGTCACTCGCTGGCTGTGTACCAGGTAAAACAGCTGTGGCTGCTACATTTCACTGACACCAAGGAGAAAAGTTGTCTGAGGCAGTAAAATACTCCACTGTGCATGTGACGCACGCATATCAGGTGATAAGTAACAGAAACGCAACGCAGTCAAGTTTACCCCTTCATACCCAAAGACACACCTGCACCAGTCTAAACGCAGGCCACACTCAAGACAATTAAGTTGCACATTTTAGTATTTATTCCACATTTATTTGAGCTTTGGTCTGCTGTCTTCCTTGTTATCTGTGGGTCAAACAGAAAAACCTGCACAAGTGACAGTACACAGTCTGTAGACAATGAAACTAACCAAGAGCAGAACTGGATGTGACTGATATCTGCAGATACACCGAGCTTTGCATTAAATTCTACTGTGTGTCCGGTTTTAACCAGCACTTTAAGACCTGAAAGATTGTTTTCATTCCATGTAGAAACTTTAAACTGGTCATCAGTTGAGTTTATTGTTTGACTAAATTATCAGATAAAGACAAAAAACATTTTCTAGTCACAGCATCTGAAATGAAAGAATTTTATTTATTTTTCTGTGTTCTAAGTTTTTGAAACCTTTTTGAGCTTTTGACTATTGGTCAAAAAACAATAAGCTATTTGAAGACATAGTTATCTGCTTGTCATAATGTGATGATGGACCACCTTCGGTATTTTTATATACTGATTAATAATCACTTCAAAATATAATCCACAAATGATCTGATAAGGAAAGTCGTTGCTATCTCTTTAAACCATTTTTATGCATCAAGACTGAAAAGAAAATGTGACACTTTTTTGGAGACCGGCCCATTATTCACTTTACCTGTGAAGAAATGAGAACATCAGAATCATCCATGTGTCCCGTATAGATCACTCACTTCACGGCTCGGAGCATCAGATGATGCGTCACTGTCCAAATACTGGGACACATGCTTACTTTGTGTGGAAGGAGTCATTTAATAGTGAAGGGCGGAGGGACAATAAAGACAAATGTGTCTGTTCTGCTGTGGTGAAGGTGAGATTTGATCCGGGGGAGGTCAGAGTGTCTGTACGCCTGGAGAAGATTTGTAACACCCGGTTGGTTTATTGTAAACACAAGCTTCAGCTTCACACCCTGCCTGAAAGGAATTACTTCACTTCATTGCTGCAGTTTGTCGCCTTCTCCTGAATCCTTTTGGAGCACAATGCAGACACGCAGGTTTTATTTTTTATTAATAACAGAGACATCTGTTTCCTGCTGACTCTCCAGCTCTCACCCTTCAGCTTCACGCTGATATTTGAGGTGACTCCTCGTCTGTGTTGTGGATGGACTCATGATAACTTGATGTTTGCACGACAAGCTGCAGGGCTGCTCTGATGAGAAGTGCATATTACAGCCTTTAGTTTATCATTATAGACTAAAAGCTGCTATCATCAGTATTTTAAACTTGTTAATAGTTGAGTTTAAGAGGTGCTGGTTGGTGGATTTTGTTACTGTTGTATAGAACCAGGCCAGCGGTCACCCCTTGTTTCCAGTCTTTGACGGTGACTATACTGTATGACAGTGTTGTGTTTACAGCTTATCACACTGCCCCCTTGTGGCCAAAACAGCAATATATGCTTTTAAATGGTTTATAGCAATATTTGAGCCATCAAGATGATAAAAGACACAAGTTTAGTAAAACAGAATGAACTCATGTTAGCTGCAGTGTACTTTTGACTATTTTTTTCTCCTCTCCTAAAATCATAAATTTTACCTCAGAGGCAGAGTTTTCCATTTCCATAGAAATGAACAACAGCATGCACACTCCGACAAAATACATATGCAAACATATTTTCACATTCCTCTGATATGTGTGCCATATATTAACAACAACTCCATGATGAAATTGGTGTTTAATAAATATTAAACTCATATTTTCTTTATCAGGACTATCTTAATGATTATATTAAAAAGTACCACACGCTCTTCCCTCTCTGTTCTCCTTCATGTAGGACGACATCTACATGTTCGGTGGGAAGCTGGAGGTGAAATCAGCCAACGTGACGGACGAGATGTGGGTGTTCAACATCCCCAGACGCACCTGGTCGCCGCGGCAACCAGCCCCGCCTCCTCCCTACGCCCTGGAGGGGCACACGGCTCACGTGGTGGAGCTGGCCGACGGCGAGCCGGTGATGCTGATCATCTTTGGCTACTCGCCGGTCTACAGCTACATCAACAAAGTTCAGGAGTACAACATCAGTGAGTGCCCCTGCTGACTCTGCTGCCTTCGATTTCTTCTTTTCTTTGGTGATTCTTTAATTGCTTTTTATTGATGGAAGTCAAACACGGGGACTCTTCAAACTGTTGACATTTTCCAGACGCCATGTTCAATCTTCACACGGATCTTTGGATTTTAATACTTACTCGTCCTTTTTGCTATTTCAAAAATAATTTGTATTTTTAATTCATATTCTTACTTGAATTCTTGGTGAATTTGGCAGATTTTGTCATTGACAAACATTGCTCTTGTTGGGACGTTACTTCATTAAAGTCATTGTTGATCAGTTTTGATAATAAGTAATATTAATATATATAGATATATAATATAACAACGGTATACGGTCACAATACTAGAGATATTCACAAATGCATGTTTTCAACTTCAGATTTGCTGCATATATTAAATATACTGTAAAGTTCAATGAAAACACCACACAAGCTTTAGTCATGTGATGAACAGTTACATTGATGTTAGACACACACGGCCTGAAGACACAAGGAAACATGTTCAAATGACTGGAGATTCATTTCTAATCAACCCATCCAAAAACTGACCGAGCTCAAACAGCTCTTTGGGTTTTGGCCTCAGTTTCTTCTTTCTATTTCAAAGTTTAAAAGACAAAGACAGCAGAGACCTCTGTTGCAGTGCATCAGTCACGAGGATGCAAACTTCTGGAAAGTGAAAGTGAAGTCCTGCTGGGAAGCAAATCTCATTTCACCTCTGCATGGCTTTCTAACGCTGTCACTGCATGTTCACTTTCAAGCAATATTGCTGCTGACGTCTCACATTGTTGCTGTTTTTAATTGACGTGCTTGTAGATTAACTTAGTTTTACTTTAGCAACTTATACATTTTTTGTGCATTTGCATGTTTTGCACAGGCCACACTGTCTTACACCTTGGCCCTGGAGAGAAATGTGCAACTTTCAACTTATATGTGAACTAGTGACAGTAATTTATACTTATGGACACATACCTTTGGTCTGGGGATTTTTTTTTTTTTTGAGGTTCGGTTGAAACTACTAAATCTAAATGAAGGGAACCTTTCATGTTTAAACATCAGCCAGACCCTATTACATCCTCACCAAGGCCCTTGTGGCTGAATGGGAGCAAATCCCTGCAGCCAGGTTTCATAATCTGGTGGAAAACAGCAGCAGATTAATCCCCAGTTCAGTCCACAGATGGGTGTCATAGTTGGCTGTCCACATACTTCTGGCCAGTTATATTGCTTTTACATGTATTTGTTGTTTCCCTGCTCAGCCAGTAGATGGCGATGTCACACAGCGCTGTAAACCAGCCGCTCAAACCAGAGTTGCATATTTGACCCGTTCTGGAGAGGAAAACACACACATGGGTGACGCACATGTACACACTTTCCATTAGACACACAACACAGAGTGAAAGGCAACAACACACACACACACACACACACACACACACACTCAAACACCAACACACACAGAGAGCGGTCATTAAGAAGAGGTGGCACCCAGGCCGGAGCGTCTGGGAGAAGACGGTGATTAATGAATCCACTGCATTCCCTCGCTCTCATACCTTCCTGTCACTCTGTTTCTCTTCCTCATCCCTCCTTCTCTCTCTCTCTTTCTACACCCTCTCATGCCCCCCTGCTCACCTCCCCCTCCTTCGCCTCCCTCCGTCTTTCATCTGCCAGGCCTCAGTTTGTGACCCCCCCCCCCCCCCCCGTCATCTCCTGCTCCTCTCCCTCACCTTTCCCTCCCTTCTCTCCCCTCCTCTGTCTATCACTTTCATCTCTTCCCACCTCCGTCGCCTCCCTCCCTCCTCTCTCTCTGACAATGTCACAGCGTCGGTCTGCACTGAGCATCATTAGGCTTCAGAGACTAAGACTAAGAGTCAGTGCAACCAGGAGATGAACAGAGGGGAGTAGAAGCGAAGTGTAAAATATGAGGTAAAGGGATTTAATGACCACTCAGAGAGGCAGGTTCGCAGCAATTAGCTGCCGGAGATGAGATAAGAGTTGACCTTCTACTTTCTTGTCGTCTCTTCATAGTTGCCCCTCTCTCTATCGCTGTTTCTCTCGTTCTTTCGGCCTGTTTTCTGCTTGACTTTCTTTTTCTTGCTTTTTTTCTCTTTCATTTTAAATTTCTACAGTTCACTGAGGTCTTCTTGGGGTGTTTTCATCACAAATATGTTGCCAAAGCATTAGAGGCCGACTGTGACATGATTTTATGATATCAATAAATTTAGATAGAACGGTATATGAGCGAAACAAATGTGTTAAATTTGGTTATGAAGGAATTATATACAGTGTGGGACATAGTACACTGCTCCCTGCTAAACTGTGTTTCGAAATGACCTCAAACACATCTTCTCTGCATTGCATTTTTGTACTGCAATTTCTCCTTATTACGCCAACACATATTCTTTTGCCTGTTCTGTTTGAGCTCTTCTCTTGGAAAGGGATTTCTTGTGTAAAGTTGGGAAACATTTCAGTTGTATTTATTGTTATTGAATTCTTTAGAAAAATGGACTTCTGTCTTCACTTCCTCTGTGTCACGATGGGCATAGAATCATTTTTCCTCCTCTGTCTAACTACTGTTTTCTGCATTGACCCGATTTAAGGGACAATTTGTTCCCTGAGTCTGTTTCTGGTTAAAATATCTGTACAGGGTTTCTAATTTGGATTCAGTGCGATGTCAGTTGAAAACTTTTTGTCTCTTTCTCACTCTGTCTGGTGTCCTTGTTTCTCTGGTGTACTTGTTTCTTTGGTCCATCCTGTTTTCTGTCTGTCTTTCTTACCTTCACCAAGGAGGTTGTGTCTTTGGTCCTGTACATTTCTGTTAATTACGTTAATGTAATGTAAGCTGCCATAACCCTTACATATACCAATCCTGCTAAATTTGATGGAATTTAGAGGTGGGGCTACACAGCAACATAATGCACTTAAACAACTCATGTTTCACAATTCATTCTTGTACAAAGGCTTACTGTAGGAGTATAAGTTTAATTTATAGGTATTCTTAGAGGTAAAACCCATAGTCACCATCTGCCAGTGTGTGTATTCAGATGCAGAGTCTTGATGCAGATTACATTTGAAGTAAAAAAGATTGTGTTCTGGGTTATACGGAAATATACCTCTCAATGCTTTCTAGTGCTGCTCTCAGTTCTGCTCATGGTCTCGGGGGTTTACCGTTCCAGATGACAGCACCTTTTCTCAGGCTTTTGAAGTTCCTCCTTCGTTTTGTTGTGTTGTCTTTTCTTTATGCTCGGATGATGTAATCCCTGCATGTTTTTTAATAAGATTTTCTATGCACCTGAGTTAATCGTTATGCATCACACTGGTCTAATAAAGGGCCCCTTTTAAATTCAATAAACTCTAATTTCCTCTAGCCTCTCTCACTGTTTGGCTCACTCTCTATCCGTCTGCCTTCTTTTCTCTTCCCTCGCTCTGTCTCACCCACAGAATTAAAAGTGCTTTGCTTTTTGGCATAAAAGTAAAAAGCAAAACTTGCCAAACGCATCAAAAACTTTTTAAGTGATCAACTTTGATCTTTGTCTGCATGCGTGTGCCGCATTAATCAGCCCTCTCTCTCCTCTGTGTGCCTCAGGGTCTAACTCGTGGCAGGTTGTGTCTGCTGGAGGTGCGGTGGTCCAGGGGGGTTACGGCCACAGCAGCGTGTACGATGAGGCCAGCGGCTGCGTGTTTGTCCACGGGGGATACAAGGCGCTTAGCAACAACAAGTACGGCCTGGTGGACCACATGTACCGATACCACGTCCACACGAAAACATGGTGAGAGCACAGAATAGGCCTCGTACAGGTCATCTTTTAACTGATCTGGAAGAATTTCACTTTTTATTACATCTGTCCATCCCATTCTCCTGAACACGACCACTTCGGATTCACATACCTCAAGCATTCTTTTGACAAATTGTCATTGTATAGATCTTCTGTGATGTGTGTGATGCATCCACGTTTTAGAAATTGTAGCTTCTTTGCAGCAACGTCCATATTTGAAGCTTTGTCTGCTGTCATGGCTTCAACTCGACTTGAACTTACACTCCTGTAAAAATAGTCTCTAAGTGTTTAAATTATTCACTGGAATCACATGTTAATATAGTGATAACTTCCATTTCAGCACAAAATACACTTCATACCTTTTTTTTTTAAATTAAATTCCTAAAATTAAATTCACCACATATTGAGTCTGGACAGACATGGACGTAAACGGAAGCTTGTGGTTGGCGAAGGCGTACAACCGCCAGGCGGTAATTGTAGTTTTTAATGTTATTCTGGCAATTTTCATAACAGTTTTTTGATTAGTTAACATCTAACACATGTTAATGCATCAGTAATAACATTTTCAGAGGAACCATTCTTCACAGTGAGTATATTTACTTTTGACTCGAGCACATTTTTGAAGCTTAAATCTTTTTATCTACTAAGTTGTTTACATGCAGGACTGAATTTCTCCTTGATGCAATGATGCAATTTAAACTAACCTGTAATGATGATGATAATAGTTGTTCTGTTATTATAGTGTTATGTAATAAACCTTACAAAGATAATTATTAACACATTCTATGGGAAACTTTCTAATAAATATATGTGAAATATTTCAGCTTTGTAACCATCATGGCAATTTAACTTGAGCCTTTCACAAATAAAACAGAAGCTCCAAACTTAAGAAATATTGAATGTAGATGTCCAGAAAGTATTTCAAAATGTTTGTAAAACTCTCTGAGGGGAGCTTGAGCGTGCTTGAGTCAGAAAGAGGAGAGGAGGGTGAGAACAGAAGGATCTGACAGGGTCCGACCTCAGGTGACCTCAAGCAGATGGACGGGTGAAAGAGGACGCTCGGCTCTATCAGCCTCCTCTTCACTTACGCATACACTAACATATGCTCACGCGAACACACACATACACACACAATCTGTCGTCTCTCCGTGGCTCTCACTTCCCAGATGGAATTTGCTGTCGGATGTCACTTGAGCCGGTGGACTTCTGATATTCCCAGACCAAAACCTTCCTGGGCATTTCAGCTATTCTGTACAGCTCCAGCCCGATGCAAAGATCAGCTCTTCTCTGTCAGCAGAAAGCTTCCGACAAGTCCACCAGGGCAGGATAGAGTCACGTACAAGACGTCTGCATGTCCCCAGCTGGTCCACTGGATTATTCAGGCTTCTAAAACAGTGTTTTAGCCCAGTTTAACATGTTAATAGGCCAAATAAAGACAAGAACAGGGCGGTACAACAGTTAAAAAGATGAAAAGAAGAAAAGTCGCCATTGTTGTTGGCCTTGATTGTCTTCAATGCCAGTAAAACCACGTTTACTGTATCTACTCACATAGTAAATATCATATTTTGGTACGTTGTCTTCCTTTGCCTCTCTTTGCTATTTATTCAAACACAACGCTCCCTCCGTGTTCCTCATTGTCTCGATAAATTCAGGATAATGTGCGCTCAACTGCCAGTTTATCAGGTGGACCAAGCTGAAACTAATGCAGCCCTGCAATAAATCCTGCCTTTGTGAAGGCTATAATGTTTAGTTTTTGAATTGCTTTATAGTGATATTTTATACTGATTACGTGTATTGTACCCTCATTGATAGAAACTGACAGTGGACAAAACTGTAGAAACACATCTTGTGACCTCAGATGTCTGCAGTGTATCTGGAGCGATGAGGTGTTTACCCGGGTCGAAACCAGTGTTTCAGAGTGCCGACGTCATACACCATGCGAGAGTGATGGGACTTATCACTGTATTAATTAAAGGAATACTCCACTCATAATGAAAGGTGGTTCTGAAGTTTGCAGCTTGCTCCTTCAGAGTGGACTGCACTTGTAGTCAGCTTGAACTCACAGTATTCACAATGGAAACCAGTCAAAACTGTGGAAAAATGTGTCCAAGCATCCAAACTAACTACTTAAACTCAAAATAATGTTAATTAGACCTCTCACTCAACACAGTAAACCAGAGGATGAACAATTTAGCAAATTATGAACTTATCTGGATCAGTGTTTGTCAATTAAGCGTGCTGTTCCTTTAACAACTGTCAAATATCAAAGTCTGTGGTGGAAAGTCAGAGTTGCTGCAGTGATTGAAGAAGCCACAGATAGCCACCACAGTTGGTCTCCAATATGTGACCTCTGACCTCAAAGAAGTCACACACAGCAGACTGAGACCTCCTACCACGTCTCTGTTGACTGTTTCTGTATGTTTGCATGTGTGGGTGTGTGTGTGTGTGTGTGCTGCCATAAAAGAACAGTTGGTATGAAGGGCAGTCACCACAGGCCAGGTCACGCACCCAGACGGACGCCATCAATAACATGGCACCATGGACACACACACACACACACACACACACACACACACACACATAACTGACAAATTAACACTTTCCTAAAATGTCTCATCTTGCTGAGTTGCACTCTTTCCCCTGTGTGTGTGTGTGTGTGTGTGTGTGTGTGTGTGTGTGTGCAGGTTGATCCTCGGGGAGAGTGGTTTGGCGCGGTACCTCCACTCGGCGGTGCTGCTGAGCGGCACAGTTCTGGTTTTCGGGGGAAACACTCACAATGACACGTCGCTAAGCAACGGAGCCAAGTGCTTTTCTGCTGACTTCATGGCGTACGATATAGGTAAGAACCTTAACACACACACACACACACACACACACACACACACACACACACACACACTGAGGTTGGTACTGTGTTTTGCAGCAGACGTAACAAATATAAGGCCACGTATAGCTCTGCTCGTATGGGAACATTATCCCCCAGAGATCTACTCTCGCTCTGCCTGTACTAGCTGAGCTCGTGTCTCCAGTGACATCTCAGTTAAGTGTCTCAATGAACAAAGTTTTCAAAGCTTTCCAAGAAAACGTGTGACATCCTAAGACCCGATTTCCTCTCAGATGAACCATGTTATATATGATACATGCATAAGGTCTTGGTTTATATATTCTAAATTACTGAATTATCGACCATACACAGTATATTTACCACATACTGTATTTTGTTATAATAATTGCGGGCATAATACATTTTATTTATTCTTTTTAGTCATTCACAGTGCTTTCGTACTCACAGAAACACAAATCCATACAGATGTCTTGTTTTTACTACTGATGTTCTGGTGTGAATGAGAATTGTGCAAGAGAGAAACTTACAGTAACAGAGCCAAAAAAACTACAAGAAGAAATAACCTGAAAGACAGAAGAGTCTGTGAAGGAGGAACTAGGAGGGCGTTAGGATACAGAGACTGCATTATAGGTAGAGACGGAGAGTATGGATGATTAAGGATCCCATTACAGGCTACCCAGTCGCACCATAGACCAGATGGCCCGAGAATGTTTCCACCCCTCGACGGGGACGGAGAAATGGAGCGGTGATGGGAGTTTTGGGAGAGGAAAAGAGGGATTACACCAACTCTTCACATGAGCGAAACAACAGGGAGCAGGGCAATTAACGGAATGAAGACAGAAGGAGGGAGAAACGAAAGATGGGCATATATGCACGGAGAAAGGTGTTTTATAGTGGAGAGTGAACAAAAGAAAGAAGATGACTGATGTGGGACTTTTGCTCACGTTGGTCATAATAATTGCGGGAGAAAAATGAGGCGAGATAGCCTGTTTGAACTGTGAAATGAAGAGAAAATAGAAAATTACATGTATTTCTGCTCTTTTCGATCCTGATTGCTAGTTATTGCTGCCAGAGTTCTCTCTCTCTCTATTACGTGTTTTCAGGTCAAACACATTTTTCTAATTGTCTTCGGTTCTATTTAGGACCGAGTCTGACTTTCTTTTATGATTGGCTCTGCTGTTTTGAAAATTGGGTCCCATGGGTCTGTTTTGGATCGGGTCCAAGGATGATTTTGTACCCATGAAGACCTCCAGGTTAGATAAAACCAGCTTTATGAAGTTGTCCCCTTGTGATGGACATTTTCAATGTTTTTCTGTCATTTCAATCAAGGGTGACTCAATTGAAAAAAAAAAGGCTTAAAGAGTAATTACATTCATTTATTTGAAATAGTGCACAATAGGAAAGATGAGTCTTTAGTGTATTACACCGAAGGGCAAACCTCTGGCTCTGAAAGGTGAAGGAAGTGCCTTAAACCTGCATTCTTTCTAATGACCAGCAGGGGGCGACTTCACTGGCTCCAAAAAAACAAATGTTTTTTTCAAACAAAATTGAGATTTTTCATTATGAATTAATATTATCATTATTATTATTATTAATATTAAGCCCATATAGTCCAAATCCATCTACCCTGTCCGTCTTTATTTCATCTTTCTTGTCAATCTGTGATGTAAATTATGAAATAAAGGGGGAAAAAACAAGAGAGGATAGTGGTGAGATAAAGGAGTGAATGAGAGGAAGCAGATTAAATAAGAGAGCAAAGCACTGAAGACGGAGAGAGGGATATACGCAGAGCAGGAGAGAAATAAAGAGTAAATGAAGGAGGGACTTAGGGAGAGAAAAAGAAGCACCGATGATGGTGGAAGAGAATAACCTGAAGACAATAAAAGGTATGCCAGCATAAAGCAGATAATAAGCTTGTGAATAAAGGGCAAAAGCAAAGGTAATAAACAATAAAGCTTTTTTTTACAGAGCGTCTCAGAGAAGTTTGAAGCAACGCAGTGTTGAGAGCTCTGCCTTTTTTTTTCCTTCTGCCACATCAACACACACAATAAATGTGTGTATTTACATGTCCCTCAACTCTGCACAAACACACCCCTGTCTTTAGAAGTATCATCATTTATTCATTACTGCTCATATCTGCAGATCTGCACAACTTTATTGTTCACTAGCCAGCGATCTAACTCACTGCAGAGATACCGGAGGGAGGGAGGGAGGGTTGAAAGAGAGAAAACAAATGGAAGGTAGATGAAGGGAGGCAGCATGAGTTGGAGAAAGGTGTGTTTGGAGACATTTAGGGCAAAACACAGTCTGAACCAGAAGGGCCAGTGAATGCTGCTCCTGCGTATTTGGAAAATGATTTGTGTATATTATATACACTGTGTATGAGTTCTCTTATTCTAGTACTTGTATATCTAAAAATTAACCTTTTGACGATGAAGAGACAAGCTTTATATTTAACTCCCTGCACATTTTGACACAGTTAACTATACTAACAAGTACAAAGTACATGGCTGGTAACTGCACTCTGGAATATATCTGATTTTCCAATCAGCAGGGTGACGTCACTCGTCAGCGCCTACCTCCCTCCGTAAAGCGCCGGACTGACGTGTGGTTGGGTTTAGGCACAGAAACGGCCTTGTTAAGGTTAGAGAAACACTGTGGTTTGGTTCAGTAATGCTACTTTGTGAAGGTTATGGGACCTTTTGTTGTCGTGGGTAAAATAACAGCCACTTGGTTAAGGTTGGGAGTGACTGTGGTCACGGTTCAAAGAAACCAACATCTCTTTATTGTCAAGACAAGAACAACTGTGCAGATATATTTTCTCTTTGTTTTTTGCCTCAGTAACTCTTTTCTTTGACACTTGTGAATTTGGTAATGCTTTATCTTACAGAACGCCGCTCTCTTGGAAATAATTTTGTGAATGTAACGGTTAACATTTCTTCAAAAGGGCCATTATTATATATTATTAGGGACATTGAGTGGCAGCTGTACAGCCGCTTATTATTATAGTTGTACATTTTTAGTCATAACGAAAGTTATTCTTCACTTATGTAGAACTTAAACTTGAAGTGCACAATCACAGGAAGTGTTGAACTGCACTCTTCCCTATTAAATTATTTAAAAAACAATTCTAATAAAAAAAGTTCTAATTGCAAGTACTTACCACCTGTAGTAGCTGAACACTTACACAGGTCAGCAGGGTAACCCCAAAATAAAGCATTATTTCACATTCCTCCAGATTACACAACATCATGATTGTAGAATGGGATTTTGTCCACCTTTTCTACTCCGTGTAGATCTCCTCTCCTTCCTCCTCCTCCTCCTCTCTCGCCTCTCCAGGAGATAATGAATTGTTCCACCTGTGGAAGCCACTTCTCTCCGTCCCTTGCTCCGTCTTCATGTGCTCCTGCCCGCTCTGCCGCCAGTCGAGGGGGTTTGGAGCGCTAATTTGTTTTTGTTTTGCCGCGCTCACCTTGGAGGGGCGACACGGCGTTATTAGCTTCTCCTGCTCTTCTGCTGCCACACATTAGATTCGGGTCGACACGGCAGGCACTTTTCATTTGGATTTAATTCTCCCTCTCCCCCTCCAGCTCTCCTCTCCCTTCTCCCATCCTCCCCTCAACCCTGCCACCCTCACACTTCTAATTAGATTTGGGGGGGAAAATGAACTCTGATTAAAAACACGGTCCTCTCCAACTTGACACACCACAGGCACACACACACACACACACACTGCTGCACACAAACACACAGGCACACACACACACATAGTCTGCTGCACACAAACACACAGGCACACACACACACACACACACTGCTGCACACAAACACACAGGCACACACACACATACAGTCTGCTGCACACAAACACACAGGCACACACACACACACAGTCTGCTGCACACAAACACACAGGCACACACACACATACAGTCTGCTGCACACAAACACACAGGCACACACACACACACAGTCTGCTGCACACAAACACACACACACTCTGCTGCAAGCACACACACAGTCTGCTGCAACAAACACACACACACAGTCTGCTGCACACACACACACACACACAGTCTGCTGCACACAAACACACACACACACTCTGCTGCACACAAACACACACACACACACACTCTGCTGCACACACACACACTCTGCTGCACACAAACACACACACACACTCTGCTGCACACAAACACACACACACACACACACACACAATCTGCTGCACACACACACACACACACACACACACACACACACACAGAAAAGCTTTGGGCAGGCTGGGAGTTTGATTGGAAGACGTTGGGAGCCGTGATATATTTGAGGAGCAGGCAGTGGCTGCCATTCAAACCTCCTCCTCCTCCTCCTCCTCCTCCTCCTCCCGCCCTTCTTCATCAAGTCTTCCATTAGTGCAGATCAGATCAAACTGTCAATCAGCCCGGCCCGCCTGCCTGCTCCGATCTGGACTCATGATTTCTCTCTCTGTCCCACCATGCATTATTAACACAGATTTTCTCATATCCTGAGAGGAAATTAAAATCTGTGTTGATGGTTGATGTGTGTGTGTGTGTGTGTGTGTGTGTGTGTGCGTGTGTGTGTGTGTGTGTGTGGTGGCTGATAAGTATCTGTTGAGCCTGCAGTTCTTTGGTGGACAATTTGGCAGCATCAATTTCCGGGTGGTTGGTAAAGGTGTGTGTATTACGGCCAGAAGATGAGATCAGAAGTCACTTGAGCTGCAATCTCTCTCTCGCTCTCTTTTTTTTTGGGGGGGGAAGTTTTTAATTGTGGTTGGAGGCTTTTGAAACTTCATCATCTCAACAGGGCTCTTGATTCAGAATCAGCTTTATTGGCCATGAATGTGTGCACATACAAGGAATTTGACTCCTGTTTTCCCGTTGCTCTCAATGTACATACACATAAATACACAAATAAACAAAAACAAGGAAAGCAAAGGTAAGCAGGAAACAAGACAAACAAACAAAGCCCAAAAATACTTTTTCCCATTGACTAACATTGAGAAAGAGACGTCTGTAACTCAGTGGGTAAATTTTTTTGAGGTACATCAACTACCCAGTTCTTACACTTGATGTTGTAAGACTCTTTCTCAATGTTAGTACCCTCCTCCGATCATTTAAAACCTCACAGAAACACCTCCGAGCTCTGAATCCTGTCCTCAATGCTTCCCACGCACCTGGTTAACTGTCGTGGATCGAGATACCTCAGGAAACGCTGAGATAACTGGGACTGTTTCCAAGGAAAACGACACAGTTGTGTGACTTCCCAGCAGGACTGCAGCTTATTTTAGCACTTTTTCTGTGCCTATGCTTCAGATGGGCTTTGGTTGTTACACAGCAGCACATATGGAGCCCCTGCTGACTGATGATTACCTAAGCACAGGTGCCAATTTGAATCAGGACCTCGCAGGTGAACTGAAGTACAGCTGAGAAAACACAACTGTTCAAATCTGAAAATATCTCCAGACTGACTTTAAATGTCTGATGTTAATAGCATCTGTCTAGCAGGTTTTTCTTATCAAGGTGTTGACTCCCTTACCTGCCTCCTTAACAACCTTATTATAGTATTTTGTTAGAATAATATATAATAACATTTGTTATGTTATTATCAGTCTGAAAAACAGAGTTGTTTTTCCCTGAGTTGTGTCTCTCAGGCAGCACTTCTTTTCCAGTCTGTTCTGCCGGCATAAATACTGAAAGAAGGGGAAACAGCTTCCCATCCATGTTGTATCTCTTTCCATCAAAGCAAACTATTTCTTTAACAACTCTCAGCAGAATATCTCCAAAAATAGACATATTTCATATTTAAGCGCTGCATGAAAAGCTGCACTGAGGATAAAATATTACCCGGCTTTAGTTTCAGCGTCACTCCGGTTCACTTGTTAATATGACTGACCTTTGACCCCTGCTAGTGATGAACTCATTGCTCTTGGTGCAGATTAGAACGACCCCCCCCCCCCCGCGCGCTCTTAAACAAGCGCTCCCAATTAGCACACCGCTTAACGAGGTCGTTTGCAACCTGGCGTCCCCGAGTCCCCACCTCACCGGCTCCCCGTTTACAGTCAGGGAAGGCTCATCTGGCTAAATGGCACATTTACACTAAGACACACACACCATATTAATATAATGGGAGCACGCAGGGGTCATAAAAACATCAGAGAGTTGTAAAATCCAAATAGTAAAATACACAAAGAGAGAGAGAGAGGGGTTAGGATGATATTTGGTGCTTTAAAGTGTTTTATGAAGTCATCTCCCAGATTATCTTCTCCATATCACCATAATTTAATGTGAAAAGGTTAGGACAATGAGTTCATGTTCCTCCTGATGAAATTAAGGGAGGGAGTTGAACTGTGGGTCATCCTCCTCTATTATTTCTTCTCACAAGCGATAACTTAAGTACCTCTTTATTCCGAAAAAAAAAGAAGAAATGGTGGATTGATGTCACTCTTACAATCCCCAATAAGATTAAAATAATATCAAACAGCATCTGTGTGTCGTCCACGAAGAACTGGTTTTCCCGGTGTGGTGTGGATGAACTTGACTTGTCATATTGGAACATCTCA
Source organism: Lateolabrax maculatus (assembly GCA_031216445.1). Taxonomy (NCBI): domain Eukaryota; kingdom Metazoa; phylum Chordata; class Actinopteri; order Acropomatiformes; family Lateolabracidae; genus Lateolabrax; species Lateolabrax maculatus. Next base: position 2,308,757 of record CM062209.1, read on the forward strand.
GGGTGTACTGTTGTCAGAGAAGCTGCACACAGTCCTCTTTCTCACTGCGGTTTGTCAAACACACAAAAGCTTAAATACTGTATTAAACCATCTGTGTATGTGTGTATGCTTGTCTTCAGCTTGTGACGAGTGGACCGTCCTCCCCAGACCAGGGCTGCACCGGGACGTCAACCGCTTTGGACATTCTGCCGTGGTTAACAACGGGTGAGTCGTGCTCATTTACATCCGTGTAAATAAAATTAGTCATTGGCACATTTTTACATTTCCTTGAAGTCTTCCTGCAGTGTCCTCTAAGCACTGAGCGTCTCGGTTGACTTTCCTCTCTGCTCTTCGCTTTCACAGATTGTGGTTTTGTTGTGTAGATTGTTTATGGATTGATCTCTTTATCCCGGCGTTATATTTAGTTTCAGTTTACTGAACTACTTCTTCTCTTGTCACTTCTCCCTCTGCCGGCTTCTCTGAAGCTCTCTGTTGAGAAACTGTGTCTCTGCCTCCTCACCTCTTGTCTACATGTGGATGTGTCCTCTGCTTCTCTCTCTCAGTAACTTTCTTTACACCTTCTATGTATAGATACAGTGTATATCTACCCTATGCATCTCTCTTTATTACCTTGAGAGCTCTATTTATGCCTTTCACATTTTGGAATCGCCGTATTGTCAGCCATTCACACTGCTACTTACAGAGAAAAGAAAACCTGCGTAAGACTGTTAAAAATAACAGCTGTTGTTGATGCACCCTGTATTCCTCAGCCACTGTTCTGTTGTGGTCATTGATTTAACTGGCCAAATGTAGATGAGCTGATGTCACATATAGGTGTGATAACAGAACTTTTAATTTCTTAAACATCATCAATGAAAACCAGTCACTTGAAATCAAAGGGTACCAGCATAAAATATAAAATAAATAAAAAATATATTCTATCAAAAATGTAATTGACAACATTTACTCAAACATGAAACGTTTGCTGCAACAGTTCCATCACAATGCAGAGCGACACATTGCTGAGCTCAGAAATAATGGTGTGACCCTTTAACACCATTTACCCACCAAAAAGTCAGCTTTGAGCACAAAATGTCAGCTTTGAACTTCAAAAGGCCAGCTTCAAAACACTTCTTTCCCCCCAAACCAAAGTTCAGCTTTATTTTTGAAAGGTTCTCCTGCTTTCTTAACGTTTCTCATCTGTCTTCATCTCTGCAGGCATTTCTTGTTTCTTTAAGACTTGCACTATCTTGCTGCAGCTTTTCCTATGTCGCTTCCTTCTTAGCTGCATATAAAGGTTTCTGTTGCCTTTGTGATTCTCTTTAATCCTCTCTGTATCTCCTTCAGCTCCATGTACGTCTTTGGAGGTTTTTCGGGCCTCCTCCTAAACGACGTGCTGGCCTACACCCCTCCGTCCTGCCAGGCCTTTTTTAACTCAGTCCAGTGTGCTGCTGCTGGTCCGGGCCTCCGCTGCCAATGGGTCAGAAGTAGATGTGTCTCCTGGGAGCCAAAGCCACCTGAGGACGTTTCTCCTGCTCCTTTTTGCCCTCCACGACCCGGTACGTTACACTGGTCTGCTCAGCTGGATCTTTGCACTTATCCATGTCGGTTACTTCCTTTCTTTCCCCCTAAATATTTTCACTGTCATGTCAACATATTTCCCCTGAAATGTACAGCACAATTACACACAAGTGTTGCTCCCAAAAGGCCCATTTTTTCATGAGAATGATAATTATTCTGAAGGATTTGGCTTCTGAAGTTTGTTTGCATACCGTAATTATAGGAACAGAAGGTCATTGCTGCAACAATTACCTAATTTTGAAGTAATTAGGGTCAGTCCGAACCCTCCTCCTCCTCCTCCTCCTCATCTGTCCCTGCCAGATGCAGTAGCTTTGCCAGGTATTCTGCTTCAGGCAGCTCACTGCAGGTTTAAACAAAAAGTAATCATGCTAATGGTTGTGCTGCCAGTTTTAAGTAGAAGAATAGTACACAGGGTTTGACTGCCTTAAAGGACCATACCAGTGTTTTTTCATGTTTAAGCCCATCTACTACCAATCATCCATACTTAACATACATTTTATAACATATGTCACATTTTTATGTACCATTCCTGGCATCCATTGGTATGGATTAGTTTCTGTAAAATATTAAAGCAGATGCTTGAAATTGAGTTGTGTAACCTGTCACATTATTAATATGAGATAAGAAAGACCTTCAAATCACTCTGCCTTACCACACACTATATATATATATATATAAAAAAATGTACTTTCATGCTTTATGGAAATAAATTGAAACTAATGGCTGACTGGAACAGTAGAAAATGACAAAATACAAATATCTAAAATTGTTCGAAAATGGTTGCCAGAAGGCTTCTTGTTAAGAAGCTTTCAAAACTAAAACAAAACGAAAACAGCACAGGCATGGTCCTTTGAATATCGACTGTATCAGAAGCACGATGGAAGTCTGACAGATGAACGTGTCCTGGAGCAGTGTTCAGCCTCGGCTTTAATCTCACTTACATTATACAAACGACAGCACGAGCATGTATAAGTGACCAGAGTGAAATAAAGCTGCATGACACAACTGTCTTTTCCGTGTGTAAAAACTGCATAATCACATTCGAACAGGAAACGAATGTGCTACTTTACGCTTCATGAAAGCATCACTGACACATGGACGCCACATGAATCTGCAGTGTGATTTCCTGACATATACCAGGTTTTTGTTTTAAAGGGGCCAGATGGACGCTCCATGCTTCTCCCACTATTCAGACTGATGCAAACTGACTTTTTACCCCTTTGCTCATCTTGACATTGACATTGAAACACTTGTTAGCCGATTATGATTAGTGGCGATTGATAAGCGCACTTCTAATTAGAACTGAATACCCAGCAGATGAATAAATCTTTTCTAATACAGCAGGAAGTGAGAACTAAACGCTCTTGTGAGGTAGATGTAAGAATGAAAGATTATACATGTCAAAGACAGTTTACTCTGACAGCTGCACACTGAAATATGGACAAGCCAGAGGGATCACACATTATATGTTATTCTGATATGCAGTGTTGAATAAATTACGTACAATAAATAAGTCTCTTTCTTAATTGAGGTTAAATTCCACCTGTTCAATTAGCATTTGTTTTCTTTAATAATCTCTCTGTGATTTACTCCTCAATCTCTCAGGAGGTAAAAACATTACTACACAACAGCACAGACTATAGCAAGAATATGACTTTATCTGTTGAATCTTCCAGACAGTACAGACGAGCAGTGTTTCCGGTTCTCAGACTGTGCGAGCTGCACCGCCAACATGCGGGGCTGTCAGTGGTGTGAGGACAGGAAGTGTATCTCAGCCTCCAGCAACTGCACCGTGGTGAGTCTCCACTGGACCTCAGTAACACAAGGCTGCAGTGGTCTTTACACCTCACAATACAGGACCGAATAACATACTGATTTCTCTATTTTTACTCTCTCAGTCAAAAGGGAATTTATTTTAGATTTCTTGTGTACAAAGTAAACATTTTGCACTCATGGTTGCTGTATAAAACCAACATCAGAAGCTGTTTGTCCACTTATGGAAGATCTAAAAGCAATCAATGTTTCAACTATTCCCCCTTTAAATGATCTCACACATACTCGTTTGTCTGCTGTCCTCCAGTGCAAACAACCAAAACACAACTCATCATATAGGTTTATTGTCTTTTATCTTTCCAAGCATGTTAACATTTTAAAGATAATATATCATTGGGTGTGAGTTAAGGTGTGTGATTTGAATTGATAACTTTTTTTGTACTTTTGCTCATTTTGTTTTCTCTCTGTCTCTTTCTCTATTTTTACTCCCAACCCTGCTTTCTCTGTCTTTCTTTGTATGTGAGTCTGCATGTTGCTTTTGTCTGTTTGTTTGTGCTTGGCTGGGTTTAAATATGGATCTTTGAATGAATCTGTGTGTGTGTGTGTGTGTGTGTAGCTGACTCTGGAGCTGGCCCAGCAGCATGGCGGCGCTCTGTCTCTGTCTCCCCCACCATCCATGTTGTCTGAACATCAGCTGAGCTTCTGGAAGCACGGAGCCAGAAGGAGAGGACATGTGTGTATTATTTGACACTTGACACTTCCTGTTAGGCTGCCGGTCAGGTTACATCAGGTTGACATCAGAGGCCAGAGCAGTCCCTAGGGTTATATGGAAATCAGGGTGAATCTAAATCCAGATTTAGATTTAATTCATGTAATTAAATCATTTTCTAACAACCTTTCAATGACTTTGATTAAAAATGTTGCTAGAAAAAAGAACACCTCACTGTGAAGAGACTCTGTGGCCCCACTTCAGTGTTGACCGGTATTTTCGTGGACACTCTGAGGTTATTTATCTTGGTGCCCCAGTAGGAGGAGAGGGTGTGGCAATCTTGGTGCTGAGAACAAGTGTTTCTTGCTGCTCGCCTGCTTAGAGCAGATTAAAAGCTCAGGACACTTGTTTTTCATTTTATCTTGGTCACTTTGTAATAAAGTCTCTTCATAGGATACCCCAACTGTCAGAGCGTCATGACAGAGAGAGCTTGGTTATTAAAGGGGATGAAAGTAGGATTGGCCAGGATAGACACAGCCTCTGACATGCCAATTTTCACTAATCAAAAGCTTTCAGGAGAAAGTAAATAACACAAATCATAGTCAGGTCATAAAGATTTAACATCCTTCTTTCATCCGTTTGTAAAGGATGAGTCTGTGTTTTCTTAGGCTAAAACCGAGCAGGGAGTGACAGACTTTTGACACATTACTGACACATGGTCAATTCACTTCTTCAGGAAACTTTCTGATGAAAAAGAAAAGGACTTTGTGTCAATAACTTCCGACAGCCTGCCATCTCTTCTGATGAGAATAACCAGAAAGTTTCTTCTGAGGTCTTAGATAAAGTGGAAAAAAAGTTAAACATCTGCTGTAGTGCAAGTGAGATGCACTCAGTATATAGAATAAACACAACTCAATAAAAAGTCCATCTCAGTATAATGTGTCCTTCGTATTGATTTCTCTTTTCACTCTGCATGTTCTGTTTGGCTGTTTGATTCCCTGAACCGTCACACTATTCATCTTCAGCTTTTGTTGCACGTTGTATTGATTCCTCCAAGTTTATTGCATTTACTGTAAAAGAGGACATTGATGATGAAGTTTAACTGGACTGATATTGTTTACTCTGTGTGTGTGTGTGTGTTTAAAGTCGGTGAAAGACTCGTCCAGGTGTAAGCGCAGGGAGGAGCAGGAGTGTTTCAGACTGGCCAACTGCAGGAGCTGCTCCCTCAACGTCAACTGTCAGTGGGAGCTGCAGCAGCAGGAGTGTCAAGCACTGCCTGGTGAGGAGACACACGCCATCATGAAGGCACACACAGCAGTTGCACGAAACATGCGTATGTTTTCCTACTTGAAATTTGTCTATCTGAATCAGATTGCACAACATGAGCCTGGTAATGGCTTCATCCGACAGGCATGGGGACCCTGAGAACGAAAAAAGAGTGTCGGTTACGAATATTTGCCATTTTGTTTTGCCATTTTATTCCTAGTAACTCTTAAGAGGAGAACTTTTTGTGACTTGACACGTGTGGTTTGGTTCCCAAGCTGCTTCTTGAGGCAGATTTAGGCATTATGCTGCAAAAATTACCACCTAGAGACTTCCATAATCTGTTTCACAAATGCATGCATACATAAACTCATATATGCAGTGTGGATCTTTTTGATTGCATGTGTAATATTGGGGTGATTACTGTTGATTGATAACATTATTAAGAGTCTGGCGGTGTAGCCCTCGCAGCCTTTCAGAAGATTATCATCTCTGTAGTGAATATAATTATTTTTCAAAGCTGTCGAAGGAGTGCTGTGTTCTGCCAAACATGCAGTACAACATACACACAGCTTCAGAGCGTTTGCATGTTCCCACGCTAATGGGCTGCATATTATTAGTGGTCTTCACAAACCAACACTCTCATACACCCATGCAGGCATGCACACAGAGGGGATTTGCATACATTCATGAACACATACTTTAGAAATACGCTCTGCACCAAGCAGCAAAGGGAAGTAGGCCAATTAGAAGTGTTTACTGGATGTCCTGAATATGGATCCTTGGCTGACTAACATATTTGAGTCCACAAAGTCCTCCATGCTCCGCTCTGATGTGGAGCCTTTAGCTAGAGCTGCTCTCAGTTTGACTTTGGTGCTGGAATAACTCTGGGCAGAGAAAACACCACTGCTATTTGAATCCACACACGATCCTGTTCCATGCAGTGTGGTATTGTGCTGTGGGCCTGCCAGCTTGCTCATGAGTTGGGAGTTTGCAGAAGCTTTAAGCAGAGGCTGGTTTTGTGTTTGCTCCCTTTCTTTCGTCCACATCAAGGCCCTGTAGCCTGATACATGTCCTCCCCCTTCGGTTGGTTGTGAACTGTTAGTCGGCTCTGTTGTTCAGTTGAGTTAAGATTGTATACATTTGGAGCACTGGATTAAAATCCTGTTCAGCATGGTTTTGGTAATTTGCAGGTCAAATTACGTCTTTTTTAGATAAATTACATATAAAACTATATGACTATACTTCAACATGCATTTATAAAAAACAAACCAAAAAAACTTTCATCTTTTGACCAAAGTTAACCCAGTTTAAATCTACATGTTTAGATATCTCTTGACCTGCTAACCCTAAAATCAATGCCTATTGGGTTGTGGACTAGTAGAAATCCTATCATGGTGTAATCACTGTATTCTGTTATCATCGTATTAGTTCAGATTAAACCCCAGTCATGCTTAATGATGCATGGATTGGGTTTTCAACCCTGTTGACCTTCCTAGGGCAGTGTTTGATCTGGATCCAGTTTCTTCCTCATGGAAATCTACAAGACTTTAGGATGTTCCATTTCTTTTTTTGTGTTCAGCAGTGGTGCTCCCAAGTGCTGCCATTTTGTATTCTCTTTGCAGGTTTGCAGACTTTGTGTTGGTTTATTATCCAAATGCTGGGGACATACTATACATATGTGTCCACAAGAAATGGTGAAACATCTTAAAATCTTGCTTCTTAGATATTTCTGTTTGGTGTTGATATAACTGAGCAGTTATTGTCTTACTTTCTATTATATTTGTGCACAACAAAGTACGGCAGTTTACTTCCTGTTGGTTTTTTAACTTGGGAAAACGGAGTAAAGCTCCTAGCTGGGCAGTATATTTTCTTTGCAATATGCGTTTTTTATTGTCGAGAATTGACGACAACATCAGTCGACATTTGCATTAACTTGAAACTTGTTCAACTTTCCCATGTCGCACCGCTGCACGTCTTCAGTTCAACGTGACTGCCGTCTGACGTCTCTTCTCCAGTCTTTGTATGTGCGAGCGAGAAGTAATGGTGCCATTCAGGACGAGACTTTCAGAGGTCACTGGCCACACTGATGAAATTAGTATGCCTTTGTGTGTTCTGAGTCCATTAGTGTGACGAGGCACACTGTATTTTGTGTGATTTTCTGTGAAGATAGATTTGCAGTAACAGTGTGAACTGGGGTAATGGAAACTAGCTCCACCACCATGGCAGCTCTGGCCTTTTCTTTCGACACCATGTTATGACTAATTATTGTAAATGGCCTGACATGTTTATCTCTGCTTCTCCGCAAAGAGCGTAACCTAATCTATCTATTTATTTTTGTACTCCTCCTTTTTTAGCCCTCCGTCTGTGTTTCTCTTCTCCTTTTGGTCAATTATTGTAGCCATAGCCCATTGCTATTGCTTGAGCACAAAAATAAATAAATAAAGAAAGCAGGTACTTTCTTTTCTGTAGCATGAAAAGGTTGTGATGGAAGCCATTATGGGCCTGTGAATGTAATCAGTCCTGCAGTCCAAAATAAACAGCAGTGCTCAGTGGAGGCAGAATTTTCTTCCTTTTCATCCTGGCTAATTGAACGGCCTCGACTATTTTAGTCTCACACGAGACGCTACCAAGTGACCCTGATGAGAACAATGAGTGCATATATGCATTTTTATGGGAGCGTTTATCACATATATTCACTTTTCTTTATCCCATGTGTAACATATTTGTGACCTCTGGGAATTATTTTTGAGTCCGGTCAATACAAAGCAAGAACGTGGTGCTCTGATCTAAAATAACGACGTAAATCAACAATGACATCAGCCTCTAAAATCAGTCCAATGAGACATATTACTTGGTAACCACATCAACCAGAAAGAATTCTCTCAACGCTCTTCAGTTTATTTTCCAGTCTTGTCCACTAGTTTGCCTCCTTTGCAGGTCACCTGACTGTCCACCTGATGGTCTGCACACCTGCTCCTCATTACTCTATACATGTCCTCTGCTTGTTTTGGACTGAATCCCTGTGTTGGCCTTTTTGGATTTGTTTCTGCCTGCCTGCCTGTTGATTAATGAAGCCTGGTTTGCCCTGACTGAGTAGACATAGTTTAACCGTCCTGCTGTCTGCTTAGTCCTCTTCTGTCTCCTGTTGCCTGAGTTTCACCATATATGGGTAAACTTTCCATCTTGATGCTTCTGAGTTGTCTGGCATTTTCTCAGATGTTTTACTTTAAAGGTATTTCTTACAGTGCAAAATACACACATGCTTTTAAGCTTTGAAATTTGAACATTACATGCCAATCATTGTATCACATTATAAATCTATAGGCATGCTTCCTGCTATCAGTCAAACTTAACCATCTCCATACATTCTCTTTACATTCGACATCTATGTTTTCTGGTGTTTAATGATTATTAAAGGATAACACAGCTGTTAGATTTTCACTAATATTACTTTCTTGTGCTATCTGATGACTAAGAATGGCCGTAAACACAGATGTGATGAAGGTGTTTTTGTTTGCAGGCCAGCTGTGTGGGGAGGGCTGGCACCATGTCGGGGAGGCCTGCCTGAGGATCAACTCCAGCAGAGAGAGCTATGATAACGCCCAGCACTACTGCAAAAACATGGGAGGAAATATAGCCTCTTTGCTCACGGACAAACAGGTCAATTTTGTTCTGGAAGAGCTGCACAAATACCAGATGCAAGACAAGGTGGGTGGTATTTAAAAAATAAAGAAGAATAAACAAAAGAAATGTGAGAGGACTCCTGCATGTTAACAGTGTTGGTGAAAGCTTAGTTTCATGATTCAGTACTCACATGCCCTTACAACTACAGCTGCAACCATTTTTCATGTTGATTGGCAATTAAGTGATTGGCAAGATGGGCTTGAAAATAAATAGGAACCTATCGCTTATTAAGTGTTGAAAAAATCTTCAGGCTGGTTTATAATGAAAGTAAGGAAATAAACAAATGCAAATTCTTTACAGTACCACCTTGTGTTTGTGGCAACACCACATACACAGATCTGAACACTACATCTGAATGTATAAATTAATTTTCTAATCAATGAAAGAACCCAGCGACATGATGGGAAAAATCATAACTAAGATATAAAAATGTTTAAATGACAAATCTTCTGGCGTTAGGTAATTTGATATTCAGACTAGAGACTATAGACAGCAACAGTTCTCACCAGGAGATTTCTAAAGACTATGGAGTCGAGACATAAAAATTGATTGAATAATCATTCTTAGCCCACCATGAAACTTAAAAATCAGCTTCATTATCATTTATCATTGTAGTAAACTCAGATTGCTGAAAATAACAGTGACAGGAAGTGAATGTTTTTCACATTGAAATTTTGCCTTGTAATGTTTATGGTGAAAATGTCATTTGAGACCCTGACATGTTTGACCACACACAGGCAGACATTGTGATCGATGTGCAGCATCAGGAGAAATGTGAGCAAATATTTGAACACTGTTTACTGAAAGAAAATGTGGTAATGTTTTTTTTTTTTTTTCCATGGAGAAAAGTGTCTGTCTTTGTAGATAAACAGTTTATTAATCTGCCTTTGATGCTTTCAGGTGATGATGATTAAATATATTTTGCTTTTTTGGGATAACATCAATTTACTTTCTACTGTATTCAGTTACCATGCAGACATGAAAGAATACATACTGTAGTTTTTCCATTTCACCAGCTCTAAAGTGTAAAGTTCAAGCCTTTTGTATGTTATCACAGCTTTGGGAAAATATTTTTAAATTGAATAAAACTCTAACAGTAACAGCCTGCTATAATTACCATCCCTCTTGAAAATCTTTCCTGATTGAGTTTCTGCTGTGAATCTGAACAGTTTCTACTTTAGTAACAATTACAGTAATTTGCAGAAGGTTTGATTTAGGATCCATTTTCATGTAAAACAACATTATGTTTGTTGTTCAGGTAACAGCTTTCTGTCTTCTCCTCTTGGCAAAGGGAGACTACTTCTTAGTTGCTTCACTATATGGACTCAACTGCTGCTTATTTTAGTATTATTATGTGTGTGTTTTGATCCTGTTATCGTGTCACTGTCCCTGTGTACATGTGGACAGCATACAATTGGTGCTCATTATTTTCCTCTATTGTTTCTGAAAAACTAACCAAGTGTTGTACCAGAAGTCTATCAGAATTCTTAGCTTGAGCTTTCCATTTCTGGAAGGATAGTTTAAAGTGAGCTCTACCATGTTTGGCCTACAAATTGGTTGTTGTGTCTGTTTCTGTGATTTTTCTCAGGTTGACCTCACATCTAAAATCCTGCTACTTGAAAACTGCAATTGAGCTCCTGTATTTTGTTCATTCTGAGGATGAAAAAAGGGGAAGGTTCAAATCCTCTCCAAGATTTCCTGCCACAACTCCAGACTGACTGTACTCCCTCTACTGACACTAGTACAAAATACTACAGGACACAAAGACACAATACAAAGTTATCTTTGATTCTATAGATACTGCGACTGCCAACTCCAGTTGAGCGATACTGAAGAAAAACTTTTTGCAGTTTTAAATTTAACTTTAAATGATTTGAAATTAAGAAACAAAACCAGAAAAAGAATCCTGATGCATATATTCTCACACTCCGGTATAATGCAGGCAATCCTTGGTCAGCATGCGCTTTATCTAACACCCCCTCCTCCTTTTTCTCTTTCTCTCACCCTGCGTCTCCACGCCTGCAGAGGTTATCTCCCTGGGTTGGCTTGAGGAAGATCAACGTGTCGTACTGGGGCTGGGAGGACGCGTCACCCTTCACCAACACCAGCCTGCGATGGTTGCCTGGAGAGCCCAGCGACTCGGGCTTCTGCGCCTACCTGGAGCGGGCGCAGGTGGCTGGCCTTAAAGCCAACCCCTGCACGGCCACCACCGACGGCCTGATCTGTGAAAAACCTGCCGGTGAGAAAGACTGAGTGCACCACAAAAGGGGGGAGAGAGGGGAGGATGTGGTTGAAGAAATGAAAAAGATCAGATTGGAGTTTATTTTTACTTTTGCCAAACCACGTATTTAGCTTATGTTATTTAATTACTGTAAGAAGATTTGCATATTTCAAATACATTGCTGTTAAAATGGATAAACTGAATTGTGAGAGAGAGGAACAAGTGGAAGCTGTAACAAAATGTATCTTTTACTGTAGAAACATCAGGTATATTACAGCATTTATATGAGGAATTAACTCCCAAAGGCATTGTTGACAATTAAATAAATAAATAAATGCCCAAAGAAAGTTATAGTTTTACTGTGTGGGAAGCTGAGCCTCCATCTCATTATTTAACTACTCTAAACTTTTTCAGTAAATAACTTAATGTCACATCAGTTCACTTTCTCTCATCCAGCATCTAAACTTTTGTCTGTTCCTTTCTCCACTCGTCCTGTTGCTCAGGGAGTCCACAGATTCAGAGCTCCCGTCCCTGTAAGACGCCCTGTGCTCTGCGCACCAGCTGTGCCAACTGCACCAGCCAGGCCATGGAGTGCATGTGGTGCGGCAGTACGCAGCGCTGCGTCGACTCCTCTGCGTACGTCATCTCCTTCCCCTACGGACAGTGTCTGGAGTGGCAGACCCAGGACTGTGCTGGTGAGACGGGGGGGATGGGTGTCGCTGGAGGTGAAGGGTGGGGATCAAATATACGCCAGACTGGGATCAGGTGTAAGATTTAGGTCGGTTTGTGTTACAATGTTAAGTTTGTCAACAAAAAAAAAACTTTACTCAATGTCCACTTGTGACATTTTCAACCCTATTTCACCACATTTTGCTCATTCCAAGAGATGTGGCTGAAAGCTCTGGAAAAAGCCAACAAGTGGGCGTTGAGTTATTATTTTATTGTCAAACTACTTTTTCCAAAGTCAACTGAACTTTAATGGTCAGAGGTGGGGAGTTTTTTTATTTAGTATAATTTTAGATCCTGATGCTTCCATTTTGGAAGACTTTCTGTTCCTTCATTAAATTTTAGAGAAAAACAATTGTAGTTTTACTCCACCACGTTTATCGAAAGTCATTTATCTAATATCTGGACCAGCTACAAGATGCGAATTCACAACCCATAGATCTTTAACACTCCAAAATGGACCCAACTTCACATTATTTTTCCGTTACTTTAACTGAAGATTTTAGTACTTAGAAAGGTACTAGGCTAGAAAAGTACATGTACAAGTCAAACACACTGTATCAGCTATTGGCAGAGTTATAATCTACGCCTTTTCGATAAGTTACAAAGGTCAGGCAAATCAACTTATTCTGCCACTGAAAGTTTAGAAAGTATTTGCAATGTGCTGTTTCCCCATAACCAAACAAAATTTAGTTTAACAAAAGGAAATAAGTATCAGTAAGAAATGTTATTGGCAAAAAAAGCAGATGAACAGATACTGTTTTAGCAGGTGACATGTAAGATATATATGTATATCCAATGTGTGTCCTGTGAATATTATGTGATGACACAGTTGGATGTGAAAGTATAGAGGTTATGTGTGGCTACGAGCATGGATGGATGGATGGATGGATGGATTAATGAATGAATGAGCTGGTGTAGTACTCTACTCACGTATTTGATGATGCAACTAGAGAAGTTGTGTGAACATGGAGTCATTATAGACTCCTATCGACCCCTTTCTTATCAGCAGTCAGGTCTCTGCCTCTCTAACACACACACACACACACACACACACACACACTCCAACACAGAGGCAGCGCCACCTCTCCTGTAGCTACAGGGCAGAAAATCGATCATCTACAATGACACACTACTGACTCAATATGAAGTCCTCACTGCCGTCTCTTAACATTCCTCTCATAGTAACACTTCCCTGGGGATGCTGGAGGTTTTTCACTTTCACCACTACGTTTCCATGTGGTTCTCTTTGAGTAGATAGGGGTGTGTGTGTGTGTGTGTGTGTGTGTGTGTGAGAGAGATGAGGGACACTCTCTGAATTAACATGATGCTTTCCATTGTTTTCTAAGCTGCCATGAAGGGATTTTCTGCCTTCGTGTACTGAGTAGTTTCCTGTCGACATAATATTTCTGTAGTGGCTGCAGCCATTTATCTCATAAGATGCTTCTAGTTTACAGTCAGCTTGTATGAGCTTGGAGTTAGTAACCGCCACTAAAAATCAACAACACGGCCCAATGAACCAAAGCAGAGAACTGCAGCTGCAAAGTTGGGTGTTGACTCTCAGTGGGATCAGGAGTACTCGCACATTACAGGGAGTCATTTGATTTAAAAAATCGCTTATTAAGCTTTGGACATTTTGTTTTGGTGCTACACTTTTAAATATATTCAAATGTACTTTGAACATCTAAAGAAGTCATTTTATTTTTCTGTACCAGAATCAGTTCAGTTTGATATAAGCTAAGACGTGTTCATTGATCCGGATTCACTGTTATTCAGTAATTAATGTGTAACGCAGACGTCAGTAGTAGTAGTAGTAGTAGTAGTAGTAACAAATCATAAGTAGGATATATCTATTCAGTGGTTAAAAAGGTATTCATATCCTTTACTTTCATTTAGAAATGCAATCCCATAATGAAATTGATGGAAAAGAGCCAATGCCACAAACTTTTAAGAGACATCGTCTTTGGTATATACAAGAACAATGAGAAATACATGTGGCAGGTTTTAAAAATCAATCAAGACAAACTGAAGAAGTAAGAAAGCTATAGCCACAGGTACATAACCAAACTAGAAAAAGACAGCCAGACGTGGTTGCAGCATGACTCGACTAACCTTCGGAGGTGAAGCTTGTTTTTTTATTGATGATTGATTTGGAGAAGTTAACGTTAAGTACAGACATATTTTATTCTGCCGTTTAACAAGTTTCTGGTTGAAAATAAAATAAAATTGTCAAAGTATTTCCCTGAGGCAAAACATTTTACTGGTGTTTCCTGTCTTTTGTTGGATAAATAGTCAATTCATAGCAAAGTGTTCTTGCTTCGGAGGAGTTAAGAAAACAGCTTCACAAACGTAGACATTTTTTTTGTCCTGTGACTGGTGATTATTATTCCTTGCTGGTGCTGATAGTCTGAGTGCAGAAATCTCTCCAGCCTACTGTTAGCAGGCAGATTGTTTTCCCTTCTTTCATTTTACCTTCAGTACTTACATAAATGCACCTTTTCCCCATCTCCTTTTCTTTTTTATTATTCATATCTCAGTTTGGTGGCAGAAGGTGTGTAGGATGCTTTTGTTTTGCTACTTTTTACCTCTGTTGCTCAAAGTGTGATATGAAATATGACATTTTACTTTTCAAATTCTCAGGTATATCACATGGTTGCTCTTTTACAGTCCATCACTCTTTGCATAGTGTTTCATACTTAACTTTCTGCTTCACTTCTCTGTTTTATTGATTAATCATGCCTTGTTTTTGGGACCAGGCCTGCAGGCTACAGCTGAGGGATTCATGACCTCAGCTTTGGTAGCTGCTTTCCCAAAAAACGATTGCTTGTCTGAGGATCCAATTTGAACAGGGTCATTTCTTTATCAGATAAATTTGGCCCGAGGCTTTGTGTATCATTCCCATTTTTCATGTTGGCTGGAGGCTAACTGCACACTCCTCAGCACAACCTCTCGAAATAATTAGCTCCAGTGTTGCCCCAGCAGTCAGATTTTGAAGTTTGGGGAGCTCCTTCAAAAGCGAGCTGATTCTCCAGTCCCAGGCTAATTGTGCCATACTGCACTATGTCTCCTCTTATAAAATGGACTTTCTTTGGCTTATGTGACAATTTCGAGCTTCACTCTGCTCTTTTCAGCCTCTTACCTCTCTGCCTCCAGCATCTGGTCCCTAAAGGACTTGCACCTGCAGATATGTGACAGTGTATAAGGCAACTGTAAATTAGTCTGTAAATCTAAAACTTTTCAGCTCAACCACACTCCTCTCTGCATGGCTTGTAAGGTCAGTGTTTGCTTCTGGTGTATTTCTCCAGTAGCCACTGTGGACACCCACGTTCAGACGTTCATCCTGCATCCATCCTGTTGGTACTGCTGTTTTTTTCATTAATGTTCAGTAGATATAAAGATACAGAAAACCTGCCTTTCACAGGCAACTGCCTTTGGGGATGGAGAACAACTGCAGTGATAACTCTGCAAACTGGGATCTCTTATCTCATACTCAAAAGCATGAAAGTGTCATAATGCAGATACCAAAGAACAACCAATGAAGTTGGTGAAGCAGCGAAGAGTCGATCCCACGCTATCACAGGTCAACCAGGAGACTCCAGCTCTCGACCACAGAGCAAACACAATGAAATCCTCCACAAATCTGGCTGAAGAGACCCAACTGCAGTACGTTTTGCACAGAAATGTCAGTGTATTTGACCACAGTGGCAGAACTCAAGCACACTGATTAGTGAGTAATGAAACAATGACTGTGGTTAAAGTGCTGCATTTCAACTCTGATCTGAAGGTGCAAACATCGGCAACATATTAACAGCGTGAGCAATGTACTTTAAAAAGTCAGCATTTATTAACACACTGACATGTCTTCAGGTATCTTTCAGTACCTCACAGTACTTAAGTGTGCTGATAATGTGCACTTCTGTTCCACAATGCAAAACAAAAAGGACATGAGGATCTGAATACAGCAATTAAAAATAAAATAATTGCTTTTTCTTTCTAGAATTTTAATTTGCAGTGAAATTTAATAGTTTGATTAGCTAAAGTGTAATTTCCTGTCAGCACAAAACAGTATGCAAATGTAAAATGTATGTAAAAATAATTGTTAATTTTAATAAGCACTAACTGCAGAAACAATAAACCATGGTAATTAGTATATTGTACAAACAGTACTGTATGCAGTTAGTATGTAGTATGGAATTGGAAGTGTGTGAGCACGTTAACTTTACACTTATTGCTTAATTTCAAATCAGATATGCTGTAGTAGAGATAAACCAATGGAAATATTACACTATCCTACAACCCACCACAAATTACAGCCTCAAAACTTTCAAATTAACACCTGTCTGCCCTGCCACAGTGTGTGTATTTTGTTATTTAGATGAATACAGGCGACTACAACAGGTCAGTGAGTGTGACTTGATTATCGAACGTAAGTTTGAAATAAATCTCTCTCTCACACTCACACAGGCCCGATGATGGTTATTTTATTGTAGCTGATATTGGTTTTGCTGCAAAGAGCAATAAGATTATTTTCTCAGAGGCAATCTTCACAATGTGTGTGTGTTTTCTCTTTATTCCACATGATGCAGTTTTTTGCATCTTCACATGCTATGAGAAGACCGAAGGAGAAGGCAGCTTATGGCTCCCACACTTGATGTATTATGTATAGGGGCTCACAGATCTGTATGCGACTGGCTTCAGCGATGCGAACTGTCAAGTACTGTAGGAGCAAATGGATTACACAAGATGAAGTCAGACGATACGTGCTATCCCGGGACGCCGAATGTCATGTGGTGATGAACAGAATGTGGCACTGAGACGATTGTGCTGAGAGAATTTTTGATAAGATGAAAATTCCCCCAGCAGGAACAAGCAATCCTTTTCTCTGCTGCAACAAGATGGCCTAAGTTCCTCACAACATTTGTCATCTGTTGTGTTCAGGTATCCTCTAGGTTTTTTCTGTCACTGAAGACAACCAATATCCTGATTTCAATAGAGCCGTCTATTTTGGAAAGGAACACAAAGTGGAGTAGAAATATATGTACTTTTTTGGGGGGGCTTCATATCACATGAAGCATGTGGTGGATGTTTGCCATACGGCAGCCAGCGGCGGAGAAATGTTGTGCTTAATGTGTCTTGTTGACAGAACTTTAAAGGCATTAAGGCTCTCAGTCTCTAAGTGACGACAGCAACTGAAAGTTTTTAGCGACTGATGTTTTGTGGCGCCGGCTGAGATGCAAACGCATGTCCTCTTGGATTTGACCTAGTTACTACATTTATGTTCATTCACATTCACATCAAGTCCATAGACACATTACAGACATGGTGTTGCCTGATTTTGACCAAAAGATATTTGGAAAATGTAGGTAATCTGTATATCTTTTGATACTAATTGTTCAAATTTTGAAATGGTTACTGTGCTTTGTTTTAGGCCAAACTAGCAGCAGGGCTTTATGGCAATGCTGGTTGGTCAGCTGGTCAGTCCATCGCTTTGCTCCAGAGTGAAATATTTTTGCAACTATTGGATGGATTGTCATGAAGTCTTGTGTGGACATTCATTGTTAGCAGAGGATGAATCATAATGGCTCCTCTGACTTTTGATTTGGCACCATCAGCAGATTGACAATTTTGGTGCAAATGTCTCAACAAAAGCTGGATTGCCATGTGGTTTTGTACAAGGGCTGCAGTGGATGACTTTGTTTATCAGTTGATTGAGTTCATTTGTCTTAAAGTGCCTCACAAGTCAAGCAGAATTCTCCTTTGTACACGTGTTAAATTTACCAGCCATAACTCATAATTTAATTGCAGCAAAGTGCAATAAATGCAAATTAAATTACAGTTATGCCTCTTCGCTCACCCTGCCGTCAGTACAGGAGAGTGTTTACTTTGCTGTTGAGCTGTGTAAACAAACACAGAGTGAAGACGGAATAATCATCCTTTTTGCAAGATATTAGAGGGAACATTAACATTTAAGCAGCTTGAAGTGCATAAATCAGTGTCCCTATTTTTTTATCTTCTATCCACAAAAGAAAAGCAACTGTCAACAGTTTCATCTTTGGACCGTGATTAGATCACATGTTTGTGTTGTTTTTAATCATGAAATGTGTTTTGCCCTCATGGGAAATACAGGCACTATCCAAAAGGACATTTACTCCACAAATAGCCTGGAGCTAATGTCATGTAATAGCACAAGGTGCAGCTAAATCTTTGGTGCTGTTAACTAAAACTAAAGCCCTGTTCACCCGGCAGGCACATACTTGAATGTAACACTTTTGTCTCTCGTCCTCATCTACCCCAAGTCCACACGACTACATAAGGCAATAACCTCTCTTAATTCTTTTCCATGTGGAACACAGATGAAGCCAGATAGTTGGAAATGCTATTAAAAATAGAAAAGGCTCAGGCATAGAGAACATAGCAGGTAAATTATATTATCTACACAAACCACAGTTATATAAGTGAACATATTAGGACTTAAGATTTTCTGTCTATGCAGGAATTTGTTTTTGCCCACAGTCCCTCACTTCCGTATGAGCGGCATCCACTCACTTAGTGTCCTCAGGGCCCGTTTCATCATCATCGTGGTATGCAGGCTGATGCCTGAAATACTTGATCCATTTGCTGCCACTGATTTTGACATTCTTCACAAATGAATTGCAGTCAAGAGCTGCAAATGCACCTTGCAATGTGTGTTCAGGGAGGCAGTCTGTATGTAGAGATTAACTCTGCATCAGAATATATTTGGAGGTATGAGAGCATTCATGTAGTACTCTCTCTGAGATTTAAGTTCGCTGATTGAGCCTGACCATGTGTCTTACATGATGATGTAACCTCGATGCCGACTCTTGAAACACCCGAACCACATAAACGACTGTTTAAACAGGTCGCTAAGGATTATTAACTAGAAAAAAAAAATACATTATCTCAAGAGAATTGAATTGTGCTTGCTGCATGAGGTAGTTTGCCTCTGAAACACATTTTGTTTTCTGGCTCATGTCCCAAAACTGGTGAAGATTGGAAAAATGTGTTGGAGGAGAAGTTAAAAAAAAATAAATGTTTGCCAAAAAACTAAAAATAGCAGTAAAGCTAGTTAGGCAGAAATGGGCATGACTACATCCGTCTTGATCCAAGGCATCCAAAATCCAATAAAGTTAAAGGTATAATGAAAGGTATTAAAGTTGAGTGAGTTTAGTTTCTAGTTTTAGTTTCTATTTCTAGGACGCCAAATGTCCCTGACAAACATACTGATGTATTATATGGCCTCCAATGTGTGGATCAAAATGCCTGTTTGTCACCTCAAATATATCCAAACCTGACTTTGATCTAAAGTTTTTGAGAAAAGCGACTGTTTTCCTAAAAGCCATTTTTCAGTTTGAAAGTAATTTGGAAGCAAAGACCAATGACAGACTGTTGCATAGTTAAGTGTCCAGTCAGGTGTAGAAAAGGTGCATGTTAATGTGAGGGGAAGAACTTGCTTGATCATTATGGGTGAAGCAAAAATTGGGCTTCCACTGCGAGTCTAATAACCTGACCTGGAGAAACACAAAACTGCTGCCACCAAATGGGTGCAAATTGGATCTATGAAATCAAAAAGAAGCGAAGAATGTAGTTGTATTAAAATGTTGAGGTTGCCGCATGGAAAGTGTGCAGTTTACAAAGAGCGGCTACCAATTTCTTTCCAATTTCAATCATATTTTAAGTGGATAAACAGAGCTTGTATATTTATTGGATATTAAAGTCTGCTCTTGGGTATGTAAATATGTGCTTTTCTAGCAGAGGAAACCCTACTGTGTGGGGGATTAGGGATATTCTGTTGAACTGCCTCTCTTTGAACTATTGACTATAGTGGAGATCCAGTGAGTTGTCAGAGGAGAAGTGAAAGAAGAGAGGGAGAGGGAATAAGTGGAGGTGAAAGTAAAAACTGGAGGGAAGAACACTGTAGGGGAGAGACGAAAAGAGAAGATGAAGAAAGAGGTAAAAGAGTGCCATCCTTTGTGATTTCATTCGTGCCTAAAGTGTTTTAAAGTAATCAAGAAAAAAAAAATCAAATTTAATCAAAATGACAGGAAATGAGGGAGGAGAGAGTCTAGTGGTGGAGAAAGCATCGCTGAATGAGCACAAGAGGAGAAGATGGCTTAGTAACTAGAAATAGGAAAAAAAAGATGCAAAATAGGAGGATAAGAATGTGGCAGAGAGGAGATAAAGAGTGAATCTGAGAAAGGGATAGCAGAAGTTTGTAATTATAAAGAGGGAGAGAGAACAAATGAATCAGCATTGCTACAGCTGAATAATGCAACGGGGGAGCTCGCAAACACACACACACACACACACACACACACACACACACGACGAGTATATTTCAAGCAGAGCTAGATGGCAGGGACACAGAGAGGAAGAGATACAGGTTCAGCTACAACATCTGTGGCTTATGGAAATGGCTCGTGTTCAAAAGGGAAACAACTTCTGGTGAAAATGCTAATTTTACTTGACGCTGCATTTGAATCATCTTGCCGGGCTACGAGAAACAACACCTCGGATAACTCCTCTCAACCTTTTGGTTTTTTTGTGTACACGCCGAGATACCTGCAGAGTCTCACCTTTCTCTGAGTGTGTATCCCCCCCCCCTCGCTTTGTAGACTGAAATTTATTATGACAGGGAGACGAGTTGACGTGGAGAACGAGAGCAAAACAAGACTGAAAGGTTCAAAACAAGCTGTAAAGTTAACTTTGGAAGGCCAGCTTCTCATGAACCCCCCCCCCCCCCCCCCAAAAAAAAAAAAAAACCACTTGATTTCTTATTCTTGTCACCTATCACCTATTCTCTGCCACATTCAGTGAACAAAAAAAAGGGCTTCAGAATGGAAATGTGTTTTCTTTTACACGTATTGAATGCGATACAGTACCATAAAAATGTGTCATTTTTAATTTACACCAGTAAAGTGTTTTTGAATGTCACATCCACTATATGAATACAAATCCATTTTTCAACACGTGGAACGGTGTGCGAAACAGAAGTCAATTTCTCTATAAATGTTGAGGGTCAAAGAAAAGGTGAAAACAAAAGATGCAAAGTATATTACAGGAGGTATAGTATTATATCACCTAAGGTGTTTATTGTGTTGTTTGAAGCTATTTGGATTAACTATAGCACAGTGTGAAGGACAGAATGTGGTCAGAAACAGCGTTAAAGACACTTTACTTTCAACCCAAATGTGCATTGAGGAAATCTTTCATAAGAACATTGCAAAAACGCAGACATAGCTACTGTTTAAATGCATTAAAAATAGGTCAGAGCAATACATTCAAGGTCATTATTTGCCATTCAGTTCAAGTTCTTACAGTTGATTTAAATTTTTTTTAAATATATACTTGTAAATAAACTTCTGTGAAGAATTAAAGACGCAATGAAATGGAAAATTGTCACTTTCTGGAGAATAGTGAATCTTTAACAGAGGACTTGTCCTGCTTTAGTGTGGACATAAACTCCTATCAAAGAAAGCCATCACAGATTATTAAGTAGTCCCAACCTTTTGTCTCTCCTAGCAAATCAAACATCTTTTCTGTGCCTAACTGACTCTGTTAGTGTGCATTTAAGAATTAATTGCTCAGTGGTTATGTCCCTCCACAATATCCTTTCAACAGGAATGAAGCCATTGTAAGGGTCCAGTGTACTGTATGACAGCAACATGGTGGATCAGAATGTGTTCATTTCAACGGAGTCAACCAATGGAGTTCAACTTTGATGGCACAGATTCGACCAACAAAATAGCAACTATAAAGTAAAACAGTGCTGACTGTGGAGGGAACAAAGACCCGGGGAGTTTAAAACAGAGGCAGCTCATAGTACTATACTAGACTCTAGTATAATGGTACGAGTTTGTGTTTCCATTTGTGAACAGAAATCTAACACACTTTTCCTCCTCTCTTCCTTGTTTCCCCCTCTTCCTCCCTCTCTGCCTGTCTCACATCTCTGCAGCCCAGAACTGCTCAGGCCTGAGGACATGTGCCGACTGTTTGGAGAGGGCGGAGTGCGGTTGGTGTGGTGATCCCACTAACACCGGCAAGGGTGTTTGCATGGAGGGCTCCTACCGAGGCCCCCTGAAGCCCGCTACTGCCAGGGCTGGGCCCCGAGACCGAGACAGGCTGCGAGACAGGGACATGGTGCTGGATCAGAGCCTCTGTACGTCTGATAGAGGCTACAACTGGGCCTTCATCCAATGTCCTGGTGAGCCACTGGAACAGAACTCCTGCTCATTTATTGGCCACATTTAAGGTTTCATTCTGTTTACATTTGACACTCAGTGATAGAGTCACCCTCTCTCTCTGGTTTTCTGTCCGCGGTACGTATGGGACGTATGAAAATGTGCATTTCACGGTAGCCCTGAGAGCTCAACACACTGCAACTTACATTTATTTTGTGGGTTTCTGACTTCTGCACTGCAGAGTGAAAAAGTGGAAATTCGATCTGCGATAACCTCAGCTTCCACGTAGAAAAATAAGTTCCTCGTGAGCTCTTTGGTAGCTGAACAGCACATGCCACACGGCCACATGGTCGCAGCTCTCGCCGATTCCAGCCAGCGACCTTTGCTTGCATGTCATTCCCATCTCTTTCTCGCTGTTTCCTGTCTACCTCGTCACTGTACTGTCCAATAAAACACAAACAAATAAATGAAAAAGCCAAAAAAGAAATGTTTTTTTAAAAAAAGAGGGGGAGTTGCCTGTATGAGGATAATTGAAGGAAGGAAGTCTCCTGGGAATAAACAAATATTGCTGGTTACTAAATGCAAAACTAAATGGCACTACTTTAAAAACAGATAATTAACATACGTATAAGTAAAAAATCTCTTCCCACCTTTAAAAAATCATTACAATCATTCCAGTGCTCGGCCTACTGTAGCCGATACCTCGGGATGTTTCTGGTGCAATAATGCTTATATGATCATTATGCAGGTTACAGGTCATCTGTCAAAACTGGTGAACCAGATAGTAAAGATTAATATCTGTCATGAACACTAAATCTCCTCAGAAATCATTAAAATGACTGAAAGAATTCTACTTTTTCACTCCGTAGGACGTATCGCACTGTGTTTTCTAAATGCTGCGCACGTGTTGTCACATCGATGTTTTCTGGATCGGTTTGTGTATTGTGTCTATTTGCATGTGTTATCTTAGGTTGCAGTGCGTTGAGCTCTCAGGGCCACCGTAGCATCTGTATTATAACTCTTCCCTCTTCAAGAATCAGCAGGTTTCTTCTGACACACAGGAAAAAAGAGCTTCTTGTGTCTTTTGCTCACAAGCACACCCATAACCCCATTTATATCAATGAGGCCAGACTAAATAGTAGATATAGTAGCTGGATCTAATAATAGACTAGCAGCTGTTAGTAGCATATTTCTTGCCTTTATCTTTTTTTTGTGTTTGTCTATAATTTCCCTCGCAGCCTGTCAGTGTAATGGCCACAGCAAGTGTGTGAACGGCAGTGTGTGCGAGCACTGTGGGAACCTGACAGCAGGGACGCACTGCCAGAGCTGCATGCCCGGTTACTTTGGCGACCCCATCAACGGAGGGAAGTGCAATGGTGAGTTCACAGTTTACCTTGTATTTACATTAGATTTTAGCATCTGCATTGAGCTTCTTTGTCTGTAATTTGAATCCTGTCTTTAAAACAAGTGAAAGTCTGTCAGTGAAGCTGGTCTCAGAAAATGTTCGTATTTAGGGCTCAATTATGGACAGAAATAAGTAAAGATAGAAATTGTTCAAGTATGTTTTGGAGGAATTCCCCTATTAAACTATATGTCACCTTCATTTGTGGCTCTGAGTAGCTTTTATAGAAATCATGAGCCATTGGTTTATAACATGACAAATACAAACTGTCACCAACAGTCTACAACATTGTGATGGACACAAACAACCTGATGGGGGCAGTGTTTAAAAGCTGTGAGTGTGGGCTGTGGTTTCTGCTTTGACCAGCAGTGAAAAAGGAAACTACACGAGTACTTTGCACTGGATTGTGGTCTGCAGGCATTGAGGGAAAAGCACCAGCAGCTTAGTTGAGCCTCTGCTTCCATTTCTTGCCATTTCTCGTGAACAGCAGAGGGGTTTGATTTAGGGAAGGATGGTGCTGATGTAGGCAAACACTTACAGAGATGCACACATGCTTTATGTTCATCCATATTTTTCTGCTTGGAATCCGTCTGTTCAGCATTTTTTTTTTCCCCCATGTTTTGTTTTGCCTCATATGGAAATAATCACGTCAAATCCCATAGTTGGAATTGTTAACAACAGATTATGTTTGTGTGTGTTAGATGATAGAAAGCAGAAGCCGCAGGAAAATGGGTGTGTGCGTGTGATTCGAAAGCTCCGGGGGCTGGGTTTGAGAAGGTATATTATGTGGGCCTCGATGGGAGAGAACATCAGAGATGGGAGAGTGTAATGAATGAATGAGTGACTGCTGGAGTGTGGGGAAGGGAGAAGTGAGAGGGAGGTGCAGTAACATCAGTCTCGCTGTGACAGATGTGCATTTTGGCTTGGTGGCGGCGTGACATTAAATCGCTCTTAATCATTTTCTTATTTCCTGAGTTGACTGGTGTCTCCGTCCCTGGCGGCTTTGCGCGGCGAGCGCGGTGCTGATAGATGCACGCCCTCTCGTCGCCTCGTGCAGGATAGCCTCTGATGCACTTTCTCTTCTACTTTGGCTTTCCTTGCAATATTTTCTTTTCTCTCCATCCTCTGCCTCTGTGTGTTTTCGCCTTTTTCTTATGCTCTCTTTAACATCCGCTGGTCACATTTTCCCTGATGTTTCTCCCTCCATGTGTTCCATTCTTTACGCCTATTTTATGCCTCCTTTCCTTTTATGGTTCATGCCGTATTTGTTCAATTTATCTCTTTGCTTTCTTTCATCCATTCTCATCTTTCCTTTTATTTCCTTTCTTCTCTTCTCATGTCTTCTCTTTTTTCCCCTCTTTTCCTTTCTTGTGCTCCCATACTTATTTTTCCTTTCTTCTCTTCAAACAACTCTTCTATCATCTCCTTTCCTTTCCTTTCCTTTCCTTCACTCTATTGTCCTTTCCTTTCTTCTCCTCTCCTCTCATCGCCTCTTCTCTCATCTCATTTTCTTTTTGTTTCCGTTACTTACCTCTAATCTTTCATTTTCCACTCTTATCTTCGTCTCTCCTCTTCTATTTCTTTTGCTTTCCTCCCCCTCGTCTCCTTCATTTCCTTCTTCTCCTCTTGTCTCATCTCTTCTTGTTTCCTTTCCCTTTCTGTCTTCCCATTTGATATATTTTCCTATCATCTCCTCTTCTCTTTTACTTTTCTACCTCTTTGCCTTGTTTGTGTCTACTTTGTTTTCCTTTCCTCCCTTTTGTCTCAGCTCCTCTTCTTTTACTTCCTTTATTTTTCCCCCCTCTCCTCCCCTGTTATGTGCTGGGTAAACTGGACTCCTCCACCCACCTCTCTCTCTCTCTCTCTCTCTCTCTCTCTCTCTCTCTCTCTCTCTCTCTCTCTCTCTCTCTCTCTCTCTCTCTCTCTCTCTCACAGTTCACAATAACTCTCAGTCTTAAATGTCCCTCACTGTTAGTCCGTCCATCCATCCACTCATCCTTCTTTTCTATCTCCATCTCTCTTTATTAAAAGGACCACTAGATTTACCTTGGGCTAAACTGCTGGGAGGCAATGATGTGTGGCCGATTAGAGGACTGAGTGATAGAGAGACAGCTTCGACCCTATGGAGGAGGGGGACAGGCCTCGGATCATAGGGTTGTAAAGAGGATGGAAGGCTGAGAGAGACAGTGGGGGAGGGAAAGGGGGAGACAGAGTGAGAGAGGAGGAGACAAAGACAAGCAGACAGAAAGAAAACGAGATAAAACCATGTGGTGATATACAAGGTTAATATCTGTGGAAAAGGACAGTTGCCCTTGGATAGAGAGATGATGAAGGAATAGAGGAAGAGATGGAGGGATAAATAGAGAGGAAGAGATGGAGGACAGACAGAGGAGAGGGGAGTCTGTCCGTTCCCCTGTCCCTGTGACAGATGATTAACTAACCTTGTCAAATCTAGGTGTGTGTGTGTGTGTGTGTGTGGGTGTGTGTGTGTGTGTGTGTGTGTGTTCACCTTGTCCTGCGCACAGACGACATCCAACCCACTCGCACTGGATGGATGCTGGATGTCTGTTTAGACTTGGGGCCCCTCAGAGGAGAACATGCATTTTAGAGGCTGACGGGAAACCTGCGAGTTTTTATTCACGTCCTGGGAGTCTTTGTTCTGTTGATTTCTTGTCTCGTTTTTTATTACAGCGGAGAGGCAGACCGATGTTTTCCAAACAATGTTTTGATCATATTTATCACGGGAAGGGTTGTGCCTGAGTGTACGTGCTCGCTTTGAAGATAGAAACCTCCACACCTGGAAGTAGTACAACCACAGTTGTGTGTGGGGTTCGTGGTTTGCTTAATGGCACGTTAACAGTAGCGCTTGAGGACAAGGAGAGAGTTAAGGCGGATTTATGCGTCTTTATCGGGTTGTTACAGAGGCGTGATGTGCTGAGGCTCTGTAGCTGCTCCAGAGTGTACCTCCTCAACAATGTAATGTAGAGTCATGGGGCGAAGTTTTTTTTATTATGTTCAGACATTTCAAATACAATTATTTAAAAAAAATATTAGGTGCAGCCTTACTGCATGTTTGTGATTTCAGGGCAAGTAAAAAGACTGATCAGTAATAGTCTCCTTTTCAGTAATGTCAAGACAAACAATATTTTGTGATCTAGAAACCTCCTGCCTCACTCTGGCACCTGGGAGACCAGGGTCCCCTAGAAATCTTCTGTATTCGGTTTGGACTCAACAGACCGGTGCCACCTTTGAGGCTCTGGGTAGGAGAGACTGTAGAGACGCTGTGCTGTTGCTGGGTAAACTAAGGTGGGAATAGCTCCTTGTTTAGATCGAATATCCAAGAATCCTCACACAAGCCAGGCTGAGTTAGAAATAACCTTATGTAGTTGTAGCAAAACGGAGCAGGTCTGGGCAGGGTTAAATCCTGTGATTCAGGACACCATCTTCACACGTGGTGTTTCCCTTTTCTCCTCAATCGAGCTTCATTAAACCTTCCCGCTTAAGACATCCGGGTCTCCTGAAGCTTCTTCTGTCTCGAGTGAACCAGCTCTCAGATTTCCATCACAATCTTCACTCTATATCAGAACGTTAATGCATGAATGAAAAGTCTACAATTACCAAACAATACAGCTTAATAGGAAGAAGTGACACATTCACCTAGTGTTGAGGTGGTTATCTGACAGTCAGTGAGTTAAATCGTACACTAAACAAAAATCAATTCCTCTGCCAGAAGCAGCAGAAGTGCAGGAACGAATGATCAGATGTGAAGCTCTTTGAAAATGTTTGTTCACTTATGGTAGTTTCTAAATATGTCAGTTACTGTATTATCCAGTAAATTGGCCATTGGAAAAACTTCAGCTTGTATTATTTCTTCTTGTGCTTGTTATCTTCTGCTTCAGCGTATATTGCTCCTCTGCCATCGGCACCTCACGCTGAATAGTTTTATTGCTTCCATAAATTTTGCATGATTCACATCAGGAGCTCCCTGTCTCCATCTCGCTCTGATACTCGATCTCTCGCTGCACTACCTCTCTTGCTCTCTGGCTGTCGCTGAAGAAGCTTTTTGAAGCAAACGTAATGTTGACCAGATTACATTTCTATTAAAATAATGAGGAAATATTGTTAATTAACATATCTGGCAAGTCGCAAAAATTGTCGTTACGGAACGTATCAGTAAAATCTCTATTTACCAAAACAATAAATAAATTGCTCAATCATGAGAGAAAGAAAACAACCTATTTTTGTGTTTCAGGAAAACGTAAAAATTGGTAGTTTTTTCAGTTTGTCCTGTGTTCCTAACTTTGAGGTTTTGATGTACAGTCTCTAAGCAGGATGCAACAGCAGGAGTTCTTTGTAAATTTGTGTTCAGTGCAGGAGCTATAGAGACGTTGAATGCTGTCTCTGCAAGAAACTGGCAATCCAGCAGCATCAACCAGAGACCGGGACAGACAGGACAGCAGGGTAGTGTGTGTGTGTGTGTGTGTGTGTGTGTGTGTGTGTGTGATGGATCAGAGCCAGCTGCTGTTGAGCTTCAGCAGCAGTAGAGTAGCAGAAGAAGGATGCTGCCTGCAGAGTTTCTCCATTCAGTCTTCTCTGTGGAGACGCTGCCAAATCCACTCTCACCTGCTGTTTTAAGTGGATCTGAGTGTGTGTGTGTGTGTGTCCGTATTTGTGCTTTAATACATACCTGTGTTCATGTACCTGTGGAGCCTTGTGGCAGAATTGCAAACTACCCAGCATTCCTAGCGAAATCCAGTCATCTTCCCTCTGGCTGCTCTATTCCTGGCGTCTGACTGGTCAACGTACGAACACATACACAAAGCAAAAGACTCACATGTGCAACCAGTTCTGTAAATGTGATTTTAAAAGGCTTTTGAATGCTTTTTGATCTCCAGTCAGCTGCAGCTGTGACTCATGTCTCATCTAGAAAGAAAAAGCTTCTTTCTTTGAGACTGTGTGCTTTCATTTAAGGCTTGCAGCACATAAGCATTCAATTAATATAACCAGCTCCTATGCTATCATGCAGTAATGTTGAATAAAGTCAAATAATGTATCCTATGCCATACTTACACTAACACGACAACTAACCTATTACAGGGCTAAAAGTGACATTTCACTGCATAAGATTTTTGTGCAGACTCCTCAGAATGGGGTCACCGGCCAGACATGGTTGAGTAACACTGCATTAGGTGCTTTTAAATCAAACGGGGGGAGAGAAGTGTCACCACTCTAAATTCAGCTTCTAAATTATTGATTGTCTTGTGGGTGACAGAACATATTACATGTCTGAAAATCTCACACAGAATTTTTACAATATATAGCAAAAGCTTTGAGTAAAGTCAAGATGACGACCAGAGTGCATTGATCCACCCGTAGATGACATACTGTACTTCTTACAGCATATTATATGTCCAACACACCCTTTGCAATAGGGTAGTGTATGTAATCTTTTAGTGATCTGCTCACAGGCCTCATACTGCACCGCTCACTCACAGCTCAGCTGTAGCTGCTGCTGTTCAAATAGCGTTTCATAAGCCTGTGTGTGGATCTCTGCACCACAGGATCACATTTTCATTACACTATGAGGCATTATTAGTTATTATTATTAATCCTGTGTAGTAAATAGGTTTAAAAAAACGTACATTTGATATTTTAACATTTCAAGGTCGTTAGATCACTGATCAGATTCTGCTAATGGAAGGAAACTATATTCAAGGGCTCGAAAACGTGTGTGTGTGTGTGTGTGTGTGTGTGTGTGTGTGTGTGTTTGACAGACTTTTCACCTCTCATTACTTCCCGTTTGCCCCTGACCCTTCCCCACTATCCCTTCATCAAACACAGTATAAAGCCCCGTCCTCTCTTATGGAACCAAACTGCCTCGTCTGTGGATCAGGACAAAGGAAAAGCCGGAGTCAGCCGTAGGTGGAAGGTGACATTGATGATGATGAAGATCATGAAAAAATATTAATGGAGATGAGCATGTGATTGATCATAATCTGGGGATACAGTAGGGTTCATTGGCACACTGAAGGGAAGGGAGTTTTGAAAAGTGATATTTTAAGAAAACTGCAAATGTAGTTTTATTATATTTAATTTAGTTATTTAGTTTTAAATGTAAGAATGTGAGTAAAAACAAATTGCAACCTGAAGCAGAATAATGGAACCTTACAGTTTTACTTTGAGTATTAAAGTTAATGACATTGTATTTGTAGTAAAATCAAGATGTTATAGGTCAGTGTTCCTAGTAATTGTATTTATATTTGATGATTCTGCAGCACCACATTTATTGTGACCAGGTTCACACCCCATCTCACACCACACACAATGTTTTCCCCTCTAATCTTAAACAAGTAGTTTTAGTTGCCTAAACTTAACCCGACCTTAGCCATACTATAATTGCCAAGCTGCAATAAAAGGCACTTTAATAAAAATGTTTCACTGTTGGGTTTTGCAGAATCATAAAACATCCACATTCTGTTCAGAGTATCAGCTGCTGCATTTAGAGGAAAAGTTAATAAATATGTCATATAATTTAGAAAACAAGGGAAAGAAGCAGTTAATTAGCAGCTTACTGCTGGTGTGAGAGCCAGTGTTACATACAGTATGACTAATATTAGAAAATGCCAACACTTAAAGATGCCACTCTAATACAGATGTGCAAGACACTTTTACTTTACGAGCACTTGGGCAGGCATGCACACGTTTCCTTGCTTTATAATATTCTTTTGTATAGATGATTTCCATGTAGACCCAATCAACACTTCAAGGTGTGAACACGTTACACAGTGCCATATTTTAAGGAAATCTACTAGGAATTACAGCAGTGTTGAGGTTAGGACTGGTATGTCATGTAGGTTTGATGACCCTTAATTAAAACTGTCATAAACATCTCACTGCAGTGACTCGCACAAGTGACCTGATTTAAGTCCAAAAGATTCAAGAAAGAAATCCATTAATTTCTAAACATGGTGTGAACTTTGTGTTAGAGCAGAGGAGGTGTGGACTGGGGATGTACCTGAAAATGAATACGTTATTCGGGAAAGCACAAATAATGCAATGGAAACAGATAGTTGCCCGCTGTTAAGGAAAAAACAAAAGTCAGTTCCATGACTGACATGTCTGTGTGTCAGCCGTTATGTTTCTCCAAATCAAATCAATCAATAAAAATGCCCTGTTTGCAACATAGAGCTTTGATTTCATGTACTAGTCGTTTCATTTACTGCACATGATTGAAAAGTGATCGCTGTATTCTGTAGTCGAGCGAGACAGAAGCCTGGTGTGGCAGCTGCATTTCTTTCAAACCCCTGTGACCTAAACATCACATATTGATGTATAAATGCATCACAGTACAAATATTTTCTATATATCTTTACTGCAAATACTTTATATATCCACTGCAAAACTGAATCTTTTGATTTCTGAAACTTTTTTTTAAATTTTTTTTATTTTCAGTTTCTGATTGTTCAATGTCTCCCAGTTAAAGCGGGGGTGGTACTGGGGTTCAGACAGTTCATGAAGTTAGTTAAAATTAAAAATAAAAAGGAAAGAGAAATGAAAAGTGCAGTGTAAGGATGTGGAAATAAATGTCATAATTAATGATATGCCAGTATTAAATAAATTTGATACTTTGAAAGCACAACACTTGCTTTGCCAGTGAATATATGGTTAGAAAATACAACAGGGGCAGTTTGCTGTTAAGTTTCCCTGACACACATTTTCATCTGTCATTTGTGTGTGCAGAGATTCATGCATGGATACATCAGATGATTTCAAGAACAATTGATTAAATCTTATGGGTAGTGTTAACAAGTTTAAATTCTTTAGCTGTCCCTTTTTATCTGTACTAAAATTAGAATTTGTTGAAATATCCACTGAGGGATATTGAGCAGCAGCAGAGAAGGATTCACACGACTGTGGGTGGTTCTGGGTTCACTCCTTCTGCACTAAAAAACCCTTTTGGATTAATGTTTAGCACCACAAGGGCTCTTGATTTCCCCCCCATTAAGTTATCCTGAGTTTTATTACAGCACGTCCCTCGGGAATAAGACACAGCTGACTGTAGAAACAGATAAGAGGCTCAGCGAGGACTGTTCTCGAATGTTTTTTCTCACTGACTTGTTTCCTCATCTCTACCTGTCTCTGTCTGACTCATACAGACACACATAAAAACAAACACACACACACACACACACACACACACACACACACACACACACACACACACACTCTCAAACGCCCCATGACAACAAGCGTCTTTTGTATGGTGTGTATACATGCAGAGGCAGTGGGGTGAGAAATTGTACTCTCTTCAGGGGGCTCGCACAAGTCATGGGAAATATGATTTATATCAAATCAGCCTTTTTTGCTAAGAGATCAGGTTTCTTTTTATTGCAGCTCATTTCTGTGTTGTCAGCAAGTGTGGCGTGCGATGTGCTCTCTCCTCCTTCCGTTTCATTCGTTCACGCTCTCTCTTCTCCTTTATGATTCCCCTGCTTCTCACACCCTTCACCTCCAGTTGCTCTCTCACTCACAGAATTGAGTTCACTTCCTCTGGGCACTTGAATATTATGTGTCTGCAGACTGGATGAGCCGAGTGCTTATTTTACAATAGTGAGAAAGCATTGCTGACTGAATTAATGGATTTTTTTTGTATGGTGAAAGCCAGTAACATATGATTCTGAAGAAATCTATACCCATAGTAAAGTATACAGGTAGTTTAGTTTTTTTTATTATTATTATTTATTACATTTTCCCTCACAGTTTTCATGACGTGTCTATTTTCTGTTTGATTAATTCTTGGTCAAAGCGTTAAATATTATTTCCAGTTCTTCTCCCATTGTAGCTTTTATAAATCCTTCCATCCACGCTTATGTACATGTTGTTCCTGGACCATGGCTCAGGGTCTCTGCACTGGACACATTGATCTAATACTGATATTCTAATCTGATCGTAAGATAACCTCGCTGTCTGTCGGCTGTAAAGGTGATTCTGAAAAGTTCGTAGCTTGCTTGTGTTTGTCGCTTATGCTGTCACCTTTCAGATCACCTTTCAAGCCTACAGGTGGTGATTGTTTGATAAATCAGTTTGTGCGGTCTGACACACCATATAGGCTTCCAGTCATGTGTCTGTCCTGTATACATCACGCATAAATGTTCCAGCAGCCTTAACAGATTCAGCTTTAAGTGTATTTACTTTGAATATTGCACACTTATAACAATGACAGCACACTGACAGCTCAGATAAGACTTCTCTCGGTGAAACATCGTGGAACAGCCTGCAGGCCTGGTTTACAGTTTGATCAGCAGCTTCTAGGAAAATAAAAGACGGGCAGGGAATGTGTCTGTGAGGTGAAGGGTTCTACCGGTAAACATCGCCGCAGAAATAAAGCAACAGATGACATTTAAAATGTACAGATAGGGTATAACAAGTTGTCTACAGTATGGTGTTGCATTAATTATAAAAGAATCTGCATGATGCCAGTGATGAATATATATATATATATATATATATATATATATATATATATATATATATATATATATATATATATATATATATATATATATATATATATAAATATAAATATTCTGGAGTCTTTTTGGTTTTTGTAACACTGTGTAACTGTTAACATGTGTAGTTAAGTAGCTTCACGTCTCATCAGAGTCTGCAGACCTGGAGCTGGTCTGTACTGGGCCCGCTCTGCTGGAAGCAGGGTGTTGTTTACTGCTTAGGGGATTTCAGTGGTTTCATGTTTGTTTGGAGAGTGGAGAAATGTTAATGCAGCTCTCTGCGACTTTACTCTGTTGGACTGTGACATCTGAAGTGATTTGACTAAATTATATTTTTGAGATTACACTTAGATCATGAAAGCTGACAGTCGCTTCCTTGTTGTGTCTTGTGTGTGAAGCTCTCAGATGATGATGTTAATCAGCCCGCACCAAGTAACTGGCAGCTTTTTAAGCCTGTAACCCAAAATTCCTCATGTCTGCCCATCCTTTTCCTTCTGTCTGTATCTGCTTTTCTCAAGTGCCATTGGCAAAATCTGTATGAGTGCATGAACACACATTTCTCCTAGCTGTGTCCTTTTGTGTGCCTTTGTCGACTGCCTGTTAAATCAATATTGTATGAACAGCAGGGTGACCCGAGCCCGCGCTAACACACCTGTGATTTGTCTATTATCTCAAGTCTAAAAGCCACTTTTTGTTAAGGCTCTGTTATCTCCCAGACCCTTGCAGTTCAGTGTGCATCTCTGAAAAGGTTTACCTTCTTTGTGACCGGTCAAGTTAATTTCAAGTAATAGATTGAAATTGTATTTTGTTATTGTTGCCACCTCTGCCGCCAGCGTCTTGTTTTTCAAGTTGAACGCCGTCAATTCGACTTTTAGCCCGCTGACATTTAAACGCACCGCTGTGCACCCTTGTTATTCTGCCACTTGTTGTGTGTGTGGATGTGAATCTAAATATTTAAAGCAGCGTTTACGTCTGCTACCGTGTTTTTTCTCTGTGAAAGCGATCAAATCAGGCCCCTCGTCCCCGGCAGAAGGAGGAGAAGGGATGGAGGAGGTTGTTTTCCTCTCATTATCTGCCGGTGCCTTGGCTTTACCTTGACCTGAGCGCACCACTGTTTTATTACAGGGCCTGTTTCCGTGCCAATTGGAAAGAATAAGAACAAAGCACAAAGTCAATGCAGCTGGAGAGGGACACAGGAAAGAGTGGCCTTGTGTGGATGTGAACACATACTGTACGCACCACAACACAAGGGTATAGCGAACGTTCTTGTTTGTCTCTGCCATTAGTCACTCCATGCAGAAGTGATTTAGTGTCTAAATTACAGGCTTGGCTCCATGTGAATCATCCGGCTACATCATGCTCTCCTTTTACATAACAAAGCATTTAAAAAGATTAGACTCACCAAAAAAAAAGGCTTCCATCTCTGTTGCTCTAATCAAAAGCGGCCTACCTAAAATAAATCGCTTCCAAAAACCGAATTTGATCATCCAGGATGTTGCCTTATGTAGTTCAAAATGTTCCAGAAGTTTATTTACTTTGGCCAAAGTAGATTACACTCAGATCTGATGTTGACAGGGTGGCTCGTAAAGCAGCTATAGTTGATATTTTTAAAGTATCAAATGATAATGTGAAAACAATATGAGCTTTATAGTGAGTTTATTCTCACTGTTTAGCTGTCTGGCCTGAAATGTAACTTTGGTTCAAGCCGGTCTTATAGCATCATTTTTGACCATAGATATTTCCCTCAGGAACTGGTAGAGACCAAAAAAATCGCAAAAAGGACTTAAATTCACCATATTAATTTTATTTTAAGACAGACTGGAAAAGAATGTGAACCTCTCTTTTAAATTGGCCGTTGAATTTCCCAAAGTGCTGGGATGTGTGGGCGTGGATCTACAGTGGTGACCTTATATTGTCCAGAAGAAACTTCTGAGCAAAAAGTTTCTTTCACAGTGTTTTGATAGGAAATCCATCACATTGCGGAAGTAATGATGCTTTTTAAGGTTGGATCAGGTAAAGGTGGGTGAAGTTCAGTGATGCCAGGAAAGAAAAGGGGGAACCAGAGAAAACATTTCAATCAGGAGCCTGTTAGTGTGAGTGGGAATGACTCAAAATGTTTTTTGTTTGTCGGTAAGTGATGGTGATGGATTTCTCTTTTTCTATCTTTATTACTCCTCCTTCCTCAGTCTCCTCATTACACTCCCCTCTTTATACTTTCCTCCTCCTCCTCCACCCTCCCCCACACAAAGTATTGATAACCACAATGTTAAAGCATTATTGTGTTCGTATACAGTATGGAGAATTTAGTGCTGGATGCTGAGCAAAATTGCACAAGTTGTTTTTAAGAAACTGTTGAGTTCTCGAAACGTTCATCATGTCTCCACACCACCACGAGATGTGTTAAATCCTAACAGATCTCTTTCTCTCTCTCTCTCTCTCTCTCTCTCTCTCTCTCTCTCTCTCTCTCTCTCTCTCTCTCTCTCTCTCTCTCTCTCTCTCCTCATCCCCCTTCAACTTTTTATCTTTTCTTTGCAGCATGCAAGTGTAACAGCCATGCCAACGTGTGCCACGTCAACACAGGGAAGTGCTTCTGCACCACTAAGGGCATCAAGGGAGACCAGTGTCAGCTGTGAGTATGCTATCATTTAACTGCAGTATGATTAAACGCCCACACCACCCCCATTGTACTGGCCCTCAGTCATTATGCGAGCTGATTAAATAATACAAAAGATATGCAGAGATCACAAAACTAAAGATCTACTGATCACTCAACAAACATGGCAACTCACCCAGGATACACTTCACCATGACACTGAACGATATTAAGCCCTTTTTTCGATCTTCACCTTTGATTTTCAAGGTGATGTTACATTTTGTAAATGGTAATGGTTAAAAAGAACCTTATGGACAGGCTCAAGAGTGTTTTTTTTAGTTTTGGGTTAATTTGAGTTTGGTTTGGAGGAAAAGGATTTGACTCTAAAATGTATTTTTAGTTGTCAGTAAGATGGAAAAAATTATGAACAAATGTTCGTGTGTGTGTGTGTGTGTGTGTGTGTGTGTGTGTGTGTGTGTGTGTGCGTGTGTGTGTGTGTGTGCGCGTGTGTGTGTGTGCGTGTGTGTGTGTGCGTGTGTGTGTGTGTGTGTGTGTGTGTGTGTGCGTGTGTGTGTGTTCTCCTCTGACTGTGCCAGACCTGACCGCTGCAGCACTACAATATCCTAAATGGCTTGGCGGCCCAACACACCATGGAGACAGACTGAAAATTTGCTGCATCAATAAATCTAGCAGGCAAGGCTAGAAAGCAGAGACAGAGAGTACACTGTGTGTGTGTGTGTGTGTGTGGGGGGGGGGTTTGCCACGTCCAGCAATGGGAACATACAGTCTGATGACACACGATAACTGAAGCAATCAGACACATTTTTTTCTCTTTGTTCAAACTGTGATAGCAGGTTTCATGTCATCGATTATAAATACAAAAGAAACATGTTTGTGTGTGTGTGTGTGTGTGTGTGTGTGTGTGTGTGTGTGTGCGCGGTAGTTGTTTCATAAGCTGGCTTTGTGCTTGTAATTCAGGGTTCCTGCGGCTCCTTAAAGTCTTTAAAGGTCTAAAATGAAATCAAGGAAATGAAGGTAAAAAATGGCCTTAAATGTACCATAAATTTGCTGTAGGTGTTAGCAGATGGTTTGTTTGAGGCTGATGGAACATTGATCACGCACAGTCGCCTATCGTGAAACATCCAGTAGTTTGTGTTGGTTTGATTGACTTAGTATTAGTCGATGAGAGACTCTGTTGTTAATGGAAGATTTATGTTATGTTACGTTATCTGCGGTAGCTGCAGGCGTTGGCACCTGGCTGCATGTCATCTTTTCGTTGGTGGCAGGATATGAAATGTGTAAATGACACATCTATGCCGAAACAAAGTCATGTACGTTCATTTTTCAACTTTTGACTTGGGGCTTATTAGTCTTCTCTGATTGGTTAATCGTTTTGAATGAGTTTTCTCAGCACTGAACAAAAGAAAGGAAAAGTTAAGTTTTGTTTTTCAAAGTAAGACTCAATAAATTATCCCACTTTTCTATCAAAGAAGTCTTAAATTATATTTATTGAGGTCGTAAAAAGGTTTTAAAAGCTTTAAATTTGACTTTATAAAATGGTGCAAGAACCCTGTAATCGCTCCCATTACGTGGTAGTACACTTGTTAATGTGTTCATTTAGAGTCTGATATGGTTTCTCAGTGCGCTTTCTTTAAGTTTTTACCTCAGTGGAGACACTTTATTACAGCTAATAATTGTTTGATTAGTTTCTTTCATTTATAGAACAATTAATCACTGGGACAAACCACAAATGTGTCTATTATTGGAGGTAAAAGTAGTGGTATTACTGTAGGTGGTATCAAATGTGTATCTTACACACATTTTGCGAACAAAAGCCTATATAATGTAATGCTTTGTCATGTGAATTGATTATTGAAAGGTTACCTGTAACTTTAAGTTTATATCTAATATAGCTTTATTGATACTGATGTCTTTGGATTTTACTATTAGCAAGTTGAAACTGATACAGAATGACACACACAAACATCTTGAATCATACCTGCTTCTGATTATGTAAATGTCCTAACCCTCAACTTAAACTTTGACTTTCACCACTTATTACTCCACACTAACCTCAACATAACCTTTGAGTGATCTCAGACTCCAGCTCAGCTCCTGACATGAACGTGACTCAAACTGGGGGCCAGCCGACCCGCCCTGCACCCTCACACTAAAAGACTCTCCACATGTTTACTGTCAGCTTTAATCAGCGCGTTACACTGAGAGAGTTTTTTTCTCTTCCTTTAAGACACCATTGAACTGGTTCCAGACCTTTTTAAATTGCGAGCAGGTCCGGTGTTGTGGACACTAATGGCTGTTTCCTCGGTCGGAAAAATCGCTGAGCCAAACACAACTCTCGCAGGCAGGAGAAAGAAAGGGGACATCATCTTCTTCTCACGCCAGAGAAAAATAAGACCGAAAAATTGTGGTTGAGACTGAAGCAGCGATACACACTGTATTCTTGTAAACTGACTCATAGAAACAACTGTTACACGCAAAAACAACTTTAAATGGTCCTATCCCTAAAAAGCCTAAAAAGGATTTGTTAGTCAATAAATTAGAATAACAGGTCATCCTAACAGAATCCACAGACATGAACGTGTCAGACTGAGTAATGAAGTGGCAGTTCATTCTGATTATCATGCTGGGTACATATCGGCAAATCTGGAACAATACCCAGCTGCCCCAGTACTCCCATTCACTTGGCATCTGTGTTGGATTTTTTTTTTTTTTTGTTTTGTTTAGTGTAATGTTTCTTTTCATCACACACCAACACTTCATTATTCTGGTGGAGATTCCACAGAGGCTGAAAGCAGAAATGGCGTGTTTGTATGTGATCACTTGTGCATCCCTAAACCACTGTGCTGCAGTCGCTTTCACCTTTGATTTGCTCCAACACGCTCTCTCCCCCTCTCCCTCCCCCTCTCCCTCCCCCCCTCTCTCTCCCTCCCTCTCTCTCTCTCTAAATGTCTCTCTGTCACAGCGCTGTTTGCTTTGCTTGAGTCTCTCCAGAGCGATGTGCCAAGTAGAGGGCCATTTGTTTGTCGTTTTGATTATGAACGAGCAATTTCCCCCCGGGGGCGGATGGTAGGCGGCCTCAGGTTACAGCAGGTGTGTGGATGCATATTCGTGAGTGGGAGAGAGTCTATTCTGTGCAAAGTCACAAACACTAAGAGTCAGAAATAATGGGGCCATTAGGTAAAGCAGTTTTTTTTTGTGTGTGTTTATCCTTACGTGTCAATGTTCATGAATATATCGTCTCTTTCTCTGCTACTGGATTTGTGTTTCTTTGTCTTTCATCTTCTGTTTCATTCATATTAAACAGAAATAGGAGTCAATTTCTTTCACCTTTTGCTCCATCAATGCCTCACAATATTTGCACTTTTGGCAGCAAACTTAGTTGTGGCTTCACTGCATATTTAACAGGGTTTTTGTCAATAAGATTATTTACACTTACACTTATTTAAAAATATAATGTGAAAATGTAGTTAATCTAAATATCCATCTGTTTTTTTATTTTATATGATGAAACATTATGACAAATATTAAAAATTTAAATAAAAAAGAAGGAAAAAAACCTATATGGAGGTGATATTTTGACCACAGTCACTACAGATCATCCTCTGGGGACAATGAACATTCAAACTGAATTTGTCTTCAACAGTACCAGCAGCTGCTAAGATACATTTCACGGCCCGTCAGCATCCTCAAATCATATCATAGCTAAAGCCAGTGTACACTGTGCTCGCAAGTGCGCCATGTGTTTACAGGGCCGGTGTGAACAGTAACAGCTGTTACACAGACGGGTAGCTCAGGGCGCGAAGGCGACAGGTCACGATGGCTGGAATATGGTCGATACCTGAGCTGCAGGTACTCAGTTTGCTCACCAGATGTTCCCCTGCTGAGGCGTGGTGTTACTGTTTTAATTAACAACATTCATGAATAATCTGTTTAAACCTGCGAGGACCTTTCTGCAGCACGTTAACATTCAATCTACTGAGTTATCCAGATTATTATTATTATTATTTCTCTTGTTGCATTATCTGACTTATTATTAAATTGTGTTAATTAACCTTTGATTGGCCACTACTCCACTAATGTGCATCTTTTACTGTAATAACTGAGAGTGTGTTTGTGTCTTTGTGCTTATGAGTGTTACAAAACAGTGTTTGATACAGTGTGCAGTTTAATGTTTTACTAACTGTACACTGAGTCATTTTTATACCTAGAATTTTAACAGTGGAATCACCTTCACAATGCTAAAATAAATGTTACACACACACACACGCACACACAAGCAGGACCAATATCATTGTGACCTTTAATCTCCAATTTGTTTACTTTGCAGGGGTTTACAGCAAGCAGAGCAGAATCCTTGTCACTGTGTGTGTGTGTGTGTGTGTGTGTGTGTGTGTGTGTGTGTGTGTGTGTGTGTGTGTGTGTGCTGGTGTAGCTGAGTCAGACTGTGTTTTAAGTGATGAGGCCGTCCAGTCCTGTGTGGCCCTTATCTTGTCCCCATTAGGCTGCTGTAAGCGGCTTAAGTGTCCGTCCCCTTTTTGTTAGAGCTCTGCGTCCAGGACTTTAGTGTCCCCCAGGAGAGAAAGGAGCTCGTCCTCACCCCCTACTTAGCCTCTCCCTTACCTCTCTACATGTTGGTTTCAACAGCTTGGAAGCTACATGAATTGCCGTATTTTTGCTTTGGTCATCAGGTATGATTTGTCAGATATGGTATTGTTTTATAGAAGGAATATAAGCTTTACTTTCAAACTGTAAGTTTGAGTTTAATCATTTCAACAAAATTGAAATGATTAAAACTGTAGGCTACATTATATTCATGAAAATATCATAAAATGTAAACATTTATACTTTATTTTGTCAGAACATTATGAAGCAGAATATGATAAAAGGTTAGCTCCCCCCATGTTGTAATGAGAGCAAAGCTGCCATGACGGTGAAACCTACGAGAGTAAATTAATCATCAGCAGAGTTGTGAAATAAGGCTTCATGCATCCACTAGCTTCCACCCTGCTGAAATATTCTCAGACAGTGCCGAAGCCTCATCAGTGGTCTTTATCAGCAGCCGGACCGGACGTCTCACCTCCTCAGGGGGGCCGAGAGCCAAGTTTTGTGTAATATTTGTAAAATATGACTACAGCATAAATAAAAACATGTTTGGTGATTAAAATATGTGATAGAATTATTCTTTAGATCGTATTTGGCTCCAAAAGGGGCCCAAGGCAATTTTTGCCATTACATTTATCACAACAAATCGTCTAGTGCTCAATGTGCTCCTTTGTGGCAGTCGACTGGGAGCGACTCCAAAGCTTTTAAAGTCACACTGACCTCTTGAGATGACGCCGCTCTCTGTCCAAGCCTCTCCTCTAGGCCCCAAAATGTCCATTTAATAAGCCTCCATCATCCTCACTTCCCCACTTCTGAAAGGCAGTCCACCTTTCTTTCTTTTCTTTTTTCTTTTTTCATAAAAAACTGCTGGGCACTGTATGTTTTCTGCAATTGGTGACTCATAACAGGAGGAAATTGTGCATTTGTTTGTTGCCGACTATTTTCAGCAGTGGATTAATACACGTTTGGCGCTCTATTGAGTGTTCGGGGCAGCAGGACGGTGTGTGTGGGACTGAGTCAAAACAAACAACAGTGTGTGTGTTCGTGTGTGTGTGTTCATGTACGACACCGAGGCTCACTGATGGGTTTTGAGCAGCAGTGGAGCTCTATAACACAGAGTAATAAGATATATCACGGTTTGATATAGAGACAATTAGTAGCATCAATTCGTTGTTTTGGTCTTTTAATGGCATTTGTTGACAATAAAAAAAATATACAGACTGTAAACTGTAATGAAGCTGTCCTGCTTCCTTTTGGCCGACTGTATTTAGTGTAATTGAAGACATTTTCTCTGTTTCTAAATAAATAAATTGCCTAATTGGATTTTTAAATGTCTGTCATGCAGATGTTAAAAAAAGTTATTTAACAGCATATGTTGTTTATTTGCCATTGTTTCATACCCAGTAAGTAATTCTGTATCAAAGCAATAAGACAAGAATCATTTTGCTCCTTTTTAAAAGGACCATTCTGTGGTTTTCAGCAGAAATCTCACAACATATGGAACATAAGTGGTCTCTCAAACTGATTCACTTGCCGCTATTAGTCCAAAAGTATCACGCTGCTTCTTTATCTGTTTCATTGTTGCTGTAAACTCCTGATTCATGATGGGAGCTCCGTGTCCGCGAAACAGCTGTGGTTTAAGGCCTCGTCCTTGGCCAGCGTGTATAGATGAATGAAATATTCAGCATCCAGCGCTGGTCTGCGACCTGCTGCAGCACCACAAGAGAATTCACAAACATTCAGGCTGTAAACCTCACTTGCCCTCTTGTTCTCGTTCACTTATTCCTCTTTTTGGTCCGTCATTCTTTTCCTGTTCTCTCCTCAGCCTACGTTGCTTTGTCTTCCTGACTCCGCTCGCCCTTCTTCTGTTACGCTGTGTGGTGACTTTGGGGTTCTTTGGATGATTTATTGTCCATATTTAGGAAAAGCTTGTCAAATACCTGCATATGGGTTTGATAAGCGGCGTTTTTTTTCTACATGGCAACGAAACAGAATTTCATAAAGCTGTTGCAATGTCAATAAACACCCTTTTTGTTTTTCTTTTTAAAGTCTTCCAGATGAAGGTCATGTAGAGCCCCTCACACTCACACACAGAAAGATTTATACCACTCCATCAAAGTGATGCAAACGCTCTCTAAAGACACATTAAAAGCCTTGCCATTATAAAAACAATTACATTGTGTCTTCTTATCATAGTTTTTAACATTTCTTTTCCATTCTGCTCACAGTGGAAGTTTAATAATTCTGGTTTTTGTTCTCTACTGCCAGGCAATAATCTTCCTATCTGTGGTCTGAAATACTCCAGGTACATTGTCACCAATCTTGACACTTTAATGGCCTCAGAAGCACGCAAATTATTTCTTGCGAATAACTGAAAACGCTGTAACCCTGATATTTTTCTTTAATTACTTTTGAGTGTTGAAATTAACATTATCCCTTAAGAGCTCTTTTTTCCTGGACGACAGGGCCATTTGAAACCCATACAAATCCCATTGTGTATTTTGAAAAATTCATTAAATTTCAACTGGAAAAATCAATTGGATTTTTACCTAATTGTGTTGTGGCGGAGCTTACTGGTCATTAGAGACTTTCAACCACAGCCAATTACTGTCCATCTACAAATGTGTGTGTTTTCAGAAGACAGTCCACCTCTATCTGGTCACAGTGAATAATATAGAAATGACCAAAATGAACTAAATGAAATGCAAGTAAAAGCTGAGTAGATTCTTGTGACTGGCAGGGCCTGATTATATATATATATTTTTTTTTTGTTTGTTTGTTTTTTTTGCAGTTGTTTTTGTGTCCACAGTGGTTGTTGCATTTAAATTGAAATGTTGTGGTGTTTTGCTCTTGCAATTGTTATTTTATTTTATTACTTTATTCACCAATTAGTGCATACACATAGGCAATATGGACATATTAACAAATACAAAGGCAACAGATATTGATTTAAAAAACATTAAAGGACTCAAATAAGTAACGGGGGACAACATGTGAGGAAAAATTAATGAATAAATTAAAAAAAGTAATCACTAAATTGAAAATAAAGAAGAAAAAGAGAAGATGAAAAGAAAAGTGAGAGGGAGATAAGAAATAAAAGGGCGCATCATAAGTCTTGTGTTGTGTAGAATATATTGGCAAAAGAGAGATTGTTTAAGACCATACTGAACAT
Organism: Lateolabrax maculatus; assembly: GCA_031216445.1. Taxonomy (NCBI): domain Eukaryota; kingdom Metazoa; phylum Chordata; class Actinopteri; order Acropomatiformes; family Lateolabracidae; genus Lateolabrax; species Lateolabrax maculatus. The sequence goes on from CM062209.1 coordinate 2,352,194, forward strand.
ATGGATCAACATTAGAGAAGTGCATCATGCTGCAGGACGCATTTGTTTTTCCGTTACTGTGTCTCCGTTGGAAGAACTGTTGCTGCTGTGAGTCCAAGCTCAAAACAGCTTCCATCCACCATGACGGAGCAGCTCTAGACGTGTCAGTGCCACCAGTCAAGCTTACAGGGAGTGATTGTTATTCCAAAGAGAGAAGAGTTTTCCTTTTCATGAATTTTGTCAGAATTTTTCATTTTTAAACTACTGACCCTCTGATGCTCTGGCAGATGCGTGAAATCTGTTTTTGAACAGAGCGCTTCAGGAGGTTACATCTTATCTCAGATGTTTTACCTGGCATCTATAAACTGTAGTAATCTCTTTCTAACACTACAGTTCAAGGTGTTCTCTCTGATAATTATGTGTTTCTGCACATGTGTGTGGAAAATGAGCTATGGCTAGACAGGACTGTCAAGGGAAATCCCATCGAAAAGAGGCTGGGGAAGACAATACCTGCAGCGAGCGCCCACCTGACACACACAACCACACACACACTAACACAATGTGTCTTTGTAAAAACTCAACCCTTGTTGAATGCTAATGTCACTATTCTCTCTCCTCTTCTTCTTCTTCTTCTTCTTTTTCTTTCCTGTGTTGTTCCAGATGTGACTCAGAAAACCGTTACCTTGGTAACCCTCTCCGAGGAACATGTTATTGTAAGTATCCTGCCGCCACTACACCTGTGTCTCCCTCACACACACACACACACACACACACACACACACACTGTCAATCTGTGTCTCGTGATTATCATTCATGTACCCAGGAAGCAGACGTTATCCTTGCTCACCTTCCCGAGTTAAAAATGAATGCTTACTTCCATTAAACTTCAGAAATCATCTCAGTCACACTTAGCCATGACCAGGTAGATCAGGATCTAGAGAGAGTGTGTGCACAGATTAACTGATACTCCAAATCTATCTTTTTAGTCTCCCTCTGCAGAAGCAACAGGTTGCTGTACACACAAGCGCAGGCGTCTCTTTTACAGGGAACAGGTTGTGGTCAGTTTGAATTATGTTGGTTACAATGGATTCCATGTTCAAGCTGGAAAAACTATCAAAATGTCTGTATAAACTTTTTAAAACCACTCCTTTTTAGTATAATCCACGTTTTTGCTGTTGATCTATAACTTTGCTGTGCTCCAAACGCTCATGTTAGTGCCATAATAAATCTCCACAGTTTAGGAGCTTCGAGGAGGGTATAACCCCAAAGCAGTTCATTTATCCCTATTTTGGCAAAGCAGTGTCTGTTCGCAACATGCTTGGAACTACTCAGCACGCAGATGGACACAACTGAGTGTACAAATATTGCACACACTAATATTTGTATTTTCTTTCTGAAACAAATATTTGTATATTTTTCGGTCTCAGAAGTCTAATATGCATCTAGACGAGCATATTGCTTCTTGATTCTGTTTCTGTTTGTTTTTCTTTGAAAAGCAGCTATTTTTGAGATTACAGTTAATCAAGCAATTTAGGCATTCTTTGAGACATGTTGCCTCTGACTCAGACTTCACTGTCGAGAGGCGGAATAAAAGTAGCAGGATACTTTACAGTAGTTTCCAAACGACGGAGAAGCATAAGAAATCAGCATTTCAGATAGCTGGGCAGAATGGTGAGTTGTGTTGCAGCACATTTAAATAGACGAACGGCTCAGCCAACCTTACAACAAAATAGGTACTTTGTCAGTACTTTCCAAAACGACTCATATGACAATTTTGGAAAATGGAAAAACCTGAACTGAACCCTCAATATTTAGGCTACTGAACTTCTTGGTTAAGATTAGGGACGATTGTGGCCATGATGGATTAAAGTAACAGATGTCAACTGTAGGTAGGTGAAAGGATGCAAACTGTATTCTCCTGTGGTAAAGTCACAACCTTTGGAAAGTACATACCATCATCCACCTCGACCTCCTTCCTTTTAGGTCATGCTACACCAGTAACAATGTCACTCTGCTTCTGAGGGAGGACAATCTTTGAGGCTGAAAGTTCATTTCTTGGTGGTATAATTTTTCTGATGAGGAGCCAGTTGTCATTACAGTACAATCAGTCGTTCAGGTCTAGCAGAGTGAAATAATTATTTCTGAGACACACACGGTGAAGCCCATATTAAAATATTGAGATGATACCAACTCTGTGTCGCAGTTGGAGATTTTCCTTTGGGGAGGTGGATAAAGAGAGAGGGAAAGTGTTTCTGTCCAGGACCTTGTTTTCCTCTGTCCAGATGCTAGCAGGGATCACAATGACTTTGCTCATTTGCAACAAATTGCCGGTTTTCCTTTTAAAGGGCGAACGAAGGAGGAATGCTGTAGTCAAAACAGATGTTTTGTGGCACACAAGCACACGCTCGCTCACTCTGCCCCCCCCCCCCCCCCCCCCCACACACACACACACACACACACACACACACGCACACACACACACGCACACACACACACACACACACACATTCACTCTGTGGACTGCCATCATCCGTTTTAATATTATAACAGATGAGAATAAAGTTCAAGTCCTGTCAATGTCAATAGCCCTCTAGCCTGAGTGGGGCTATCATTGTTCAATGAGGGAGGCTCGAAAGGATACAGCAATCAGAGGAGTCATTCCACCGACTGCACCGGTCACCTCAAATATGCCTTTGATCACAAAAACAACTTCTGTTCAAGAATGTGGTTGAAAAGGTAACATGGGTTCACCTTTATCGCCACAAAGCTTTTATCTTAAAATGCCATTTATGTTCCTGTTCGGACACAGAATCAGAAATAGTCCAGGCAAATCTGCCTATTGAGTCAGTTATAAACATCATATTTGATATTCTAAGGGTCTGTAACAATCCAGGTAACATTTGGGAACATAAACAACTCCCTGTAAAGGCCAGAAATATAAGTTTGAACCTGTGATATCATCTAAAGTGAGTGAAGGCGCCCTCGGGGATAGTGAAGTTTTTATTTTACAGTTCATGGATGGCATGGTTTTATCTGCTGGATTCAGAACTAAAGTTTGAAGGCACTAGATGGCACCAATGCAATGCCCTTGCCCAGTATTGTGAAGGGTTTGAGGTAATGCAAATGCATAGAGTGGTACATAAAACACACAAGCATGGGTTTTAAAGTGTGTCCTGTACGTGTACCCTCGGTATCTCTATGGCTGCAGCTGAAATGGTGTGTGTTTTTCAGATGCATTTGATGACATTATGGTCTATCATTAATGTGACATTATCTTTTCTGCTGTCTATGAAATGGGGATTGCTTTGTTTGCATAAGAGCAAGCACACTCAGAAGTACACACATGGATGCACACAGTGTGCTTTCTCACACACACATGCAGAGAGATAGTGTGTATAAATTGCAGATTTAAAAGCCATCCATTTCCTTGTAGTCTAAGGAAAGCAGCCACAATTATGGTTGAGGTCAGTATTAGCCTTAAATGTCATTGGAAGGAAGGTGCTGATAGAAAAAGCTTTATTTCTGTGATTTAAAATGATATAGTGCGTAGAGCACATGAGAGGCTGCAGTGTCCTTGCTGGAGATGCTGACAGATTTACAGCAGAAGTTTGAGAAATCTGTGGATTGAATTGAATGTGAAGACAGGATGAAAAGTTAGCAGCTGACAGCAGAGAGATGAACTGGAATCAGAGGAGACAGACAGCCTGTGCATTGTCCAACATGGTCCATTTAAACTTGTAGTTGTTTACAAAATGCATAAATGCAAAATAGTCTGTATAGAAGCTGTGTCCCATATTTAGGGGCCTATTTCTTTTATGTGTGTTTTTAAGAACTAATATGACTTTAGCAGAATCCAGCGGAGAACTGTGACATTTTTTCTGAGAATTTGGTGGATGCAGCCCAACTTTTATGGCTCCATTTTAGTGGTTTCAGCCTCTGCATTTGAAGACAGAATACATTATAACAGATCAACAAGGCCCGTCTCATTCCAAGTCCCAAGTCTCCTTTGAAGCCAGGAATGCAGCCTTCATTTGTTCAAATTTAGAGGACATATTGTAGCTGATGTGCAAAATCTGTCACTCAGATCATCCATACACCATCTGGGACTGTATCCCAGAACCGTTTATTTGTCGGTCACTTGTATCTGTGGTCACTTGTATCGGAGGGGTTTTCCCCGATGGGTTGCATGATAAATCTCAGGGAAGCGAGATGATAAAAAAAGATAGGAAATTAAATAAAACAACATATCTGCTACTGAAATTTCTTTCCTGTCTAAAAACACTGAGATAAGTATCTTCACTGGCTATTCTTTGACAGTTTACCACTGTGTAGCCTGTGATTGAAGTTAAATAACTTTCATTTGGAGGTTGTTTTAAGAAAATGCTACAATTCTTTTCATATTGCAGCCATTTGTTATGTCCTTATGTGCCTGCATAGTGGATGTCCCTTTCCAATGAACAAAACACTAAAATATGCTATTTACAAAACACAAGTTGGTTCAGTGAAGTGGCGACATATTACAAAACCAAATCCTGCTCATGGCCCCCAGAGTCTAGGGCCGGCCCTGTCTGAAGTCCTATGAAGGGACAGTACAACAGGCTGGATTTACTACATCCATGTGGCAGTAACTGACTACGTGTCTGCTTTAGAGAGCAGCAGCCCTGACACACAACACTTACAGGGAACCAAAAGACCAAGAAGGGAGGTTAAGCACTTTCCTCAAACTCCTTAAAGGTGAATAGAAAGTCATTATTTAAACCAAACAACCACTCAAGGTTGAAGAGCTGAATATCTGTCCAGCCCCCTTGACATCTGCTCTGAATCAGACATGTTCAGTATTCTACTCCTTTCTCTCTCTGTCAGTCTGCCTCTTTTTCTCTTTGTATAGAGGTACTATTTCAAAGACACACACTATATTATAGCAGTCAGAGTGTGTAGTGTCTGGTAGTGGATTGCACTATGGCAGCAGGAGTGAGGGGCCACATGCTATAGAGAAGCACTGTTATTTCAGATCTGATATAACAGCATTTCAACCAAAGTGTGCTGAGATTGCGGATATTAATTAATCAAGCCAGTCTTGTTTTCATCAACAAATCATGCAGAAGCAAAACCAACAATTAATTTGTCTTATAATAAAAGTTCTATCAGCAAGTCCTCATATCTAAACAATAAAAATAAAATGTGTTAGTGCCTTCCAAAATGAAGCAAACTGCAGTCAAACCTAAGTCTTACACTTGTAGAAAGTATAACATATATATCAAGATGTCTTAGGTTCGTCAATCATTTTTCTTTAGTTTGTTTTTTTTATTTTTGATGTGTGTCAAAGTTTTGAACATCACACTTCTTCCCCTTTTGCTACTGAGTTTGGACATTATTTTTCCCCATGACATATGTTGTTGCCTGTTAAGATATCATCAAATAGTTAAAAAAGGTTGTGTTAATAGTCTGAACAAAATTTACGTTTTCCTGGTGGACATTCTAGGAATTAAACACTGATAAAGCCTAGGAGTCCTTGTCAAAGATCTGCTGTTCTCCCAGAAGTTGGTTAAAACACATAAAAGTGATGTAGTTTATTTCTGCATTTGGTGACAAAGTCCTTTAATTCAATGAATTCCTTCTAATATACTGCAATTGAGCAAAGACACAGAATAAAGTCATGTCACATGGATAAACTTATTTAGAAATTCATGTTGGTGAAATGTTTTCATCAGCCTGATAAATGTGTGTGTCCAGCTATTGACGGCAGCGTTCCTCATGTCACTCGGGGACGAAGTGCAGCGAGTGATGCTTTGGTTCAGTTAACACTGTCATATTGAACCGCCAGTCAATTGATGAAAAGCCACTTTGCTGTTTAATGAGTTTGCCCCCAGTCAGGCCGCCATTTATGAGCAGGCATCACCAGGACAACGCTTTAATGAACCACTGTCATATTCCATCACAGTCAGCTACAAGGGACGTCTAATTAGGGCCGGCCACCAAGTGTCCCACCACTTGCACTGGAAAGACCTGCAGTCAGTTGAATTACCAGTTAACACCAGTCAGTCCACAGTCAGCGCCGCATGCTGCCCTCAGGCCTGCTGGGAAAGCTTCGTCAGGCCGGGAAACAGTGGCTCCAATATTTACTGACAGCCTCACAGTCGCAATTAAAACGACAATTAGTGGATGGACAGCCCAAAGTAGGACTGAATAATAAAAATCTTAATGGAGAGAAATTCAGATGCTTGATTTTTCATATCCCCAATTTCTACTAGATATGATAAGATTTTCTCTTTTAGTGGTGAAATGATATCAAAGACAGACAAAATACAAGCTAGTGACTGTTGGGGCCAATTCAGACCTCAAAGCAGTCGTATGGCAGTGATCAGCACTCCGCGTCGCTCCTGGCCCGAGGGCCTTCATTAAACCACGACCTGGCGTCCGTCCAAGATGCCTCAATATTTGCTGACAAGCAGTCCGTCTGCACGCCTATCCAACTCCAAGTAATTGGTCCTATCAGGCCAAAAACCTTTTTTTGTAATGCAATAGTGACAGACCCTGACGGACTATTAAATATTCTGACTGATTTGAGATCAGACCTACACACCAGACAGAAGAAATGTACACACTGGCTCTGTCTCAGTTCCATACTGTAAAGTGTAATCAGACACATTTACCAGAAGAATACAAAGCAATCCAGCACCACTGAAGTTTTAGTTCACTTTCATATTCTCAGAGGTGTGGATTCTACTCTCTGGGGTTTTTTTTAGGCTGTAGTTTGTGGTGTTATTGTATGATTGTACTCTATATAATACTGAGGTAAAAAAAATAATAGACACTTCTTACGTATTAAAACATAAAAGTCCAAGTGTTAACACCAACAGAAAAAAACATTAATAATGGATCCATTTGATTTTTCCCAGCAGTAAGTTTTTAGTTACATGTGTTTTTGACAAGTTAATGTCCCCCAACAAAAACTGAACAATTTGATTGAGGTAGTATTTATTGCATGACTATTGTTTTGCATTGCTTTACATCAAACACATTTGTGGATGGTACCTTTATAAAATACACACTATTTATAACCGTTGACAAATATAAGGTAGAGTTTAAAGGGCAGTTAAAAACGTTGGAAAAAGCTCACAGTTTCCAAGGGTTTATTACTTCATTTCATTCATTCATGAATCATCATCATTTCACTGATTTGCGACACTGATTTTTTTCCTCTCTTTAACAGCTTTGTACTGATTTTGGTTGGTTACGTTGTGGATTTGGATAATGGCAGCATACATGTATATCAGTGAATTAATGTACTTTTACTTGAGAAGTTTATTATCCTTGGTGGGTTTGTCTCCACAGAGCCTCTCAGCCTGTTTGAGAAACCATTTTAACCTGATGAAGATCCGACTGGGATGAAAACTTTTTCCGTTTAAATTAATTTGTAGATTGGAATATTAGGTGTGCGGGTTGTTTTTCAAACAGCCTTGGACCTGATGTACCTGTGACTACACTCCTTCTATCACACCGTCCACACCACCTTTAAAAATGGATTGATTTTCATGTTTATTCTTACATTTTGTCTTCTTAGAATTAGTTAATAGTCTCCAGTTAAAATGCTGGTGAAGTCTGTGACCTTTGTGACTAGGCATCTTTCAAAATCAGGGTTTTGCAAAGGAGCAGTCAGCTTCTAATAAATCAGGGTCACCTGACCTCATGCATACATTACCTTCAGGTTACCTTGACCTCCATTGTAGGTCTGAGAGTGAATCTACGTCGTCCTTGTGTTTACTCCCCTGGTTCTAACCTGTTTTCTCAGCGAGGCGATGCTGTAATGTCTGGGCTGTGCTCCGTCAGACGGGTGTTGCAAATGGGAAATAATGAGTTGTTAACAAGCATTAAATGAAACCCCTGCAAGAGATTCTGACAAACTGACATTGTAGGTGAGTTCACGCTTGTTTGGGATTTCTATTCAAAGTAGACTGTTGGAATATCAGATTTTGTTCTGGGTGAGGGCTTTCACAGTGTTTTGTTTCATATAGGCTGAATCAGCTTACATATTATGGTAATAAGATCACCCATCTGTGAATCTGAGAAATTGACATGGACTATTTCTATTTCAGTTCTTGTGGGGAGCGTTAATACCTTTAGTGATACCTTGATACAATTCATCCAGAGTGAGAATTTGCACATGCTCGCGTGTAATTGAGATTACCTAAGTGAAACTGCTATCAGATTTCTCAAATGGGATTTGTAATTAGCTGAGATGAACTTTTAAACCTGGCGGATGCTCTCGCTCCCAACAGCCTTGAAATCAAACATATTGGAAACACACAGAGGGACTGCTGTAAGTTTCTTGTGCTGTGCTCTCATTTGTTTGCTTGACTGCGCATACACGGTAAACACGCACAAACACAGATGCAGGAACAAGGCAGATGTGTGCAGTCCGCCTGTGCAGACGTGTACACGCTGGATGCACCGAGAGGTAAATCCACAGACGTACGGTACATGCACACATGCAAATATGCACACACACACCCAAGTCCCTACCCTCTCTTCAAAGTACAAAAAAAAGCCAAATACTCTGAAGTTGTACTGACGACCCTTATGGGATAAACAACTGAGCAGCAGCAGTGCACGTCTGCCTGGGAGGGAGGGAGGAAGAGAGAGATGTTAAGAAGAAATATTGTCTTTGATCTGATGATATCTGCTGTTCGGGCTAACTTGCCATGAAGGCTGAACAAAACAAGGCTGTTTGTCAAACATAATTTGCTTTCGTCTTGGTGACGCCCCGGGATTGTACAGCTGAAAGGAAGGTGATAACTGAACATCTCTCTAAAGTGTGTGACACAAAAGTTTGTCTGCTCCGTGTGTTGAAAAGCTCCTGCAGTGTCTCCGCTGACTGCTGCCACTCAGTGTCAGGCAGCAGCAGATTACCTGTAACAGCTCTGGATGGCCTTTTTCAGGAACATTCATACTGTTTCTGACATGTCTGACTGCCTGCCCTCCACCGCCGCAGTCCGCTGCCGCTGACTACCGAGCAGCAAAAAGTGACGCAACGATCGGATACACTGGATTGCTATTGCCACCAATACTGACCTTATTAAATGTAATGTGTATTGATCAGATGTAACCAGTCCCTATTAAATGCCCGTCTTGTCTTTTGTCACTGTCATTACAGATTTGTATTTAAAGTATCTAAGGTGATAATACCACCAAATTGTTTTTAAATACAGTATTCGAGTAAATGCGTTTTAGTTTTGTTCCAATTCTGCATCAGTTACACAAAGTGAGGTGCACAAACTTTAAATTAAAAAACAAAACAGGCAGGAGTGGACTGATACTTTATAATGTTGCTCTATTACTATTATTGGCTTCATGTACTTTGTAACTTGTTTTTGAAATGTGCTAAATAGATAAAATCATTAATACTGACTTTGCCAGATGGAGAACACAGAACACAGTTTCCATCAACCTCCATTGGTGTGGAAGGTTGACCGATGTGGTGAAAACTGCAAATGAGTCTTTTAATTTAGAAAGCAGCAGGATGTTTAGTGTCAGGCTGAGCCGTGTGGCTAGCCGACTGCTATAATCAAACAGAAAAAATAAAAAGTTATTTATCATTTCCTACTTGCAGAAATGGAAGGTAAAGCTGCATGCCACGTGTGTGTTTTATTTTTGTCCGGACATTTTTGGTGATTTGTTTCCACGTCAACTGACTTACTGGACACTGACTGACTGATTAATTATGGCGGTGAAATATAAAATTACAACAACTGGTTGGACTGATGGCAAAAACTAATAAAATAGGGCCCAGAGTGTCGAAACACCACCGTTTCTCTTACGTCTTACCTGCCTGAGTCTGTTTTAACCTGAGCTGCCCTTGGATGCAGACAACACACACACACACACACACACACACACACACACACACACACACACACACACACCTGGATTACCCTGCAGGGTTAGCACTCAGCAGTCACGCTGATTAACTTCAAAAATATCCTCTCACCCTGTTGTCCTCTCATGGCCACATAGCTGCTTCCTCTCCTTGCTCCCTCTTTTCTCTCTCCTCCTCCTCCGCTTCCTCCTCCTCCTCCTCCTCCTCCTCTTCGGCATCCCTTTCCTTTCATCCCCCATCAGACAGGCAGGCGGGTGGGCAGACGGACAAGGTGACCCAACATGGCTCCCGCTGTCTCTCCAGATGTTGTGATTCCCTCTATACGTCTATACATTGTCTCTGTGACAACGAGCTGCTTCTAGGAGCCACTTTCCAAAAATGATTAAATCTCTGAGTGAACACGATTATTTAGATTCTCTCTCAGTTCTGTTGACGTATTGAGGTTTTATTTGGAGTGGCGTTCTCAAAGGGAGAATGAGTTAGATCAGAGGAAAGAACTGCGTTACTGAAACAAGCATCACAAAGAGCATGTAGCTTAGCATTAATGTACCACTGGTAATCTTTTGTTTCTCATCCGTCTCTTTCTGTCTTTGTCTCTCCCTGTTGCCTAGACAACCTGTTGATCGATTACCAGTTTACCTTCAGTCTGCTTCAGGAAGACGACCGCTACTACACCGCCATCAACTTCATGGCTACACCTGAACAGGTAACGCTCGCACTCACAGGCACACGGCTTGACTTTTGCTCCTTGTTACATTTAATGTAAACAGGAAGTATTTCCAAAATAAATGCCATGCAGTTTTTCATATTTGTGACACATATCTTATGATCTGAACATCAAACGAATGATAGGTTGGACTTGTTTTACTTTTGAAGATTTTTTAGGATATTTTTTAGGACAGACTGACTGAAATTAAGCAGAGCATGTTGTGCTTACTGGATATGCAACACAGTATATGCACACAAGTTGTTTTTTTAAAAGAAGCTGTACAACATTTATTCTCTAAATGTAGGAAACTGCTCTCGACAGTGAGAGGCATCTAAATTCTTGAGTTCTCTCGGACCTGTTTTTCCTTCGCAGTGCCTAAAGGTGTGTTCAGATACAGCTCAAAATGGAATTTTGGAGCAGCATTGTAGACAAAATCAATGGAACAACTCCAAAAGAGGCTCCAAATTCGCCCTAGGTGACACAAGTTGAGGTGAAGACGAGTCCGCTCAAGTTACAAATGTTTTAGCAAAGATTTCTCCTGTTGTACTTCATGAATATACACTTAAAGTGTAAAAGGTCAGCAGACCTGAAGGAAAATAAGTAAAACTGTATAAACTCTGAGGAAAATGTCCAATGATGAACTGAAAACCACCCAAGAGTCAATAAATAAACCAAACAGCAGGAAGAAGGAAGAATTTTCTTCACATTGTGTCTGAATACAATGTTCGACTTCCATCTACTTTAGATCAAATCAGTTCCTCCATAAAGTTGCTGTCGAGCTCAGAGACCCAAACCTGCATGTCTCTTTTTTCTTTTTGTGCAGGCCAACAAGAACCTCGACATGTCCATCAATGCCTCGAATAACTTCAACCTGAACATCACCTGGTCCTTCAGCTCCACAGGTAGAGAACACGTCTTTATACTCGTCCAAAAAAATGATTTTGACGTGACTTTCATGTAATTTTGGTTTCATTGTGTGTGAATACAGACTGTGTTTAATTGACATTATGACTGCAACTAATTAATTATTATCTTTGCCAATTAATCTGCTGGTTATTTTTCAGTTCAGCCACAAAAATGTCAGAAAATGTCCAAAGTGACGTCTTTTAAGTTGTGTGTTTTTGTTTGACCAAATGTCCAAAACCCGAAGATAATAACTTTACTATCACCTAAGACGACAACGAGCAACAAATCCTCAAAATGGAGAAGCTAGTACTGTGCAATGTTCTGCATTTATGCTCGACTTTAAGCATAAACTTTATGACTTTAAGACTTTTTACAATTAATGGATTATTGAAATAGTTGCTAATTAATGTTGTGTCAATGTATCCTTCAGCTGTAATTGATATCCACTTAAAGTGCAACACACACTACACAATGCAGACAGATAAAGTAGTCAACAATAGTTGGGATGTGCCGATCTATAGAGCAAATATAGATCTTGTATAGATCTAATCAGCCCAAATAACTGAAAACTCCTGGGGGTCTGCAGGGCCTTTTAGTTAAAATAAAGGCAATACCTAAAACTATATGAACTTAAAATGATGCGTCCTCCCTCATTTCAATAATTCTGGCACTGAGTTAGAAGAATAGCCAAAACTTGTAATATTGAGACACATTACATCTAGAATTGAGTCAAAGGTACATTAATAAGGAACACATAATGTAGCTAAAATGGTTAAAAGCAATCTTCCCTTTTCAAAAAGCCATTAGTCTTTATAATAGAACATTTCTCTGACATTTCAGTGCCGTCTAATGAAACTGAAAGTGAGCTGTAAAATAAAATGTAATGATGATGGATGTTGATTGTTTAGTCTAAAGCTCTGTCATTGAGCTGTCTGTCTGTGAAGATATCCCACAGTCACTATCTTTTTATTGGTGGCCAAGTGTCCTTAAGTAAAATGGTCAGATCCACTTTGCGCTCGCCTCCCGGGGATTCCCCCTCTTGACAAAACACATCAGAAGCTATTTTGAATTTTTGGCATTAGGGCGTTTTATACATTTTCCCTCCTGATTTCAATTAAGATAAAAGCACTCTGTTTTCACACTCGCAGTGTCTTGGGGCCCAGAGCCTCTTCAGTTTGGGACTGTGGGCCTTGTGTGTGTGTGTGTGTGTGTGTGTGTGTGTGTGTGTGTGCAGACTATTACAGAGTGTTTAATGGCCCTGATAAAGCAGGAGGTAGAAATATTTTATTCACAACGTCTGAAAAACTCGGCCATTAACACAGAACTGCTGATAATGCGCTGAAGGATGCTGGAATCAGATCACTTCAGCGCCGAGAGAAATTTACAAGCTTGCTCTGAATTACTGCGAGGTGTCATGACAATGAGATGAAAGGCACGCCTTGACATTTTAAAATCCAGACTGTTTTCACTCAACCTGCTCACTTACCACTTTCTCTGTAATCTTTACGAGGATGTTCATGATGAAAACACTTTCCGATGCCACTCTGTTTGACTTTCATTGTGCTGGTTTGGTGGCTGAAAGTTTTAAAATGGAAAGTTATTGCTGCTTTAGTGTTTTCTTCCACAAGCTGAGAAGGGAGTGAAATTTGATGTCTTGTCATGATCCCAATTTATTCCTTCCCAGTCCTAACTGGACCATGCCTGTTGTTGTTGCCATCCTAACCCATCCTGAATCTCTCCATTTTACTCTCTGTAAATATGATACATGTTCAGTATTAAAAAGTAAACGAGGGCATATTGACAAAGTCCTATCAAAATATATCTAATGTTTTACCCACAGACTGTATAAAAGACGTGGAAGTGGCCTCTGTGACGTCACCCGTTGGTTTGTGAGCAGCCGTTTTGAAGCTGATAGTTTCTCTATTTGGCAGTCATTATTTGGACGAGAGGGTAGCTGAGTTTACTGTTTACTGAGGTAATAAATCAGGTGAGAAGTCGGGTCATTTTCTCATTTACTTTTAAATAAGACGAGGCCGTAAACAGGATCCTGATTCTAGAAAGACTGGCATGAAAACATTTATTTTTTCACGCCTATTTTGACATTGAAAACAGTTTACTCTGGGAAACCGTGCTGCTGTTTTCCTGATCCCAGAGGTCTGTCTCTGGCCCCTCCCGCCAGATCACCTCATCATGCACATCGTTAAAGACTCCAGGCGATAATTGGTCAGGCTTCACCGTTTCGTTTGACATGTCCCTCGGCCGAGTCATAACAAGACCCTGATTACCAACTCTAGCATAGAGACCACCTCAAATGACATTAATGGCATGTAGTCTGATCGTGGTTTTCAAGATGATGAAAACCCAGAGAGATAAAACAGTGAAATACTACTGAAAGAATCAATGTACTTCCTCATGTGCAAAATAAATGGTTTAATACAACCAGAGATATAAAACGATAGGTGTTAAACCTGTGGCAGAGCTTCTTTCCACAGAACCCGGGTAGGTTTTAACAATGTCTTCCCTTGGCTGACAACCCGAGACGTTTGTTTACGCTCTCACATCCTTCACCTCTGGGAGGACTTCTGGTGACATTTCACATTGAAAACAAGGAACACTACTAGCCACAAGCTGCTGTTGCTGTGTTGTCTATTGGCTTCCTACAATAAATGGAAGCTCTTGGGCAGAAATACAATAAACACCCTCAAACATATCACTGTTTGTCCCTTCGCCCTTCTACTTTCTGCTACTGTATGTATTCCTCTTAAACTACCCTCTTCCTCCCACAGCTGGCACCATCTCAGGGGAAGAGATGCCCATCATAGCGAGGACCAACATCAAGGAGCACCGTGACAGCTTCTCGTGCGAAAAGTTCAACTTCCGGCTCCACCACAACATCACCTTCTACGTCTACGTGTCCAACTTCAGCTGGCCAATCAAGATCCAGGTTAGAGGCTCTGGGGAGGGAAGGATAATGACAGCACAATGGATGTTTACAATAATTTTAACTTCATTTCACTTCTTTGGAGCAAAGCTGAGCACTGATCGATGGATGGGAAGAATTAGGCCAACAGTCTGGGCTGTTAGGGCTGCAAATAATGATTGTTTCTGTTATTGATTAACTGCTCTCTGTAGAACAAGTGAAAAATGCCCATCAAAAGTTCCCAGTGCCCAAGGTGACGTCTTCAGATTAGTTTTCTTTTTTTGTCCACGATCCAAGGTATTTCATTTATTATCACATAAAACTGAAAAAACTGCCGATCAACAAATTGATTAACCCAATTCACCGACTGATTGCTGCAGTCCTGCAGGCAACAAATATGCAAACCCAGAAAGAGGGAAACAAACAAATTAAGATATTTAATCAGAGAAATAAAAAAAACAAAAATAACTAAACTATAAACTAAATGAAGTTGATTTTGGACACTAATGATGGCGATGATGACTTTTGACGTGGAGCTGATGATAAATTCAACATAACAAGTTTGATTTACAGGAAGAAACACACCCGAAAAGTGAGGTTGACCGTCCATTTCTCCTGGATCTCTTAAATAATCTGAATCCAAGAAAGAAAATGAAATGTTCATTGTGTTGGGTTTCAACTAAATGAATCGTACGTTGTATTGTTTCAGTCTTTCACAACGTTTGTAAGTGCACTTCAGTTAACTGCATTGACTCTCTATGAAATTACTGTAAATCAATTTTCTTTTGGGAATAATAAAGTGATTCAAGTAATTACTGAATATCACACTACAAGATGCACGTCTCTTCAGTATAATAGGATATTAGAGCGACTGCCATGTTTAGTTTAGTGTAGGCCACAGACATTTTTCACAATTAATGCATGAAAATGTTTTGTTTCCAATTAACTGGTGTCTGCTGGGCCAAAATGGCGACTGACACACAAACTCAGACACCACACAATGTAGTTACGCACACTTGGCGTTTGACAAGCATCGGTTTCCAATAAACCGATGTTTGTCAAATGAATATTTCTTGTGAGGGAATATACTGAAATTCTTTCCAAGTTGCACAGTCTTGTATAGAAGCTAAAACATTACATTACAGTAGTTTTCGATGTGTATAATCGGTTAAAATAGACCGATAATAATAAAACTTTAATTCGGAAAGAAAAATATTTTCAAGATGCACAGTTTATGTCTTTAATTATGTAAGTTCAAAGGTTTAAACACATTAAGATGTTAAAATGATTAAAGTTTAATACAAATGTCTTATTAAAGGTCCGACATGTTGTGCATCTGCAGAAACTAACAAAAAAAATAAATAAATTCTGCAAGGGACTTACAGCCTTCCTACGTCAGATAAGATGTTTGGATGAACAAGGTAAAGCACAATGTATGGTTTGCGTCATCATCATCCTCATCATCATCTCCAGTTTCCAGGAGCTGTCTCTCTGTAAAACATATAGCCTTGACAGGACGTTGAGCATAAACTATTCTGAAAAGTGTTTGGCAAATCTGCTATCACATTTAATGATCTGTGAGTTTCCCAATGTCTCACCATCAATTATGCAGCACTGGATTAAATCTCCAGGCGGCAGCCACACACACTAAATATTCACGCTCTGGCCTTATGATCCATTAAATTGAAGTAGACTTTTAGCGGTGATATTTTAAGATGACTGTCATGCAGGGTGCCGTGTGTGTGCTGATGGATGGAGTCAAGAAGTGACAGAATGGAGAAATCAGGGGAGAGTGAAGACAGGCCTGAAACTGATGTTGAGACTTCTGTACAGTCAAAATGTCCAGTGTTGAGAAAATGGAGACTTCCTAATTGACAGATTGAGGGGGAGAAGGACAGCAGGTCTGGAGACAGATAAAGACATAAAGCAGAGGATGGATGGATGGATGGATGGGAGGATGATAAATGGGAAGGACGACAGCAGCTGCCCGGCTACATAAGGATAAGACTCACATTATTCTATTTTTTTATTTTCGTCAACAAATCCCACGAAGAGGCTTGTGGCTGAGATGCATTCCTTAAAAAAAAAAAAACAACTTGAAAGGACGGATTATTCAAAATGTAAAACCAACAATAAATGTGTCCTTTGTCAATACCTCATGCCTCTGATCCATTAAACTCCATGTTCTCCGAAAACTATTAAAAAGCACAGGAAAGAGTCATACTGTTGCTTTAGGTGACGATGTGTGCCAGACAACAAGAAAGTGCCTGTATGGATTATATATTTCATCAAAGATACTCTAACTAAAGATAGCAGACTCTGTCACAAACTGCCACTGTTCATGTGTTGAGGGCTACCGAGCAGCGAGAAATAAAGTCTTGACCAGTTCAGGCCAGTGCAGCTAAAGGATCAGCTTGTCACATTCATTTTGTTTCTAACTTATATGTTTTTCGTGTGTTTCAAGTGGAAAGTAATACAGTAATTTGGGAGCTTAATCCCAATTCGTTTATATATCACAGGCGGTTGGTGTATATGAATGTTGGCGTTTAAGTGTCCTGCACCTCGTTATGGGTCATTTGTCCATCGATCGCTCCCTTCATATGCATTTCCCATTAATGCTACATTATCAGAGCTCCATATATCTGCTGGTTGAAAGGTGATATGATAATTACCACGCTGAGGCGCATCTCGCAGCCATGTCAGACGCGCCCGTGTGTAACAGGAGAAGCACTCGGCGTCCGGCCCTGTGACCTTGGTGGCTTCCGACGCCAGAACAGGGGCAGGGATGAGAAATTGTCCCGAGAATTGGTAATGACCCGGTCTGATAAATTTGATCTAATAGACCTGCGCGCACACACACGCACATACAGGTGCACACAAACACTCACGTACAAACATGAAGGACAAAGAGAGACGGAGCACAAGCACCTCACAGCAACGCACATCTCAGGAGATACGGGTCAGATTTCAGGAAATGTGGAAGAGTTATTCATTACTCCCTGGGGGTGATTTCAAGTGATTTTAATGCCCCTCTGATCTTTCGTCTAGAGCCACCGTCAGGTTATTCTAATAGTTTGCTCATCATCAGCCTAAAATTTCTAATCATTCATGAGAAATACCAAAAT
This sequence comes from Lateolabrax maculatus, assembly GCA_031216445.1. Lineage (NCBI taxonomy): Eukaryota > Metazoa > Chordata > Actinopteri > Acropomatiformes > Lateolabracidae > Lateolabrax > Lateolabrax maculatus. The sequence goes on from CM062209.1 coordinate 2,369,710, forward strand.
CTAACAGATTGTCATGAAATTTTGGACAATCCATGAGTTCTTTCCTCACAAAATGTCAGCTTTGCAGTCACTGTATTTTGTAATCTAAAAGTCAACTAGTTACCAGATATACTAGTAACTTAATCATATCAGCAGTTATGACAATTATACATTTACCTGACATTGCTGTAGTGTTTATATATATATATATATATATATATATATATATATATCAGAGATCATAATGAAAGTAAATCTTGCTGCCTTTTGACCTTTTAGCTGTGTGAGAGTCTGGCAGCCGGCGTTGACACCAAATTTGATGTTATTTTTTGTGGCAGTGAAACACAAACACACACACTGATACACAGGCCCACTTCACATGGTCTGTATGTCAGGTCTTATTCATGGGAACCCTGCAGGCCTCTGCTGGACTGAAGTCTGCTGCTGACTCTCTGACAGACTCAGGGCGCTGCCTCGCTGCCGGCACATGTTCCCCTCTCTCGCTTTCTTTTTAAAATGTATCTCTTTATCTTAGTCTGTAAAAAGCCTCTCCATGTCTTTGCAGAAGGAAACAAAAAAAACCCCAATATTTCCCCCTTGTGCGAAATCATTTAGCAAAGTAAAGCCATGTCGAGATTTTTATACAGCTGTGACACTGCGTCCATGCTACCTGTTTGACTGTTCGACTGTTTGGGCATCTGCATTTAGATAAATACATACTGATGGCCTCAGAGCCAGTTTCTTATAATAAATGATAGCAAATAGGTTCGGTACAGCGGCCTGTTTTGCCCAACGTGGCTAAAATATTTTGATAAACGAGCAACAAACAGACATTTGCACACAAAAAATGTCCTCACCTAGCAGGTCTAACGCTGAAATGTGTCCGTAAAAAAAGGTAGATGTCCATGAAAAGCCCCACATACAGTATACGCACACACACGTGACCGGTGAGTGTTTTCCCGGCGGCGTCCTGACGTCAGCGGGGAGGTGAGGGGCTGGTTGTGAGGCAGAGGGAGGTGTTGGGATCGGTCGTTCTGCTGGAACAGATTTTGATTGGTTCTGTCACGCTGACCTTGCACCTTCATCCTCGCTCTCCTGCACTCACCATCATGACACGAGACTTACCACAATGTTCCTGGTCTGAATGTTATGTAGGGGTGCGTTACAGCATCGGCCCCGGACAGGAAGCAGTAAAGATCTTAATTTGTATGCTTTATTTGTTGTTATAGTTTTAGAACTTTACTTTCATTATATCCAACATTTTGCAAAAAGAAATCAGTGGAAATCATGTGCAATGTGAGAAATATGAAGTACAGATTTGTCACAGGCAAATATAGATCATTGCAATTTGTTCATTTTGACACAATTTTTCCTCAAACTAGGACTGGCCTGGATTTGTTTCTAATCAAAAAATCATGTTTTATTGATTGAGCCCACAAACATTATGGGAACGTGACCCAGTTTCTCTCCATCGTTCTGTTTTGAAAGAACTAACTGTTAATTCAGCCAGAAGTTGTATAACTTGAGACCATAACTGTTTCTAATTTGAACATCTCTGTTTGTAATTTGGCAGAAAATGTTATCTCAACAAGTAAGGTCTGTAATAACTTGAAAATCATTTGCAAAGAACAGCTCTTTGTCTCAACTCGTTACGTTTTCAGAGACTCTAAATTAAAATCGACAGCAGGAAACAAAACACACTTTGCTGCAAAGAGAGCTGGTTATCATTCTTTTAAACCCTTATTTGTTATTTTTTGCTGAACAACATGCGGTTCTTTTCGGTTTCACTTCTGTCTGCATCTTCTGCCTCCCTCCCTGTGTCCCTCCATGTATCACAGCCCATAGGCCAGCTGATTAAAAGCCTTCTGTCAGAGGTGAGCAGCCATTTTGTGGCAGACGAACTCAGCGCCGGCGTGATTGGTCGGTTGATTTGATTTGCTGCTCAGTGCGCAGTCACTTATTTATCCTCTGCGCCTGCCATCATTAAATAGGATGCCTCTCCTAATCAGATATCTTGACACACACACACACAAACACACTCTCTGATCATGCCAGTGACAAAGTGTCCTTTATTGGATTAAAACAGAAATTGAAACGGTTAACTTTCTGACCAGCAGACACCCACACCGACACACACCTAAACACACACCCACGCACACCTAATGACACACACACACACACACACACACAGACACACACACACACACATGGAGCAGGGTCTATCTGGTGCATCTCATTGCGGCAGGATTATGTTCCATAGGGCGGAAGAGAAGAGGGAAGGCTGAGTGCTGCCCATTTAACCAGAAAGGAAGTCAGCAGCCGTCATCAGCAACATCAGGACAAATTATGTTGGTCGAGTGGGAATACATCCAGAGTATGTGTTACGGCCTGGTCCTATTTTATACTCGGCGGAAAGTGCAACGCAAGGGTCGTTGCTTGTTTCCGACCAATGCAAGTGTCATTTTTCCGCACGACACCCACGTTGATTGAATAGCAAATGTACTTGCGCCCATCTGTGCCCACTGGTCTTAATGAGGTATGGTCAGGCGCGTTGTTGAGGCAGCAGATAGCGATTGAGCCAAAAACCTCTTCTACAGTCAATGGTGCAGTATTTCCTGCTGTCTAAATGGCGCCTACGTAGACAGGTGCACAACGGCCATACACAATATTGGTGCATTTGCTCATATATCCTCGATTCGCCCTGTCAAATAGAGTTGTGGATGGGACGGAGGATTGGGAGAGGACGGAGGCAGAGGGTAACAGTAAGCAGACCGGCCAAAGTAACTCATCAACATTCCCTGCAAATAGTAACTACGTCACCAAGTTTAGAGCACCACGTATTTTGTGAGGAAATTTCCTCTAAAAGAAGAACAAACAACTGCCCTTAAACTTTATGTTGATAAGAAATATGTGTTTGGCGAACTTCTGACAGGACGGCGCTTCGTCACTCTGATTGGTTGTCTCTGCCCGTTGATAACGCCCCTTGGAAATCAAAAATGAACTGAGAGGTACCAGACTAATGCGCATTTGTGAATTAGTCTGGCGATGCCAGGCTGAGTAGTTGTCTGACGAGTAAGGTAAAGCTAAAAGAGTTTCATTTTATATAATCACATAAATCTTAAATGATTTATTAAATCATTTGTTTAAAATATTTTACTTGCTTATGATGTAAAAATCAAAACTTACTGTATTATTTGGCCATGATATTATCCAGCAAGTGAACAGTCCACAGTGAACAGATCAAACGAAAAAGGCAGAGCCGACTGTTCTTGGATTGTATCATGTTGTGTTTTCACTGCAGTTTGTTACTGGTGTTTGAGCCGCAGATTGATGCAGGAGTGGGTCTTAAGCACCTGTTAAAAGGAGCTACATCTGCGAGCTCTCCTAACAAGTGCGCACATATGGCAGAGCAGGACTCATTTGCATACCATGTAGGTGGAGGCGGCACTTGGCAACTGCCTCACTTTGGTCATTAGGTCCTCATGAATATGCAAATGCAGAGGAAGAGTAAACGCATTTCACTCCCCAGAAAATTCACATGTGCATCTGTTAACACTGACGTTAACATGTTTGTCCTAAACATTATAAATAACTGTAGGAGCCAGTGTATGTTCACACTGGAGGGTGCAGAAGTTCCACTAACATCGCTGTACAATAGAGTGTTACAGGGAAAACACAAACTACCCAAAATTGCAATAAGAAGCATGAAAAGTCAAATGAACACATTCAGTTTCCTTCTCTTTTAGATCCTGTAAATCCTTCGCCCCTCAATTTACAAATCACTTCTTTGAAATTTGTCATTTTGACTTCATGCCACGAGGTTATCACAGTTATTCCTTTTGTTCTTGCCTCTCAACACTCTTGCTTTGGATGACGAATTCAATATAGTTTAATTTTGATCTTGTATTAAAATTTGACTTGAGTATTTGGATATTCTTGAGTGTGTTTGCAATATTTGAAATCCCCTGATGAAGGCATGTTGCTACCTTTCATAAAAGAAGGTGAGGGGAAATGAACCAACGTGTTTGCATAATTTAATTTCAAGGTTGAGAATTATTAATTCGAGATAATTAATGACTGCATTGAGAGGGAATTAAACACATACTGTGTATGAGCATAAAAACACAGTAATTTCTGGGAATGATTTGTATTTTAAACGTCACGTCACATATTTCCCCACCTCACATCTAGGCCGTGTACAGGACCAAAACACAGTGTAAAAGAGGGTAAGGGTGACGTTTTCTGAAACTAGAACATAGACAGTGGACTTTAAAGTTGTCCAGTTTCTAAACAAATTATTTTTCATCATTATTTTCATTAATGAATGTTTAGTCTAATAATCTGGCTTGCTCTGCCAACTAGTGGTGGCATGCAGCAGTGACGTGCAACGCGGCGCCATGGTGCCCCGTTACATCTCAGGCGGTCGTGGTCACAAGTACGACATCCCACACCGTGTCTTCAGGGGTTCGAGAGGCCGGTGCAGCCATGATTTTTCCCAGTGCGGAGAGGAGAAACCGTTGGGTGATGTCTGTGATCAGGGTTTTTGTACTTTATAGTACTTTATAGTCCCATCAGTGCTGTCCCAGTGGGGAACTGGTTTTCCAGCCTTGGCTCTGGTGTGTATGAGCAGCCTGCAGCCCTGATGAGGATTAAGTGAAAAGAGTAAATTAACTGTTTCCTGCTGCTTTAACTTCACCATCATCCTTTCTCTCCCCTCTCATCATCTCCCCGTCCTCATGTGTCTTCTGCCTCAGCTTCTCCTCCTTTTCATTTCTTTTTTCACCTGTGTTCTTACTACCACCCTCCCTTCCTTTATTGATCAGCCAAACACTTTCTTTCATTCCAGGTTTTAACAAGCAGCCCTGGTTCAGGGTTAGGGAAATAAAAGGCAGCCCACTGCTGTCACAGCTCCGGGGCTTGTCCCCAGAGGGCCACCGTAGGCCCTCAGTAATGACGGGATTGTAGAACTGGGGTCCTTGGAGTCCTCTTGAAGTCCTTCCCGTTCCTCTCATCTTTTCCCCTCTGTCTCCCCCCTCTGTCCCTCTCTCTTATTCTCACACTCTGTGCTGTTGTAATTGCACCTCTAGCTTCAAGATTAGGAAAAATATTCCCCCTGAACAGTAAGTTGGCCCCTGATCTCAAAACAATTATATCCTATAGAGAAAGGTATACTTCAGTTTTTTGTGTTTTTGCCATAATACGTAGGTTATTTCAGTGTTTATTTGTCTGTGTTAGAGAATTCCCATCTGTAGTAATTCATGTGACCCCTTCCTTCTTCCCAGCAGTATTTCCTCTAAGGTTAGCTTTGGTATCAGAGTCAACTCTGTGTCAGCAGTTACAGTCACACACTGTGTTGCAGAAGCTCCAATCTCCACATTATAAACACTTGGTTTATTACATTAGTAACATTTATCCGTCTAATAGATGGTGCGCGGGTCGACCCACAACTTTCTGACCAGCTTTAATCTCATTAGAGTGTTGAGGCTTACGATTTTTTTTCCCTAAGTGGTATCCGTAGTTTTTGCGCTGGAAGCAGAGGCTGCCACTGACCATACGTCCGACTTAAGTTAAAAGCGGTCGTGTGGGAGAGATGCATGAAGGTGCTGGTCGTCTGGTTGGGTTTGGGTGGTTGATTGATGACATATATTTCTAGGGACGTGGCGAGTGTTACTATGGCAACAAACTACCCAAACTGTGAAACCGGTGCTTCAGTTCCTCACTTCTGAAATATCAGACTTCTACTGGACAGCAGCAGCACTTCCACCCTGCACTGCTTTTACTCTTTAAAATAAGTAAAATTCTGTTAAGAGACAGATTGTTTTTTTGACAAAAGAAACACAAGTTGGAGCTTCTGAAATAGATTCACACCCACTGTGACACAGGCTCAGTAGATACACATTACACAAATATACAGCACATTTTCCAGGACTAGTGTATTGGATGTTTATGGTGATTTGTGCATTCAGCATGCGTATTCGTGTGTGTGTGGGTGTGTGTGTGTGTGTGTGTGTGTGTGTGTGTGTGTGTGTGTGTGTGTGTGTGTGTGTGTGGCTCTGCAGTGGTGTGGATCAGGGAGAAAAGGGTGTGGTCTAAACAGCTTATTGATTATAGTTGTTTAACGACTGCAGTTGTTGTAAATTGAAATGATGGCTGCTGGCTGGAGTTGGTGTGGAAGTGGAATGTGTGTGTGTGTGTGGGGGGGGGGGATAAATTAGGAGGAATGTTAGAGTATATTAATTTATTAGTATATATTATAGTATTTATAAAGTATAATATTCACAATTTGTCCACTGTGCTAGTTTGTGTTTTTTTTTGTCGTACTTCTTTTTGAGTGAATGTTTATCCATTTTCTTACAGCATGTGCATGCATCTATTCTTGTTTCTTTCTCTGTTAGTGTATGTGTGTACATTCATTATAACTCTTTATATTGTCAGGTGGTAATGATGTAAATTGCTGCATTGGAAGCCTGAATGCAAAGCCAGGCTCTTTTCTCCCTGATGCCTGTATTAATGCTGCGTCCCTCTGGACCAAAATCAGCTTTTCTGCAGGTTTTTCCCTGTCAGGCCATTTTACCTGCTGCACAAATGCCGGTAAACCTCTTAAGTCCATTCTGCCCCATTTCTTGCTCTCTTCCCCTCCCAACTAGTCTCAGAGGATTCACCGAAGACAAAGACGCAGCCTTTTCCGGCTATTAGGGCCATTTAAAGGTATCCCCATGTTGAACATGCTTGAAATACGCTTGAAATATATTGCTGTCAAATGTATTGTGATGTCTGTGATCGGGGTTTTTGTACTTTATAGTCCCTGTGAGCTGCAGTGCTGCTCAGGGGTTTTACTGATTTTAAAAGTGGGTCTTTGGCAGTCCACCTGTCATGAGGATCAGATGATGTCACATGCTAATTTGCACATCAGTGGCCTCAGCTGTACCACTTTCACATTGTCTTAAAGTTTCACGAAGGAAAATGCAAGACTGAGTATTTTTGAAGCCAAGTCAAATTAAATATATATGTGACTAGTCACTTCTTAAAAATGAAATTGACTAAAAAAGTGCAGGTCTACCTGACAGGGTTGAGTTCTTTTTCTTTTTGTCCCTCTCTGAGGCACATAATGAGACATTTAATGTTACATTTCAGCCTTTTTATTAGAAACTTACTAGATTCTGAACTTAGTTTTCACAAAAAAAAAACAAAGACTTGGCATTGACAGCCAAGTAAACAACAAAGAGTTACAACTGATGTCCTGATCCACAGTAACCTGGAAGCTGAGGTCAGCGTCCTCCAGTGTCGTTTCTGTTCTTACACACTGCAGGTTACAAAGCAGTAAACTCCCCATCATAAAAACAATGAACGTACATTACTTTTTATTTAAAAGGAAAGTATTATTTGCAGTTTTTTCTCATAAATATTTCTCAAGTAGAATTTTACTTGTTCTGCAAGTCCTGCACTTCAATTACTGTCAAAGTAGCAAAAGAGGAATCTGAGGGATTTGGGTTGGAGTAGGTGGTCGAGGAGGCAACAAAGTGTATGTGATTTTGACACAAGAGTGGGTCGTCTGGTTTGGTCTCGTGCCAACAGTCGACAGTGGATTCTTGTACACCCATTTAAATGTTGGTTGATCTTAATTAACCTTTTTCATTGTGTAAGTTCTAGACATCCTAAATGGCAGTTACTTACTATTATATTTAACCAAGATCAATGTTGCAACCTGATCGTTCCAACTTGAATATGAATACATCCTCTTCGGCTTTGTCCCCTTCTTCTGTTATTGCAGCACAGCCTTGAACAAAGTTGGGCAACACAACTCTTTGTATTCTAGTAGTAAATCTACACACCAGCGTCGTTCTCATGAGTTTATGCACTTGAACTCGTCGACTCGTGCTGCATTTTAACACATTGCTCCCCACATCCTGTCTATGGCACCTCGACTACTTCTTCTTCTGTACCATTTGTGCTACACACGTCAAATGATCAATGTGTTGCACTTGAGTTTTAATCAATGGAAACAAGCAACTTAACCTAAGACCGGCCAGTAGGAGTTACTTTTGTTGAAACGTGACGAAGCTGGTCTCTGGAGTGATGCCGATCATTTTGCCAGTTTGGCAACTTTACACCTCAATATTTGGTTGTCTCTTTCATAAAATTGGTCAACCAATTGTCTTTGGTCCACTTCTGGTTGTAGTCTTGAGCTCATGCTGCCAGACTAAGCTGTGTCCTAGCAGTACCTTGTTCTGCGATGTGCATCCATCTCTGAATGCACATTTTCCTCCAACTGTCGAAAAGCAAGACATCAGGAGGCTGTGAGCTTTCAAACTGAAAAAAAACTCTGCTCTGTTTTGTTCCTACAGGGCAGAAAAGTGAATGGAAAATCAATTATGTCTGTAATAAATAATCCTCTTAACAGTTCAAACATGGACAACAATAGCTTTTCAGGAGTTTTCATAGCTGAGGGCCAAAACTTTGCTCTGAAGCAGCGGGGTGCATCTCTCACAGACACAACAACAGGCGCACATGTGCAGTGAACACACACGGCTGATGGTGAAAATGGATTGCAGGGTTATATTTTGAGGGATGAGATAAGGTGAGAGGTGAGGAACTGTTTTTACAGTGATGTGCGAGTAATGTGTGGGTGTGTATGCTGATGAAACAAGCAGAAATATGTTTAACACTTTTATTATTTTAATGGTGCAACATACACTATAATGTGTATAGTTTGAACATATATAGAACATTTTTTTGTTATGCTCTTTGTGCTGTATGTGTCTGTATGGAGTGTTCCATTTATCATATTAATCCTTTTAATCTATTATGTTTTCAAATGTCATTTTTTCAGTGCTTTGAGAAGCACAAACACAATTCCTTTTAACTCCACTCCATTTAGGTGGAGGCAGATGATTCAGAGCCGGATATATTAGAACCAGAAACTATCTGCACGACTAAATGGCCAGAATGTGTTTCCTTTTTTGTAATTTGGGTGAATTGACCCTTTAAAGTAACCCCACAGGATGTGTGAGTCAACATGTATCAGATCTGTGGCTCAGGACAGCAGAGGGCCACACACTGCACCAGCAATCCTGCACAGAAAACACGATGATGGATGGTGCTGCAGCGTCCAGCAGGTTTGTCGGAGTTCAATTGAACAAAGTGCTGCAGAATACTGGAGAGCACAAAGGGCCAGAAGCCCTTTCTCACGGGCTAATCTTATAATAAGCTGCAAACCATATGGGCAGTGGCTCGCATTGTGTTCTTGGTGCGGGGGCACACACAGAGATAGAGAACATGTGAGAATGTATTTGGCAGAAATAAAATTGTTGGCCTTATGTAAGAGGTCTGAACATTGGCCTTAAGGTAAGAAAGATGTTCATTCACAGTTATTGCATCAGTTTCTCATGATGCTTTATAACACATGTTGGGGGAAAGCAAGGTTACATAAGGGCTCACTGGATTTTGTGGAATGTATAAGAGTGTTTTTGTTGCTTTGTGCAAAACATCTATTGTATACTACATATATAGTGTACAGTCGTTCCTCCTCAATCAGTTTAAGACATGAAATTATTCATTTTCAAAACTATTCATCACCTATTCTGGCCTGGTTTATTTTAATCTTCTTTTACCCGTAAACCCTTCTGTGTCGTGTGGAAGAAGATTGAGTTACATAATTGAGTACATAGACTCAATAAACTAGTGCTGACACAATTAGTAGTTTATTCAGTTTGTCAGGCAGAACATAAAGAGGAATAAAAGGAATTTGGTTCGGGCTGAACTGGATGTTTGTTTGTCTTTTTTCTTTATGTGGGTGTAATTTTATATGATTGTAATGTGATTTTGGTTCTGTATTTAAATAATAAAAAATTTAAGGAAGGATGAATATAGCACAAACACACATTAATGCACACACAAAAGATAATCAATGAATTGAGCAAAAATACTTCTAAATGTGAGGATTTGTAAAGTTTGAAGACGTCATTTTAGGCTCTGGGGAATTGAGTTGGCTGTTTTTTATGTTTGAGGTATGTTCATATGCAGAAATGAAGAAAAAAAGTTCTGCATTTTAAGTGTTTCTCAACTGTTGATTGCAATATTAAAATCATATATATTACTGATGTAAAGAATTCATTTACAGCATCAGAGAATATTTCTTCACATCTGGACCGCAGATTTTAAACTTCTGTGTTAACTGCATATCTTTTCTCACACGGTTTTCCTCTCTGCTGTTTCCCAACAGATTGCTTTCTCTCAGCACAACAGCATCATGGACCTGGTGCAGTTCTTTGTCACCTTCTTCAGGTAAGTGTTTCCTGCCTCTCATAGTTACTGTACGTGCTGTGTTTGCTCACGGGGCTTCGCTGCTCAGTGGTTCACTTCCCAGAGGCACTTTTGCACCAGTGGGCCGTAACCTGGACTCACTGAGTTACAGTAGGTGGCAGCAGCTCCAGGCGATCTCGTGCATCTGCAACAAGCAGAAGTGTGGGGTAACTCCTGGGTGGGAGAAAGACCAAGGATCCTCAACTGGTTAAAAGAATGAACAGCAAATATGTTTTATATAGTAAAATATAAATTTTCAATGCTATTGGGTCTCTAAAGCATAAGCCCACAGACTAACTGTGTGTTCAGACAGAATGCAAGGCAAATTTCAGAGACGGCGTGATTGCATTTGAGGAGAGATGATCATCCAGGGGGCGCAACCTGATGAGAAGATGCATCTGCAAGGGTTCAATAAGTTTCAACTGGAGCGAAAATTCACACTCATCCCGGGACTTTATGAATGTCCATAGACTTATATATAGTAAAAAATAATATTAATAAAAAGAGACTGGAGGGAAGTGACAAAAATTACTTTCTCTTGGCTTTCTATGTCCGAACCCTCCTTAAAAAGTGTAAATCAAGTCAAACCTAACACAGCCGAGCAATTAGAGAAGCAACACAGAGCTCTCTGTGGACAGTTTTACAGATCAGTAGAAACCAAACCTTCAACGATAAAATGGCAGTGAATGTATTTTTTTGCTTGTGGTATGGTAGCAAAAGTATGAGCAGCAGATATGTCAAAACCGGATAAATGTGGAACCATCTGCATGACTAGATACCACTGGCACTACGTAGGTTTTGTGTTTTGGATGTTCGACCCTTTAAACTGGAGCTGCTTGAAAGCCAAAAGCAGATTAAGGACAACATCCTGTTGCGATGTTTTCCTGTTTGTCTGTCTGAAGCAGGATGTTGTTTAATGATATCAATGCTTAATAGGGTTAGAGGTAAATAGAAATACTTAAATCCTAAATGAATCCTAAAATGATTCCAATTTCCAGCATGATTTCCCACACACACAGTGAACCAAACAGCCAGAAAAAGCTGTTTTTTTTTTTTTCCGGACTGGGTGAGAGACGTTTATGTTACAGCTCGTCATGTAGACAGGCAGTGGATATAATGAGAGAGTGTTTTGGGGAAGAAGTCTGGAATGAAGTCTGCTGTCTTCAGGCAAGATTCTGCCACTCAGCTACGACACCAGACAAGTGTGTGTGTGTGTGTGTGTGTGTGTGTGTGTGTGTGTGTGTGTGGGGGTGTGCACGTTGTTTCCTGTATATGTATGTATGTGTCCTGCTCACTGTGTGCGTCACTGTGCAGCCATGTGAGGAACTGAGCCATTTCTGAGCCCAGGGCCGGCTTCCGGACATCAGCGACCTTTAGGCCTGCATAGAGGGGTGATGTCATCAGTAGGGGACAGCGTCAAGTTTTGCCGGGAGAGTTCAGCACTGCTTGTGTGTGTGAGTCACTGCTCTGTTTATGAGTTGCCTTCTTCTGCACTGCACCAGGCTTCAGTGAGAAAAGGTTATGTGCTACAATTACAGGACTTTTTTTTGTTATTTACTGCCCTTTTTATATAATGTAACATGCATGCTTTTCTTTCTGTGCTGGAGAAGGTATTCAGGCTCCTTTACTTATATAATAATAGTACCACCACAATGGAAAAAAGGCTCAATTAAGAGGAAAAAAATCAGTTTTAATCTGCTTTAATCAATATTTTTGACATGAACACAGAATCAAATAAATCTATGTAAAGGGCAGTGAAAAATCACACAAGAATGATCATCAACTCTGCAGCTCTACAAAGCTGTTTAGCCTCTTTTAGCTCAAAGTTTTGGCTGTACAGGACATTTACTGTATAATTCAGTCTCACCTTACTGTATAAACACCATTACCAGCAGCAAACACCTCCCCATACCTGCCCAGCACCAAATGGGAGACAAAGATAGCTGGTGAACAAAGTGAAACACCAAGCAGCTAAAGGGTCACATATTTTTTCATAGGAGTTGGTGGAGACCAAACCAGAGCTTAAAGGACTCCAATGGACGATAAATATTAAAGTAAATGTACTTATTTTGCACAAGTAGTAGTAATAATGTCAGGTTATTAATGTTTCAATGCATAAGAAGCACTTTAATGTCCAGATATACTGAACATACTTTACATACTGATGTCTAGTTTAAAATCACATCACATGCACCAAATGTAGTAAAATCCTTAGCGTTACAGACCAGCTGCTAATACGAAGTAATGACAGATAAATATAGTGGTCAGACAATTAGATGTTTCAATACACTTTATTTTACTCTTCTGTCTTCTCAGGTTTTGTTTGTCCTTGTACATATAAACTAAAGGTTGTGAGCATGTCACAGAGATGGGCTTATGAGTTGTGTGGGTCTAGATTACATGAATGTGTGTGAGTGTGTGTGTTTCTTTTGGCTCTGCTGAGCTCATGTGGGTCAGGAGCCAAAGAGCCTGAGTCCTGACTCCCTGTGTGTGTGTGTGTGTGTGTGTGTGTGTGTGGGTGTGTGTGTGTGCGCCTCTAGGCAGAAGGCACAGTGATGAGATGCAGTCTTGCACTGGGAAGGAAGAGACGGGGAAATATCTGCAGCAAATATAGACAGAAGTAAAGTAATTGAAAGGAGAGATTGGAGATCCATCTGTATTGTCTACTGATTCACGTATCTGTCTGTCATCAAGTAAATACTTGTGAAGGAAACACAACCTGGCCTGGATTAACATAACAAAGAAACATTTACACTGAATGTATGTCTGCAAACTGTTCGCTGTCAGCGTATTTCATTTGTTCTCCTGCAGTATCCACTCCCAGCAACTAAAGAAACATTCAGTCTGTTTCGGTAAATCAAAGCCGTTGGGCAAAGATGGTGGTCTGGGTTAAATATTTAACAAAACATCAGCACTAACTTTAAGCATGAGAGGAGATGTGTTGACTTCAACATTTAACAATCAATTAATAACCTGAACAATTTATTAGGCAAGGCAAATCACAAAAAAAGTATATTTTGAAAGAGAAAAGTTTGCTTCCATTGCTGCCTGAACAATTTCGTGGCTCCAACAATGAAACAATTTCACAGTGAATCAAAGCCAAAAAACAGAAGAAGAACAGAAGCTAATAGGGCAAATTTAAGGGCAGAGGGGGAAAAATAAAAGACTCAAATGTTGCGCAATCTAACGAAAAATATCTGCCAAAAAATAAAATAATTAAATTACTGCCATCGCCAATTTGTGTGTCGTTGTACAATGGCATTATTTAAAGTGTTAATACAATGCTGTAATGGCCCAGAGGAAAATATTGGTCTGTACTCGATAAGTTTTATATATTTATTTTTCTTTTTTCAGAAGATTAGGCCTTAAAGTTTCTACTTCCTGTGTCTTTCTGATTAGCTGTGAAATCCACAAAGATGAGAACTGTCGTCCCCTCCTCTTCCTGTCTCTCCCTCCCTCCCTCCATCCATCCTCCTCACGTATTCTTTCTCATCTCTAAATGAAGGAAAGAAGAAGAAAAAAAGGAAAATGGCCGTAATTAAACAGCATTTATGCCTCCGCTCTCCACAGTTTCAAATGCTAATTGGTGACACTGCAGTTCAGCTTTGTCCAATTACTCCCAGCTCTCGCTCGCTTGATTAGCAATCAGTTCCTCTCTCGCTCTTTCTTCCTCTCTTCCCCAAAACAGTGGAGAAGCTACTCAGCACTAAGTGGCTCATGAGACTCCACAAACTCGCCCACTTCATTTCAAAATGACCATCCCAATCAGTGTTCACTTCCACCGGGATTGTCTGTGGAGATTTTAGTATTTTTGTTTCTTTTTGTATCTTTTGTTCGTCTGCATTTTTTCAGGTTTTGGAGTTGCTTTATTTGTTCAAACACATACAAAATGCATAGATGAGCAGGAGTGATGCGGACGCTATAGTAAGTTAAAGTTGCTCCAGCTCCTGTTCTCATTAAGCTTTCAGCAGCAGCGTATGTTTCTTGAGTGCATCAAGGAACCACTTGGGCACACCGCTGTCTCTGTATCTGCATATTTATACAGCCCGAAATCACCCGTTTGTTCCAGCAAGCTTCACACTGTGGATCTTACGATACCATCTGTCTTCAGACTCTCAACTCAGATAAAGAAAAACTGTCTTAGTTCCTGCTTTTCATTTTCTATACAGATGAGTTTTTAGAAATAAGATTCCTACTGGTTGCTTTTCAAAAAACACAGGGTTGTCTGGCAAAAAAGTTAAACCTTGCTCAACTTGTGGCAATTCAACGTTGTACAATATGCAACTATTACTTCATACAAAACTACATTTGTAAAGCCTTCAGCCTTGCTCTGGAGGCTCTGGAGGCTCTGGAGGCTCAGCGGTCAGAAGGTTCCTGGTTCAGTCCCCGGCTCCTCCAGAGGAGGGTGTCAAAGGGTCCTTGAGCAAGGCACTGAACCCCTACCATGTTGGCACCTTGCCATCAGTGTGTGAATGTGTGTGTGAATGGGTGAACGTTGGCATGTGTTGTAAAATGCTTCGAGTGATCGGTAGAAAATAAATGCAGTCCATTTACCATTAATGTGAAACTAATTCAGGGCTTCCATGCTGAAATTTTAATAGTCTTTTTCTACGATCCTACGCCATAGCAGCCCTTCGGCGTGGGACAGCAAAGGGTTTATTAGAATGTTTAGACATGTAAATCTGCCATCTGGTTCACATGCAAAGCTTCACTTCATCTAATTCACACGCTTTTCATTTGCCGAAATGAAAAACGCAAAGATAAAAAAAAAAATAAAAAATGAGAAAAGGGTAGTTAGAAGTAGACACACACATCCTTGGGGCGAACAACAGATACAAGTTTAAATGTTGAAAACGTTCCAGGAACCCGCAGCTTCTCTCTCAGGGCTGGAGGCCTCAGTCCGGCTGGTAACACACTGAGAGTTGATTTGCTGGTTGTGCAGATGGAAAGCTGTTTCCGATTGTGTGCTATCTGTGGCTCATGTTCAACGAATAGCTTATTGATTTTTGGCTCTG
Organism: Lateolabrax maculatus; assembly: GCA_031216445.1. Taxonomy (NCBI): domain Eukaryota; kingdom Metazoa; phylum Chordata; class Actinopteri; order Acropomatiformes; family Lateolabracidae; genus Lateolabrax; species Lateolabrax maculatus. The sequence goes on from CM062209.1 coordinate 2,385,006, forward strand.
CCCGCTGGGGATCAGATGTTTCACTGTTCTCCTGCGTGTGTGTGTGTGTGTGTGTGTGTGTGTGTGTGTGTGTGTTATATGTGCTGGGCTTTAGGATTTGTTTTGTTGTGTGTTCGTACTAAGCCCACGTCACTTAAAAGAGCAGGAACACACCCTCACACACCGTCGCACAATCACGTGCACACTCTCACGTGCGCCCAGACTCGCTCTCGCCCACATTCCCTGGTTGTTTAATCAGTTCGATTGCTATTACCTGTGGCTGAACAGTATTAAACCTAAACCTATCAAGAGGCTCAGCGGAGTGTTAACAAACCCACAGGACACTCCCAGCCTCGTCTCCCCCTCCTCCCCCTTCTCCCTTCCCCCTAATGCCTCGGTAATAGCGACAATTAGCCACTCCGCTCCATTGGTTGGATGGCTAAGCCCGGGCCCCGTGGCCCATTAATGGCGAGCTGAGGTAATACAGACTGAGTGGGGAATCTCGGGCCTGATTGGATTTGAATCCCAGCCAGTGGAGGGTTTTTACAAGGTACGTTTGGAGGATGGGAAATCATTGCAGCAGAGTTACTGAGCGTATTTGTCTTTGCTCTAATTGTTCCTGGGACTGTTCGGTGTAGTGGCGGTCCTGGTGTCTGGTGAGCCCATGGAGATGCAAACAGGGTGATAGCACAATCAGATGGAAGTGTTTTGAAAATAATATTTTATGATACTAAGTTTATTTATATCACACTCAAAAACAGAAAATTGCAAAGAGCTTTAACATAAAACAATTTGAGAAGCAAGTAAACAGGGAAATTAAGATCGGTTCGGCAGCCTATTACAGCCCAACAAGTCCTCCAAATCAAACAACAAAAGACCTCGTTTGTCCACGTCCTAAGCATACTGTACTGCAGTTTTGGCAAATCTGAGCATAAAGATAGACATTACACTGTGAGCAGAAACCTAAACTTCCCTCTCTACTGTATGTGTTTGTTGCTTACAATCAGCCAGGAGACGTTACGGTCAGCTGAGGCGAAGCTTATACAGGGTTGAATCATCTGAAGTGCACATGTCCACCTTGTCAGGGCGTTTCAAGTCTGTCGGATGAAAACGTTTCATATCATCTTGGAAAAGTCCTCAGCTGGAGTCTTGAAACCGGATGGTTTTCATCCAGCGGCAGCGACGAGCATCTTGGCCTCATCAGCAGAGGGGATTTCCTGGTTGCGGTGCGTCTGAATGCAAACTGAGAGGTCGGCTGTGGACTGAAGAGGCCGTGACTGCAGCCTCTTCAGAAGACTGGGTCTGAAAATGTCACGCTCATTACAGCACTAATACCCTTTACAATGCTGTCAGCCTCACATAGAGACACATGAGGACACACACACACACGGATACATAGATGAAGAGGGGGATTGTTTCCGAGCTGCTGTCCTCAGCAGTTTCTCAGGGACTTCCTGTTGTTAAGTCTTTGGTTGCGCTTGTTTTGAGTTACTGTCAGAAGTTCTAGTTGAGAGAGGAGCTTTGTGTTTGGCCAGATAACTTTGCCCTCCAGACATTGAACTTTGAGGCTGAGTGAGTGTGTGTGTGTGTGTGTGTGTGTGTGTGTGTGTGTGTGTGTGTGTGTGTGTGTACATGAGACCTTGTTCTTTGTTAGAGAGCATCATGTCGCTCGTTGACCTCTCGCCGCCCTTTGCTGTCCTAAAATCCCCAGCTGCCTTTGGTCACCGCGGTCTCGTATCTCGCCACAAATTTCCCAAGAATCTCTCTCTCCTTTGTCGTCTTCGCTCTCTGAAAAGTGGAGCTGGAGGGCAGTAAATTAGTGTGAAGATACTGCTCTGCGATTGTGCTGTGGTTGTGTGATTTTATTTACTTTTTGCACCTGAAGGTGTTTTTTAAAGTACAAAGACTACTACAAGCATTAAAACACATTATTTAAATAATATGATCTGCAGATACTGGAACCTGAGTAGAGTCATATAATGTAGAGAAATTGCCCAATTGTTGCATAATGCTTTAGAGATTTTCACATTTTCAAAATGGAAACCACAAAGCACACTATATGCATGTTATTAATGGTCATGTTTTATCTTGCATTTTTCATTCCAGTGGCCTCCTCTGTTAATTCTAGTATCTTATTATTGGACTGTACTTGTATAATCATGCCTACAACATGTTGTTAAATGTAAAATTTCCACCCAAATGAAGTCTGATGAAGAGACTCCTAACCTTTTTGACTTGTCTAGAAGTAGTGAGTGGTTCAGTTGTACAGTAGTACTTGTATTCGAGTGCAGTTGCATTTTTTTTACTTTATTGTACTCTTGTCCACCTCAGCTTGCTTGTGTCATCTCCTTTATGACGGCCAGGCTTCTCCTGTGCAGCGTTTCACTGCATACCCGACCCCAAATTTGAGCATTGGGAGCGAACGTTAAAATGATTCAGGCATGGCGGTAAAATACAACGATTTCCTATGTTTAGATGCTTTAGAATCTGTTATCTCTCCTCTCACTTATTAACAAATGCTCCAGGTCACATCAACTGTCACTAAATAACGTGAATTCTGTGAATTACTTGACGACAGAGCAAAGTGAAACTCACCTGCTGTTGTGTTGACGTGCTCTGCAGCTGCTGTCTGTACAGTTTACAGCTGTAATGTGTCAGATACGTATTTAATCAACATTAGGTGTTAAAGTATCAGATAGTCCAGTATTAAAGGACTGCTTTTGGGGCTGTAATGCAATCTGCCTAATGTGTCTGTTTTTTTTGCATCCTTTTGTTTACAAAGGAACCATTGATTTTTGATTGATTGATTGACTAACCCTGTGTCCGTCTCCTCTCTCCAGCTGTTTCCTGTCTCTGTTACTGGTCGCCGCCGTGGTTTGGAAAATCAAACAGACCTGCTGGGCCTCGCGGCGTAGAGAGGTAGGACGCGTCTACGTCTTGCGTATGTTGTGTGTGCGTTGACGTGCGATATGTGTTAATGTGCGCACAGCGTATGCACGTTTGTTTACAGCACATGGAGAGTTGCCAAGCTGTGTGTGTGTGTGTGTGTTTCACTCTGCTACACATAAGCTGTTAGATGCAGCTGCCACACAGAAGACTACAGTAAACATACACTGACGCATCCCCCCCACTCGTTGTTATGAAGGGTGGGTTAATGTCACCAGTCTTGAAAGAAAAAAAAAAAAAAGATCCCTCCGCTTAACGAGCATCGCCTCGAAGATAAATAAGGCCATCCCCCTTAATTAGTGCTCCTCATGAACCAATTAACTCAGACGAAGTGATGCTAAACGAAGTGGAATGGAGTGATATATCACTTAAAGCCTCAACAGATGCCACATCATTTCATATTTACTCCTGACCCGTACACACACTCACACAAACACACAAAAACACTCCCCGAATCACTTCTCCAGCTCCACGGTTTGACTTGTTTTGGATCTCTTCTGTTTTCAGTAACAACCCACAGTCTCTTTCACTCTTGTTGAATGTTTTTATGCATTTTTGCAGTGTTTTGTGTTTGAGTCATCAGGGAGGAATCAGTGTTGCTTATGAGCAGCGATGATAATAGTCTGTTTTTATTGGTGTAATCCGCACACGTTCCACAGGGAACTATTGTGCTTAAATACACATGTTGGTTTCTGTTCCCCCCCCTCCTGCCGCTGCTGCTGTTCTGCCGTTATGCAGAAAACGCTGCTGCTTTCATGTGCAAATTGGGTTTCGGCATTTAAATGTCTGTGACACGTTATGTTACTTTTACAGCCTTTCGAAAAGAATCTGCGGCAGTTAGGAGGATTTGTAATCTGCTTAAGTGGTGTAAACTTTTCTGCGCTCAGCGAGGGAAGTTGATGTCACTGTTTTCACGACTGTGGCTTGTCTTTGCTGTCTGGAATTAGTCCACAGGAGTAGTTGTAAGGTAATATTAAGCCTGATATAAAGGTCATATACACGTGAATTAAATTGAATCCTCCTTCTGCATCTCAACAGTTAATTCACTTCTTCGCAGGTGTGCATGTTGTGGGTTGAAACCTGCGCTGTGATGTGTGTTTGGCCACCTGTGACCTCACCAGCAAGGCGTTTGTTGAGCCTTGTTTCCCCAGTGTGAGGGATGCAGGGTCCCGGCTGCTGGAGGGCCGGCCAGAGCTCAGCTACATTATTTATAAGAGCCAGTCTCATATCACAGCAACACCGCAATGCTGACTTTACTGCACTGTTGGTTTATTTACCCAGACTTCCTGCTATTTCTCCTGCTCTCTGTCGTTCTCTCCGTCAGTCTCTCCCTCTTTCGCCCTGAGGCTTTTTTTTTTTTTTTACCATCCCCGACCCTTTAGATAACAGAGGATCTAATAAATGGAAACCTCTGCCTTTGAGGGAGAAATCATCACTGTAGGAACTCGAGGAACTAGGCGATTAAACTTCACTTTCTTCCCATCATCATCTACAGTTAATGTCCTATTTGAAGTGAAATCAGTTTTTTTTCCATCACATAATTAATTCATCGAGAATGGCACAATGGAAGCATGTGAAATGCCCTCAAAGTGTGATCTTTCACTTTAGGGCAGCTCAAGCAGTGGCTGCATAAAGAAAGAACAGTTAATAGATTTTACTGAGTAATGGTACCCAGCAAACCTTAGAGGGAGACTGTGACATTTCAAAAAGTTAGTTCAGTCTCTTCACCAGTCAGCTGTTACATTACAGGAATCCCTTTCTGGATTTGTCCTTTAGCTACTCTAAAAATGTCATCACTGGATCCCAACTGCTGTAAGCAAGCGAGCCACAATGCAGAGTATGTTAAGTAGAGAAGCCTTTTCACCGAAACAGGAACACGGCCTGTTGCAGGCAAAAAGCAGACACATGTTGAAAAATGTCTCCTCTAACAAGGTCTGATGTCACTGTTCATATTCACACAACCTTTGCTCCTGACTGCTGCATTAAAAGCAGTTTTAGCTTCTGGTTGTGGAACAAGATGATGCACATTTGGGAATCGGAAAAGATGGAGGAGGAGGAGAAGAAGGGAAAGAGTAGAGCCCGATCAATTTATTTACTAATTTATTTTTTAACAGATACAGATATGGTTCACAATTGCCTCAAGAATATCTTCATGTTTCCTTCAGTTAGCGTTTGGTTTGTAGTGTGCTTCTCATCTTCAACCGTCACGCAATACAATATTAAACTGTAACCTGAGGAGGTTTTGTAGAATAAGATGAACAGACTGAAAAAGAAGTGTAGGTGTGAAGACAGACAGCTGGTGTAGGAAATGTTGGAGGGTGAGACCCACCTAAACATGGAGACCGTCCCCATCAGAAACACAACATATTGCCCTGTGTTGTAACACTTAAAACAACGTACTGTATGTTTACACTGTTACATTGACCTTGGTTAAGAAAGCCATGTTCTCTACTGTGGCGTCATTATACTGCAAAATCATCTCATGCCCTAGATATAAACAGCAGCAGAATTGCTTTACGCTGGCATACACCTTTGTTTTCTGATGGAGAGCGTGGTGCCACTGGGATCTTAGATCTCGCCTTTCTATGGAAAGCCAATACGATGAAAGCTGCGCCATTTTCTTTGTTTCAGACACCAAAGACGGGTACTGTCTCATACCAACAGTAAATAATGGTTTCTTTTAACCACCAAAGACGATATTCCCTAAACGTAACCAGGATATTATTTTTAAATAGTTTCTATAGGTGGTTGTTTGCCTTTAGAAGATAAAGCAACTGAAGCTCATAGTTTACTTAGATCTCTATGTAGCACCGTATCATAAGTGATAGAAGATATACAATGACAGAGAGTCAGAGACACATACAGAGATAAAGACACTTTTAATTTTAGCGTTGTGGCTTCCTTGTAACAGAAGTTTATCACCAGTCCCACTGCAGAGCGAAACCTCTTCAGCAGCCTGCAGCCTCACTTACCCTGCACTACCGAGCGAGAAATTAACAATGCTAATCAATGGAGCTGAATGCTGTGTTTTTCTCATCTCCTTGTGTTGATGTATTTAGTGCTGGCCTGATTATTATGGAGATAAACTGCAGTTGTCAGGTGCCCCAGGGGCTCCGGGGAGAGATGGTCAATACAGTCTGCTTTACCTAGCGTACAGATATTGTTATTGTAATATATAGGTGCTGTTATTACTGTCAGCTTGTGTGTCAGACTTCTTCAACCAGACATTATGTGCAGCTTTTCTCTGTTGCTCCAAACAGAGCTGCACAATTTATTGTATTTTAACCTTTTATCATGAAAGGATTCCCCACATTAAACACATTGCAATCTGTGTAGCTGACTATTTTAAAACCTCCAACTGTAGGTACAACTTGTATTAAGCACTGATTAGGCATTTTGAACTTGAATTCAGACACTTCAACTGCATCTACAGCTACGTCACTAAAATGGGAAGAACAGGAAAACCTCACATATAGTTGACTTTGGATGGTGCACGTATTTTTCTGATTACCCAACCAGTAATGATCCAGCCTATCCTTCCTCCTATTCTAGGAATTATGGTCAGTGGAATTTTAAAAACGTTGTTATTGGATATAGTTCGAGGTTTGACAGAATCATTTTATAGACATTATTATTATAGACACATTAAGCACAACGTGGGAAGTGTGATTCTCAGGTCTGGAACCAGGCTCGATGTGTATAGTTTCTCCCACTCAGCTGCATCTATTTAATGTGACATGAACACAACAATAGACGTGACTGCAGCTAGATGTGATTAGTTTTCTGACAACATCACACTTGAAGGTGGTCTGTTTCACAGTTTAGGGGCAAAGCCTCTTACTGTAAAGGTTGTGTCACCTTTCCACTGAGCAACACAGTTTAATGATACGATCCACCTGCTCAAATCATCTGGGTCTATCAACAGGTACTGCTGCCTTTAACTAAAAATAAAAAGAATCTATTTAAAAAGATTTAAGTGTCAATATCTGTTCTGCAATGTCGTAATATTACAACGTAAAGTAGCTCTTTCTAGTTTTTCTGCAGCGTGCAGTGTGAAGTATCATCTGTTCGCTGCTCTCTGCTCTCCAGAGAGCTGGTCTAGTGGGGAACCACGGCAGAAGGTGAAAATGGGATCTCTTCACTGTTAATTATGGATCACAACCAGCCACAAGACTACAGAGAAAACCGGGTATTAATAGAACCACAGATTTATGTTAATTGCTTTTTCCTCATACTCCTTTTTATAACCAACAATCACTTTTGGATATGAGATCAAACAATCAAAAGCTACTTTGAAATTCTAATGCTGATGCACAGAGACAGGCTGCGCAAGATGTCTCTGGTTTTCCCTAATAGGGTTGCCCCTCTGAAGACTGTGTGTGTGTGTGTGTGTGTGTGTGTGTGTGTTCATATTGCCTCTCAACTGGATAAATAAGTCAAAAGACAAATGAAAAGCTAGAAAAACAGCCAGCCAGAAGGACAAGATTGAGGTCCTCTCCTCCCTGTTGACTTATTTCAGATACATTTTTCATTATTCTCTTCTTCCCTACCTTGACTCTATCATATCAAATATCTAACTAAAAACTTAAAATGCAACTTTTTCTGACCTTGTCAGCAAAGCAGAGCCTTGTTTTATACATTTGTACGAATGAACAGTGCTAAACCTTAAAGGTACAGTGTGTCAGTCTGATGTAAACCAAAAGGATGGCCTCACTACTGTGGCTCCGAAGGACAAAACACATTTAATATTTATATATGTATTATATGTTTGTTATATAATTTTATATCACAACACACATTTGTATGTATTTGTATAATTGCAGCTTTCAGATCTTATATCCTTGGTGTTTGTGCCTTAGCTGTTGCATATGTTTTGACGTTTGGAGTTACCCCGCCACTGGATTTAAAATGCACGATTCGAGTTTGCTATCAAAGATTTTTAGTGACTGTTAAGTTGCTCTTTGGTGTTTTTTGGTGGTGTTAAATTTTTTTTTTACATCTGTTATGTTTAGAGACGCAGTAGTTAAGGTTTCAAATATGATCAGTTCAAAAAAATATGTTGATTTGTTCATTATTTATTAAGGAAAACTTTTCAAATATTTATCCCAATTCAGCTCAAATGAATGTGGTTGGAAAAAACAACATGGCTGACCATGAACATGAATGTCCAGTGTAACACATTTAAACCAAGTCAAACGTATCTACAGAGCACATTCAAAAAGCTCAAAAAATGTAGACCAAAGTCCTTTTACAGGGAAGTTAGAAATACAATCAGATGAATAAAAGAAAACAATAAAGACAAACAAACAAACATATGGAAATATAACAGGAATATTACACAGAAAACCAATGGATTGTAAAGACAAAATATGGCCGATATTAATAATTAATCTTTTGAATCCATGAGAAATACGTCTCAATAAGCCAAACAGCTCCCATGTTCCTCTGACTCACTGCCTCACCGATGATAAACACTGTGAAACCTCTCTGCTGCACTTCCTGTCCATCTGTCTCTCTATAAAATTTTTCTCTGTTTTTTTAATTCAAATCACAGACAGATGCTGCCACACTTCACTGGTGGATAAGTTGTCCTAAAGACTTTTCAGTGCTGTGCAGTGTTTCCAGCTTCAGCCTCGCCCTCCTGAAGACTGAGACAGGCTTCGCTCCGAGCAGATTACACCGATCTGTGTGACGTTATCTGTTAGCTGACAGCGCCTCCTGACCTCTGCTGTCTTCACCGCTCTTACAGCAGCTCCCCATCACACATTCATTTTCTTAAATTAGATGTTTGCGCTCCTCTTGCATGTGGCAATTAACATATTGTGTCATTTTTCCTCTACACTCATTAAGGAATTACACTCCGAGATACTCCACTCTGAATTACAGGAGGGTGAGAATTTGCAGCATAATGAAGAGAGCTTGATTAAAATTTAAGTTTTAAGGCTGTTTTGTTTGTTTAGGACTTGTCAGCGCCGCACTGCATTCAATAAGCTGGCTTGTGCAGCTAATTATGCTGCTTTAAATGATTTCCTGAGGTCTCTTACAGTCTAATTTCAACTGCTAGATGATGAGTAAAGGTGCTTAAGTTAATTTCAGTGAAAGATTGTATTAAGGCAGCAGATCCAAAAAAGGCAAACTAAATTTTAGACAAAGAAGCTTACAATGTTACACTACTTCTGTGTCTTTTAGGCTTTAAGGCTTTCCTTTCCTTTCTTTTAATAACAGTGTCACAGTGAGATTTCTCCTGAGTTCTCCAGAGGTGACGTTGTGCTCTGATTGCTGCTCAGTCTTCAGCCACCTCACACTCCAATCTGCAGCTGGAGAGATTAGCGTGTCTGGACCACTGAATGCCAACGCGTTGTGTTTTATTTTTTATTTTTTTGCATTTCTCTGTGTGGGTTGATGCTGTGCAGTGTGTGTGTGTTTGTGTGTGTCCCTTATTTAGCTGGCATTAATCGAGGTGGCAGATTAGTAGAAGGGGGTTTAATGTGGCCGAGCATGGCTGGGTGTCTGTGGATGGCCACTGCGTAAACAAATCAAAGGGACCAGACAGGAACACACACACACACACACACACACACACACACACACACACACACACACCCACACACACACTGCAACGAGCCACCATGCTGCCTGTGCTTTAACCTTCGACCACAGAGACGAGTCTTCTCCACAGTTGCATTAACAAGCTGGCCAAATTGCCACTGTATAGCGACACCATACCAGAGGTACTTAAAAGTTTTTGCTCCACACTGAGTTTTACATGAAGTCAGAGGTCTGGACCGATGAAGCAAAACATTTGAACAAAAATAACAGTTAATAAATTGTCCATAACTTCATAATTTAACTAAAACTACACACCCAACAAAACAGCGTGCAGACTTGACTAAGTGTGAGAAGTCCTGTTGTTAGTCTGTAACCAGCTGCAGTGTGAGTGCTCGTTTTTCCCTTTACGTTATAAAGACGAGAGGGCAGCGCCTCTTCTATCCTGATTGGCGGTCGTTGTTTTAGCGACTTAACGTGGTAGCCCCGCCCTAAAGCATACGCTGCTTTATCGTCTATTTTCCTCTAAACAGGACCATAACTTACTATATGAACATCCTGCTGTACTGAAGAAGACTTGAAACTAGCGACTGAGACCATAAACTCATTAGGAAAATGTTTCCTGAGGTAATAAATCAGGTGAGAAGTCGGCTCATTTTCTCATTGACTTCTATACAATCTGGCTTCTGTTAGCAGCCGGTGGAGTCGCCCCCTGCTGGCTGTTAGAGAGAAAGCAGGTTTAACCGCAGGTTGCCGTCTGATATACACACACATTGGACAGACAGCAGCCTGCTAGTGAGCATCAGCTAAATGCTTTTGGTTGGGCATTAAATGTTTTATGCATGAGTGAAATATGTAAGAGACCTTTTAACAGTCCTCAGTTTGTCAAGTTGTGACAGAGTTGTAAATTATTAAACAATTATTCTGGTTTACTTTTATAATTATTTTAGGATACTTCGGGGCTGAAAAACCATAATGCAGCACTGTTACTCCACCTTGAGTGAGCCGGTTTAGAGGCTATTGGAAAACATAACATCCTGGCATTTTCAGTACTGAGATATCCGAAAACATTTCACCTGTAAATGTATTTTTATAAACATTCACTCACTGATCATGAGGTACTACATACGCAGCTTTGTTGACTTCCACAGTAAAAATCTAAGTGTGCCTATGATGAGTGAAGTGGAGTGAGGTTGAAATTACACTGCAAAGCTTAACGCAGGTCCTGTGTGGACCAAATACATGCAGGTTAAACAAACTAGAAACTATTAAATGTCCTTAGGCCTATATTCACTCTGGCAACCTGTCAGCATGTTAATGTTGTGATTGTGGGCACGTTGGCATGCTGACCTTTTAGCTCAGACCACCACTGTGCCTTCAGCCTCACAGATCTGAGAGCACGGCTGCAGACCCTTAATATTATTACACGATATATTACTGTATTCATATTGAAATTTTATATTCGGATGACTATTAATCTTTCTCTAGGGAAACATTCCTGCTGGTGATGTTTCATTACGTTACTCCCAGTGTGATACTATACATCAAATGCTTTCTCAATGTTGGATGAGGAAAGAGAATAAAAACATGTTCATCCAGAAATTAGAGAGGAAAACTTTATCCCAATGTTTGAAGCAGCAGACCTGTTTAAGGGCCAGTTTCTGGTGATACTGTAACTTCAAATCAGCCGACAACAGTTGTGAAAAGTTTGCTTCAGGCTTGTAGATCCTCCCCAAAAAAGAACTGTGAAATAAAATAAATAAATAAAAAAAAATAGTTTGACTGGAAAACTAGAGTTAAACATTCTGCAATAATACAGAAAAATTAAAAAGAAAAAAAAACTGAGATGAATAACCACAAGGACTAATTGTGATCAAAGACAATTTGTCATGAAAAGTAATCAGGATGATAATTTAACACACACACACAACATAAATACACACATTAAGGCAGCTATGAAGAATTAGAAAAGCAGTGCAAGTTTTGGATTCTGCTTCTTGCTTCACTTGTATGCAGCCAGTTTCTCTCTCTGTAGCTGTACTGTATGCAGATGTTTGTGTTGCACAGAATGTATTTTCATCACATGCAGTTAATGCAAACAGTATTTTGTGTGAGGAACATGACAAGCAGGCTGACAGCGGCGAAAAACTGTCTCCTCAGTGGAATTCAAGTTCTGTTTACCTTCTCGTCGAAAATCCAGAATTTAACAGCACGAGATACGGCAAATGTTAATGATGCCTCGCCGCTATCAGCGCGGCCCAGGTGACCGCTGTCACCATCGCAGATCCAGATTAGTTTGAAGCTGCCGGCGTTCAGAGAGGAATTCAGCAGCACAACACAGCCACCAGCCAACTTCAAAAGCACCCGAATGAGGGAGACAGGAGGGGGTCTGGTTGTGGAGGGAGGTATGAGGAGACGGGGGGGTTTGTGAGGGACACAGCAAGGACATCTCCCCGCAGCCATATGGTGGTTGAGATGGTTTTATACGGTTGTGTTTGTCTGTCTGTTCCGTTTAGGATTTTTACCGGAAAGCGCCGCAGGCCAGTCGTGTGTAATAATATATCTCCCCCCCACCTCCCTCTTTTTCCACTCGAGCCTCCGCCATCTCTCTCTCTCTGTTTCTGTGTCTCACTGTTTCTGCTGCTATCCCAGAAATCTGCTCGCGGTTGTCATTGTGACTGATGGCCAGCGTTGACTCAAGCTGGGGATGGGTAGTCTACTTTTATTAATAACTCACACACACCTGAACCAGTGGTTTGACTCCTGGACCTTTAGTCCGCCAGCTGTTTGTCCTTGTGCGTGCTCGCATGTCCATGGACAGACGATTGATTAAAGTTGGTGTGTGTGTGTGTTTTTGTATTTTTTTCCTGACAGTGTATGCTGAAAATGACAGTTTGACAGTTTGACACATACTGTAATACATTTAGTCTGTGTTATTAATACGTTGGAACATTTATGATTAGATTTGTTTGAAACATTTTCAGTTCAAGTGTTTGACTTTGCAACTACTCCGTACACAAGTTTCAAAAAATACAATTTTATCCCAAAACCACCATGAAACATTACTGCAACAGTCTATTGACTATCACCATATGGGCCCACATATAAGCTGACCCTGATTATAAGCAACCATGTCCTTATAAAATATGTTTATACTGAGCTCATTTTCCTGCCAAATACAGAAAAACAATCAATCAGATGGATGTTGGCTTTACAGAGCACAGGACATGGAAGACGTGGGTTCATGTAGTACATCCCACATGCTGGCACAGTAGGTTTAGGCTGATAAATCACTTGGTCAGGGGTAAGGGAATGCTGGTGGTTTTGGTTAAATACTTTTCCAATCTGGTGAGTCAGCGTCGAGGTTTTCAATATTTAATTAAGACCGCATTCTCTGCTAATCTTAACCAAGTGCTCCGAGTTGCCCAAAGAAAGCGGAGCAGTACCCATCTCTTAGCCCCACATGCTAAATTCATCATATAATTGTGTCATCACAGCTGACATTGTGCTCTACATGTAGAAACCCTCGCAGGGATCAAAGCTAAACCACCGAAGAACGTTTTGAATTTAAATTGTGCAGATGCTGTCGGTGCAGCAGAGCCCAGAATCTTTAATCTCCATCCCGGCATGCAGGGCCAGTGTGGGTGTGTGAGTTCTGGGACGTGTTGCTAAACATATCTTTGTACTAACATAATCCTTGTCATATCATAAGCCAGTGGACAATGATGATCCTAATCCCACTCTAAGAAGCTTTTCATAAACTGGAGGCACACACACACTGTGGTGTTTCTGCAGAACTTTAAAATATACGCTGTGGATGATTGTAGACTTACTGCAGGTGCATCCTCATATCCAAATACTGAACCTGAATTTTGGTAAATACTATATATGTTTACTTGGAAAATTTAATTCCAAATTCCAAGGCATTCTCAATGAAATTTGACATAATTTTGATTTAGTTGATAAATCAGATGTTTAACACACTAGAGAATCCAATTCTTAGTTACCCGTTTTAAGGCAAAATTACTCACAATTCATAGATGTGTACAATTTTTGTACATTTTCAATGTTAATATCAGAAAAAAACATACCATTCAAACACATCAGCAAAAGGTGTTAGAAGGTGTTAAACTACACTTTAAAACACCAATGTTTCTTTGACTGTGGATATAGAAAAAGTCAGTTAACACATCAGATGAAGGTTGACTGTTTGGCAGGAAGTATTCAGCAGGGTGAGCTTCCATCAGCTCTGTGGCTGAACCCTTCAGCTCTTGTCAGAACTTGACACCTGAAAATCAGCACTTACTGGAAATACTGGTTCATCACTTTCTTTGGATGGTGTGAACAGCGAAGACTCCAGGAAATGTCAAGAAATGACATTTCTCCTCTGTGGTTTGATGAATTTATCAGTAAAACAAGATGTTTGAAGTCAGACCTGCAAGAAAATCCAAAACTTAATTGAGTCCACTTGTGATGCTGGCGGTGTCGCAAATTTACTACACGTCACCTACGTTGTTGCTGCTCGTTCTGATCTGCTTAAATCCAAAATCTGTTTTTTTCATATTATGGGAGATTTGTCTTAATATCATCAATATTAACTGCAGCAAGTACAGAATCAGTCATTAAGTAATTAGTCATTACAGAGAGAGAAAACTGTTTTTGGTTAATTTGAATATATGTGAAAATACATTTGTTTGGTTTCTCCACAACAGATCTGGAGACTGATGCTGGAAAATGATTTTTTATTTAAATGAACATTTAACCCTGACTTTGGTACATTCTCTATTTCACTATAACATAGTCACCTATAATTTTTTTTAATCAAACACAAAAGCTGAAGTTCATTTTTTTATGTTACCTCCCTTTACTACAAAAAGGTGCAGAGTTACAAACCAAATCAGCAATAAATACAAATATAGAAGTGTTACTTCACTACTATTTTATCATGTTTTGTAAGGAATTATTCTTCAGTTTTTATGCAGAGCTCAGTTTAACATATCTACACTCATTAGACAAAACAGTCTCCCTCTAAACTGCATGTTACTCCGTCATTTAGGTTTAACACACAAACATCTAATGTAACAAACCAAACATGCAGTTAATTCCTTGAGTGCAGAACGATCTCAGTCCAATTAGCTGCTCGCACCACAAATTCATCCAGAGGTGCAGCTAGTGCTGCTGCAGCGATGTTGATTTGTTTATGAAGCAGATTAAACTGAATCTCAACTGAACCAAACTTCATTTCAGATACCTGAACAAATACCAGGCTGAATATTAGGTTGTAACTGTGTTGTTTCAGAGCGAGTGGAAGCCAAATTGCTTGTGGGGATTAAGTGAGAGACTGTACACACAAAACAATAATGAGGTGTGTCCGTGGAGAGAGCAGTTTGCATAACACAATGAAGTCTGTGTGTAAATTGTTTTACTGGTGCGAGTGAGTTTAAACTGTTTGTTATATTAAGGATCTGAATTCAGACAATTTGTCTCATATCTCAACTTTTATCATTAAAATGAAGACTTTGCACGAGGAAGGATAACTTCACATTTTGAAATGGAATATACTGTAATAGGAAGATACGAGTTGAAATTTACATTATAGTGCTTAAACAATATTTTGTCATTTAAATATTATCATTAATAATAATTAATGGAATTTGTTTTTTTTTTATGTAATGTTTGCAGGGGTGAAAGAGCTCCGTCTACAGACAGATTTACATCAAAAGTGAATCGTTTGTTCTGTCATAGTGTGATTATTTTTACCGCTATCGCAAAAAAGAAACAAATATTTTACGTGTATTATTTGCTACAAATAATGCAAAAAAACAAAAAATTATAGAAAAAACTGGATCATCATTATGCCTGTTGTTTCGGGACTTGTGATTGGTCAGTTGCATTTGACTCCACCACCAAATTTCCGCTTCTTATACTTTTTTACTTTTTATTAAACGACAAAGGAAAGATATGCTCGTTGTTCCAGAAGTCAGCACATCAATTTATACGTCTGTTTTCTCCAAAATAATCAAAGGTATAGCAATTTTATTTAATGTGCACTTATTTCTTGTTAGGGGTGTTTTTACTGAAACTTTGTTCTTTTACTGACTTATGTAAATTCAGGTTGATTTTAAAGTTGATAAAGATAATAAGCACAGATATTTGTGCTTTTTGTATTCTAAAATATATTTGTATAGTTAATAATTTTAATAATAATTTTCAGCAGGAGAGAAATGGGATGATTTGGACAAATGTTTTATTTTCTACTTTTCATGCATAAATTGGTGCCTTTTAGATAAAAAGGAATAAATGGACAGAATGAACCAGATGCACCAAATTGCACCATTTTTGCTGCCCAACCTGGACACCAGTTAAAGAAATTCACTCAATTTTATTTTTCACCAGCACAAGAGTGTTAGAGCATGAAATTGTATTTTGCCAAAAAAATCCACTTACTTTTTCTTGAACTTTCAACAGCATCACAGTCACAGTCTTTATAAAATATGACCCGAGTCGCATGCATGATGACAACTAAGCCATCTCCATGACGGCTGAGCAGACATCATCCACTGATAAAGGCCATGGGATGTGGTTAAAAGCTCTGGAAAAAGAGAGTAAGTGGACCTTGAGTCAACAGTTTTCTGTATTTTTAAAGGGACAAGACTTACTGAGCCCCAAACCCAGTAGTTTTTTTTCTTTAATAATAAGCCATTTTCAACACAACATTCACATAATTGATGATAGTTAATCTTAAAGTGTTGAATATTCTAGTGCTAGTGTATGTGTGTACAAATATAATTATCTCACTTTGTGTTCATTAAGAACTAGAATACACTGGAAGGTGTAATGATATTCATAAAGTGATATTTCCACTCTGAGGCCAAACATTGTATTCAGTGCTGTGTGACCCGGGCAGTGAGCCGCTGAATGAGGTATAATTTCTTTCTATTGTTACACTCCTTCCACCGTCTGCGTTCACGAGGCCTCCTCCAAAGGCCGTCTGCGGGAACTGAAGAGGCATTTTGCATTTTTCTACTCGACTGAGGCTCCCTTTGTGACTAAAAGCACTTTGTAGTCCGGAGCAAACATGGGGACGCGTCCTCCGTCGCTTCACACACACGCTCAGACACACACACAGCAGCAGGATGCACAGGTGAATAGACTCTCTGAGACCTGGTTCTTATTAAAAGTTTAACATCTGAACCAAAGCTTTGTCCTCGGGGCATTTGTGTGTGTGTGTGTGTGTGTGTGTGTGTGTGTGTGTGTGTGTGTGTTTTTCTGTTGGGATTCACTGACAAAGCCCTGTTCACCTTTTATATCCTTTTCATAAAAGATCTTGTCTTCATCTTCCCTTCCCTGTGTGTGTGTGTGTGTGTGTGTGTGTGTGTGTGTGTGTGTTTGTGGTATTAGAAAACTGTTGGTTTACTGAGTAAACACAAGTAGGACTTCATTAATGTCAAAATATTTAAACTAAAAACACTATTTAAGCGGCACGTTGGGCCGCCGGCGGTAGCGATTCTAAAGAGCGAGGCATTGATTCCACTGATTAACACAATATCAACCTGAGAGGAGGAATTCATTAGTCAAATCAAACCTGTCTGTGGCTGGTGAGAAAAGCTGCAGACGCCCACTCTCGCTGATACATAAACATGGGCCAGACTGAAACTAAACTGCAGGTACATCCTAGAACTGAACTCTATATGGGATTTTAGTTTGAACACATCTCTTTCACACATAAAAAATATATATATATATTAAATTGCAGTTACCTTAAAACCACTATCATAACATCTGTCTACAGCGAGTTGAGTTTCACCCTGTGCAACCTAAAAACTGTCTTGTGGTTTTCAGATCTGGGAAAAAATGTAAATAACTGCCATTGCAATTTCCACCATAGTACAATATAATAAAATAAACACATGTGATTTACTAACTCAAAAAAGTATATCTAATGTTAAGTTACTATTTAAACATACAAGGAACCTGATTCCCTGTGAAACCCACCCATGAAGTTGACAGTACAGGAGACGGAGGGCACTTTAATCTAAAGTTAATGGACAAGAGAGCACCGAGGATGAAGACTCAACACTTTATATTCTCTCGCTCCATCGGCTGTAAAACACTAACAGCATCTATGGCAACCAGCAGCCTGGCAACAAGCACCCGACTGCACAGACCTGCACACTCACAAATACACACAACTACTCACACAGCCCATATAAGACGCCCTGAGTGACTCCGCTGCCAGAAAGACAATTATTGTCTCTAATTAGAGCATCTCTGATCGGACTGCAGCAGCTCTCTGCCTCCTCCTCCTCTGTTGCTCCTGTTCACTCCTGGATTGTACCGGAGGAGCTCCTCTGTCATTTCTAACTGTAGCTGCATGACAGTGAGGAAAAAAACATATGAACGTGAAAGAGCAGACAAGCAGCTACGTCTTCACTTAAAATGCCACCAAAATTTACATAAAGCAGTTTTTATTGTTACATTTCACTGTCCAACAGAAAGCCTGTAGCTCATGATTTCAGCTGTATTGTTCACTTTCAGATATGTGTTTTACAATCACCAAATGTTCTTTTCCTTGACGTTTTCCTGTTGGAAAGACTTGAGTAGTCATTAGACAGTAGGCTGAAGCTGCGATTCTGGGCGGATGTTGGACTTGAAAACCTGGTTAAACAACAGTAAGGTGAGCTTTAGATATCCTCCAAACGTTTATTAGACATCGCTTATTACAGTTGTTATACCTGCAATAAGCTTCTTAATTAGGTATCTTAGCATTTTAAAAGTATATATTATAATAATTACCAAAACCAGATATCCCGTCTCCTGTCATCACATATTACGCCCCCGGCTGGCCACTAGGTCCCAAACCAAGTCCTGGCTGACTTCCTGACTTCATCCTGATTGGCTGAGCTTGTCAGTGCAAACAGAAACCTACTGACTTCAGCTTTAACATCAAACCTGTGACCAGTGAGCCGCGATGCTAAAATCTTACCTAAAGTAAGTTTGCTGAACACTTGGATGGGTCAGATCAGAGTACCGTCTTCAGTTCTTCTCCTGCTCGGCTGTAATGGGACGGGGCCTCTCTCTGTCTGAGTGATTGGTTCAGTAATGTAGGCAGAGTGCTGTGGTGGCAGGGTAATTGGCCGTGATTTAAAAACTCTCTGACGGTTTAAGTGGGAATGCAGTTTGGCAAATTAATGGTTCTTAATCGAACGCGTGTGAATGGTTTAATATGGCGGAAAAAGACTCCACCGGGCGCTTTAATAGAGAGCAGAGAGACTTTGAACTCTTATTTAAACCAAAACCACTTATAGTTGCGGTATAGATGAGTGTTCAAACCAAAAACTTCACGAGTCCTTACTGTGTTTTCTGGTATTTAATTTATGTTTGTTTATTTACCTTCAAATGATAAGTTGTCACCTTCTGTGAGGTTCAACTTCCATAAGCCTGTCAGACATGAAGACTCCAGATCCATGAGGTACTTTTTTCTTTCAGTCCGTCTCCTTTTTCCAAGTGTTTTCTTTAGTTCTGTGTGTTGACCTGCAGTATACAGCAGTATACTGTACATAGCTGATGTTTTTAAAATAACATCAATATCAGTGTTGATTAACGTACGTTGAACATGTAAATAATCAATGATGAAAGTTACTTTATTCATAATAAAGTGAGAAAATAAAGGAAGATGGCTTTGCAGTTGCATTGAAGGAGAGCAAACATGCAAACAGCCACTTCTTCAATCATTTCGATCACTGATGGGAAGGTTAAACATTTGAAGGGTCTTGTTTTGTGTCACAGATAGGAAAACAGGATTTGAGACTTGATTAACTGTCTTCTCCTGCCCCCAGAGAGTCCTCGCTGCATTAAAGTTGATATTACTGTGGTTTCAGTTGTTATCCTTGCAGGGTCATGTAGGGGAGAGAAGTTGTGAGGCTGGTTCTTTCGTGGTTCTTTCAGGTCCTGAAACATAGAAAAAATGTGTACGCCGATATAAAAACGCAAGTGTACTTTAGAAATACCCCATGTGAGTTTCTGCTCGCAGACTCATGTGCAGCTTCGGTCGTACCGGAGTCTCTTCAGGCAGCGAGAGAGTAGATGTTTCTCTTTGATTACCTGAGAAGGTAATTATGGTTGTGCAGTGGAGAGAGAAACGGGTGAGAGACAGAAGCTCCTTGACCTCAGACCCTCCGTCTCTCTGTTCTGCTTGAGGGAAGACGCTGGGAAATTAGAATAACCAAGACAGGAGCAGCGGATGGACTTAATGATCAGCAGATTAAACACACTCGCACACACACACCTGACTGTGATGCTTCTATTTTACAAGGGCTAACTTGAAACCCTCAGACCGGTTCATTAGCCCTGTCTTTCTGAATAGAAGCTTTGAACAAGACATTTTATGGTGCATTATATCCTTGTGTCCTCTTTCTCTTTCTTTCTTTCTTTTACTTTCTGTTTTTTGTTCTTTCTGCCTTTATTTCTGGGTCTTTCTCTGTTCCTTCTTCGCTCTTCTTCGTCCCTCCCGTCCTAACCTGGGCCCCTTTGAGTGAATTTCACAAATCATATTTTCACTAACACCAATCGCAAAACATTTTAGCAAATGCATTTCAGTCTTGTTATTTGGGTTTCAGCACAACAATCCTGCAGATTAACTATCACACCAGCAGGGCAGCATGACAGTGTGGATCTGCAGAGCAAACGTCTGTGCTAAGTGCTGTTAGTGTGGGCGTCATGTTTTGAGGATACATATGTTGGCAAGTGTTGTCAAATAGAGTAACGCTTGCCTTGGAGTATCGACTCTTATTCTTATGGAACTTTTTTGATATTTGTAATGGCATGACTTGCCGATTGCGTCACTCAATAAATTACATTTGCTGTTAATTTACTAAGTAACTGCAATGAAACAAAGGCCAAGAAAACGTCATATCTGTAACTTTCACAAATGTAACCAACACATTTTTAGACGTCCAATGTGAATTTTTTTTTTGTATGTGACACAGTGGGAGAAACACAGAGATCGATTCAGCCAATATACAAAAATACAGTAAGAAAACAAATAGTATCATCTGCTTCCCCATGAAGTTTACACATCAGTGTGAAACAGGGCGATTTCAAGGTGTAAATTATGGGACGTCATTTCAAGAAATATCCACAACTGTGCCGTTTTCTGTGCCCTGAACAGCGTTTGAAAATCAAAGATGGTTCTAGTGTTTTTGTCTCTCACTCAGTGGATAGTCCCACTGTGTGTGTTTGTGTGTGTGTGTGTGTGTGTGTGTGTGTGTGATTCTGCCTGCATGTGGAGATGAAGAGCAGATAAAGAGTGCAACTGTGCAGACTAGTGGAAAAGTCTCCAGGGGCGAAAAGCCACTACAATCAACCAAACGGAGATGACATTAACCCCCCACAGGGAGAGAGTGTGTGGGTGTGTGTGTGTGTGTGTGTGTGTGTGTGTTAGTGTATGTTTTCTGATCAAGTTAAACCGCCATCATCCATTGCTTTTTGCATCATTAGCTCAAAAAACAGAGAGAACCGTGTTTTTTTGTACGCCATGTGTGTCTGTGTGTTTATCCGTATGTTTGTGTGTGTGTGTGTGTGTGTGTGTTTGTGTGTGTGTGTGTGTTGATGTATCTGATGGAGTTTTCAGACAAATGCTCTTTTAATCAAACACTTGAGTTTCTTCTTTCTTTAATTATGTGAGACTTAATGATGCATGGAGCTTTGTTGTCTTCATTAAAACAAACGCTCTTCCTCCCTCTCTCCCTCTCTGAAGTTGCACTATTCAAACTTTTTACCAGACGTTTAATAAAGAGGTGTGGAGAAAGAGGAGGGAAAGAAGGAAAATGAATGCTTTTGTCCAGTGATTGACATGTCCACAGTGGAGCCGTGAATCAATCACTGTAAGTTTTATATTTTCAGAACTCATGATGAGTCCATGTACTGTAGGTATGCACTGTGCAGCGCTGGAAGAAGAAGGACTCAAATCCTCAAAGTAAAATGGCAAAGAAAGAAGAAACAAATAAAGCAAAGGCAGAAAAAGAATAAGAAAAAAGAGACAGAAGATAGGAAAGAACAAAATATGATACTGACGATATTTTGTGAACTTATCCTTTATATGTTGAAGTATATTCTTTATCTGTTAACCAACCAGTAGCTCCAGTCATTACTTTTCTACTTCACTTTCTTCATTCATGTAGATTTCCCTATGAGGGTGAACATGTAAATCTCATAGATAGAAATATAGATATAAACATTTAAATGAGACACATACAAAGAAACCCTGACCTGGACTACAGTTTCCAGGCAGAACAAAATGAACTGGACAGAACGATATTAGAGGAAGGAGAGCAGAGAGGTTACTTGAGGAAAAAGTTGTCAGAGGAAGAGAGAGAGGACCGAAATGCAGAGAGAGTAATTGTGTGATAGAGGTGTAGACAAGACTACCTGCCAGTGTGATTAATGAGATAGTGAAACAGCTCGAGCCTCCACATGAAAGGACCCTCGGGAGAAAGTTTCTATTAAGTGTCAATAGCACTTTTTAAAGACTTTAAACATGCATATCACATTGAAAAAAAAGGTTATCCAACGGAGTAATGCTCGGTAGTTTTTTAGCCTATTTGAATTGGTAAAAGTGATTCATCATCCTGTTAAAATGGGGCCATAAAGGAAGCAAATATCCACAGGGTTTACATGGTTTCTCACCCTGCTGTAATATTCAGGCTCTTGAATGAGATGTGAACATTTATCACCCAGCAAAGTATTAAATGTTTGTTTTTTGTTTCTTTAAGCCAAGCAATGTTCATTCTAAATCAAATGCAGTTTTTGATCTATAAAGGAACCATAGTCAGGTGTGTCTTAGGGGGTAAACTCAGCTAAACATGTTAAAATGAAGTATTCCCTATTTCATATACTTACAAAATGTGTTTGACTTTGGCATTTGTAAAGGTTACACTTAATAAT
The DNA here is from genome assembly GCA_031216445.1 of Lateolabrax maculatus. NCBI lineage: Eukaryota > Metazoa > Chordata > Actinopteri > Acropomatiformes > Lateolabracidae > Lateolabrax > Lateolabrax maculatus. The sequence goes on from CM062209.1 coordinate 2,407,422, forward strand.
TGAATCCAAACATGGTCTGGATGATATTGTCTCCAGGGAAACAAAAGGAAAATGCTTTGTAATGTTATTAAAGGTTGTAATTTACCAATTTTTCATTCACCACTATGTTACTGAAAGGGTTAACATCAGTTGTTTAAGAGGAGGAATGTAAATGCAATTTTTTAAATCTTTAAACAATGCAAAGGAATACAACAAATGAAAAATAATAAAGATAAAAAATAAAGAAGAACAGAAAAACACATTGCATAAAAGCAAGTCTATAAAAGGATGATTTGAGTAAGAGGGACATAGAAGAGATTTAAAAAAAAAATGGATGGTCAAAATCGTACAGCAGAGGCTAAAATATCCTGACTTTTAGTTCCTTTTATGGGTCAAACTCCCAAAACACTCAGCTCCTCCTGAACCACAGGATTAACAGCCCGAAACGTGACTTGTAAAGTGACTTTGACATATAAAATTAGTAGACTGCCACTTTAAAATAAATAAACACCCCTGCAACAAAACAAAGAGCACGCCACTCCTCTGATGAGGATGTTTCCCCGTCTCTCTTCCTCCTCCTGTCTCCGGTGTGACCTGTTTGTTAACAAGCGGCCGCCTCTCATTAAACAGCACTAATCTAACTTTTAATGAAGCTGCCGGCGGGATTAAGTGGGCAGTAGCACACGTTTGCCCGCACATGCACAGAAACACTGAGAGAGACAGTCTGAGATGGAAAACAGTCTCATTAGTCTCATAGTTAGTGTCGTGGTTACTGTCAGCGGCGTTTCTGTGAACACGCTCTGACATCATTAGGTGTTGGGGTTGTTGGAGGCCGACCTTTCGGTTATGAAGCCAGCAAAGTTTTCACATCCTGGACGTTTGCTTTGTGTTTGGTTTCCATTTATAGATCCAGTACACATGACCACGGAAACTTAAAAAAACTGCCTTTATTCACAGTAAGAACAAAAGATTATGATATAACTTTTATGATATGATTTCTTTTGTAACTTTCTTTTTTTTGTTTTTAGCATCCCTGAAATGTTTTAGACATTGGATGCTAATTCTTCTAATGGAAAAGATTTGTTTCCACTTCTGCAAATGTTATGGACTTGGGAAATATCTACAAGAATCCATCAAGGCCTCCAGTTCCACTGCATGTTTTTCAGGTTTCACACCAAGGAAGTAAAAAACCTCCATATAAACTAAAGAATCTTTAAATAAAAGCACTTCCTGTTGTCTTCTTGTACAGTGAACAGACCAATAGAGAAACACACCTCTATTTAAACATTGTGATAGACTTTGATATCAACAGGTTTCGACAGTGTTGCCATAGGATGTACGTCATGGGGGTGATTTACATTAGTTGGAATATGCACAGCCGCACGTGGAGTGGGAATATTGTCTTTTTCAAACAACAAAGCTTATCCACACATGTACTGTGCATCTATTTAAAGCTTCATTTTCTCATGGTTAAGAGCAGTGTTTCATATCACCTTGTTGATAGAAAGATTCATCATATTGTCACACATCCAGTTACTGTTGGCTTTCTGTAGAAGTGTTTGATAAATTTCATAATCCGTTTTCAACATGTGAAAATGCATTTAACACATCCTCAGAGGTCACACTCAGGTGTAGCAAACCACTTGTTTATGTGATGCAGAAGGCATTTTATCTGCAAACTATTTTACTTTTTCATTTCACTAAAAAAACGCCTGCCCACACTGTTGATCCAGCCTAAGGTCAAAGGTAACTGCTGCACACCTCCGTTCCCCCTCTGTATCTCAGGGCTGAGGCACCGCTGCATCGTGGTTGGCTGACAGATAGGAGGCACGGGCAGCAGCAGCTGTCGGCGCTCCGCCGCAGATGTAAATAACCGTCTGACACCGTAAGCGCACATTCGTTTGGCTTGTACACGCTCGTAGAGAAAAACCTCCCACGGTACCGGAGACGCTCTCCCGCGCTTGTCTGCCATCTGCTTATGTACACGTGGAGGGGAGGGAGGGCGAGAAAGAGAGGAGGATGGAGAGGAGGTGAACAGGTGGAAAGGAAGTCTATTCAGCACAGGTGGTAGCTTAGTCAGAGAGAATGAAGATGAAGAGGAGGAAGAGGTAATGTGTATAGTCAACTTACCCATCAAAACAAATGAGCTTATGGCAAAGATTTGTGTAAGAGACTAAATACAACATAATACACATTTAAATTAATGTTTTAAAATCATTTAGTTTTAATCAGTTAACTTGATTCAGAAAGGAGCCCCACAAAGCAACATGTTACCTATACAGCTCCAAAAAAACGACACGACGGCACGACAAAGCTTGTGGAAACTTCATCATTTGAGCCACGTGGGCTTTGAGCAAAACGAGTTCCATTATTGGGTTCTCCCTTCGGGACTATGGAGTCCTGAACTGGCCTAACAGTCTGGTGTTGTTGGAGACTAAAAGCTAGCGTATCTCGGGCCTTTGCAGCATCGATTTAGAGCATTTATTTTCTTTCTGTTTAAGGTAGGGTCTGCAATTTCTTAAAAAATCTACGAAACATTTTTTAGTTATATTTGTTGAAGTTCTCTGTACATCCCGACAGTAATCGATAAATCAAATGCTCTGACAAAAAAAAGAAAAAGCTCAGTGGCTGTCGCAGGCCTGTAATACGTCCAGCCAATCAGAATGAAATGACTTTTCAAAATCCTGATTTTGTTTTAATTAAAGATCTTGCTTTTGTAAAAGAAAAAAAAAACACTGTAGTTTCTGAAATGACATCAGATCCAAAGTGCACTTTCTGTCGGTAACTTCATGAAACTCTTGACAGATGAAAGTGTCCCATTTCAATTATCACCCTGACTTGACCTCTTCTCAGGACTGTGTGGGCGTGTGGAGACTCTGTTTGATTGACATCTCCCTGATTCTCCCGTTAGCCTTCCTGAACCTTTTAGGGCGGGACCAATTAGATCCTCATTATTCTAACTACCATACACATCTTGGCCACCTCACATTATCCCCAGCAGAGCTCCAGACAACTTCAACCTGAGCAGAGGTCTAATCAGACAGAAGTCAAAACCCTTATCACAAAAAAAGTACAGAAATGTGACACAATCATTTAGTTTGCAAAGTAACTCACGGCTTTAACACCAAACATGGCTGACACCTACTCTGCACAGAGAAGCTGTATATCTGTTACTTAAGATCACTTAGCTGCATCTTGCACCAGTTTTTCTTCTATCTTTTGTGCACCACATGTGTGTTATTGTAGAACACAAGCAAACTTCATCAGGATGAAAAATAATAAAAGCTTCAGTCAATACTCTGAAGACAGATTATTCCTTTTTGTATGCTTTTCTTCTATATGAGCATGTATTCAGCAAGAGATGTAATTTTTTGTCAACGATGAATATCTTGTTTTTGGAAGAGGCTCATTCATTTCCACCTCCCGTCATCGAGTGAGTCGGGGAACAGACTCTGATGTGTGCCTTCCAACAATCTGGTCCCCTGCTGTCTATTCATCTCTAGTAATTTCCTCACCTCACTAAGTTCATAATTATAAGTCTGCGCAGCCGTTATTAGTGCTTCAAAACAAACAACAGAGCCCCTGCAGCTGAGAAGCCAGCCATGACAGCCTAAATACTGTTCCTTCCCTTTTATTAGCTAGCTTATTAACATTTTAGCCATCAGGGCTTTCAAGATCCAAGCTGCCACACAGAAATGATGAAATTTAATATCCAAAAGATTATTCAAAGTAAGTTTGACATTGTTATTATGAAACGAATGTGCAGACTTTGATAGCAAAATGAGATATGCAGCTTTTAAACGTTTGACATGGACTCCTGCAGAGTAATTTTTGTTTTGAATGATGAAAGATAAAAGACTAGACTAAGACTAAGCACGCTTTCTCTGATAAAATGTATTTTAGGATGTGTGTCATCTGTACGGCAAACAGAACACATTGTGCCAATCCAGTAAATGTACTGTTACACCTTTGGCAGGAATGAGAGTTTCCATAGACGCTGTAGGATTTTCAAACACTGTTCACTGCAGATCTGGACACATTCACTGTCTTGTTAATGGATGCTGTTAATTACATCTAAAACCTGCCAAACACAAATGAGATAAATGACGGACAAGTAAAGAGATCAGAAGTAAACATTAGTGAAGATTAACGTTGATTAGAGGAGGGTGGTGGAGCTGGACGAGCTTCATCTTTTCCCCCAGAGGGAATCTGTTCATGGGATCCAAAAAAAAAACAGTCTGACTGTTGCAGAATGGAAGGAATTGGATATCACAAGCAATTAAACAGTAAAGCTTCGACATAAGACTGTAGTTTCAGAGCAGAATGTGCAGTGAAAACATGCTTTTCTATATTTATTTATATCACCAACAGGACATAAGTTTCTGAAAGTACATATTACATAGTTACTCTCTCTGTTATGATCTTACAGAAGTTGTGGAAGTCACAAACTGCAGCCCCCTCCTCCTCCTTAATTACAACACACACACACACACACACACACATACACAGCAGACGGGCAGATGTCCAGAGCGGTGATGGTAATGACCTCACATGAGTTCTGGTTAAGATTCAGGGCAGACCTCCTTACAAACACTATTGGATTAAGTGGGGTGACGTCACAAAAACACACACAGACACACATACGCACACACTTTGTCTCACACATGCACACAGTTGAGCCCACACCAGGACGGAGACTCTCAAGAACAAGACGGACAAAAAGGCCGACCTTCTGTTTAAAAACTGCCCACCCAGACTCTCACAAAACCAGGAACTCCAGCAGTGAGACCACAGAGGACTGAGACTCGGACCGTCACCTGCTGTGAAAACCCAAATCCTGTAAATACACTTTGTGGCTGCATTGCTCCCTTTAAGAATAGTATGACTTACTTTTGTATTTTTTCCTTTACACATGGGTGAACTAATGGATGAATAATCATTTCATCAGATACATAAAGTCATAGAAACACAGATACCCTCAGTCGCTGGTCAACCAACGCCACAATGTGGGACCACCCAGCTCTTTACTGGTGATCTCTGTGACCTCATCACATCACATCTCGTCTGAGCTCGTTGCCTCTCCCATGGTCACCACTCCGCCCCGCCAGCTATTAGTTAAAGGAGCTTTAGGTTGTGAGCAGTGGGCCATATGTATGTGTGTGAGTGTACAGGTTGGCGTGTGCCTGCAGCTAGAAGTGCACGTGTGGACGAGGGACACGTGACCGCTTCCTCGCTGCTGATTCTTTGTGAAACGTCTCACTGGGCGCGGCGAGGCGAGACTGAAGAGGCGTGGTTTGTGACCCATGCTTCATTATCTGTCTTGTAACGGGGCTACGGTGGGTGGCGAGCTGTGACGGACACTCTGCAGGACCAATCCCCCCCCCCCCCCCCGCCCCATCGCTGGCAGCCAGACGGAGCAGACAGGTCGTAAACAGCGGTGGAGGAGTCTGAGGGGAGTGACTGGCCCATATCTTGTCTGGTCAGGATGTGTGAGGTGGATCTATGGGTCTACTTACTCACAGTGCCTAAGGTGGCAAGGTGGCGGGTCGGAGAGTGGAGTTTATCACGAGGAAAATGCTTAGCCAGAGGTATAAGACAAAGCCTGTTAAAGAAGAGAGAGTAAGAAGCAGCACAAAGGAAAACTTTATCCAACACTATAACTGCAAGAGCGTACAATGTTCATTCTATGAATTTTAAAACGAATGAGAACTATGCATCTACTAAATGCACCCTTGTTTTCGACCTTGTAACATGTTTCGGTTAATATTTTAAATAGTTTATCCAGGACCCATGCAGGAACACTTTCTGCTTTAGTTTTTCTGTTAAAAAAACACAAAGTTTGGAAATAAAAACTTAGAAATGCCTTCAAGCTGCAAGGCAATCAGTCATTTCCTTATAAAGTTGATATGGCAAAAAAGTTAGCAACCAGCTGCTTGAATACACACGCAGAGCTTCACTTGCATTCATTCAATATTCACTTTCATTTAACTTCTGGTTTAGTCTTCTCCAAGTCCTGAGAACAGAATGTGGAACCTGTTTTACATAAGCGATTTGTGAGCACTGTTTCCATGCAGAGACAATAAATGTTGGCGGCGTTACGTTTCACATCAGACTGTGGCTTGCAAATTGGAGATAAACATGCAAGTTCCACAAGGCTCTCGGGAGCCCATGCATGGGTGGCAAGTGTGGGGTTTGTTTGGACAGTGGAATAACTTAAAATGACCCAGAGGAAAGTGTCTCATTTTGTAAAACAAACGCCCTGGCTCTCAATCTGCTATATGTTACGCTGTCTTCACTAACTAGTTGCTGACTGTGTCTTCTGGCCGCTGCTGAACAGGTAGCTCACAGTCTGTTTATCAGAGCTCTGGCACTGAAGGAACGCAGAAAGAAACAGCCGCCTGCTGCTGCTTGAAATGAGGTTAATGGAGGTGTATATGGGCCAGAAACCATAACAATGAGGTTAAAAGGTCTGAAGAACTGCAGAGTTGGTTATTGTTCTCTGTGTCAAGTGATACGTCTCACATAATACTGTCACTTGATCCATTGTTAATATATAAAATATCTTATTTCTACGGCTTGAGCCAGTCATATGGATCGCTCTGGAGCACACTGATAAATAACCGTGTTTGTCATTCTTGGTGTGAGGCCTTGTTGCATTACTGCAGTGGTCCCATCATACAGTGCTTTCAGGTTCCTTGGCGGAGTTGAGACATTGTGCTGGATGTGTGTGTTTGCCTGTGTGCACCTGTGACGGAGAGGGACAGGACACGGCGAGGAAGGAAGGTGATTGCAGCTGAGTGGAGAGCCGACATCTGCTCCGCTCTGTCTGGAGAGACACTCTGCAGCTTCTCAAGAGGACCCACTCCTCCCGTGCCAATCAAAACCAAGAGCAAATCCTCTTCCTGAGTCAATTGCCCAATCACGCGGAAGGACAACAGCTCCTCGTCGGTCAATTACCCAATCCCGGAGAATACTTGTTCTTCCTGTGTTAATTTTTTCAGTCATCAGGAAGGACAGCTGCTCTTCCCCGCTCAATTTCTCAGTGGAAGGCAGGTGTGACTGTGACTGTGCTTTTTGAGACACAACGCCAATGAAGACATGAGATTTTCTCTTCCACTCGCAGCAAATTAACCAGCCAAGGCATACAGATTGAGACAGTTGGCTAGTGGCTAGAGCAGAGGACATGTGGGCATGGTCGGCAAGCCCATCAGACCCAAATAATTAGAAGTGTGAGCATAAAAAGCTTCCAGTGTTTCATTCATGTATAGGTCATGTGAGGTGCTATACAAATAACGCTCTGGTAATAAGTGATAATAATTCAAACTAATTGTCTCTATTTTTGCAGATACTAGCTGAAAAATACCCTTTTTCTTAAATGGAGGTAACAATAAATGAGGTCCTCTGGGGGTGAGGACACTTCAGAACATATTTCCTTGAGTACAAAGTCAAATAAAACGTGAAGAAGAGCTGCTGACTATATTGCAGATTAGTACATCCATTGAATTAATAACAAATTAACCATTAAAGGGGAAATATTTTATCATAAAATGGCAGTTTGAAGTTATAATTGAGTTTTTGTTTGTCCAATTTTCAAATGTTCTCATTATTCAAAATGTTTACTGCTAAATAATGTGTTGCATGACAATGGAAAGTCGATTAAAAAAAAAAAAAAAAAACTTTACAAAATCCATTTTCACATCTGATGCTCCTGTCAGCAAGATGACAGTGTTATCCAGTGCCTTTCAAAATCATTACAGTCAATCAACCAAAACCATCAATCAAAAACTTATTTTGTGCAAGTAGGCAGGTACATAGGTAGACAGGCAGGTAGGCCTGATTGTTTTTTTGTTTTTGTGTGTCAGATAATTTGATGTATTGATTGCTGTCGGGATGTAAAGAGAATCTCAACAAATACAACAAATAAATGCTTCTGAAATAAATTGCCTACCTTTAAGGTTAGAGAAAGATTGCAGACATGGTTTAAAGGAACTCATTTTACAACTTTTACAAGAGGTTTTGCAGCACTATAACAAGACTGCAAGTGGTTGCTTGTCAGGAAACAATAATTATGCTGCAGGTCATTTTAAGTGTTTGATCAAATAACCAATGCTGTCATTCTTTCTGGTGAGTTCAGTCCCTGGAAAAATCATGTCTGGCAATATTTCATCAAGGCTCATAAAAACAGCAGTGGCAGGTGATTTTATTGTTGAAAACAAGTGACTCAATAGTTTGAATGTATTTTAGAAAACGCTGTATCGAGGTCCCTTCCATTCTGTATAAGCTAAGGTACTTTGATCTGTCAAAATTAAAGGCTTTGATCAAAACAGAAAATAGCATAATGTGAGAAAATGGGTTATTTTTCATGCTGGAATGGTGAGGTGTAGAAGAGGGAGTTCCAACAATGGGTTTGATATTAGTTAACGTCAGGCCTTGAGTAAGATGAATGGAAGTGCATTAGCGCTGTGTTTATTAATGGTTTGGAACAAAGGAGCTGAAAAATTGCTATGCAGCATAAAATTTGGGTTTTTATTTCCCTCCTCAGCACAGAGATGTACTTTATCTCTGGAAGGGCCAGTGAGGAATTTTGTAAACATATTCGTTGGAGTTTTATGCATTTACATATTTAAAAAGGTATACATAGAAAATAAGCATATTTTGTATTTATTGGCTGATCACAATTACAAATGCATTAATAATTTATTGCTCTACATTATGAGATGAGAGACAGAGTATATCTAGATTTTGTGAATTTAGTTTTTACTATTCGCTCTTTTACTTAAAGACATCAATTAATTTGTCAGTTTAAGCCTCCAATCTTTTTCAGATTGGTCAGATGAAGGTTTTTTCAGCCTTTTAGAAACCTGTGTCTGCAAAAAAGGTATTAATTAATTAATTTATTAATACAATGAAAGGTTGTCTGGGAATCACGGGACAAAAACTTCCTGTACCCTTTAGGTGCAGAACCATTTACATTGAAAAACAGTGCTTTGTCCAAAAAACAAATCAAACTACACTAACTCTCAGTCGTATTTCATCTTTTTGTCGGATCCACAGCAGCTCACTGCTCCAACTTTCTCCCTCGCCTCCTCCTTCCCACTCTTTGCTCCCCCCTCCACTTTCTCTTCCAGCTTTCCAGAAGACACAATGTTTTGTCTCCACGCAGCACTTTGTCGCCTATATGTCTCTGTTTATCCACAGTTCAGGCAGCATACGTATCTCCACCACCATCATCTCCTCGCTGCCTCCCCTCCCCTCCCCCCTCTGTTCCCCCATCAAACATCTCCCTTCACCCCGTTTCTACCCCGGCACATATAGAACTTTGGCTCTGGTACTTTTCTTTTCCCCTCCTCCCATTCCTCTTCCTCTTTTTCTTCTTTCAAGAGCAACATAGAAGATTTCTTTCTGTGTTTGAACTCTGTGTGATGTGGAATAGCGTTTCCTTATCACAGTGTGAATCTATCATCTTCTCTCTCACTGTTTTTCTTTACTCTGCCTTGCCAGCTACTCTGGCTCGCAACATCCACTCTGAGAGCCCTTACCCCTGTTTGACTTGTCGAATAGTAAGCAGTCAATACTCTCTCACACACACACACACACACACACACACACACACACACACTCGAAGGGTTTCTCAGAGGAGTGAAGCTTTGTTTCAGTGGTACTTTACCTTTAGATGCCAGTCTGAGTCTTGTGTGCTTTCTCAGTCCTATTTCCTCAGTATCTCAGTCTCACTGTCACTGTAGCACTCCTCAGACCCAAAGCAGTGGAACAAATCCTACACTGAGAGTCAATCCAGTAACCTCCCAGTTAAAAGAACATTAATTATCAGTGTGTCTGATACATATCAACCCTGTCCCCTAGAAATGATTAAATTGTAATTATACAAAGTGCAGGACTATGACACCGGAGTCCAGCGTTCGCGTCCTGATTCCTGTATGTGGTGAGGTTATAAAAGCACTTTGGTTAAGGTCAGGGAAAACTCATGATTTTGGTTAAATGTTAATAATGGAAATGTTAATATGTCTCTGTCGCTGCTGACTTTTTCTGTATAAAAACAGACCATGAGCTTCCCTAACCTTAACAAGTGCTGCTAGTGCTTAAACATAACCATAAAAAAGTTGAAGAATTCTGTAGTCACTATGAGTAACACAGTATAGTGATAGTGTATTGCAAGATTGCAAATGAAATATGTTGTCAGTGAACATTTCACTGATACGTTCAGTGTTAACATTTTTGTAGCTTGCCAGGTACATTATTTAACAACATTTCCTTATATGTTAATAGAAACTTCAAGTGCAGATATATGTTAAAAAGGTGTTTTTGGTTCATTTGTTTTTTAAATAATGCCTACAGAAACCTTTTTGTTTCACAGGTTGCATATCTAAAGATAAATCTACATATGGAAAAGAACATTGTTTAGAAATGTCTGAAATCTAATATGAACAATCAGATATCCCTTGCAACCTTCTTGAAACCATGGATGTTAAGAATTAGTAAATGCTATAAAAGTTTTAAAAAAACACCGGTATCAACAGTGCAATGTGTCAACACTGATTAGATTTTAAGACAGAATGATTTTGATATTGTGCAGTAATGTGGAGATATTGTTAACTCATTAGTCAACACAATCTGCATCACAAATTGCTGTCCTTACATCTGAGGGTATCAATCAATAGCTCCCATATTGTTAGTGTAGTTCTTCAAAGGCTGTACAATTTTCTTACACCAGCTCATAGTCACGATGTAACCCAACTATGAGAATCAAAACATGGCTAACTGGGAAGAAATCTGAAGTTTGTATTTATTAAAACAAAATCAGGGGACTTTACTGTGTCTTTAAATTAGAGATCAAGAGATTTGAAAAGGAAATCTGAGCAAGAAGAAAGTGAACAAAGACCACTGGTTTCACACAAACATTAAGTTTATGAGCGGCTAAAGCAGGCAGGTTGGAAATCTATTCAATCAAGGTTTTATTCACCATCCATTGTTTTGGGGAGCGGAGCGAATCAATAATTTTGTGATTGTTACAGCCCTGAGGGATGGAAGATAGGAATCTGCTCAGATAATGAGCCGCTACTCAAAGCTGCAGGGCAACAAATTACAACAACACACACACACACACACACACACACACAGATGCACTGCTGAACTGAACACAAAGGGAGCGTTATGAGGACACCTGATGTGCAGGCGTTCCTTTAGATGCTTTCATCTCATCATCAGCCGACATTTCACCTGGAAACATCATTGAGGAGGGATCCTCATTAATAATGCTGTCAAGCTACTAAAAAACAACAAGTAAACGAACAATAATAATGAATTTAAAGGGTAAAAAGACTCTAAGCATTAATTAACAGGATAAATAAATCATGTAAAAGAAAGTAATTCCATCTCATTTATATTTGAGTTTGTATGAAATGTGTCATCGTCTTTCTTTTTTGGTTCGATTTCTTCTAAATGTTGTTATCTGAACTCTCATAATACATTTTCTTATCATTTACAGTATATTTTATATATTTATTTTTCATTTTCTTGCCCTTTTTCTTTTTACGATTGGTTGAAATCACGACTATGCTGCTTGTACAATATGTTTAGAATTTGAGGGGGAAAAATACACATGACCCCTGTACTTCTGCTCTGGGGCTGTTTTTACTAGTTTGAGTTTGGACCCTTAGTTCAAAATAAGGAAAATCCTAATACTACAGCATAAAACTATATTTTAGACAATGCACTTGCGAGTTTGTGGAAACAGTCCCTGGAAGGCCTTTTTCTGTTTTCACATGATGGTTTTCCCAGTTTGGTGTGGAAGGACTTGACCTCAACCCCATCCAACATTTTTGGAATAAACTGTAACGCCGACTTCTTGGCTTTTATAATCTGAATCTGGTTGTCTGAGTAACAGTGCTATGGACACAGTAAAACAAACCATTTCAGACTAAAACAGTCAGTATACAGACCAGTACAGTATATGGACCATGTGAATGCTCACAAACATAGTCTCCCTTTGTCACAAACACACGCCATTTCAACACATTCTCACACACTCTCTTGCATACATTACACACACACACCTACGCAGATGCACGATCAGCTCTTGTTGCATTGGTCTGATGGGGCCGACTCTCTAATGCTCTATCCTGTATACTTAAGCTGTATGGCAATCTGCAATAGTGCTGTGCTGGCTTGTTTATTGGCAAAACCGTTGGCTTCTCTCACTCTGCTCTTGAATTCCTCCCTTCTCTCTCTCTCTCCTTCACTTTCACACTGTCTTTCAACCTCTCTCTCTCCCTCTGTCTCTCCCAGAATATTTGTTTATCCCAACATTATTGACTTCTCCCACTCTGCCAGCTTTCCCTCTTGGACGCCGATAGCTCAGCCAAAGACGCCTCTGGTTTTTCATTTCCACAGCTGGCACGCTGCACTGAGAGGAGGCCCAGCAGGATCAGCGCTATGCCTAGATGTCTGAATTAGTCAGCCTGACACGCACACGCGCACGCACACACACAGCTTTATGTCGGCGGGCCCCGGATAGTTATCGATCAGAGATTGATTGACCGGCTCCTTGTTAAAAAGATCTCGAGATGAGGCCTGCAGGCTGGCCGGTGAAGTTGCTGACTCCTCCATCGCGCACAAACGCGGTGTTAGTTTACACGCACACACAAACACACGCGCTCAGTTGATGAGTTGTATATATTGGCGAGCTGAGGCCATTGTTAATGAGATGGGGCCTTGTTGTGTTGAATAGTGCCGGGCTCTGCAGCTTTACACCCAGGTTTCACTGGTGCCCAGAGAGAAGGAAGGAGGGATGGACAAATGAAAAGAGAGAGAGACAGATGGTGAGGAAAGAGGTGGAGAGAGATGATGATGCATGATTAAACAAAAAGAAAAAATAATTCTAATCAACTGACACAGGAAGATATTTTGTTCAAATGTCATGTAAGGGCCTCTGCTTAGGTTGCAATAACCCCCCACTGGTCAACATGCATTGTTAAAGGTGTATGCCAACATTTTGGGAAACGTGCCAGTTTGTTTGTTGGATGAAATAAATTAATTGAATATCCTCTCACATAAATGTATTTAAAACACACTTAAAATTCCATCAGTTATTGTAATTTTAGTGTAGTTGATGGGAATCTGCTTGGGCGAGACAGCAAAAACAACAGGAGAAACCTCAGGAAGTAACATGACCACACTGAAGACTTAAAGCACATGGCAACAACATAAAATTAGAGTTATAACACATTTAAAATAAATAAATTAAACACAGTCAAACAAATATATTGGTGTCCTGATTCTAATACCTCTGAGCTTTTTAAAATAATGAAGCAAATTTAAAAAGATGGTGACCCCAAGTTGTATGTTTATGTGTTTAACAGGTTAAGAAATGAGGCACTGCACTATTTACTGACCAACACCTGTGCCTGGTCTCTGTGAATTCAGTCGTCATTGTGAAGCCGACAGCTTGGCCCATTTTGCTTACTCTGACTCTGTCTGCATGTGTCGGTGACTAGTGTGCTTTCTAACAAGATGCAACATGTACATGAGACAATTTTGGAACAGCTGGAAGTGTATTTTTCCATTTTTTGGTGCAGGCCAGCAGTACACCTGCTTTGTCTCTGGAACAATGTCTCCACTGAATGCACAGAAATCATATTCATTAATGTAACAAATGACATTGTATGCTGAGATTTGATTAAAGACAGCAAACAAATGCATTTCCCAAACAGTCGAAATTTCTTAATAGATGCATATCCTAACCTTCAAAACATCACCAGAGACTCAGCTGTGCATCAGACTGCAAGACGCTGTGGAGTCAAGCTACAAACACAGCTTTGAAAGTGGTTCAATCTGCAGGAAAATCCTTAGGAAACTCGTGACCCTGAGTTTTATGTCTCAACTTTCTTAATGTACAGAGACAAGGTCAGTAAGAGATAAGAAGGAGAAGCAAAAGCTGGAGTTTGTGATAAGTTTTAAATTCAGTAATCAGGTCATCAGAAATCAGTGAGCTCCTAACAGCGAAAGTCTCGCACTTTTAGCAAGTACGTGCAGGAAATTGTCACTGTGAGTGTTTCATTAAACACTGGTTTAACACAGGACGCACATCACGCTGGTTCATCCCTTGTATACATCATTTGATTTAGCATTCGTAACCACATCTATGACACCTCCACTGAGTTTATCGTGTCGACCCGTTCATCTCCATGCAGGAACCACAGAGTAGTTTCAAAGTGAATAAAATTCTATTTGACAGCAAGTTAGGCCAGAATGATTAAACATCTCCTCGCATCACTACATTATGAAGATGTAATGATCTCATTAACAAAAGGTTCGCCTGCGTGGTTGTCGGCCCACCAAAACCCAATCAGAGCCGTTCTCCTTGACCTCAGGGCCGACAGCCTCGGCCGACATATCCCGGCTGGGGTCGCTCTGTCGACGCAATCTAATTGGACACAGGGCAGGAAGTGGCAGTCAGCTGGCCTGTCAGCTGTGGAGTTTAATTGGTAGATAGGACGGGTGCCAGCCAGCCAACCAGAGAGGTCAGCAGTAATGATTATGCGCGGCGTCGCTGGTGCAGGTGGGAATTGATGAACGTTAATCTGATATTTGATTAGTTTGTGGAGGGGAGGGGCGGGCGATCAGAAGCTAACATAAACTACTACACACGGCACTCGACATCCACATAAACACTAGCACAGTTACTCACACTCGTGCCACGCACACACACACACACACACACACACACACACACACAATGGAGCCCCTCTAGGGGCCGGGTAGACAGATGGGAGGTTGATGCTAATGGGACACACGACTAAATGGACTAAATGGACGGAATAAACACTGTTCCCAAGGAAACTGAAGGACTGTGTGTGTGTGTGTGAGAGAGAGAGAGAGAGAGAGAGAGAGAGAGAGAGAGTGTGTGTGTGAGAAACAACAAAAAGAGAGACAGGCAGTGCATGTACAGTGTATGTTTGCATAGTCTGCGATCGGGGCCTGGCAGGGTTTCAGACTGGTGTGCTCATTGTGGAATGTGTGAGTGTGAGTGTGTGTGGGTGTGTGTGTGTGTGTGTGTGTGTGTTGGTGTGAGACTGTGGTCAGAGGGATGTACGGTTGTTTAAATCTTGTAAATCAGGCTGTCAAGACGATAATAAGAACCACCTACAGTTTTTCTCCACTGGCAGACACATTTGTACACACACACACCTACACACACATTCAAGAGCCTGATCTCATGAAAAGTTCCTACGTGGAGACAAAAATAAATTCCTTTTTTTTTCACTGCTATATTACATCCA
This sequence comes from Lateolabrax maculatus, assembly GCA_031216445.1. Taxonomy (NCBI): domain Eukaryota; kingdom Metazoa; phylum Chordata; class Actinopteri; order Acropomatiformes; family Lateolabracidae; genus Lateolabrax; species Lateolabrax maculatus. Next base: position 2,422,697 of record CM062209.1, read on the forward strand.
CTTTGGCAACCTGCTGCGATACAACCACGGCAGTTTCTTTTTTACATCAAGGTAGATCAAGCCAAGTCAAATTTAATTATACAGCCCAAACTGGAAAATTTTGGCTTAAAAAATAATGAAACCCTAAAGAAGAATTTAGCTGAACTTTATATATGTTACTCGCCCTAACCTTTACCAGATCCAAACCCACCTGAAAGGGCAACACACACACACACACACCATCTGCATGTGGTTGAGTTGATGCAGCTTACACCAGACATGCATACAGACCAACAGTGTGTAGTAGTCAATGTAGGCAGGAGCGAATGTGATGGAAACACCAGACAGCACAGCACAAGTTTCTGTAGGACACAAAACATTTGCTTGTCAGCAGTGTTTGAAAATGAGCTAATGGTTCTTATTTCAGTTTATAATCTTAATACTAAAAGTGACGTTTGTTTTTCGTCGACATGCTCGTGTTTCCAAACGTCAAAACAAACTATTCAAACTAGATTTTAATAATATTTGTCAGATGTGCTCCGAGTTTAAAAAATCAAGAACATTTTACCTTTTGCATACACAATTCTGTGTTCTTCGTGGGAACCAGAAGAATAGTGTGCAGCAAACACACACACACACACACACACACGCACACACACACTAATTCTATCCCCACTTGTGAAACTTTAAGTGTAACTTGAGAGTCAGATGTACGTTCCAGGTACAGCAGATTAACTCCAGCTGCTGGACTCGTATCAGTCGTTTGAAGAAACGGGACGGAGAGACGAGCTGAGGACACAAACACACACAGCCCAGTTTTGTGTGTGTGTGTGTGTGTGTGTGTGTGTGTGTGTGTGTGTGTGTGTGTGTGTGTGTGTGTGTGTGTTGGCCTGTGGAAAATGGGAATGGATGATGGCTGTCTGAGCAGGCCAATGATGAGGGCTAATGTGATAGGATATAATGGATGATCCCTGAAAACGGTCCACTTTTCAATCCTTCCATCTCTCTCTCTCTCTCTCTCTCTCTCTCTCTCTCTCTCTCTCTCTCTCCTCTCTCTCTCTCTCTCTCTCTCTCTCTCTCTCTCTCTCTCTCCTCTGTGTCTTTATGTCTCTCGCCCTCTGTCTGTTAGCGGGTGGTGATTTAGTGGACCAGGTCACCACACTGCTTAACACTGCGGTCACTACATTTGAGGAATAGAGGAACGGACAGGGAGAGAGAGAGAGGAGAGAGAGAGAGAGAGACCTTTCATCAGCCTATATTTTCTCGTGATGTGACACTTCAGTAAACCCTTCAGAAACCTCCGTCTCTATTCGTTGAATGTTTAGTCTGGCCAAATTCACGTAAATTATTCAGATTTAGATAAATCCACCAAAATAGCTTCACAGTTACAATTTAATGCTCCATTTTCACAGGTTTTTGTGTACATCAGTGTCAGACTTTGCTTTTTATTAGCTGTGACAGGCTTAAAGGATATGTTCAGATATGTTGAAGTCCATTTTAACACGGTTGTTACATGAATTATGTACATTAGAAGAGTTATTGGTCTGTAGGTATTCCTCCTCTCAACATGTTTTGCTGTTTTGAGAAACACTTGAAGGTATTCTTTAGAATATAGACACCCAGATTACGTTTGCGTGTAACAATACTGAAGAAAACATCAGTTCTGTTCATGTTCACTTAAAGATAAACTGATTACTACTGTGTGCAGAAATGCAATGGAATTTTAACCTTTATTGCAATTTTACAATCTGTAGTACAGTCGCATATATGGAGAAAGAGCCATGTTCTAAAATTGTAGGTTTATTGTATTTCAGTCCTGTGATTTTACTCCAGCAGACATGGTAGAAAACTCATTTTCTGGCAGCAATGGAAAGAGAACTATCTGCCTCAGTCTTGTTTTTGAAAATGTTCAGGCTATCAAACTGTACATGTATGAGCATTTCACAGTTTTGTTTCTCACAAACCCCAATGATTTGGCCTATTTTTGTTCTATTTGATCTGGAATATGTCCCTCTGCGATGTCTTCTCTCCCTCTCTTTCTTGTCCCAGCCCAAGTGTTAGCAGTAATTGCCAGGCAGTAAGCTGTGAATGGGACTTATTGGTCATAATACAAGAGTGTGTCCGCCTTGTTGAGAGTAACAGCTACAAGCCACACAATCTATAAGCCTTTTCTGTCTCTCTTTGTCTCTCTGGCCCTCTCTAATTAGCTCTCCAAATCAATGGGAATTTATTCTGCCAGCATGCCAGGATGTGTCGAAGATGTTCTGCAGCGATCAGATTGCCTGGCTCACTCAGGCTGTGGCTGTAACATCCCGCCTCCATCTGTTGTAGCTGTTTTTAGGGATGGCTTAAAGGCCAGTTTCCTGATCAGACTGAAGTTTAAGACACAACACCCCAACCTTGATAATCCAGCTCTTACAAAGTCCTGCAGTACATATATATGTCTCCAATCACTTATCACGTTTTGCAAAGACCTTGAAGGGACGGTGGTCTTGCAAATTTTAGACCATTTACTACAAATCACATATACTTCACCTCAAAGCTGACTATTTTGTAAAGCATGCAGTTGTGTTTTTGTTTTGTCGATGCATTTTTCCTCCCATTTCAGGAAGTTATTAGTTTCCATTCATGTCCATATGGGAAAGTTCCCTTCAAACTTGCTCAAATGTAATACATCACAGTGAAGATCGAGTCTGCATTAGTTTTTGTTTTAGTTTTATTCATCTTTCAAATCACCTGCACTAACCTGCATTGTCACGTACTGTTAATGTAACACTGACAAATGTGATGTGATGCATTTCACAATTAAAGGAAATTCCTAAAGTCTCTTTTATTGATGTTCATATTGTACAGAAATGAAAGGCTGGAATGGTAGAAAAACAAAGCTCACAACATGTCGCTCAGTTAGCTTGGATTCACAGTATTACAGTAGCTTCCAACTGCATAATCCACTTCTCTGCTACCCATCTATATGTTCAGTATGTAGACTGTTGCTTTGCCAATAAATGGTTTTTGCCAAGATTGTTTGGAAAATACCAAACACACTGGACAGCAGAGGAGTGGATTATGCCGTAGAAGTGGTTTCAGCCATTGAGTTGTCCTGCTGTTCCAATGGTGACTTTGGGTCACTTTCTTTGGAATCTATTATAACTTCTGTAAGTCACCTTACAGGAAAACAGACAATTTGTTGGTTGTATTCGTTTAAGCAGAGCTATATCCCGAACTTTGTCTTGCAGCCACGACTGAACAAGATCCTCAAGTGCTTTGTCCATTCCCGGGATGGTGTGTTTGAGCTGGTGTGGAGTGGTGGATTCTGTCAGATGAGTGCCCTTGTTTACTCTGCTCAGATCCCACTCTCCACATTCAGCCACGAGACAAATGTCGCCTGGAAACTCCGCAAACATGCCGGAAATTAGATTTGTTATCACCTCTCGATTTTGGCCTCACTGGCATACAAATTCAAGAGGCAGAAGTGTGTGTGTGTGATTCTCAGTATTGGTTTGTCTGCCTGTGCACACACCTGTTTGTCTGCACACATCCAACAGACAAATGTGGCTTTTTTTTTTCAAGTGTTTTTATGATGTAAATCAACGAGTGCACCCGTGTGTGTCCTTTGTAAAGCAGCTGCATTGTATCAAACAAGCAGACCAGCGGTGTCTCTGCGGACACTGAGTCTGAATTGATTCATTCTTTCTTCAATGGAGGTAATATCATATTTTATGCCAAGAGGCAAAGCTGCAAATCCTATCTGTCTCCAGTCACAGCGCCGAGCTTCAAAAGCCACATAATGACGGAATAATTGAATACTTATCAGTATTAATCATGGTTCCATGAATACGCGTGTGTGTGTATATTATTATTATTAATCTAGATGCGTATCATGCATTTCTTTCAAAGTGTGTGTGTCCTGGCATCTCTCTTGGTGTATGTATCTAAAGTATTTTTCATTGTGTAGATACAACTTTCTTGAAACAGAAATAAAGTCATTTCAATACTGTCCACACGATTATATGTGAACCAAATTAATGTTTAATGAGGTGAGATGGTGTATAAAAGTGGCCGAGGTGAGGCCAAGCATCAGACTTCCACACGGGATGAAGCTTTGAAACATAGTTATTTTGCATTGAAAAGAGCCAGTTCAGGCATCTGCTGTATGTGCCTCTTGGATGCCTCGCTATGAAAGTATTCTAGACATGTCCAACTAGGAGGAGAGACTCAAGGGCAGAACCAGAGAACACTGTAGGGATTACATATCCCGTCTGACCTGGGAACGCCTGGGAAATATATGCGATTTGTGTCCAGAGGGAAGGTCTCTGCCTGCTGGATTTGTTTTTAGCAATCTTATCACCAGTATTAGAAGCAAGAGCATCAGGCGATTGCCAGCTTATCTATCACTTTACCAATGTCATGGTTTCACTTTCACTTTAACATGTAGATCATCATTATATCCTCCGTCCATCCGTCTGTAATCTGCTTATCCTGTGCAGGGTCGAGGTCTTCACATTCACACTCATATTTACACCTATGGGCAATTTTGAGTTTTCAATTCACCTTATATGCATATTTTTGAAGTGTGGGAGAAAACTGGAGCCTGTCTCTGTAAAGTCGAGAGAGTCCAGCTAGCTGGTGGTTTCAAAACAAAACAAAAAGGACCTGATGTAAGACAAAGTACAGGAGATGATTGTGCACATATTGTGGGCAGTGATCGGAGCCCAGATTAAAACATCAGGTTCCTTAAACTTCCTTAAACAGGATATGATGTTTACATGCATGGGACACGAGCAGGACACTCAGAAACCCAAATCAAAACCAGAGTACTGGTATACATGTACATGTACTTGTCTACGATTCCACTTCTTCTATAAGGACCATGAAATCATACCACTCTCTCCATTTCAACACAGACTGCTCTAAAAGGGAAAACAACTCACTTTCAGATGAGATACTACATGTTTCTCCTTCAGCTGGGACAGTCCAACTAACCTTTTGTGCCCATGAACATTTCCCTCCAAAAATTGAGATCCAAAAAAACTGAGACTGTAATTTGTTATGTCTAACGTAGGTATAGCCCTGTCCTTTTGCAGAATCACATAATGCTTGACCGGATTTTACATTAAAATAAGATTTTGCCTTTTACTTTTGGTGCTGAACCATAAAATGTACTGTCACAGTCACTACTTTTGTGGCACCCAGCAGACACCTTTTTCAACAGGGATCCATATTGCAGTCTTCATGGGACATTGGGCGACACAGTGCCAAGTAACCATCAGTCCCTGCAGGGTCAACAGGGATATCTGGGTTGAAGATTTTCTAAGGAATTTAATTGAAAAATCAGTTTTTATTGGCAGCCATTGTATCACCGTTATGGCGATTTTTTTTAAACTTATACTGGTGCTCATCCAGGGACATTGTTAAACATTAAAATCAGATTTAACACTTCTTGTGAAACAGTGGATTTCGGCAGTGGATTTGAGAACAGTCAGTAAGAGTTATACGACCTGTCCAGAAATGGTTGTTTCTCTCGTATCTCTGATTAAAACATTAATCAGACCTAAACCTGCAGCCTTCTGTGGCATTGATTAAGCCATCTAGTTAGGTTACAGATGGACTGGAGGAACATGGACGCTGATGTTGCATTACATCTACAGGGGAAACAGGGGCAGTAATGTTGGATGAGAAATGTGTTGTTCAGTAAGTTCACATCAGCAATTTCTGCAGTGTGTTTGAGTCGGGTGTGTTTTCTATGTTTATTTGTTCTTGTTTGTTTGTGTGCATCTACCTCACATTACTCCTTTTTTATTCCCTATGCTGATGTTATTCTGCTCTGCAGCCTCAATAAGGTTTCCTTTTTTCAACAGATTTGTGGACATCATAAATGTTTATGACTTAAGTATGTGGACATGTGCACTTTGTAGCCATCTGTGATTGTTGAACATGTCATCCCTAAACTATGGGCGTTAATCTGCTGCTATTGCAGCCTCCACTCTTCTGGTGTCAGGCTTTCCAAAGGGTGTCCCAGTGTGTCCGCATACATTTGTCATATAACGTCTATAATTGAAAGCGTTTTTGTATAGAAAATGAAAAAACACATGCTGCTCCATTCTAAGGGTTTTTCTGTACATATTTATAGCAATGTAGTGCCACAGAATATGGGATACATGCTGCCACATTATTCCCCCACAATTATCTACCAACATACAAACAAACATACACACTGACATATATAGAAATGCTCGCAGATGTGTTGACATGACGTTAGTTTTGACCTTTCAGAGTTGATGTGGAGTTTAATTGCAGTCATAGTAACAGTGAGCCACTCGCCGTGTTGTGAAACCCGTCATTTGCACAGGAGTGCATCCGAAATCAGCAAACAACACATTACGCAGATATTTCCAATACGTGAACCAGACTGGCAATTTGAGCTTGCAGGTGCTACTTTGGTTGAGCTGCGTTCTGTGAAGCATAATTCGGCATGTGATTGGGTTCATTGTTGCAGCACTCTCATTTTTCTCCTGGCTGTTTATGCTGTCTGTCTGTCCAGCTGAGATGGCTGGATGGATGCATGAATGGGCGTTTGGATGTTGAGCCTCCCCTGAGGCTAGATAAACACAGGGGTATTCAACATGGAGTGGAAGCACGGACAGATACGGTCTTCCTGTGATGCTGTTTGAATTTCAGGCATCTGGCTAAATTCCCTTAAACTGGAAAACAAAAATATCAATGCTCTCCATCCATCAGACACATACGTACGTGTTGCCCTGTCTCAACTCCCCCCCCCCCTCCTTTTGTCATCCAGTTGGTGGTGTCTAGCGTGGCACTGCTTGTTTACAGCACAGCAGAGTTAATTAGCCATTTTATGGCTGATTTACAGCCTGACAGGCAGACAGAGAACATGGCCGCTGCCTTGTCCTTGTTGCTCACTCAAGGACTTGTCAAAGGGGGCATTAGACACACAACGCATGCATGAGCACACAGACAAGTGATCCGTTTGACCAAAATGAGCATTTGCATTTGTATATATGTTACATGCACAGTCCATATGTACACTCAACATGATTAGACACACAGTTGCATATTCAGTAAACTCTAAAACTTAACACAGTGCTGAATATTACTCCCACTTTTTATGTCCGAACATAATTCCACCGTCTCGACTGATTTGTCAGGTTGCAATACACGTGCACACAAATGTGACCCAGCTCACCTTGGCCAGTTTGTTTAATCTCAACAACACAGGAGCAGTGGCTTTAGGGAAGAAAGAGCTGAGAGAACACCTCATATGACACAAACTCACACATGAACGCACCCAAACAATGTATAACAACAGGCTCGGATATGTATACAGTACAGCCACCTATGTAAGTAATTGTAGTTATATACTGCATGCTGATCCAAAATTAACAATAAAGGTGAACATTGTGTTTTTCACTTTGTTTCTTTCTTTGTTTGACTTACAGTAAATGCTTTCTACATAAAATGTCAAAGCAGTTAGCAAAGTACAGACTGTACTTCTCAGAATAACAAAAGCATCAGTTTGTTCTGCTTTGAAATAATCTTACATGTAATCTTCTTTCTTTGAAAAGCAAAGACAGAAGTGATGTGATTATTACTGTTTCTATACCGCTGTGAAACCTCTCAGGGAAGAGGTTGGGAGGGATGTTCGGGTGTCGTCCAGTCCGTCCTCTCACCTAAACTAAACCTTAAAGTGTAGGTTTACATTTCTTCATGTCCTCACATGAAGAATATATGTAGGCTACATTAAAAACACTGTTGGTCACAGTTATTCCAGAGACAGAGTTGATAAAATGTGAACCTATCCTTTAACCATAGTGGCAGATTAGAAAGCAGTAATATGAATACTTTTCGAAATGGTCAAATGATATTTGGAAGGCACTGACAAACAATAGTGTCCTGCCTGTAGGGGTACCAGATAAAAAATGGAAGGCATCTTTTTTGTTGTTTAATCTGCTTTGTATTCAGGCTTTTTACCAATCTATGTGAATTACATGCAATTTTAAGTATTTTTCACCGCTTTTTTAGTCAATTTTACCTTGTAGAAACGATGAATTAACCTATGATCTCTTTGTAAATGTACTCTAACAATACAGAAACACATGATGCACTTGCAAAGGTCTAAAAATATCTAAAGGGGATATCTTACCTCACACCTACCTTCTCACCTCGGCTCTTACAAATCTAAACTGACATCAGCAGGAGGCTCAGAGCGATGCCAGCGAGCACACGCCGTCATCCGACCGTCAGTGTAGCGGCGACAGCTAACCAGAGAAGACATCAGGTTAGGCGGCACGGCGGCGCGCTGACGTAGCTACAGGTGTAGTATTCATTGGTGCTTAAAGAGTCTGACACTGGCAGGCGAGCAGCCGGCGGCGCCGAGCACAACACCTGACAGCTGGTTAATGTCAATGTGCAGCCTGTGAGTGCAGGTAGAGGTAACACAGTGTGGAGGCCGGTCACATTTAGGATGGGTTTGCCTCTCTTTACCTCCTTATGTCTTTTTTTGTTTTTGCTTCTTTTTTCTGTAGTTGTGCTCTTTGTTTTCTTTCTTTCTATGATTCTTTTTCTGTTTTTCTTCTTTCCAGTTTCAAATTTTCTTAAATGCCTCTTACGTCCTTCTTGTGCTCCTTTTTCTTGGTGCTGTTTTTATGCTTTTTATATTTTAAATTCATCTCTATGTCATCAAAGGCTTAATGGGATAACTGATAGCAGAATGACAAGAAACATAAGAAAAGAAAAGCAGGATTCTCACACATCACGTTACAGTTGCGTCTTCGACTGCTCATTTTTATTTAGTTTTTTAAAATGTTCTTATCGCTCTGCCTAACTGTGTTGTATTTTCCAACACGGATACATAAAAGTTAATTTCATGTCATTCATCTTTGTGAAAAACCATCTCAAACAAACCGAAGTTTATCTCTCCTGTAAGGGCACGGTCTACAGCCCAGATTCTCCATCTGCCTTCCCGGCATTGGTTTCACCGATCAGAGATATGTATGCGTGTGTGTGTGTGTGTGTGTGTGTGTGTGTGTGTGTGTGTGGCGGACGCCGCACCAGGCAGATTTTCCACCGAAACAACAAGCAACATACTGATAATTAGAGCTTGGTGCATAATCGGCCAGAAATGAGTTTGTTTTGCGTGAAACAGGTGGCCACCCCCAAGCTAAATGTAGAAACAAAACCCCATTAACATGTCTGTAGTGAAGTGGAAAAGGCTGGGAAACAGGGCTTTTGATGGAGAGAGAGAAGAGTAGATGAGGGTGCAGTGAGCATGTTGTTTTTCCACCATTCTGTTCAGGCATAGATACACACAGACGTTTCTTATCTCCGGTGATGTTTGTGCGTGTCTTTGTTTTACTTTGTGTGGGAGTCTCGTGAGTGTGTGTTTGTGTATGTATGTTCTCAGTGTGTTTTTTTTATACTGTATATCTGTGTTTATGTTTTCATTCGGGGTGTTTGGACCTCATGCTGATAAAGGCCTCGCCGCCTGCCTTTGTTCATCTGACATTTCCTCATTAATGGAGTTTGCCCGCCCTCTTCCTCCTCCCCTCTGACTCCCACCGTCCCCTCACCACCTGCCATTCCCCACTCCTCATCGCCTTCCTCCTGCGCGTCTATCAGCCTCTCTGCTTTGATCTCTCCTCCTCACTTTTACCCATCCCTCCTCCTTTTATCTGTTTCTTTTTTCTCCTTCTGTCCTGCTCTTTATTTCTCTCTTTACTTTTTTCCTGCTCCGTTACCTTCTCCAATTTCTAAAGCCCATCACTCTTCAACTGTCTTTTCTCCTGACATGCTTTTGACCCTCCTTTTCTTCTTAATCACACATGGTTATCGGTTTGAAAAGCAAGCACATGTACCATTTGGTTGCTGGGTAAAATCTACAGTCCAGATGGTTGGAGGGGAGAAATTGAGCAACATTCAGTAACTCCTGTTAAGATCCCATTGAGCAGAGGAACTTAAAGTTAAACTAACTAAAACTGAGTTAAAACATGGTACTCGGTCAATTTCACCCCCAATTAACATGATAAATTAAAAGTTTTTTCTTTTTCTCCGTCTCGCTCTACAGCAGCTGATGAGAGAGCGACAGCAGATGGCCAGCCGTCCCTTTGCTTCGGTTGCCGTGGCGTTGGAGGCGGGTGGTGACCAAGAGGAGCTGCTACAGGTCAGCTAACAAACACAAACACAACCAGACAAGAGACACGTAAACACACGAGGGGAAGTCATGGTGATGCGTTGAGGAAAACCCACACACCACACAGTCATTGAAGGCAGCGTGTTCACTGGCATATCCAGAGCTTCTGGAACAGTGGCAGCACACACACACACACACACACAGACGCACGGTGATACCCTCTGACCTTCTGCCATGACTGGTGTCACGGCCCTGCTGTGGGGGTGTGCAGATACACAACAGGATGCTGACGCTGTAAACAAACGTACAAGTTGCATTCATTGGGCTTTGGGAAAAGTGAAATTTAAGGTAAAGTATCTTATTTCAAACACACTCGAGTTTTGTTTTTATTTTTATGTTTTTTTGACCAATTTGTGTGACCTCTCAGAATCAAGTTGTGTGGAGCTACGCTAAGAATTATGTCTGGTCACCAAACCTCTTGTACTAAATGAAGAAGGTAGAAGTTTCCCTGCCTTAACAGGAAAGTCTAAAGGCAAAAAAAAGGTGATACATTGAAAAGTAAAGAGCACTGGGAACCATGGAGAACAGGCTGTTGTGATTGGGGGTGAATGGAGTGGCGGGGGGGGGGGTTGTGAATCGTCGAAACGGCAGAGGTTCATAAAGACAGTTTGACATCATCTGGTTTGCTTGGAAAGCCCACAGCCGTCCCACAGTGCAGTGCACGGCCGAGCCAACGTCGACCCTTGTCAATTCAGAAAGAATGGCGGCGGCTATCCCATTGTTTCCTGATTAGACACTAACAAACACAGAGTGCTGCGGTGGGTACAGACCAGCCACATCAGCTGACTGCTAGTGTTCAGCACATGCACAAACAAACAGAGAATCCTCAAGCTGAACTGAGGGTACTGAATCATCAGCGTCACCGACCAGAACAGCAGGTTTTTGCCGTGGAGCTCCCCTGAGGCCTGGACCACGAAGCAGGTTCAGCATATCCAGGGTGTCTCTTCGTTATCTGGCTCCACTCAACAAACACGATCTCGCTAAGCGGTCACACTAAGGTGGTTATGAACTTGGTAAATCACCCCAGGGTTTCCCAATCTAACTGTGAGCACGTTCACATAGACGGGGCGCTGTTTACAGCATGTGACCAATCAAAAACATGGACAAGAGCAAACTATAATATTACAGAAATACAAAGAAGTTAAGCAGATAATCCAGGCTGAAAGCAACACAGCTGCAGCTGCCAAAAGCAGGAAGGACGTCTGGCAAGAAATCACCGACTGCGTGAAAGTGTAAAGTTAACAGACTGATAATATCTCCGCCCATGCTTCGGACATGAGTAACTCTATATTAGAACTAGTATAATTAGGCTACATGTATTCCATTAAATTAATGTGTTGCTTAGATATATTGTTATGGCGTGTATGACAATGTTATATGTAATTCTTTCAGCTGCAGCCCTGGTCTTTCAAATGGATTTGGGAGCAAATAAAAAATAAATATAAAAATATAATTCACAGCAGTAAGTAGGTTTACTTTTGAGTACAAGTGGAAGCCTTTAGTGCTTCAGTCAGTCTATTGTCGGATAATATCTGTTTAAAAAAAGCACAATGAAATGGCTCTAAAATAGTTGCATCCAACAGGAAAAAATTAAATAAGAAGACAGGAGGGAGCTGCCCTCTGCCATAATGTAAAGTAACACAATACAATGCTGCAGTCTGCAACATACGGCTCAAGAAGCTGATGGAGATCAGTCATTCCCTCCTACCAGAATCCATGTCTCTCATACAAATTGCCAAAGGGCTTTACTGGTCTCCGAACACTCTCACCTCCTCAGAGACCCTCCTACGATCCGTGCACCGAGCTCCACTGGACCACTGATTGGTGAGTGGGCGGTGATTTCACAAGTGTTGATCCTTTTATCTTGAACATAACCTGCTCCTGAGCCTGAGACGACCTGACCAGGAACAAAGGATCTTGGCTCGCACAAGTAGTGACTGACGAAGTGAGGACAGGTGAGGCTAACAAGGAACAAGTGCAGACAATTACAAAGGTGGGAAAACACACAAAGGCAGGAAGTGAAGTGAGAGAAACGAGAGGAAGAGACTGCTACAAAAAAAAGTGTCTTTTCATGATGTTGGAGGTGTGGAGGTCTGCAAAAAAACAACAACAGGATGACATTAAACTTTCTTTAGGAACCTCTGCGAAGCAGGTGCAGACAAACACAGCTCACCTCAACAAACATCCACACCACGCCTCGGGAGGCTCTGACGTCAGCGAAGGTTGGGAGGCTGAGGGGGGAGAGTGCAGCTGGTTTCAATCGCCCACTTCTCACTTAGCTGTTCTGTGTGAGAACAGGGCTCCCTCTGTGACTCTCCAACATGCTGGCACCTCACCTTCACCCACCAGCCCTGAAGGGTCCTCGTGAGGCCGTGTGGCCGGTGCAGGGTGGGCCCTGAGAGAGGCAGCTGGCCCCGCTGCTCATATCAGCCTCACGAACACAGAGCACATGCTGCAACATGACAGAGGTACATTCAGGGGAAACGGTAGCCACCAAATCAGATGTGCCCTCCTCCTGAGGGGCAGTTGTTGAAACGGCGGTGTCACCTCTGTTGCGAGACGCCTGTTCTCAATGACATACGCGTGCAGCATTTAGATAAAGAGAGGAGGAGGAGGGATGCTTTGTGAATAGCAAGCAGGGCCTGTGTCCAGTGAGATGTTGGGACATGGAGATGGTTTGTTGGTGGGTCAAGGAGGCTTATTGGTTAGTTTAACTGTTGGGTTTATGGATGGAGGAGGACTATTTTTTACGTTTTGAGTGTGAGCCGAATTGTTGAACTTTAATATGGATCTAAATATGGATGTTGCTGGAGGTTACCTAGTAAAATACCAATGTGTCATCTACTTTAGGTAACATACTGTAACATTTTATAGTTATAAGTTGTTTAATGACAGATAACTGAAATCTTCAACACAAGGCCTATGAAACAGCTAAATGGAATATACTCGTTTGTCTGACCTTGCCTTGAAGTAACTCATTTTAACGTATTAATAATCCTTATAGAAGCAATGCATTATGGGAGGTGAACTATTACCCCTGAGCCATCTCACCCACCCCTCTGAAGCCACAGTGGAGCCCAGTGACAGATGCTGCAGGAGATTTTGTACCAGAGGTCAACCAGTCAGAGTGAAAGCCAAGAGGACAACCGCCCTCATTTATCAAAGCATGTGCAAACAAATGTGCAGAACAAACACCACTGAGCCTCCAGGCACCGATAGACTTGAACATTTCCTAATTTTGTATTGCAGAATTTTACAACATTCAGCATTTTCAAGTGTGATATTCAAAGAACTTCATTTTAGATGCAGAATTAGATTAACGCAATGAACTTTAACATCCCCTCTGCATTAAACTAATAACACACTACAACAATATTAATGCTGGCTGCCTAACACTGTGTACCCATGTGGAAATCCATCTGATTCAAATAACTGCTGTATCACAATCTTTTACTCAGCTGACTCAGTTGGAATAGGTTCCCCTCCTTTTTTTCAGAGGATATATTGATTTAAATGTTCATGGTGTGAGAAAAGATTACATTTTGGATCCTGGGTATCATAATGTTGTTATGCAGCTGAAATGTCTTTTCTTTACAGATATGCGATGCAAATTTATAAATTTCCTACACAACCGTAGCAGAGTAACAATAACTCAATCATTGCATTCACATAACTAATTACTGTTTCTCTCTTTAGTGTAAAGCTCATCTCAAGCCTTCAATAGTCTTTTAATTTAACGATACTATCAGATATTGTGTAAAACATATTTTGACGTCTTCTCTGTTACCTGCCAACCCAAAGTCCACCTCCACGTATCTTCCGTCTCTGTTCGAGGTTTCATGTCCTCACACAGTCTGAGCTGAAGGTTATAGAGACAATGGTATGGAAGGCTATCAGCACACGATGCTTAATTAGTTTTAGCTCTGTTTTGACCAGGTTGGACTCGGCTCAGTTCAGCTCGGTTCATGTGCCCGTGGAAACCTCAGGAGTACCTTCCCTTATCTCCGCTTCAGCCTGGTTTCCATTTCATTCTTGAAGGTGAGAGACAATAGAGCAGAACGCTATCTTCACACTGAGGTTAATGACACAACATCTGGTTCATAGTCAAGCATGCAGCTTAGCATAATTGTGTAATGAATGAGGGAAAGGGAACATTTCCATGCTGCCCCGCTATTTTATGTAGTCGCGCTTACGCGGAGCAACAGAGTATGGTTAAACAAATAGAGCCATCATCACCCCATTTCATGCCATGTTTAGACAGCGAGCAAGTAACACAACACCTGTTGTTTCCAGCCTCACACGGTGATTTGGTCTGTACAGGAGGGACGGGAAGCTGTGTGAATTAGATGATGAAGATGTAATTGCGTGGAAAGGAGTGTGCTGCGATTTGATTGAGGATTATTGCTTCAAAAAGGGCAACGTTTTGCTTTTTAAATATTCATTATATTTGTGTTATTTATTTCTGTTTATAATTTAAATTTTCTATTACACATATATTCCATCTTCCATCACATATCTCCTTTCAACATAATAAACCGCAAAATGGGGAAAAGCCGTTTCTTCCCATTTTCCTCCTTTTCTTCCTTATTTTTTATCTCCTGTTAAAATAAATACATTTCCAAACAATTTCCACATTTACATCTAAAGAAACAATGTTTCTTTAGATGTAAGGTATATTGTTACATTAAATATACATATACATATATAAATATACCCAGGAGAATATTTTCAATATTATTTTACTTTCTAAAATGTGAAAGTGGTTTTCAAATAGATCCGAACTTTGCCTTTCAAGGCATATGTTATTATTACAATTATAGGTTATATATATATATATATATATATATATATATATATATATATATATATATATATATATTATTACAAGGCATAGGTTATTTCATATAATGAGTCATTTTAACCCAAGCACCGTTGTTCGTCAGTTTTCTTTCAGTCCAAGGTAATCAGTAACTCTGCTCGTAATCTACTCACATTAATTCAAATAGAACGCAATGAATCAAATGACATTGAAATGTAATAGGTTTACAAGTATCAGAAATACCATTATTTGCCAGGAGCAGTGATGGACTGGGATCAATAACCAGCCCCACACCAGCCCCACCCACACGTTAACATAAAACGCTTGAGATAAAACCATACAGACGACTGTAATCGCTGCAGTCGCTGACGTATGCAGACAACGATTTAACACAATCTGAGAGCTTGGTGCCACGACATGATACGCTCCACTAAAGGCACATTCAGCACAAATACATCGGCTCAACATTAAGGCACAGTACATTAAAAAAAACATCAGCTCCACCGAATCATGAAAAGAGCAATGCACAGCCACAGTATATAATATTAAATAAATGTGTCTTGCTTTCATGTGTCAATCACATCGTCAGAGTGCAGATTCATTGGAAACTCTTTCTCCGTCGCCATTTCCCTGTGACATTCTGCTTTTCAAGGCTTTTTTGCTTGTTTTGTTGCCCGACACACACCCCGATTACCCCCCGATGACATTAAAACGCAGGCAAATTAGTGTTAAATAAACACAATTTCTAGTCGACATGGTTGTCCTGTACTGCGCAGCCAGAATCTGACTCATGATTCATGTCCTCTCTAACCACATTTTGTCGCCATGTGGATAAATACTGTATCTTTTTGCTCAGTAGAAGACGACACCATCCCCTGAGCTTCCCTCTTGAGTTTCCTTTCAGACGCTGCAGTCTGCAGCATCTCTGCTCAAACCACAAAGTCTTTTCCTCTTCGTCCCTGTAAGAACAAACTTTGATTTAAGGATCCATCACAATGCTATGTATAAATTCATGTGGACGTGTGGTGTGCTTAAGACACATAAAGGATGAGCTTAAAATGCTCTCCAGGTGGTTTTTCCTTCAAAGACATATTTTCTGTCCTCTGAAGACTTGCAATTATAGGTACTGTTGGAACAAGAGCCTATTTGAAGAAAGTTCTCACATAGCGAGGTGTCTGGGCTCGGTTCATCTTATATAATGATACAGTCTTAATGTCACAGCTGGAAAGTTTTTTTTTTGTCCTTTTTAAAGGCAATTCTACTCTTCAAACAAAAGGAGGGGAAAAAAACATTTAGTGGGCATGTGATGGGTTAATTATACAAACTACATGTGTCACAGCTGGAAGGAAATGTGTTGACCTGTGCAGTTTCATCCAGACAGTAGTAAACAATCTGCTCTCCAAGGGATGGAAACTTAAAAGTCTCAGAAAACCACAAACCATATGCTATTTTTACAATATCTGAACTTTTTGTAGCAATAGTTACATACTGTTAGGCTGCCTTCGTGTTATTTAAAAAAGTTCACCCAAATATAAAAAGGAACATCCAGTATTACTTTCATACTGGCAGTTCAGTTTTGGTTTTAGTTGTCCAAGCTTTAAGATATTCATCCCTGAGATTTTTACCTCCCCCTGTTTCTTTTGCCCACAGCAGTGAAAATCATTGTAAATATAAAAAACAAATATTTCTTGTCACTGAGTACCTTTTACTGTGGGTAATCCATGGACCTCACTATCGACAGCTTCACTACACCGACTTTCTAACAAAAAATAGTCGCTATGAAAACTGTTCAGTGTACACCGTATCAATGCTGTGAGCACAAAAAATTGAATTCCATTCACCTGCAGTGTATTCAGTTGTAGGCAAAAACCTCAAACCTGCTGTGAAGAAATGGTCTGTTTGACTGAAAGCTTAGAGAAAAAATTGTGCAATGGAGATGTGAGTGTGAGCCTGAATTGGAATCTAAAATGAACCGATAGAGGTAGGTGTGAGGATCCAACCTTAATTTGGGGATCACTGGGTGACATAAAAGCACTGACACAGTAGGTAAACCTTTATTTTACTGGTCATTCATTTCAGAATAATTTCCTTAAAATGTTCAACGAGTTGCAGGAAATTTCTTAATAATCCTAGTAGCAAAAATTATCATTACTGATTTAATATAGGGAACTTTTACTCACTAATGTTGAATTGTATGCTTGCATGTGTAATGTACACATGTAAACAAAAGTTTTTTCACAATATATTATACCAAATCCCTTTTTTCCAGGAAATTTCAGACCTTTAAATCTTTCCCTTAAATCCTGAAATCTCTGCCTACGTATTGATCTCAACTGAAGATCATCTCCACTTCCATGATTATAGTTATTACTTCCTTGGCTCACAAAAATAGCAATAACAACACACCACTCCTGAAATACACCATAGATCCACATGTTTGTGGGATGTCTTCATAAGATGCTTGTGCACCGCCTCCTGCTTCTCTCTAACCACAACCCTCCATGTGTTAAATAGCAGTAAAAGTCCTGTTTTGTCCACCTCTTCCACTTCCGAACTGGATCAGAGCTTCGCAGCGTGTCATTGCAGCATAACGGAACAGAGGCAGAGTCATCAGCATAAATCGATGTTTCCACTACCTCCATAAAGTACTGCCGTTACGTCGTAAAGCTGATGAGCCCACAGCAACTAGCATCTGCACGCCCCCGCCTGAGAAACGCAGTTCCCACCTTGCCGCTGATTAACGGCGATCTCCTGTTTTCATAATGCTATTTAAAGCAAAGAATGAATCAATTTCATATCTTATTTTTTAATGTGGCGTATTTATTCTTCAATTGCGAGGATTTAATATGCCTCAGGAAGGAGGGTTGGTGGGTGGAGAGGGATGGATGGATGGAGGGAGGGGGGAAAGAAGCAGATAAAGAATATTTATGACACCTGGGAGTAATGTATGTTTGGCTGAAAAATACACAGCTAAATACTGATTCAGCGACAGTACATGTACTCACACACACACACACACACACCACTGCAGGGCTTATCAGATAACAGAAAAGCTTCTATAGGGCAGAGAAGAAGAATGAGAAAGGGTACAAACACACATGAAAACACACACTCATTTACATTCATCATGGACAATTGCATGTGCACTCTTTGCTTTGGCTTTGCGGTCACCTGTGGCTCTTTCTGTGTATCTCACGACTGAAAGGCATGGCTGCAGACTCTACACACACAAACACACGCCGATGTTATTAACTCAATAACTCACACCCCTGTCAACACTAACGAGGCTAAAACAAACCAATTCCTCTTCATGTTCTATTTGCACCATTTTTTTCCTCTTTTCTTCTTTTTATCATCAGGCAGATTAGACAAAGTGTCTGAGTGTCTGGAGGAGAAGCACCTGCAGCAGCCTCAGCTGAGCAAACATACTGACGGTCTTCAACCATCTCTCTTTCTCTGTGTCTTGTTATCTCTCTTTGTTAATCTTTTTCTTTCCGTCTCTTTGAGGTATCATTCTTACTGTTTGTTTTTTTCTGGCAAAATGAATAAATAGGTGGACATGAGCAGATAATCATCCTCTTGACATACGGTAAAGACAAAAAACCTGAAGTGGTCTGTTTTTCTCTCTCTAAGTGTCTTTTTTTTCTCAACCTGGCAATTTTATCATTTTGCAGTTATCAATAAAGTAATTTAAGGTTAGGACAACGATGGTTGGTGCTCAGTCAAGGAGAAGCACCACCAGGGTTTAGTTATAGCATTGGAAAATTACGTTTAAACTTGTTGACCCGGCTCAGCTAAACCACAATAACCAGCTCCTGCTGAGATTTGTGTCTCCTGATCCTGACACTGAAATTACTGTTTCTGGCAGAACAAAATGAAAGGAAAATTTTACAAACATATTGTCAGTTCAGACAGCCATAACAGACAACAGTAGAGTTAATGCTTGACATCTCGGATCTGACCTTGCCTCGTCCCGTACACTCAGAGTGGGATTGGGGAGTGACGATACATTCCTTCCAAAGAACCGAAGCCTACAGGTGGATGCTGGGATGGGCTGCTCGACAGTTTAAATTACCAGATGGTAAAAGTTTCATTGGATATGTGGTGCAGAGTGAAATATCATATTTGTGAGCAGTGCACTTGCAGCTTTCTTACTCGTGCCATGCAGCTAAACATTGTTCAAATTGACAGAAACATTATCTTAAATTCTGGTTGAGAGTTTCCAGGATACCATATATGAATTTTGGCTGAATTTTGGAGAAATGTGTATAAAAAGATGTGTGAGACATCTGAAATATTCCCATTTGATGGAATGGTGCAGCCATAAAATAACAGGAAGTCTTGGGTTTGAATATTTCTGTTACTGTAAATATCTTACAGCTTCAATGAAGTGTTGAAATAAGCTGATATAGTGTATATTACACTGTTTCAATATGGGATAAGATTTTCTAACCTCCTGCCTCCTGTCAACACCTAGGATTAATTTATTAGGTACATTTTAGCGTAACAACCATTGGTGGACAGTTCAGTTAGTTAATAAACTGATCAAAAGCCTTGTGCACACCTGCTCCACTATACATTATGACCAGGGTTAAAAAGGTATTTCACTGGTCAGATATGTATTTGAAGTACAATATAAAATGCCACTTTTTTAGTCTCCCCCCCCCCCCCCCCCCCCCCACTGCTAAGCACAAAGAGGATTCGAGGCTGTCAGACGAGCAAATAACCTGTTGTTCTTTTACTTCCTTGTCCTTCCTCCCCTGCAGTGGAAGATTTACTTTGAAACAGCAGGCGGTGACCGATATGTTGCTGAGGAGACACACACAGAGCAATAAATACATGGGAGTAAACATTTTATGACTGGGTCTCTGTCTTAAATTTGAAAGTTTTTGCAGAGTTATCTTTTTTACTTTTGTCCCTTGTTAGTTTTAACAACTTTTATCACACTTGTTTTCTTCGAGAACATCTTGCCCTTTTCACCATGTTACACCATATGTACTCTCTACATATTTCAGAGGGAGCAAGCAGATGTTTCAGTTGATCTTTGACCAAACTTCATAAAACCCTGTTTTATTTTTACCCTGTATTCTCTTGAACTGACACCGTCCACAGCGGCGTTGCTATCACAATGTTTCAGATGTTCTGGACCCTTTATGGCCCCTTCACAGTTTTCTTTATTGCTGTCAGCTCAGACTCACTATCCCACCTTTCCCTCCACTTCTGCTAGGGTAAAATAAAACAAAAACGGCATGTAGATCTGAGTTTGACAGACGTGTACTGTAAATCAGAATCACTTTGTTCTTGTTTTTGCAACTAAAACTGCAAGAAATACTATTTTATTGACACATATAACGGATACCTCCATTGGTTTGATAAGGTTGTGTATAATATCCATCAGATCAGACAGAGAGAGGTACTGTCTGTAGCCAAGATACAGATTAGATTTGATGTGTCTTTCCTTGGGAGATTAGAGTGAGTTATCTGTCTGAATAGGCAAGTGAAGAAGAAATACACATTTTAATATTATGGAAATTCTTTATGAAGTTGAGATTGATGTTTTCTGCCACTCCTTTTTTGAGCTCTTTCATGCGGTGTCGATAATAACTTTCTTGGGTTTGAATTTCTCTCTCAAGCTCTTGTTTTCATTTGTTAAACAACTATTTCTGTCACTTTGCATGTGGCTGCAGGACTATGGATGTCTTGCAGGGGAGACACATTTATACAATATCACGTCTCCCCCCTCTTTATGACTGCTGGCTTTTCACCCCACCTTCCAGTGTGGCCTCTCTGAACAGCTGTAAACACTGTTGCCTCTGACATAGTCGGACAAAATGTTGCATAGTCATAGGCTAGTTCTTCTCCAGCCCATAGTCTCCATGCTCTCCCTTCTCTTCCTGTCTTCCTTTTCCTTTCTGTGCCTTCATGGAGCATCCTGTCATCTGGCCTACAGTCCATCCAGCTTGCAAATCTGTCTTTTTTTTTCCTTTTCCCCCTCGTTCACTGCGGTTTGTTTCACACAGTTTCTCTCCCCTTGTCTCCCCTCTTTCCAATCCCCCCTCTTCCCTCCTTGCTCTTTCTCCCTCTGTCTGACTCTGTCCATCATGTAGTTTAGTGCCAGGCTCAGGTTCAGCTGACCAAGCAGGTGTGCCCATTATGTCCTGAACACTCAGCCGGTGAATACTGTGTGTGTGTGTGTGTGTGTGCCAGCATCAATTTTTGCTTCTCAGTTCTGAGATACACAGAGACAAGCATATGTGAATTGGAGAGATGATAAAAATATGTAGTGAAAACGGAACGAGGGAGTGTGTGTCTGCAGTGTCTGTGTGCATGTTTGGGGAGTAAAACTGATTCGAGCACAGCAGATGTGCTTTTTCCTGATGAATACTGCTTTCTCTGTTTATGGGCAACACTAACGGTTAGAGGGGAGGTGAAGACACTCACTAACATAAAGAGGAAGCACATTTTCTCCTCTTGTTGTGTGTGAATTTGGAAAAAGAATTGTAAAAACTGTCTGGGAGTAGGATCAATGGATGGATGTTGAGGACGTTGCCATGGCCAAAATCTTTCTTGTTTACAAAAAAGCTTGATGCCTAAACTTAAAGAAAAGAGCTACAGGTGTGTGTTCGTCTATCTTATCTATAACTGTTGAGTTGTAGTACTGGGAAGCCTACAGTCATGAGTAACCTGGTTAGGTAGCTCCTGACGGTCGGTTAAAGCCTCCAGACCGTAGGCTGCTGCCTGATAAACCGCATCTCATTTTCTATTTCTACTTGTGTTAAATACTACAGTGTGGCTGTGGAGGCTTTGAGCTGTTGGTACCTTTGGCACCTTTGATTGATTAATGAAAACCATGCGACAAGTAATATAACTACTTACTGCTGCTTTTGAGTAGTGTGTATATGTTTTTGTGTATGAGTGGCACTTAAACAAGAATTGATGACATTCTTCCATGTAACCAACACAGGTGAATAACCTTCTTTGATGCTACGATACGAGGACTGATACATAAAACATATCTATATT
Organism: Lateolabrax maculatus; assembly: GCA_031216445.1. NCBI lineage: Eukaryota > Metazoa > Chordata > Actinopteri > Acropomatiformes > Lateolabracidae > Lateolabrax > Lateolabrax maculatus. The sequence goes on from CM062209.1 coordinate 2,444,725, forward strand.
AACAGGTAACGTCCCATATTGATGATCACAGATGTTCAACCATTGTTTCATTCTACTTGTTTTTATTTGACTATTATGTGTTGGAATAAAAGTTTTCTTAATCCAACAACCAAACATTGTGCAGTGGATGGAAGGAGGGTTGACTCAGCTCGGAAACAGTCAGAGTAATAATGTAAAACGCTCTGTACTTTCCTTTATGTTTGCATTGGAAGCTTGTAACAAAAAGGTTTTAGCCTTTATGCTGAATTGCATTTCTCCAGGATTCGTACACGTCATCCTGGAGATCAAACTTCCTCCCTCCACAGATGGCTTTTAAGGAACACACAAGAATCAAAGGGAAGTTATTCCTCTTTGAAGGCAATCAAGTTATCAAATAAAAATGATTTTTTTCTTTATTTTTCTAATTCATCTAATCTATGAAGCTAAGTAAGGCTCATATACAAATCTTCATTTGTCATCTTGTGATTGACGCAAGAACAGTTTGCACTGAAGCTACCAAAGCTTGACTTTTACCACAACCAGGTCACCCAAAGCCAGTGAAGTAATAGTGAAATGGCTTAATTCAACTGATAAACTGTCCCCATGACAACTTTCCTACGTTTTAAAATCCTGTTTGATAGCAACATAAAGAGCTGTGCAGTGTTTTGACATCTGATAAACAGTCACCCTAATGAATCTACAACTCAAACTGGACCCAGATTGTGTTTCTTCCTGTCATCTGTGAGTTTGTACCTCCTCTGATCGGCCACACTCAAACAGCCTCCTCCTGGCCTCCTCCGCCTGCCTCCCTCATCTCTCTCCAACAACTTCTGTCTTTCGCTTGTCTTTGTAGTCTCGACTTGATGAATCGTGCAAATGGAGATAAGAAGGTTGAGCTCAGTTGCATGCATGAAAAGTGATGGAAGGTAAAAAAAACAGTTTGAAAGAGAAGTTCAAACCCCATCTTTTGTCACACCTCCTAACACCTGGCCAGTCGCTGCGTGAAGCCGAGCGATTGTCTGTTTGTCTGGTTTGGAAAGATACACAAATGATTTGATGCCCTATGATGCCACTGTTGGAAAGGAGGTTTTAAGACACCATTAGACGATCTGTCAAGCGCTTTGTTTGAAGCACACTGACGCCTTAGATGTCCCAATCAGTCTGAACAATCTTAATCCCATCCGCAAAGGCTCCGATTCCCTCAGTTGTTCCTCCAAATGAAGCAGCAGTCAATCGTGAGGGCGAAACCAGATCATTGTAAATCACTGTCAACGTTTCTAGATGTAGGCGGCAGTTCAGAAGTGTGGAACCACACTATAGTGTGGTACCTGGCAACCCTATTCTTTCTCATTAGGCCATTTCCTCAGTATAGAGCCTTTTCTTCTCTGCCCCCTTAATGATGAGTGTGTTTCTCTGTGCTCCTCTTTTCTCCGTGATCGATTTCTCCACTCCTCCTCCTCTACAATCCGTCGATACCGAATTTGGAGGAGAAGAAAAAAAAAAAAACATTTTCAGGAGTGGTGATGGCCTTTTGAGCATCATTATGTGGGTTCATGTGCACATGCGTCTGGTTGTTTGTGCCTGCGCACATTCATACAATACAAGAGCAAGTATGTTTGTGTGCAGCCAGGTATCTGTTTGTGCGTATATCCTCCCCCGTGGATGCAACAACACATCCTTGGCAGCCGGCAAACACATTAATCTTTCCAACAGTAATAGTGAAAGGAGAAGTGGAGAGGACAGAGAAAATGTGTGTCTTTGTGGGTGTGTGCGTCTGGAGGAGGAGGGGGTGAATGAAAGAGATACTCCACCTCCCGAATTAAGAAGAGGCAAAAAAAAAAGAAAGTTTGGCTTTCATGAGGCATTAGAGATATGATTAATTTGTCGTCTCAGAGAGAGAGAGAGAGGGATGGAGGAAGAACGAGGGACGGGGGAGGGGGAGGTTGTGAAGTGGCCCTTCTGTCCTCCCTTGCGGTAATAGGATTGTCCGCTCACCGACGTGCTGATTAAAATGGAAATTCAACGAAACTGCCGACTCACACACACACTCACATCCCTCTCTTTCACTCATGCACAAACACACATTTATACAATGTGCTTAATATGCAGGTGTGTGTGGAGACAAGGATGTGACCCGTTGTCCCACACTGAGGACGGGAAGAGAACGGAGACGAGGAAATGACGGGGACAAAAAATAAACAAGGAGGGAGAAATGATGAAGGACAGAGGGACATTAAAGATAAAGAGAGGGGGAAACAGAGGCAGAAAGTGTGAAAACAGGACGACAAAGAGAATATGGTAGAAATTTAAGAGAGGAGGCATTCAGGATGAAGAGAAAAGTTCCAGGAGCGAAGGTCCCATTCATGGTCTGCATAGAGAATATTAAGCCTCTGATATGCTTTAACTACGTGTTTGCGCCTCATGGATACTTCTCATATCCATGAGTTCTTAATATTCACAAATTAGATACACATGCAAGATGCAGTTCAGTACATGCGAGAAGTAAGATCAGCAGCAGACTTCGAGCAAACAGTAACAATGGCAAAGCGTAGGACATCCAAAAATCAGTAGTCCACTCTGATTGTTCGGCGGTGTTACGAAGTGGAGCTTCTTCCCAAGTTACTCACAGAATTAATACTAGTGAGCAGCAGCTGATGTGACCTGCCACCACCGCCAACATTTGTTTTAACCATAAAAAAGCGACTGTCAGCGCTGGCTCAAAATAAGAAGCTGCTACCTGAATGTTCTGCCTACTCATACTTCTCCTTTCTAATAACAAAGAGACAGTTGGAGCTCTGTGAATCCCAGTGAGGTTTTTTTCAAGACTTTATTGCATTTGTGCATGCTTTACTTTTCACTTGGTCAATGTGGACAAAGTATTCAGAGAGTTCAGTAAAGAAAGGATCCGATTTTGAGCAGCTTTATTTTAGCCGAAATGATACATCGAGTTTGTGACATCTCTACTCAGAAGGGGACGGTAATAACTGTAAACTCGAGGTCATGTTGAGGGTTAAACAAACAGCAGATGATAGGGTTTTTCTGTTTGTTTGTCTGATGTTGGATTCCAGTGAGGAGAGTATTGGGTTGCATGGGCATGAAACTCTCCTCGGTGACTCATCAGTAAGAGCGATGCACAACCGTGTTTGACAAAAAAAGTCAAAACTTTCCACAGGGAATTTAAAATGGGAAAAAAGGTTTTGCATGGCAGTATGATCTTAAACATATCTGTCATGTTTGTGGCCTAGGCTTGTGCTGGCTAACGTATGTTTGGTTGGACAGTGTGACTAGTGAAAGATTCTGGTATCACAGAGGATTATGTTCGGTTTAATTGTGTATGATTCAGGCAATTTATTTCTTGAAAAGTCCAATGAGAATGAATAAGGGTCGATAAGAGATTCACACAATGGGTAATTTGATAAATCTGGTTTATTGTTCAGCCCACGGAAACAATATTTTGCAAGCAGCGAGCTCTCCCACTTGGCAACTCTATAGAGAGTTTGACAAAAAGAGGCAATAAAGGCGAATAAATGTAGACGGACTGTGGAGAAAAACAACATACAGAAGGAATGAGAGAAAGAAGAGAGGTATAAAAAAAAAGATGATGAGCCGCAGTTAGAAGATGGTAGGAAGGCAGCCGGTGTGTGTGAGGCAGCAGAATCTATAGACGGATTAACGCTCTAATAGATGAAAATTGTAAATAATTTGCTGTAATGGTGCATCCAGGCTCTCGGAGCAATAGGCTGATTCAACATGACACTCGATCTCAGTCCCACTCTGGGAGCCTTCAAACACCACTAAGCGATTCGCTTGACAAGCAGCCGACTCCGTTCCCACCAACGCAGAGTGCAACTCCGAGCCGCCGGCTCCCAGCGGTGCAGCTTAGAGCCAGAGAGTGTGTGTGTGTGTGTGTGTGTGTGTGTGTGTGTGTGTGTGTGGTTTCAAGAATATCATCCCTCGTTGCTTCTCCTGATTCCTCTCCCTCTCCTCTGTCTCGTCATCTCTCCTTCTCCTGCCCTCCACCCTCTCGTTTTGTTCTCCTCCCCCTTGTTCCTCCTCCTCTCATCTCCGCAGCTTTGCCGTACACGTATTTTATCTTTTCATCCCCTCGACTCTGTCTGCACTTTTAAGCTTTTTCTCTCCTCTAATTTCTTCTCTTCCTTTTCTACTCTCTTTGATTCCTCTGCTCTTACCTAGTTTCCTTGTTTCCTCACCTTTCCTTTCATCTCCTCATTTCTCTCCTTACCTTACCTCTCTGCTTGTTTCATCTCCTCATTTCCTCGCCGGTCCTTTCACGTCCTCCTTTCCTTTCCTTTCTTCCCTTCTTCTTTCCTCTCGTTTCCTCGCCTCACCCCTCATTTTTCCTCACCATCCATCCCTGTTTTCACCTCATTTTGTTTTATCTCCTCATTTCATCACCTCTCCTCTCCTTTCCTTACATCTCATCATGTCCTTTTTTCTCTTGTTATCCTGTCCTCGTCTCTCTTCTGTCTTTTTGTTTACTTGTTTCCCGGTTGTAGGTGACAAAAATCTGTTTATGAGACACGAAGAACAGCTTTTATGGGGAGCAGAGAATAAAAAGTAGAAGAGAAGGGACGGGGCACACTCTATCTCCTGTTGGATCTCTCTGATTATAGGGATAAAGATACCACTTTGTGCCGGAAAATCTCCTCTCGCTCTCAAAGCTCGAAGGGATTTTCTGTTTTTCTTAGAAATACCTCAAACATGTCCGCCCGCTCCCTCCGTCTCCCACTCCTCGGGCCATGAGCTGATTTTAGATTCGAATAGGAAACTGCACTTTTTCACGTGTTTTATAAAAAGAAAACGGCTTCCTCTCAAATGCCATGAGGAAGGAACAGCGCAGCTACACCTGCTCCCTCTGTAGTTCACTCGCTCTAAAGGTCGGAGGTCATGAGCGATTCTCAACTGGCTGACAGATTTGCAGCTTTAACTGGAAATATTGGTCGATCTAAAAGAGCTTGTGTATCACCAATTACACTGGCAGACGCGAAAATGGTATTTTGAAGTGTCGCAGTGTGCTGTTTCTCTCAGACGAGGAAGGACAGTCAAAAAACACTATGATCTTCATTTAAATTTATATTGTAATTACCACTTAATTAAACATAAATGTCAGTCCGTCTAAATCCTTTTTATTTATTAAGAAACCTGCTATTTTTCCAAGTTTGACGGATCTTTTCAAATACAAAATTACAGCACAACAAAGGAGCAAAGTTAAGAACGTCTTCTGATGCTGTTAAATAATTGATTACATCACAATGCTTTTAAACACAGCAGTCAACAAATGTTTTCCGATGACGTTTGAAAGCCTGAATCAGCTGTCAGGATATACAAATGATATCTCACAGAGACCGTCCCGATGTGGCTGGACTACCCTGAGCACTGTCTACAGTACCACTCCTGACCTGTTAAAGTGAGTCCAGAACAGCTGACTGAAAACATGAGGGAAGCTTTTCTGATTTCTCACAATGTCATGTCATTAATTAGAGCTACCAGATTTGGATTTCTGCTCTGCTTTTAAAACCATTGTGCACATTATTTTACTTAAGACATTTTCCTTTCTGAGTTTGTATTGTCTTTCCCTCAGTGTATGCAAAACAAATGATCTTCTGACATTTCAGTCGTGAGCTGCAGCCACTGTGCCCGTAACCAAAAACTCAGACTGCTGATCATGTGTAAGCCACTGCACTCTTCTTCTAAAGTCCCATTTAACATTCTTCCACCTTTCAGGCACCATAGGTTGGATCTTTTTCATGTTTATTTCAAGAAGAAAAATGCTCAAAAATGATTTTCTTTCTTTCTTTCAAAATTATTTTTGAGCAATTTTCAATCCAAAGTAGCCCCGATCCAAAAAGTGGTCTACCCAAACAGAGAACAGCACTCTGACGCTCTGCGTATTAACCAGCAGCAACAGTACATGTTCAAAGAATTATATTAAAGTTGCTTCATAGTGTCCCCCCGTATATATTTGGACCCAGCTAACAATAAGCAATCCTTTCCTGTTCAGTGTATTTTGCTCCTTGCGGTGCTCAAGTACAGGACGTGTTCGTGTTTGTCGCAGCCATGCAACCAATGACTCACAACTTTACCTTTGATTATTATTTTCCAAAATCCGTCTCACCAGAGAGCGGAGGGGGAAGCAAGTGCGTCACCGTGCGATCAAAAAGAAAAAATAACTATATTTAGCACTTAGCAGCAATAGGGTTGCTAAAATGTGTTTCCACCTATAGTAGAATATCAGATGGAAAAGCTTGTCAAATGCACTTTTCACACACACACAAACACACACACACTATCTGTCTCACTCCCTGATCAGCACCATTTCTTCTGAATCCAGCAGACTCCCTGGGGAGGACAGCGACAGATACAGACAGACAGGGAGAGGAGGAAATGGAAAAAAGGGGGGATTTTGGATGGAGAGAGGATTGGACACGACAATTTTCTGCCCTGCGGGGGTGGACATGCATGGCCGGTGTAATCGGCTAAGGAGGGCACGACAGGGGGGCACTCTTCACACCTCAAGGGTCAAGAAAGCGACGCAGTGTTTGTGTATGTGTGTGTTCCCGTGTGTGTGCCGGCCTTGGATGTGTTGGACAGGGAGGCCGGCCGGGGTTACAGCACGTTCAAAGCCCCTCAGTCCAGCATCGAGGCCCTTAGTGGCGGTTTAAAGCCTCTCAAAATGCCACCAGGAAGGATGAGAAAGACTTAGAGTGCAAGAAAGAGGGCAAAAGTGATCAATCGTGACCTGTCATACTCGTTTTTTCATGAAATAAATTAATTTCTTCACAGGTTCAAGTGTAGAATCAAGCATACTGATATTGTTGTTCTTTTCCAAGGCAAGATTTTTACCACAAAATATAAAATGCTGCTTAAATAAAGAGAAAAGTGGAAAATCTTGATTTGAAGGGATTTCATAAAACATTTTTTTTATGCCATATCCACTTAAAACTTTTCTGCCTTCTCAGTTAATAGGAGGTGATTATATCTCAATTTAATCTTTATTTTTTAAGGTACTTTATTACTTACAAATGTAGAAAACTGAACCCAAGTAGATTCCAAAAATATACTCACGATTCAAACCCCAACCAACATGTCGGTGCCTCTTTACACACAGTTTCTTTGCTCTGAACAGATGAGCATTAAATGTGTAACATCTGGATAATCAGCGTAAAGATCCTGCTGTGTACTGAGACTGTGAGCCCGCGGCCTTTGTTGATATGAACAAAGATAGGACGAGCATCGTTTCAAGAGATGCACCTGATACTAGTTCTAGTGTCTGTACTTTTCTCCAGTTGTTAAAAAACATTTGCGCAAACCCTTATTTTCTTAACTCTGACCCTCTTTGCTGGATCCAGCAGTGTATAAAGTACAGTGAGTGCATATGTATGAGCTGGTTCTCATCCCAGAAGATGTCTGGACGTCCTGGTTAAAACTGGGCTAAATTTAGTTAAAAAGTGAATGTCCTTTAGACTTTCAGCTGCATTTTTATGAATATATTTCAACATTTGTTCAGACCTGCTTGAAATATAGTCACTGACATTTTGATGACACAATGGTATTTTGTTACCTAGAGTTGAAGCTTATCCAGTGTTTGTCCAGCAGTGTGTTGATCACGAGTTTGAGAGATGACTGTGTTCAGGCAGACGGAAAGAGGTAGAGAAAATGAGACAGAGAGAGAAAAAGAAGGCCATGAAGAGGAAGAGACAAGAGAGTGAGAGTGATGGAAGTAATGGCCAAGACAGGGAGGCCTGGCAGTGAAGATTGTGAGGGACAACCAGGTGGAAAGTGGATCTGAGGAGGCGATCTGGAGCCGAAGGAGAGGACGGAGGTGATATCACAAAGGGGTCTTCACACTGTCGTTATCCTTGTGTCTGGCGTTACCTTGCTGTTACACTCTGCTGCAGCTTTCAGGTCACAGCGTTCAGCATTAAAATAGATAGATATATATTGCAGGAGCCTGCGGCATCGCAAATCTTAACACATCTTGTTGATCCTATTTAAATGCTTTTTAAACAGATTGTAGCTCTGCAAAGATCCTGTTTCCCTCTGGTCGAGGTACAGGGTTAAAGCTGGAGTGCAGGACTTTAACATATAAATAAACGTCCTTTACATTCAAGCCCTTCGAGTAATGTTCTGCGACTGGTTGTTGTCATTATCATAATCTGTTGATTCATTGTTGATCTATGAACTGTCTGAAAAGAGTTGGTTTGTCCAACCAAAAGTCCAAAACCCCAAAATATGCAATTTGCAATTACATGGAGAAAAGCAGCAAATCTTCACATTTTGCGAGGAACCAGCTGATATTTAGCCTTTTACATTGAAAACATTGATTTAAATGATTCATCAATCATCAGATTTGTTGCATATTATTTTTCTGTCGATTGAACAATCAATTAATCCACTAATTGTTTCAGCTCTACTACTTACACATATACTGTTTTGTAGTGTCACACTAAATCTCTAATTGCATGAAGCTGGTATCACCTGCAGCCTTTATGTGATTTAGTATCAAAGGGACTGAAGAGAAGCATCAGTGGTGCTTTCCTGGAAAGGAAAATGATTTCATGTGTGACCCAAACTTTCCTTATTCTTCTGTGGTCTTTGCATCAAGCATGCATGACTAAAAAAAGCTGCCATTGAAAGTAAAATCATTTGGAAAAGAAGCAAATATTGGCACATAAATGGAATTGTGGAAATATTTAACTTAGTTTTCAACAAGAACATTTTGTGCTTTTCTCCTCTGTCTTGAAACATTGAAACAGGCAATGTCACCAGCAAAGTAACTGTAGCATCAGCACCACTTATTACAGCTGTGTTTGTAGTATTGAACCTGTTGAAAGAAATCATCTTTCCTTATTCTTTGATTTGAGCTCTCCACATGGGACTCCACAGTGAAGATGAAATATGAAACCAGCAACTTCAGTGCTCGTTCATAATTTCCACTAAAGCCTCAATATTTCCCTACCAAGAAGAGGATGAAAAAAGGTTAATAAAAACCAACAAAAAATTTGGAAGTACTCCAATGCCCTCAGTCCTGACATCCTTGGTTTTTCTGCATTAAAGCTCACTGGCACGCTGACGACACCGTCTGCTGTGGATGAATTTCATGAAGCAATAACTAATTACCTTAAAACCTTAACTCCAAACTCTCCAGACCCATCACAGAGCCCCACCACCCAAAAAGACAAACAGAACTGCTATTGACACGTGGTAATAGGGTAAATGGCTTCTGCACAAGAGGAAGATGTGGGTTGAGGGGAGAGGATGGTGGAGGAGCTTCAGCTGAGCAGTTCTATTGGTAGTTTAAATATTACATGTAAGTCTTTAAGCCTCTTTGATATTAAGCGGTTTTTACACATCCTGTGATTACTTCAGTTCACAAATATTGTGTATAAATGTACAAATTCTTATATTCAGTGTTATTGTCTTCTATGACCAGTGAGTGTCGAGCTGTTTAAATTAAGTTAATGTCACAATCTAAATGTTTTTTCCCCCATTTATTCCCCCTTTTTCCTTTTAATAGTTAAACTAGTCTGAGTTTACTGTCCAGTATTATCATTATACATACAATACTCGTCTGCTCTCTGTCAGTGGCCACTGCTCGTTTTAAACAGCAAACCTTCCCCACTTTCCCTTTTCTCACAGTAGATTGTTTTTTCATGCCTTGCTCGCTTGTCCACCAGTGAATTACTTGCGTATTTGGATGATTGGATTAGGAATTCGCACTTTGCTGCAGCTGTGGTTTCGCCACGCTACGTCCAGAAGAGAAAATTCAGTGAAAGCTGTGAGAGAACACAGCTTCAGAGCAGAAAGAAAAGCAGCTATTCAGAGGAAGTTAAACTTTTGGCTCAATTTCCCGTGGCCTCAATTTATCTATCATGCTGCTGGAGCAGTAACCCCCACCTATAAATACTGCTCAATTGACCACTTTGTTCATCCCGGGGACAAAAATGGGACGACTGTTGCAACAACTGTTTGTTTGAAGCGAGTACAAGAGACAAAAGTGGAGGAGATTTGGGTGAAAAAGCTGGTGAGGAGGAAGGAAGCAGCGAGGAGAGGAGATGAAAGGAGGAGGGAGGTGAGACTGACACTTTGTTGAATGACCTCACTTCTCCGGAGACAAATTTTTGATAAATGAAAAGAGAAAGGTAAACAGACAGGAGAAATGGACTCAAAAGGAGGTGTAGCATACAGTGACCTTGTCTGAGTTTCATTTCTCTGGTTGTTTTATTGAAAAACAGAAGGAAAAAAAAGACTGTTCCTTAGTTACAGGCATCTTTCTTGCCAGCACCAGTGACATGATGTCACACTGACATGACAGGAACTTGTTCTTTTTCTTCTGTACGACAGAAACATATTGACGCCAACATGACCACGAGGATAAAGAGCCGACACAAGAATAGATTTGAGTTTTACTTAAGCACTTTGCGCAGCAGGGCTGCCATGACGCTGCCGCTGCTCTCCAGCTGCGGTCAACAGGTTTGCACCGCTTGTCCCTTTGTTCTCACAGGAAAGTGCGGTTATGTCAAGAATGTAACCATGTATTGCAAATCCTTATACACAAAAAAAATAATGTCTTTAAGGATTGAAGAAGCAACAAGTATTTAGCTCTGAGACTTAATCCAGCAGCAAAACAACACATGAATGATAGTACACAGACTTTGGACGTATCTGTACACGTGAACATTAGATCCCAGCAGAGACACCAAAAGCCTTAACACACGGGGAGAAGGCAGGAAGTGGTGCTGACGTGAGGGTAATAGTAAGAGCTGTAAAGATACAAAGGTCGCCCGTACACATGTATTAATGTGATTGCATTGGATGTTACTGGCTGTCTGATCCAATCAGGAGGTCAGCGCCTGATCTTCTGTATATTACAATACACCATAACACAAACTATAAGTTCCTTGTTGTTGTTTTAGTTTATAAGACCATGCAGTAGGTTCTTTGTTTTTGAACTGCACTGAAAAAACACTGAAAAATGTGTTTACAGTACTTCAGACAGGACTACCTTCGGTTGCTCTGATTGGTTGTAGGTCAATCCAATTGCATCCAGAGGCGTTTTAGTCTGCATCCCTTGGAAATTAAAAGTTAAGTGACAGATTCCAGACTATCATGCATTTGCGAATTAGTCTGGTGACGCCAGGCTAGTCCGCGTTGGCTGAACAGACAGGAAAGGAAGTAAAACAGTGTTCCTGCTCTGACTTCATTTGGCTCTCACCAACGAAGGCACCTAACCACTAAAAACTGCGTGGTTAAAAACGACAATCTTTCTGGATTATTTCCAATAATTCTTTATAGAACCAAGGACTGAAATTGCTCAGTATTGCCAAGTAGCCAATTTCAACATTGCACACAGTCAGCAAAAACTGTTGTCTGGGCTTAAGTGGCACTTGATATTTAAAATATAAATAAAATGAAAGAGAGAGAGAGAGAAAGAGAGACCCCCCCCCTCTCTCTCTGTCTGTCAGGTCAGAACCTCTTCCTTTTCAGCTCTACTTAGTGGCTGCAGGCCGAGGAAGCTTTTATACTGGACAGACAGCTCAGCAGGATTTTACTATTGACTTAAACGCCCACCTGGACTCCACCCACCTGACTCTCCTTTCTAACCTCACTAACCTCTCTACTCACCCTGCTTTTCCCCACCTCTGTTCATTTCTACCTCTCTTATCCCGCTCTCTTAATTGTCACTTCTGCTCTCTCTCTCTCTCTCTCTCTCTCTCTCTCTCTCTCTCTCTCTCTCTCACTTACTGTGATTAGGTTGGGACAGGAGCCAGAGAAAGCTCTTACAGTCGTCACATCACCCTGGCTTTGCTTCACCATTTACTCTGTCTCACACACACACACACACACACACACACACACACAATATATATATGCTGACGCACACAACACACAACACACAAAGATTCAAGTACACACAAACACACACACACAAACGTCGTTGTTGTTAGATTTGTCATTTTGCTAAGCAGCCTGTCATTAACCATTGAGATTAAATGGTTGAGTGTGTGATGGAAGCGTGTGTGTGTGTGTGTGTGAGTGTGAGAGTGAATGTGTGTGAGAGACACATATTGACAAATAGACCCACTGCTGTAACTAATGACTAATGCTGCAAACTCACCAAATAGAAATAGTTACTGTGTTAAAGTTGTCCTGAACTGTGGACATTTGTTTGTTTCATTGTATTTTTTCCAGAATAATTTAAGTTCCAATCATGTTCAAAAGTTTTGTGTATCGAGATAAACTTGATTACTGCACACACTAACTCCTCGCACCAGGTACTCAAAGACACGTTTGTGTGAACTTTACTTGACTTATCGCCCTGCACGTTTCTTTACTTAAGTGTGAATTCAAATAAGCTTTTTACACAACTAACTGGCAATTTCCTGGAGGAGATAGTGTCTCGTAAACAGGATGTAATGTAAACATGATCGTGAGTGTGTGTGTGTGTGTGTGTGTGTGTGCGCTCAGATAGATCAAAGGAACTAGTGGATTGTAACCACACACACACACACACACACACACACACACACACACAAAACTTAAGTGAGCTGCTGTCGCTTGGGAACTGTGCTGACAGTTTCTGCCATGAAGTGAGTAAATAAATAAGTGAACATTAGTTATTTGTGCATGTACAGTCAAAGTGTGTGTGTGTGTGTGTGTGTGTGTGTGTTCATTCTCATAATTGAAGTGCCAACAAACACCTGTTATTCATTTTGCATCCTTTGTCTCTTCCCCATTTTATTCTCTTCATCCTCAAAACAAATCCACAGCACAACAATGAGTCATTGTTTTTGTCTGTATTATCTCAATCAGGAGGAAGAGCGCTTGCTAATAGGAACTTCTAGTCCCAGTGTCAGTTGTGTGTGTGTGTGTGTGTGTGTGTGTATTTGTGTGTTTTTAGTTAGCAGGGAATTCATCATTTCCTGACACTCTGAAAACACTAAACAAACAGGGGAGCCTGTAGCCTGTAATTATGCCGTACGCTCCAGCACCTAAACTTATTAGCACCGGAGGGGATGTTTACGTGTTTGTGTGTGTTTGTGTGTGTTTGTGTGTGTGGGTCTCTGTGTTTGTACCAAGGTGGTCCAAGAACTGTGTTGCGCTAAGTCGATAACTACTTTGATAGCAGCGTGTTGATGTGTCCTCTAATTACTCTTTATACATGCCTGCTGGGTGCTTAACATACTGCAGTATACTGGTTATTTTATCCAGTTTTAAAATGTTGGACAGTTGAATTCAGTCCCACACATGAGTTTTGGGCATTTAGAATTGAAGGTCAACCTTACTAATTAATCATTTGGATAGCCATTTTGTTGTTGTAAACCTTTATTTACATTCATAGAGCACAGATGGTCTTTTCCCCCACAGTCACTGGCTTTATATTTATGCAGTTTGACAGAGTTGTGCTGTGAGCTGCCCATTTCAACCACAATACTGCGTCCATAGTTTGCGTGTTCAATATTGTTTGTTTTTCAAAAAGGAAAGAAAGAAAAACACAGATGGCAATCCAGTAGAAATGAAAAGGACCATGATGTCTCAATCATCTTGGGACATTTTTATTCACAATGAACTGAAAAATCTGCTTTAAGTCTTCATCACAAATATATGACGTTAATAATTGTTATCTTTTAAAGAACATATAATCTTTATTTGCAGCATCTTTCTTAATAAGGTTAAAAAAGCAAAGAACAAAATAACGACCCCCACCCTAAAAAAGCGAGCAGTAAATACTGTTTACTGTGCACACTGTTTTTCCAACAATATCTGCTTGTATCTTTCTTTACGGTTTTTGTTTAGGCAACTCACAGCACTTGGATAGAGTTTGGTACTGCACATTGTACACCCACCATCCACTGTGACCCCTTCCCTGAGACCCCTGTGTCGTATAATAAACTGTATAAAAAACATATGTGTCCAATGATTTAGTACTATAAACCTGACTTCTAGGAGACAGGGTTGACAGGGCTTATGCCACATAGTCAGATGTGCAGCACAACAACACATAAAAACACAATAACCACGCTTTGGATTTGGGCATTTTCTATCCTCCTGTCTGGGTAAGCCCTGGTGACTTCTGAAAACTGTTATTCTGATTTGTCATGTCAACAAGAAATTGCCAAAGTAAAAGTGGCATTTGAGGCTCACAGGAGTCACACGAACTGACAGATTTTCTCGTCACTCAGAAGGGGGGGGGGGTTCAGAAGAACAAAAGAGAAAAAGGAAAAACAGTGAAGTAATCAGGAAGATGTTCAAAATATGTGTAAAACAAAGTAATGTGTAATAAGGAGACAACAGATGGGTTTTAATGTATATGCTCTGTGTGTGTGTGTGTGTGTGTGTGTGTGTGTGTGTGTGTGTGTGTGTGTGTGCGTGCATGTCCCTTCCCCACGGACCACAGTAATAAACAGGGTCTATCTGTATGACCTCTGTGGTACAAAGAGTCAAACCCGATTGATTCTTCACCGACTCTCCTCCTTGTGTATTGGGATGTAAGGAAACACTATCCCAGCCTCTGAATATTATTATACACACAGTAAGACACAGTATATACAATCAGTCCCAAAGGCACTGTACAGGATGGATATCACGTGGCTATTTTTATTGTATTTTTAATTTATTTCAGTTTCATACTCCCCATTTTCCCTTTATTTCATATGAACGTACTTTATATTATCCCTGTGCTGTCCTTGGCCTCTTTAAACGGAGAGGAACATTGTCCGTTTGCAAGAAAGCAACTTTTAGAAACCAGGAGAAAATACATTTAAAGTGTTTTACTTCGGTGAACAATTCCTGTTTATTTTTGGTAAATCTGCAAGAAATACATCAGTCTTATATACAAACCACAGAACTGGGTGTTTTGACTGTGTTCTACTAATAGTATGAAAACGAACTGACAGTGTCCTCTGTGGGTGGGCTATGATCGATGGATATAAATAAATAAATACTAAAAGAAAAGAAAAGCTGTGATTGTGTTTAGAACGGATGTTTGCACACTTACCTAGAGAGGCAGACAGAATGATCTCCCACCTGTCTACATTAGCTGCACAGCAGGCGGAGCTCTGCAGTCTGCCAGTCGGCCTGCCTCCCCCAGCTGGGAGCTTTGATCGTGGGGGAGGAGGCAGCAGGGATCTGGATAGTACGGCGGGAGCTCTGGATGTTTGGGTGTCTGCTACATCTTTCACACAGACAGGCGAGCTGAAAGGAGCGTTGTGCACCTTTCCATACACACACATATAAAACACACTTACACACACTGATGGTAGTGGTGTCAGCATCTGTTCTGATGTTGTCTGACAGGGTAAATTAATCTTTCTGTTGTCCATTTACTGCCATAAAATGTCTCTTTTTTTCTTCTCATGATGATTATTTCTATAAAATTCTTTACATCGTGCTGCAAAGTACATATTCCTTTGTATCTTTGTATTTTGTATCTCATGTTCTGTCCAGTGTGTACTCATAGTGCAATTAGTTTATCCTTTGTGTGTGTGCAGGCGGTGCCGAAGCCCATAGCCATGGAGCCGTGTTGGGGGAGCAGAGCCGGTGTTCTGACGGTGCTGCTGTATCTGCCCAGAGTCCCATCTGGAATACCTCCACCAGGACAGTCTGGTACGATTCACACAAATACGCACAGACAGACAAGTGAGCGGCTTATAGAAAAACATATAGGATACGTTATTTCAGCTTGGAATTATCTCGTCTTTTGGTTTGGCACTTGTTAATCCGTCTCAAATGAGCAGTCAGTCAAGTATTCTGTATTTCCAAGTGATTCTGACAATTTTGAGAAATGATCATTTTCCAAATCTAGCAAGGAAATTGCATCGGGGTCTTGGTTATAAGTACGTGAAGCTTCTGTGTACATGCTGATGCACAGTTTGTTTTCATCAACAAAGTTTTGAACTTATTTGGTGCCATATTTTCCCTTAACTGCTTCTGCAGTGATGTGATTGTTTTTTTTGTTTTTTTTTTTGGGGGGGGGATTGCCTTCTGATCTGATGTTGGCATATTAATAGTTTCTTTGTATGCTTGGCATTTATTGTCTAGTGAGGTGGTGTACAATATTATGCTCTTTATAGGGGAAAAAACGCTGCCTCAGTCATATTTTGTGCTGTTAAATTTGAAAAGGAAGTTTGTGCATTAGGACCAGCTGCAGTTGCTGCCACTATCAGCAGACAGTATTTATGTCCAACTGTCAGACACTTACCAGCCACAGCTGATGTGACTTTTTATGATTAAGTGTAACTAATACCAACTCTCCTGCTGGTGATTTCTCCATTTTCATTTGATTGTTGCCGTTGTTGTAAACTGTCAGCTGTCTCTGATCCATGAAATCCCACATCTCTGTCACTGTAGGCTCACAAAAACACAGTCCACACCATTTGTGATCCTTTCGCAAGTTGGAACGGTTTTCGGCACCGCGACGGCGTCTAAACAGACTCCAGATGTAATGAGCGGTGCTTCTCGTGTGCCCTGCAGCGGCTTCCCATCAGCTCTCATGTAAAACAGGCTCTGGCAGTTTAACAAAAGCAGAGTAAACACACTAAAACGTGATGGCATCCAAGGCATCGTCAAAAGTGTCTTTATGTTTCCCGGCACTGCCATCGTTAGAACGATCTGCAGCCACAAAGCCGGGCAACAGGGTAGCCTAATAGTGTAGAAGGCTGTTTTATAGCCCAAAGATTACATATTCAGATCCCTGCAAGTCACAGCTTCAGTCAAAGACATTGTTCTTTATACCTGGGAGTACCAGTTTAATGCCTAAACTGTAAATGCAGACCTCTGGCCCAAGGTATCTGCTCCAACAGTCGAAATTAAGTGAGAAGCAACTTTGTGTTTTTTCCCCTATAGTCACATAATGGTCAGTCCAGCACTCTGCATGATTAATTAGAATACCTTCAAGTTCACGGAGTCATACAGTTGATAATTACACATATGATGTGTGGCTTTATCCATCTTCTGTTTACTCTGTTTCTTGGTACAGAGGTCTTGCTATCTGAACACATTGGAGGATGCATTTGTTTGTAACCATTGATTTGGTGGTCTGCAGGTCAAAAGACATGTAATGAATGTTAAAACTGTTTTTTTAAAACACCTAGGTTAGGTTTTTTTTTTGGTTAAAGATAATGGCAGCTGCTTTGTGTTTTCATTTGTGATTTTATTGTTTTCTCTGCTGAGAGGCAGTTTTACAGGAAAACACGACACAGGAAAGCGACATGATCAACAATGTATAGCACATGGTTTATATTGTGGTACCGGTATGTCCTTTCGTTTAGCATCAGCCCATTTTCCACAGTGAGACAATGAATTATTCAGAAATACTCTTGACATATGGCACCTTTAACAGAAGGTCTGATGTGGTTAGACCTGCCTGGTTTCCCTCCAACACTCAGTCTTGGATCAATTGTTCCCCTAAATGAGACATCCTGACTTTCCCCAGTCTGAGCTCATGTTGCCGCTATAGACGGATGACATGCGATATCCCCCACTGGCTCCAGCCGACCACCGCGCGGCTGTAGAAATCACTGGAAAGACAGCAGCACTTCCTCACAGACCTGACCGAGGCACGGAGCTATATGCACCGTCAGCACGAGTCCAATCCTCTCTCCCTGCAGCTCATCTTCCACCTCAGTCGACCCCTCATACTCCCTCCCTGCTCACACCTATACGTTTAGTCCTCCAGACCTTTCTGTCTTTATATTTTCCTTCTCCCCTGCAGCTTTTTTGGGAGACTGCTGTCAGCTTGTATGTTGGTAGTTTTGGTCTTTATAAAGCCGAGTGTATGTAACCGGAGCAGGTGTGAGAAGCTTCTGTTCCTCCAGGCAGGAAGCAAAGCCTTCAACACAACCAGAAACCGACAGAGCAAACGAGCAGAGCAGACGGAAAATGAAGCGCTTTGTAAGAAAGCATTTTTTCTCAAGAAGCTTTACATTCAAGCTTTTAAAATGTGGCAACGGTCACTTTAGTCGAATACAGAGGAGGGAAAAGGGAATTAAAAGGGTCAGTGTGTGAGAATGAGTGCATAAGAATGTATAGTGAAAACTTCGCTTCACCCAGAGGTAATTACTATGATTAAAAAACCCCTAGAGAGGTTAATGGTAATAAGTGCATTTGGGGCAACTGGAAGACCAGTGAACAGCTAAAAGTGTCCAAGAAATTGTGTGGGAGTAAAGTTTGTGTAGCAAATCTTCACCTTATGTTTAGCTAAATCACACAAACATGTTCCTGAGTCTGAATTTAAGTTTGTATGCTGATTTGGTTGTTTGCGGTTTCTTTGCAAGTGTTTTCCAGACTCCAGGCAGCCTGTGCTTGTCAAAGTCACAGAAAGTGGAGATGTGAACGCTGCAAATAGCTTTAAAACTTATTTTCATAGTTTTTCTCTAACATTCAACCTACTGTGCGTATTGGAGCACACACTGATTACTCAAAGTTTTCTTATATGTTTTCCTTCCAATTATAAAAAAGCCTAATATAGGCTTCTTATAATACTTGGTGGTCTTTATTTGTTCTTTGTAATCAGGCAGACAAATGTAATACATAACACAGAAATGAGAATAACAGTGTCTCAAATCTTTGATTAGAGCTTTGCACAGGCCTAAAACTCAGACCCCAATGTGGCTGATCCCTGAGACAAAACCTGGCTCCACACGACTGGTTGTGGACTAAATTTTCTATCTGCCTGACATGACACGCATTGGCGCCTATGATTGGCACAGACAGAGAGAGAAATTAGATTTGAAATGAAACAAAAACCTGATCCTAAAGCTTCACGCCACAAAATGGCCAACCCAAAAACCAAAAACTGTTGGGAACTTTCAGGTTCAGGTAGCAGGGATACTGTTTTCCCCATGACATGTCCAGGTCTGCAATTTCAGATGACAAAACTGCAGTTAAAACCAGTCAAAGAACATTTATAGTGCTTAAAGACAATGTTGATGTATGTGCTGTTTCACTGGGAGTTTTTGAGTTCACTACCGTCCTCGTACCTCATCACAGCAGCAGACTCTCAGGAAATTAGGCCAATAAGAGGCTCATCACTTGTAGTCAGGCTGCTCTCTGGGGGACGTCCACTCTTCTGTTGTTTTTCCCCCCATCAAATCAATGAAATAGTGCTCGTTGTCTGTTTCTGTAGTGATCAAAAAGTCCGTCATGATCACAGGAAACGCACATACAAACACAAGCAGTGACGTGCACACGCGACACAACGCCAAACAACAACCAAGGAGCAGACACAAGTTGAAAGATAAAAAAAAAGAAAAAAAATGCCCACCCATCATCCATCCCCAGTCTCTCGCTCCTCTCCTCCCTCCATCCTCCCACCCCTCCACTCCCCAGAGAGACTCTCGGCATAGGGTCGGACAGCAGTCCTCCATTGATGTTATCATGTATGAACGTGAAGCCACTGCAGGCAAGCTCCGCCCACCCTCGGTGGAGACACTTCAAGAGGAATCCTCGATGAGCCTGCCTCCCCCAGCACCGTCCGCTTTGTTTTCTTCTTGTCCTCCTTTGCTGCGCTCCCCTGAGGTGTTACCATTAACTGACCCTTCATATGTACGAGGGAGAAAAAGAGAAAACACCCATGTTGGTTTCAGAAGAGGAGAAAAAAAAAGACTGCAGCACAAAGCCTTCAAATGTATAGTTTCTCAGCTGCCAATTTCTCAACCCATATTCTTCTTTTTTGTTCTTTTTCTCTTTCTGTATCATCCTACAGAATGATAGGTCTCAGACCAAGTGTGTGGCATTGTGGGATAAAAGTACATTTGGTGGCTGCTCATCCATACGTTCCCACCTTCAGCGAGCGATTGGTAGTGACCGAAAGAACGAGACTGGCTGAAAGGACGTTCTTTTGCAGGGTGGCTGGGTTCACCTCTGGAGACGTTAGGAGGTGAGACATCAGGAGGGAGGTCAGAGTAGAACCGCTGCCCCCTGATGTTGGGATCAGCCAGATTTGAGCGGGATGTCTCCTGGTTGTTTCCAGGTACATCCTAATGGGGGGAGATCCGTGGGCAGACCCAGAACATGCTGGAGGAGTTGCCTACCCATCTGGCCTGGAAAACACTGGATCCTCCAGAAGGAGCTGGAGGAGGTGGAGGGGGAAGAGAGGATGTCTGGGCTGCTTTACTCGGCCCGCTACCGTTGTGACTCGGACCTGGATACGCTGCTGACAGTGGATGAAAAAAACGTGATGAGACGTCAGAAACCCAAGTTGTCATTGTTTAAATGCCTGGAAACTTCCCACCAGTAGAAGTGGGGAAGGCTCTCAAATGAGACAAGAAACATATTCAAGAAGACTGTCACTGAACATGGATAATTCAAAACCCCATGCATCCGGCAATCAATTCCTCTCACCTTTAATTGATCATTCCTCTCACATTCTTCATAAAACTAATGCAAAGCTCACCACATAACCAGCAGGAAAATCACTTGCTTAAAGATAAGATCAGTTCCACATCCAAAGTAAAAGTAAAAATATTCAACATGTCACACATGGCAGGACAGGCCTAAGAATAAAAAAACTTGTAACAACACTACCAATGTAAAAAGACATCTAATCAACAGTTTTGATTGGACGCACAAAGCTCTTACATGATCCTGCAAGACAGCAGCTTTACTGATGCATGGACACTGTTGCGTTACAGTTTAAGATGCTGAGCACTTTTTTTTTCCTACCATTTTGTATTATCTGAACTCTGAGTGCCGAACCCCACATTCCTCCCTCTGTCTCTGTCCACACGCTAGTCTGTGTGATGAGATTACAAGCTGCAGAACCAGAGGAGCTCTCTAAGCTCTTGTATGGCTTTTTCATCACTCTGATCTCACGCAACAGAAACCCACTCCAAAAAAAAAACATGCACAAGAATACACAGATCGCTTTCTTTCAAGCCAAATCCAACTCGGTGATTAGTTTATAATTTTTCCACCATTTTCAGCCCAATAACCCGACCAGGAACCCTGAGAATCGCAGTGAATGGAGGCGACTCACTGCTGTGAGAGCGGCTGACAGCAGCCGTCAGACAAATTGCAGCGGACGACTCACACATGGTGCCTGCCTCCGAGAGCGACTCACGCAGGAGAGAAACAGCTTGACCAGCAAGTGACTGTTTGACTGATTCAGAGTCACAGTGGTCTGACACGGGCCGCTGAAATAGAGGGAGAAAAAAAGGGAGGAGGAGATCTTATTTTTGTCTCCAGTCAATTCTCCTCCATTTCCACAGCCTCTGTTCCACTTCATCTTTCTCCTGTCACTTCACCTCTTTATGCTGCGCCTCCCGCAGCTGCACTTGTTTCATTATTTTATTGTTTCATATAAAATGGGACTCAATCAGTGGTTAATGGATTTAGCAGGCTGCACATATTCTCAGTTTTGGTGCAGTGGAGTTGTTGATGATGGAGAGAAAGAGAAAGACAGAGGGCTTCTTCTCAGCCTCTCTCTCTCTCTGAGATAGTGGGTCAATAGAGACAGAGGCACAGCAGCATTCACAGCCGCCGTTTCCTGCGCTAATCTGCCTATTCAGCACCAGAGATAGAGCGGGGAATATCTGAGGGAAAGAGAGAGGGGTAAAAGAGGAGAAAAAACTACAGGTACTGTAGGATGTAGAAAGCCTTTGTGAGTAAAAATAGAAAGAGCAGCGTGAGAGAGAAAGGAGGTATTAAAAGGCTGAGAGTTTCGATAAGAGACACCGGTGTCAGTTCTTAAAAATACTTGTGAGTGAAAGTTGGAGACGTATCAGAGGAGTTACAGAGGCAGAAGGAGATACGTGATTGAAGGAGCTGTTGAATAAGTGCAGTGGGTGGTGAGAGTCCATGGTGTGCCCCCCCCCAAACCCCCAAAACCAGATTTGCATATTGCCACGGTAAAGCTGAGATAAGTCACGTGGTTACGCTTTGATAAATCCACTCCTGGTTTGCTCTAAACCAACTGAGGAGAAGAAGAAATAAATAAAATCTCCCCCCCTCCTCCTTAACTTCCTCACTACTCTGTTTTCTATCTCTCATAGTCTCTCTGTTTTTAATCTTCTTTGTCTTTCAGTCTTTCAGTGTCATCATGTAGCAACAATTCGATTCATATTCTGTGATACTTTTAGGAACATTTTTGGAATTTCAGCAAAAGCTAAATTTGACTCAGCTAATCACCAGTGATGTTGCAGTTACTTACATCCCAGATACCTTTACTTTTTCTGTTCTTTGTTTTCTGGGCTACTGGATGTGAGAGGAGGCCAGTAACAGTAAACAGCACCATGGCAGAAGCAGCAGCAAGCACCAAAACGTCAAGGTGTATCCTATTAACCCGATTCTGTCAGTCCTGGTCAATATATACATCAATCCTTCTACTCCAGCCAAGGATAATTTCAGCATTTCCACCCTGTTTTTTTTAATGCACAGATTTAACGTGGATGGAAACATAGCATTTGTCTCCAAATCTGAATTGAAAGCTTTTCTGTTCTGTTCTTCAAGTTCAACTTTGCTTCTTTCTGTCTTTGTTGCCTTCTTATTCTCTCCCCTGCCTTCCCTCTCAGTCCTGACTAAGCATCTTGAGCCTTTTGCTGTATCATTCTCACTTTGGCCCTCTTCCTAAAAGGAGGAAAAAGTCAAATTTATTATGTCTGGACAGGAAATTGATTGTGGTCATTTGTATTAAAAATATAAAAGACACCACAATGAAAACAATCTAATATGAGACAAACTTTATTAAAATGTAGATTAATTATTATTTTTTCTGTTCTAGTGTAATTGGGCAATGAAGAAAGAAAAATCATCGGTATGTTCAGCAAAGACTTGGTCATATTTATCTTAGACTTGCGTCGGTGCACAGTTGCATTTATTTTTTAGCGTGTTTTTAACGTTTAGGTGGCATCTTGGCAGATCTGTCTGGGTGGTAGCCGCTGCGGTAGTGGGCCAATCACACGTCGCATTAAATCAAAGAACACTTGCGGTGATTGGCTGCAAGCAAAACCATCTGTTTTTGGGCATCACTGCCATGGTAACAAGATACATATTATGGAGATGGCTGTGGGGTTGATGGAAATGATTTTGTTTTGTTTTTGTTGCTCAAGACATCCTGGACTTAGACACACACACAGACTAACTCTATATTGATCTCCTCATTTATTGATCTGTTATTGGCATACAAGCATATTTCCCATAATGTCGTGCTTATTTAAGTTTCTGTGAGTCAGGTATTCCTTTCTACTGACTGTCTCTTGGACCAGACGGACTCAGGCTGTGACTACTGGCCCGTAAGCATCGCTGTAGCACCGCTGTCCTTTTCTTCCTCTCTCTGCGTCGACCTCCTCGCACCTTAGCTCCCCGTGTCCCCCTGTCTCCCTCCGGGTGTCTGGCTGGACGGCTGCTTGACAGGAAAGGGAGGGCAGCACTCAGAAACTCCGCTCTATTGATCCGGAATGGATCTCCGATACTTTGATCCACTCGGTCTTTGAAACTCTGCACCCCTGCTGTCGTCCCCACTCCTTCATCTGTGTGCTTGTTGACTTTTAGTCAAATACTCAGTGGTATTCAGGCAGCTCATGTATGTATTATGTGGACATGAAGGTTTGATCTTATCAAGTCGCTGCTTTTATTTGCTGCTTGTTGTATAGTTTTGTTCCAAAATGAGATACCCGCCATTAAAAAAAGGTAAAATCTGCTATTAAAATGATTTATGGAACAGTTTTAAACATGTATAAGGATCAAGTGAGACAACTCAAGGTCTTACTGACAAATTGGATCAGATACATAAAAAAAAAGGGACCCTGATGAGGACCATTGTTTCTCAGATGTGCAGTTGTCTTTTTTGGTTTGTTTTAATGATGTACCCACATCAGTTTTGAGCTACAAAACATGCACCTTAACTTTTTGGGGATATCCTTCTGCCTTTTTGTTGTCCTCTTTGCTCAGATATATTTTAGAGATACTTAAATATGAATCCAAGGTAATTTAGAGATATTTTTCCTCCTGCATCCTTCAAACAAGCATGAAGAAAGGCTTTACCAAACACTGTCATGTACTATTAATGAAAGGCATCCTAGTTAGTCAGGATCAAACCTGATTCTTACACACATACATCAAAGCGGCCGTGGTTGTGTGTCATGTTTGCTGGTCTTTTAAAACCTGAAATCAGTGGCTCACAGATGAATATTTCAACATCAATGTTGTTACTGTCTGACGTTGATCTTCCTTCGCTTCACAGAACAGACGCTGCCCTGGTGTTTTTCTGTTTACTGTTATACTGGATCCTGAGCAGGCTACCCTCCCTGGTGCCTTCATTGAGGCCGAGCACAAACTCAGAGGCCGGGCTTTGATGTTCAGAGGGCTGTGAGGTTTGTCACCGGGTTAGTGGGCCGGCTCCTCCCGTCGCAGATGTTTTCCAGCTACAGTCCCAGTTTTCCACGTCAGACCTGTGCCGATATGTGTTCCTGGGGAATTTAGTCTCTTGCTAATGACCCCATTAGTCTATCAGGAGGTGGGGAGGATCGGTGTGTGAGGGGGGGTTAATGATGCGTCAACTCACCTGACAAAACAATCACATTAACGCGCCCCGTCGCCGCGGCAGCGAATGAGCACTTGCACTCACCTGCAGCATAATTTGATTACTTTTGACCAATTTCATTTTGCAAATGGAGACGTGTGTGTTCACCCGGAAAAATCAACACAATTATGATGGCAATTTGTCAAAGGTGAAAGCTGTTTTGATGGAAGAATATTCAGACGTCGCATTAGAAATGAATTTGTGTCTTTCTTTACTTTAACTTTTCAAGTTTTTGTGTTTTTCTTTCACTAGAACTGGTGTTTTATAGCTCGCAGACAGATGGGTTATTCGTTTGAGGTTTTGCGGAGGCGATTTTAGAGATGTGAAATAACTGGTGGCAGTCCTGTTGGATTTGTCTTGGCCTGCAGTCCTCCCCATGTAAGGAGTCAGGTTACAGACAGCTGTCTGTCAGAGCAGATTAAGTTAGATAATGTCTGAAATGTCATTTCCTTCCCTGATCTATCCCTGGTCTTTTTCCTTTTTGTCATCTGTCAGTCATTTCCTAAACTTTTCCCTCTCTCGTTTGTTCGTTCTGACTGAGG
Source organism: Lateolabrax maculatus (assembly GCA_031216445.1). Classification (NCBI taxonomy): domain Eukaryota; kingdom Metazoa; phylum Chordata; class Actinopteri; order Acropomatiformes; family Lateolabracidae; genus Lateolabrax; species Lateolabrax maculatus. The sequence goes on from CM062209.1 coordinate 2,469,787, forward strand.
AAGATTTAATCAAAAATGTAGCAAAGGGTTTAGAGGCAAATTCAATTTGAATTTTTTAGTTTCCTTAGCTGGATCCTGTCTGCCGTCGTAGGCGTAGGATTCTGTGAGTGGCTATTGTGTGCCTTGTTTTGTGTTTTTAATGTTTGTCAGATGTTTTGTTTAGTCCTACTTACAGTCCAAAACCCAAAGGATACTCAGATTACTAATCATGTAGGTCAAAGAAAAGCAGCAACACACATACATGTGCAGTTTATTTTTCAACATTAAAAAAAGAAATTAGATTTAGTTTTGATGGACAAATCATGAATCTTACAGAGTGAGGAAGTTATTATCTTGTCTGTAAGGACTTTAGGGATCTGGACTTCATTTTATTTTAGTCCTACAAGTATAAATATATTGAGTCTAAACTCCCAGATTGTTAAAATCCAAAAGAATCTCCCAGAAAAAATAACAAGGACACGACCTCAGTGTCCACAGTGGCAACTGCACAAAGAGAGGCTCTACAAACAAGCACTCCTGGCATTTGGACTAAACTGCAATTACCATAGCAACAAAAAGCCAAATCTAAAGGTATTGTCTGCTGTAGCCAAAACAAACACACCTACAAAACCTTCGCCAAACACCATAATGAACCATATTCCAACAGACCAGGTGCTGCTGTCCAGTCGCCTCTCCTGCATCATTGTGGATGGAGAGAGCACGTAACTTTTGGCTGCCATGTCTTTCTTTATGGCTTGCTGCGTCAGAACTTTGCAAAATATGTATGAGCACGGGTGCCTGCACACACCTACAGTATTCACAAAGTTACACACACACACACACACACACACACACACACAGCGACTGTGTAATCGGCTTTCCCTTTTCCACCCACCAAGAAAAAATAAAAATCCCAAGAATCACTTGAGTGTGAAATGCTGAAAACATCCTGCATCCAAATCATATCAAGAGTGCAGCAGATTCCCTCCACTGTTTGCCTGTTTTGTTTATTTGGCTCCTGCATACCGGCAGATTGAGCTCCTGTCGTAATGACCATGCATTGTCAAGCCCACGGTTGTCGGGAGGGAAAGACAGGACTAGCTGCACTCGCAAGGGCTGCCACGGCTCTAAATCCACATTAACAACAGCAGCCGCTGCCAAGGTAGCACAATGCTCCGAGGCAGCAGATGCCTGGGTGCACCCGGGCCGCTCTCCGTGAGCCCGGCTGTGGAGAGCGTGTCAAATATCAGATACAGAAGTTGTTCTGAGAGAGGTATGACATCCTGCTGGACGGCGAGAGGGAGACAGAGTGAAAAAGGAAAGAGAAAGAGACAAGATGGTGGGGGATACGCTTCGGTGACCTCAGCCCCTCTTGTCCTCTGTTGAAGCCAGACAACTCTGGCTGGAGAGACGTTGATAAAACCTTTTGTGGACGTTGTGCTGTAGGACGATGCGTCTCCTCCTGTCACACATTGGCTGAGGCTTTTCGCTGTTCACCACATTGTTTCTTATCTTCATATGGGTTTTACTTTCTCTACTTTCTCTGTGGCCGTAAATAGCTCAGTAACAATATTTTATAACATTGTTTAAGTGCTTTACACACACAAACACACACACACACACACACAGGATTAATGGGAATCCAAATATACGTTAAATGTAATTTCTCGTAGTTCTCGGTTGATGAAATCATGCTCGAGTCATCCTTTCAGTGTCAGCCTCCAAACTTTTATGATAACATGTATGTACATCATCTAGACAATTATGAGGAGGGATGTAAATTACACTCTAGTCGCTCCAAGAGGGTCTGAAAGGTTGCTTAATGTAGCCAGAAAAGACTAAAATTGAGACATGACTACAGATGTTATTATTTAAAACAGAGTACAGAGTGGGGAGTGGGGGGGGGGGGGGCGCACAGAGCCTTCAGAACTCCACATCTGAACTTTGAACAGTTTTTAGCTTGTAGGTTCAGTGTTTTTTATATTCCCAAATCTTAAATCATGTATCTACATATTGAGTATTTTATATTTATGAATTTCGAAGCTGGTTTGGTGATATTACAGTGTGCACATAGGAAACAAAAGTATACCACCTTGCAGAATTCCACATTCTTCCTCTGTGCTGGAGGGGAACATTCAGAATACCGACAGAAAGGGAATAAATCTATATGTTAGACCAAACAGCATGGTGTCATCGGTTAGCCGTAATTAAAGTTTCGTGAAACAGTCATAGCTTCACCTCAACAGGCCACCTGTACTGTAGTAAAATACACATTGCAGTGCTTTGAATGAAAACACATCTACAACAGCATATTTATATATTTCTCTTTTCTCTCCGGGCTTCTAGGTATTGCCATCGCCAGCGCCCTGGTTGACACATCACAGCAGCGAGTGATGGACTTCAAAGAAAGAGGACTGGGCCTGAAGCACCGCAAACACACCGTGCACCACCAAGGGACCTGTGTATGAATTGGATGCCCTCAACGAGGTCACAATGTATCCACTCTCCGCCCGGGGAATTTCACTGGAGATATTTTCATTAACTTTAGACAAAGGGAGACACTGTAAACAAAGGCAAATATTGGGTTTGGATGGTCTTTGAGTGGCTTGGAAGGAGAGGAAATGCACCCACTGCCTCGTCAACAAACACCCAAACTGGGAAACATGGTACCCTTTCTTTTCTGGATCAGATGGAAAACTTCATCAACATGCCTCCTTTGTCCCCCTGTGTGAATATGTTGCTCCTGATGAACCAGGTAAGCAAAAATTGGAAACCTGCAGATTGATGACGAGAACGCGCTCCACCACCACAGCTTTGGCGAGACATTTACAACGTGAGCTGGCAGAGTTTTCCACTTCCACGCCACGCGGCTCTGCATCTCCAGGGCTCTGCCTGTCTGTGTGTCGCGCAGTCTGACACATTGACGGAGAGAAAACACTTGTTTTACACCAATAAACCAAACTAAATGGGCTCTGAGCTCCTGTGAAAGATATCGAGTTGATATTAACTGAGCTGAAATGAAGTCCTTCCTGACTTACAAACCCACTCGGACTCAGTGGCGATGCTGGAAAGAACAACACGGCCCTAACTAGATCAATGAAAAACACTGTAGTGGGTGGTGGTCTGTGACAAGGATTTGCTTGAGGGGAAAGCTTCCTGTGGGAATTTTAAAGACTTACTACTGCTGAGATGTTGAAGAACTGCATCTTGCCACGAACATCACTGGATGCAGCTGTTGAAATGTGTCCTTTATGAAATACATGTAATTCTTGTTTGTCCCTGCACCAACATTTGAAGTTTTACATTTTGATATCTGCTCAGGTCCTCTGTAATGGAAAAGGGTCCGTTATCTGTAGCTTCGGGCCTTATACACGTCTGTATATGCACTATAAGTGAAATGCTTTACCAGTACATTAGGACCCTCTGAGGGATAATATTATGCAACTGATCATCCAAATGTAATGTTTATTCTGGGCTGTGATGTAACCTCAAGGTCGGTATCATCAAACACATACTACTGATGGTATTCATATGCCTACTAATTCATTTATTACTGTGAAGCTACACTTTACGTCTTTTCTCATGACCTCCAGTACATTTCATGCCTGTTTATTTGTGATACACAAACTTTTACGTAACATATTTATTAATTATGCAAATTAAAGTTAAACAATAATTTAGCAAGTTTTACAAATGCACTAAGGATTTTTTTAAACAGAAAGACTAAATAATTGATTTTACAGAGCAAGTTGGTGCAGTATTCCCATTTTTGTTTCTACCCTCAGTGTCTTCATTCCCAAATATTATATATTTTACACATATCATAACAAGTTTTGTGTGATGTCAAAAAGTTTTTTACCTTTACCAACTGTGTTAAACCTTCATTATATATTGTAAAATCACTTTTTACTGCACATACACAATAGAGGTATGTCTTTATGCACACGTACGTATTGTCTACATATGTTGACCCTGATTGTTTTCATTCAGGTTTTTTGTCTTCATGTCATTTTGCACCAGTTTGTTGTTGAGACATAACAAAGGGCAGCTCACCACACTGTTTTTTCCACACGAGCATATATCTGTACATTTACAATTAAAACATTTTGATGCCTCTTCGTATGGTAATTGGATCTGACCTACCGCGCTGTGTGTATTCTTACCTCTGGTGTTGTGGGATCGTATCGATCGGCGTTCTCAGGATGTCAGTAGGGTCAGATGACAAGCTCAGCCAACACTGTAGACTCTGCCATCCAACACTGCCGATAGAGTTACATAAAGACCGGGTCAGCAACCTGAATGGACAAACAGGATGAAGAAACACAGAGCACAACACAAGTTAATACCTCATTTACATTTTACATAACAACACAACATCCAAACAGTGAATTAGATTCGTGATCCCCAGAGAGTGGACACTAAAGATCTTAGTGACCTCCTGACCCATCTAACACGACCGACAGACCAACACTTTGCTCCATGAAACACCAACTAATTTAAAAGTTTTAGTAACGGCTGGATTCCCATTAAACATGCTGTGGTTCTTCTTCAGCAGCCACGTTTCCAATAGTTTAGACTTATTTTACATCTTTCGTGTTTTACAAGCACATTAAATACACATTTCCAGCTCATTTAGATGTCGCAACAGATGTTTTGAGCCTTTGCGTCTTATATCAGCATTTCCTAGATAGTGTAGTGTCTCCATCCCTCTCTCTGTTATGCTACTTACAGAAACGTAATTTTGTATATATGTTAAAGTTAGTAACAAGCTAAATCCATCTTTAAAATGTCATTTTAAGACATTTAAAAATAATAAGTGAATTTCACGACTCAGAGATGTGAGCTAAAGTAGATCCGCCGCGTGAAGAAGGAAAGGCCGTCAGTGAGACACACATCTGCAGACGTACAGTGGCAGTGAATCGTGTCCAGCAGCCACATCAAGTGGACATTAGGGGTAATAAATTATACGCATTCATGCCCACCAGAAGCTGAACCGCTTCCATTTTGGACGCCACCCTCAAGCCAACCTGGCAACTCTGCACAACCAACATCTCATAATCCAGAGAGCTGGCTGCAATGAGGCCCTGCTGTTGTGCACACACATATTTATACTCTTACATTCAGTGGGACTACATATGCAGATGGTTTATAGATATACATATAAAATCAATCCAGTATTTTTATTTCTGTGACGCTCACTAACAAATATCCTAGCTGCTGTGTTCTTTAACGTGGACCTCAGGTCCTTCGTCACAAAGCGGTGGGGGCTGGCTTGCCAAGGTGATCTCAATATCTTCAAGACTTAGACACTTTTATGTAAACGTGGGACTATAACCAGGAGAAAAACACCAACATACATTCTTTCCAGGGAACAGCAGCGGATGATCTAGTGGCTGCAGCGCTCTGCCGTCTGGCTGCATTTCAGAATCCTTCACAGTCAGTGATGTCGTGGTAAATAAAGAGCTGGGTAAACAATGCTTTCATGCTGGAAATCATTTGCATATGCCTTCTTTTATCTTAAAAAACCTTATCCTCCTGTAACCAATGTCAGTCTGATATTGCTCACTGAGCTAAGAATCGGTCATATTTTATATTCAGAATGGAAATTTAAAATAAACTGAACGTCTGTTAAAATACAGTACAATCTATTACTTTTAATTTGTTTGGGTTTACCATTCGCTTCGTCCCTGAGCAACCTTAGTATTAAAAAACTTATCAACAAAAGGCGTAAATCTTTGTTATTGAAGGAATTTTCACTCAGTTTGTCTGACTTTTGACTCCTTTCTTTGAAAGTCTAGTGTGCGACTTGAAAGGCTTCTAAACTTCACATGAGGCCGTTGCTGCAACTGTCACCACCATTAGTGACCAGGAGGAGATAAGTGCTCCTTTTTATGCTCTCAGCTCACTGTAGTTCTTCTCTCAAGATAAAAAGACTGCAGTATTTAGCAGTAAGTGGGCTGTTGGCATCTCTGCTCTGCTCAATACCTGTACATCAGGGGCAGCAGGAAGTGGTGCACTTTTCCTTTTATCCTGACCTAAGATGTTTTTTAACCAGTTCGGAGGATTAAAGGGGCTTTTGTGTTTTAAGTGTAAAGTCAATGTAAGAAGCTCAATACCTGAACACACAAAACATACAAAGATATGCAGTGACGTCTCCCGCTGATGTGTGGGCAGCGGTTTCGAAGCTTCTACTTCGTCGCCATCTTGTTTGTTTGGAGCCAGAAGTGACGTTATTTGGACGACAGGGTAGCGCTGCCTCTATCCTGATTGGCAGTTGCTGTGGTAACGACTTTTCAATCACAAGGTATGCTTTAAAACGTACGCCGCTTTATCGTCTATTTTACTCCAAATGTGACCATAATTCACAAAATGCTGTTTTGAAGAAAAAACACGTTCACTTTAGAGGAAAGCGTTAAACATCTAAACTTATTTACTCTCATAAAAAACACATTTCGCATCTCAGATCTGGGCCCAGATGTCGAACTTCAGTACCTGCTTGATGGCGGATTGAAATGTGTCCATATCACCGAGTTTGGTAAACTTTTAAGGAGCAAAAGTTCAAGATGTTCAAAAACCTTCTTTACTTTGTTTGTGATACGTAGTTCCTTTTTTAGGCACTTGGGGGCAGTGGAACAAGATGAAAACAACACGGACGTATTGTCACTTTATAAATCTATAAAATATAGTAAAAAAGGGAAAACAAGACATATTAACACAATGCCCTGCTCAATTTATGAATGTCCTGTTCATAATTTAGTGCAACAACATACACACCACTACACATTAACAAGACCTTAGGCTCATTGTATAAGCTCAACCAATTATCACTGAAAAACATCCACATTTTGGTCTAAAGAGAACATTTGTTTGAACAGAAGGGTTCAAATGTAAACTCGTCAGACAGATTTCCAGATTCATAGTCAAGATTAAGTTTCCACAGCGCCAGTGCAAATTTGTAGGACACTTGAGTTGATGTACTCTCTATTAACTTTTTATTCCGATGTGTTCACAGAGATGCAATTCAGCTACGAGGAGAATGGATAATATTTGTAATTTGGCCTAAATTCAAGACATAAGTACAACATTTAGCCTGGAATGAATCCTCAATTAAATTAGGAAAAACTAAAAAAACCTACGTCAACTCTGCCAAGTTTTTAGGTCCCAGTTACGTCCAAGCGCACACACACACACACACACACACACACACACACACACACACACACACACACACACACACACACACACACACACACACACACACACACACCCACCATCAGGAGGTTTGCATTAATGTGAACGGCTGCCTGTCATACACTACTGTACTACATACTGTCTGATTGTAGTATCTCTCCATCTCTGCTGCCCTTCTCACTGCCTCACCCCCTCGCCCCCCCCCCCCCCCTTTGTCCCACCTCCCTCTTCATGAGGACTCGGGGTCAGCTGAGCCACATCCTTGTGATTGATGCCCCATCCGGACTTCAATCTTTATGCCACTGCGCGCCAGTTGTGGCGGGTCATTTGGGCCGCGGTCTGAGGACGAGTGACCGAGTCAGCCGGGGGGGGGGGGGCTGGACACAGGATTACAAAGCACACTGCTGTCCTCCGCCTCCTTACACACTCACACACACACACACACACACACACACACTCTCTCTGTAATGCTGTGAAGAATGTCGCCTGTCAGCGCCGTCTTCTACTCAATCCCAGCATGCACTGCTCGGCCATAAGTGGCCTTCAGCGCTTACAAAGAGGGCCCTATGTCTTTCCCTGTAAGCACACAAAGTGCAAACACATAAAGGATGAAAAAGAGAAGGCGCAAAGTTATTGACGCACTGAATCAGCTCATGAGCAGTAACCACAGAGGAGCCACAGACGCCAGAGATTTTTCCCATTCAGGACCAAAGATTTTGTTTCGCTGTGTAATCTGTGTTCCTTCTCATAGCCTTTTTACAACAAAATTCAACGTGCTGCGCCGGAAAAACAGGGTTAAAGTAGAAAGAAGCATTGGGGCGGTTGTTACTTTATATCTTTTATTTAAAGTCTTTCTTTCAAACTCTACGCCAAAACGGAGGCGGATGGAATTTGTGGCTGAGATGACAAAGAGTCGCAGAAGTTACAGACGGAGGTAAAAAGTCGCGTCATAGCATCATGCTGGAAAAGTCGTCCGACCCGGGAATGAATGCCGATTGTACCATTTCCCACTGAAGACAAAAGCCAGATGTGAGTGGGTAGAAGTGGGTTTTTGTGTGAAAAGTTTTTTCTAGTTAATTATACTTAATCCTAGATGGATTTTCTTTTTATGGGCCTGTTTTTTGTTTAGTTTTTAATATAAAATAAATTTTACTGTCTAAAAATCCTGTTTTGCCCCATTGGGTTAGTTTTTGAAAAAAAAATGAAAAACAAAATTATTTCCTGCTCAAACATTTATTGGTCTTGCACCGATTCTCATTTCACCATGTTTTTTTCCCCTAGTTTTATTTTATTGCTGGTCGGTACCCACAGGCCATCTTTATTTTCATCCCAGTGTATTTGATTACAGGTCGGGTTGCATCTCGAGGGATCAGGTTTGGCCCAGACTGATATATCTTATTCCTTTGAGAGCTCCAAAAACTATAAAACACGTCAGTGAGCCACACTGTTGCACTGGGTTCAATAAAAAGCTAAATCATCATCAGACGATAGCCGATGGGCTCTGGGATTGCGTGCGTTCACATCCTTTTTTGCTCTCTGCGCAGACACTTTACCTGCATGCAACCAAAGCACGCTCGAACGTGGTTGGTCAATAGTACTCGGACTACAAACGGAAACCAGAGCGCTTCCGATACCAAAACTTTGGTTTATTCTGCATTCATATGCAGATATCCATTTCCAAAGATTACTAACCCCATTAATGTCCCCGTTACTGTCTGTTTTACAACAGAGTGGTTCAAGAAAAAAGACATTCAGTCGTTGTAAACAACCTGCCTAATTAAACTATGATTGTAAAGAACCAAAGATGATTACGACAAACACTTTTATTAGTATTCATAACCTATTTGTCATAGTGACGTGAATTGGCCACACAGGACTTTAGTGCGTCGCACAGTGATTCCCTCGTGATGCATTAATGGACGTTAATTGATGTTGGTGTCAGGAGACCCAACGTGTTTATGTGAAGTTTTATGACCTCCTCTCACAAACTGTCCATTAATGAATGGAGCTGTGGTATTGATAAACTATTAAAAAAATATAATATCAGGAGGCTTGTTATGGGTGTGAGCAGAGAGCAGAGCAGCATGGTGGTCAATTCTAATGACAAGTCTGGCTCAGTTTTATTCTGGTTATCATTCAAATGTACCACCTGTCCTGAAGAACCTTGAAGCTGAAGTCAAAGTGCTTGTTAGATTACGTCTACAAATCCCCACAACAAAATGTGCAATATCAAACAGTCTTAAAACAAAGTTTGGATGCTCCTGCATGAGAATCCTGCAGTGCAAACACATTAAGAGAATCCAACCTGAGCTACAAATCAGCAATGCACTTCAAACCAATCCATTTTAAAAATCTGTTCATGCTTGATCAGTACATGATTTTTTATTTACAAGTATACTTGAAGAACTTTAGTGAAAGTTCAATACAATGTTAAATGAGTCAACCTACAACAACAACAACTTACTTTAGTTAAAAGCTGTTTTGTATTATATACACAGGTTCAAATGATCTTACTGCAAGACTTTGATGAGTCAATGACCAACAATGACTTGGTAAGAAGGACATTTTTTGCAGTGTACAGAAACAGAGATGATTTCAACAATTAGGCTATTTAATTTGCAGGTCTGACCAACCTCCATCCCTTCTTCTAAAGTCACTCCGTCGTTGCTGCAGAAAAGCCAGGTAATAACCTCACTGTGCTCCACCGCTTTCATCCCAGCTCACAGTGCTCACATCCACTGATGCCCTTCCACAGTAAGAAAATAGGACTTTAATGACTCTTAATAAACTCAATCTCCGCATGTGAATTGCTGCCTGCTATGCAAAGTCCAATTCCCCCCTTCACTGGGTGTATTATTTGATGGCTGACTTTACAGTTCTGGTTTTGAAACTGTTAATGTCTTTTTTTCTCACAACAAGTGGCATTTATGGCCAATTCCCAAACTAAATACATAGTTAGCCCACTCACACCTCATCTGTTCCTCAGTAACAAAGTGTCCACACGTCTGCACAGTGTCCTGTTGTTTGATCTATAAAATATAGACAAACAGTGACAGCGAGTCTAACGAGACACTTTCTACTTGCTTGCTTTGTCTGACCAACAATTTACAATAATCTCAAACAGGAAAAAGCATATGGAGATACATTTGTCTCAACATTATTTGTGTGAGAGATCAAAAGTCCACATGTAATCTGTAAACAGATCTACAAATACAAATTCCACAAATAAAAAAATTACTGGGGCCTAAAGACGTTTTCCTGATTTAAAAAACTATTAATAAGATGGTGGGAATGATAAGATTTCACTATAGTAACTTATAGAAACAAAAGGTTTCTTATGTATTTAAACATGACAAATTGTCTTTGCCACGTTCAAAACTCCCAACAAACTGTCGAACCTAAACAACACTGCTAGGATTAAAGATTGGTGAAGTTTATGTACAAGAACTTGTTTAGGGAAGGATTGTGGTCATGGTTAACATTAACTCTGAGGAGGAACTGGAATACAAACAGTAGTTTATCACGTCAAAATGACCCAACCATCCAACCTGACCTCCTCCCTGAGAGGAAACACTCGCTCACTACTTCCCTCCTGACTTCTCTCAAACAACAGTAATAATTAGTTTGGCTGCATAGGTCACACAAACGCACTGTAAACACAAGTGGTTTTAACCATTTGAACTAACTTAACAGAAACAGTGACGTAATTTCCGCATTTCAAATTAAGAGCCTGCAGTCTTTCTAGGAGCTGTTTTATTTTTATTATCAGTGATAAGTAACAAGCATTTATTATTTTATTATGTTAATGTGACACAGTGAGTATTACTGTAGTGTGTGTTTATTACCTTCTATGTAAATTATTGAGCACACACACACACTTGTGCATACATTTCTGTTTGAGTATGAAAGGTGCGCGAGTAAATGTGCTGAATTAAAAGCTGTTTCAAATTAAAACTTATACAATTATTAATTTGTAATGTGCAGTCGAGTTTTAAACAGTGACTCAGATCCTGCGTGCAGCCTCTCGCAACAAGTGGCATTTATTCCCAAATTCCCAAACTAAATACATTCCTGGCAAATGTGGTTGTACTGCAATCACTGTTATTATGGTGCACTGTAACAGGGCTCGAGGACGTGCAGTTAGTCTAATGGCTGTGTTGAAAGGTAATGCTGAGTTATGACTCGAAAGTATATTCAAAATGTCAGACTCATTTTTCTGGCATTTGATGACGATGATGTGCACACGTCAGACTATTTTTCCATCACCCTTTTCTGTTTTACATTAATGTTTTATTCATAATGTCAAAAATGCGTCAGTAGATGTCCTCTAGGTCAGTGACTATCAACACCATTTAATGTGACACACTGAGCCATAAATGGGACTGTTTAAGTCATCACTTTTCCATTCAACTGTTGGACATTTTCCATGAAATTATAAGTGGAGTGGTTTTAATTAATAACTCTCCAGCTCTGGGCCTACTCATGGTTTCCTGTTTTAATATCACCAGTGCCATTTTGTATACACTTTAGACCAGAGTAGAGCATTTCATTATTACTGGAAGTTATCTCGGGCGATAAATCTGCTTCAGATATTAAGATGTTCCCAATGAGATGTCAAAGAGTGAAGCATTTTATACAATATCTTATTATAAGAGAGCAAAAAAAGAGGGCCAGTAATAATGAAAGAGGGACAAAAATAAATGATTTAGGTCAAAAACAACCAAGGCCACAGCCACACAGACAACTAAGACTTTTTTTTACACCATCTCCAGAGATGTCAGTAGTTTTTAATGGTGTTGTGCAGCTACACTGTTTCCACTAAAGTAGTTATAAAACCCACCAGTGGAACAACATCAACTACAGCCAGGCTGTAATGTCCAAGCCAAACATTTATTCAGTTTCTATAGACAGGCACCTTCTCGACCATGCAAACAACAGACTCCCTGTTAAAAATGTACAACAGCCTTCCTTAATGTGGCAAACTAGGATTAAGCACAAACGAGGACAGAACTCCTGCAATTAAACAAAAATGACTCACAATGAATAAAAAAAAGGGTTATTGTGAACACTGCAGCGGGTGCAACAAGCATTATTATAAAGAACCACAATCAACAGCAGAATACAAGCAATATAAACCCCACAGATTCACACATTCAAGGAGAAAAGACAAGGCCTGCATGGTGTCAATCAGTGGGTTTCTTATTGGACTCACCTGTTGGAATCAGGTTCTGTAAACTCCTCCCGCTGAGCTTCTCAGATGCTTTCAGATATTTTCCAGCAGAGATTGAGAGCTCAACAGTTGTAACAGGGATTGTTTAAAATAGCAGAAAGGCTCCATACAGTTTGCATGGCCGGTGGAAGTGAAGTCACCTCTCCAGGATCCACCTGAGCACGTCAGTCACACCCAGCATGCACCTGTTGTCATGGGTGTGTTTGATTTGGCTCACTGGGCGTGCTGGTCGGGTGGTGCATTACATCAGTGGCTCCATGAATTTTATCAGACTTTTTAAAGCTATTTTGACTTTAGGTTGATTATAGTATAATTGATTTAAATGTTTTTTTTTTTCAAAAACACAATTTAATTAATTTAGCAGTTATATGAATAACTGAATTGTCTATAAGAGTTAATATATTGTCTTTGGTGTGAAAAAGACTTTTCCCAGACTTATTAAACCTTAAAAACTCAGATAAGGGGAAAAAAATGGGTCTTGTTAGGTCTGAAAGTCTATAACTTTCAAACAGGAATTAATTCCCTTCAAAACTCCTCGTGTGTGTTGATAAGGGTGTGAGTGGATATCACATTTGTCAAACAGGGGTCCACTGTTGCTGTTGTACCCACCCTGCTGTTCACAAACTGCTAATGGTGGTCCGCCCGGGCCTCGAGACTCCACCAGCGATAAACCCGACCTGCTGCGTCTGTGTCTAATGGGCATGAGTAACCGGGATTGACTGAAAAACAACTTGCCAGAACTTCCTTGTTTTTCTATAAGGTGATTGTGTTTCGTGATCATTCTTTGTTTTGCAAGTGCAAACTAGATGAGAATTGATTTCAGCCTTAAGAAAACCTTCCTGCAGCCGCTATTTAAAAGTCCAAATGAATGAACATCTCAAAATGTTTTGTTTTTGTGGTTATTTTCAATTCATTAAACCGAAGTGGCACTGGCTCTTTAGCTGCAGCGACTCCTTAAAATGATGTAACATAACGTTACAGACGAGGTTCACAAGCCCAAAGATGTTCTAATGTCATCTGAAGGATGGTTTTGAAGTTGCAGTTGAAGTTTCAGAGGATAATATAAGTAGTAAGAGATTCAAATTGAACACAAACTGACTCTTGAGGAGTATTTTACATTATAATCTAGTCTCTTTGTTTCTGGTTTACCTTTTGTGTCTCTTCGTGCATCCCTGGATAACACTGAGCCGGCCTGATGTGACCCCTCCGCCTCATGCCAGTTGACCAAAGCTAAAAAGTTGCCCGAAACCTCATATGACTCTGTCTTAATCCGGTTGAGTTGCTTTGCTCCTTACGTTTCTTCTGCCTTAGTAACCCGCGGTCTGAAAACATCAATTCGTCAGGTCTTATCAGGTTATCAGGATCACTTCTGATGACCTCAGACTTTCTTTAATCCCTCATGTCTATCTGTCTTTTACAGGTTTGTTTGTCTGACGCTTTCTTTTCATCGTCCTTCAGTGGAATAACGCTGCACACAAACAGTCGAGGTGATTTAACAGTTTTTAATCATAACTTTTTGTACAATAGATTTTACATTTTCACAAGCCAAGAAGTTAATGATGCCGGATATCTGACGGAGTCTGCATCTCCAGAAAGCCATTTTTGGTATTTTTCAAACAACAGACAGGATGGAGATGGACAGCAAACATATTTCACATCTTTAACTTTTTTGTCCAGAAGTGGGATCCTTACATGAGGAGGAGCTGACCCCAGTTTTGAGGCCTTCTGAGCTCAGACGAACTCTCAAAGAGAGGTGAAGCCTCTATAAACTTTATCTCATATTCCAGGGCCAACGAAGATATGACACTGGGATCCAAATATAAAATGATCAGACGTGCTGTAAGACACAGTTCTGAGAAATGTAATCAGTTTGTTGTGTTGCAACTGATAACATTTCTCTATTTCTATCCAAACTACACGCATCCAATCTGTGGGAATTTTCCCACTTGCCCACATCTCATCAAATATACCATAAAAAGCCTTCACTGGTATGGTAAAGAATATATTTGTCTATAAACATTGATTTATTTCCTTCTCAGTCACCATGCAATGCCAATTTTCTTTCTTGCTCAACTTCTAGTTATTGTCACCATAATTATTTTACCAATAAAATCAAAATAAGCACAGCGACGGAGCTCCACAGTCTTCAAAAAGTTGAACAATTTAAATATAAACTTTCATTGGCCGGTCCGTCTCATTCTCTTCAACTCATGAAAACAGCAAAAATTAGTAAAAGATAGAAAAATAAGTTCAAATCTTAGCCAAAAAAATCAATATTATATTCAAGCAATGTCATAAATGGGGGTATTTAACTACAGTAGGAGAGTTACATTGATATCCTCTTTCTCAGATGCAATAATATTCCATAATCATGTACATACTGGGAGAAATATACACACAAATTGTTATAAAAAACAATATTCTGGTTTATTCAATGTAATCTATGTTGTATCTGAATGTCAAAATAGCTCACAATGCTCTGGAATAGAATATCATCAGACATTTATTTGTCCAATTTATAGTTTCAGCCAAGTACATACAGTGCATATACCATGTTTATGCTTGGTAAATAACATTTAAGTTCTACTATACATTAATCATGTTTTGAGAAGCTACATAAACCCAAGCAGCGTGTCATAAATGCTCCTGTCAGTGTCCACATGGCTGAAGTAACTCACTGAACATGCCACAGTGATGTATGTAAACGTCTTGATCATGTGTTGTAAGGAAATCTGCCAACATTTAAAAAAAAAAAGCTTGTATTTCCTGCAATGAGGATACAGAAACTATACGCCTCCACCTGAAAAACTGACGAAAACAGATGATGTCGACATCTGAGGGTCGAACGTGATCGCGGTGCTGCGGTATTTTTATTTTCCCAGCAGTCCTTGGGAGCGGACGTACAAAATGCATGTTGCGTGCTTGCTTGAGTCAGAATTGACCATTTGCTTTATTTTATTATAAAGTTAAATGACTTTATAATAAAAAATCAGTGTAAGCAACATTCTTCCTTATCATGCTGTTGTCTAACCAGCTCCACCCTGCAATGCAACAATACTGCTCCTTTATTTCTATGTCCTCTACATGAATCATCAAGAGCTGATTGTTTGACAGGGACCTACATTATAAGCTGCAGCAGCGCTTATATTATAGTCCTGGGTTGGAAAGCAATAGCATGTTAATTTGATGTAGCAATCAAATGTGTAACGAAAACCAGAAATCAATTTATTATCTAGCTACAGTTGATGCCAGTCCAAAATGACAGTTTTTATGGTAAACTGCATACACTGTACGCTTTAACACAAGTAATACAACAGTGACAGTAACTAAGGGTGGTGGGGATTAGCAAATGTTTAATTTCAAGCGATCGTTCCCTCCCCAAACACGTGTTGACAGTTTCACAATTGAGGCAATAAGTCGTAACACTGAAGCGACAGAGAAGGATGCTTTGGAGCGATGGAGGTGTGAGTTAACCGTTGAATATACTCTACAACAATAAGCCTATTTTTTTCTCCCGCTGCTCTCGTTTTTGTGGACACAGTGCAGCAAAGAACATCAGAACTAAAAAAAGAAAAGAAAATGTAGAAAAAAGAAACTGCAGCAGCTTCTCTGTCACCTTCCACAGAGAAACACCGAACATGGCTTGGACTTCTAACAATTACAAGTATGTACAATCACTAATGAGTGGAGTGGATTCAGCCATCCACAGCAGCGTTAACCTACTGTCCCGTGATCGCTCTGTTGGCAAAAACCAGGCGTATTAAAAAAAAGGAGCAGAAAGCCTGGCGCTGTGTGTGTTCCTGTGTGTCTTTGTCTGAATGTGTGAACATGTGCAGTTTGTGTTTGTGGGTCTTTGCCTGTGTGCTTTTGCCAGCGGCGGTGTGTGTTCAGTATGAGCTACAGTAAAGACGGTTTGGGCGTAAATGTTCTGACTTCTCGGATGTTTTAAGTTATTGGTGTTCACCCTGAAAAAACAAAAAGGCTTTTAAGTGACTTTTTTTTTTTGTCACGGAAATATCCACGTGGACCTTTCATAAAAATGTAAAATACCAGATCACGTAATTATCAAAACATACACAAACCACAGAGGAGACTGAATAACATCTAAAAGGCTGCCCAAGTGAAAAGATGTAGCTGTTACTGAACTGACTGTGACTTTTAAGCGAAAGATCCCACCTATAGCCTCAACACACAAACAGACGTGGGTGAAAACTGATTTGACAACTGTGAAAATCGATGCTAATTTACATTGTGTGTACCTTTCCAAGAGCCACCGGCTGTGGTTTATTGGAATGTAGTCCTCACGTATTTTCTCATTTCTGCCCAAGTGAGCAACACAGAAGCTTTAAATCCCGTTTTTTTTTTTCTCCAACTAACCCAAAGGGAACACACAGCCAAACTCAGTTAACACGTATAGTAGATCATCATTTTAGCACACAGCTGCAATGCAAAAAATACTCAATAAAACAACAAAGCTTCCCAAAAATTCATAAAAAAAATAAAAGTAGGAATCAAAAGAGAGATAGAATCCAGAGGGAAATAAAAGTACAACAAGTATTACTGAGAAGAAAGGATATCATTTCTTGTTTTGCTTTTTCTTTTATACAAATGTGTGTTTGTCAGTCCGTTGTGGTTTGTTGCTGTGAAGCGGTGAGGCTACAAGACGCTCGCCGAGGAGAGGCCGAGCAGGCCGCAGTACCACGGCCACAGCAACAGGGGCAGCAGAGAGGCCAGGCCCGCGGGCCGCCGGGACACAGCCGAGTTCTTCAGGATGGCGTTGGATGTACTCGGACCGTCTATCTGGGGGTCCTGAGAGACAGACGGGGAGGGACAGGGTGGACGAGTTCAGCATCGTAACAAAACTGTCCCATGTGAAACTCATTCTTCTCAGCTTTATCAATTATTACAATTAGTTCATTAAAATAAGCAAATTTTTTTAAAGAAGGGGGCAAACTTATTTTAACATTTCAACTTCCTTTTGCAATAAAACGTGAAGAGAAAAATTGGGAGACAATGCAGCTGCTGATTATATCTCATGTTTCCTTTTCATCGTACCACTATTCGTAGGCCGACCGGCTCTTACAGGGAATGCAAGTACAATTTCCACGTCTTCTACATGAACCATCAAATGGTAAAGATGCTGACTGAACACCTGGGACATGAGCTTCAGCCTTCCTCTTTTTTGCATCATTACAGTATCTGTATCTGTAGCCACGATAACATGTTTCTTATTTTCAAACGAGTCAGACACATTAAAAAAAGTCAGCTGGAGACGAGCTGATCTGGCAGTGACAGTCATTTCAACCAGCAAAATCAATGGTTGCAGTATTTTTAAGTACTTAGATCTTTATTTATCGATGCATTACACATTAGAGAAAGCCATTTTATTTTTTTTGTTCGCATTTTATAGCCACTGGGACATAAAGTGGACTTTAGGTTGCAGTTTAATTCATCCATGCAAGACGTGGAATATCTCAAGACATTAGGCTGTTTAATTCAATAATATCACCTATAAAAACTCTTAAATATATTCATCTGGTATGACACAGTGAGAAATCAAAAGGTTGTTTTTACAACTAAAATGCCACAGTGGAAAGCTAAAAAAGACGCGTGTGTGTGCATGTGCATTTGCATGTGCCAGCGTGCATACGTTCGTGTATGTACAGAGCTTCACCACCGGCCTTTGGCTCTCTAATAAAGCTGCAAACTAACGGCTGGGTCATCTCTCCAGACCTGTCCCTGCCTCTATTAAATGTCAGTCCAGTGCATAACAGTGCCTTATTATTGTACAATGACATTTACAGTGAACTTTAAAAGCCACCAGATAAGCAACAATCCCATTTCAGCCTCAAAGGAACTACAAAGAACAGGAGTTTACAAAGGAGGCAGGAAGGCTTGCCGTGGCAATCACTGTCAGAGGGAGGTCAGAGACTTCCAACGGCGAGGTCGGATTACAGTTTGTGATTATTTCTTAACTCGAGCAATTGCCTTGTGGTCATAAATAAAATTGTTTTGGGGATAAAAAGGTGCAACACAAGTTGCGTGCAGGTTTTTTTACAGGCTGTGAAATTCTTTCCTGATTAAAGACGTAATTCTTTGATAGCACTTTGACCAAGCGTACCTTTACCGCCAATATATAATATCCAAATCCTCTGCAGTAATCAGCTCGTGGAGACTTGAAACAAGCTTACAACAGGCAATTTGTCACTGCATTTACTTTGGCATCTTTATGTTCTGTCAGAGTTTGGGTATTTTGTTATAACTCTGTTAGAGCATTCAAGGATGCTCAGAAAATAAAAGATCTGCTGCCTGACAGATATGCTTTGAACTGCAACATAAGAAGTAAAAAGGTGAGGAAGGTTTACCTGTTACAAGGACATTTTGAGGGAACAGTAGAATTAACTGACATTCCTTGAAACTCAACCTATTTTCTGCCTAACCTTGAGTTACTTGTTGTCCCACTCAAAGTCAAGTAGTTGCTTTAAACTGACCAGAAGTTTAACTGGAAGCGGATCGTTCTTTAAAAAAAAATGTTTTAACCTATTTTATACATTGTCTCATAATTTAATGTGAATTTCACAAAATGGATTTCATTGCGTAATTGATAACAAACTTACCACACAGAAGACGCCGTCAACAGTTGAGTTGGACTTCAATTTCTGAGCCTGCAACAGAGAGATACCAAGAATCACAATCAACACCTGCCAGATTCATGTTTAATGAAAAAGATCCAAATGACAAATGTCAATAACTGTGACAAATGACAAATTATTAATACATGATTGTATATTAATCATGTTTCAAGGTTAAGTACTTTTTTAAAGTTTGCATGTCACTTCACAACACAACAGCATTTAAGTGCTTTGACAACCGAACTGAAAGTCAACTGAGGATCTGCAGTAATTAATTTGCTCTGATCAACAATCGATGGAACAATCTACGATCTAATTAGACTGAAAATATTCTGTCAGCACATTTACACAACAGGTGCAAACAACACACAGACACAAACAAGCGCCGTGACCAAACGTCAAGTAACCGTCGCGTTCAATCTGTACATTTATGAACGCTCGGTGCTGATCTGATCATAACAGCAGATTGGGAACTAAAGCTAAATTGGAAAAACTACAATAACCTTGGAGAGTTTACCCTGAGAGCCTGTTAAACTTTTAAAGCCTCTGATATTTTCAGTCAGAGGAGAAGAAGAGCGAGGCTGAGCACAGAGGGAGAGTCAAACCCAGACTCTGATTTCATCTCGGAGTTATCATTCAAGGGCTGTCACACGCCCAAACACACTTTGATTCTCTCTCTCTCTCTCTCACACACACACACACACACACACACATGCACACACACACACACACACACACACACGCACACATACACAAACACATTTTTTACATGTGTGTAAATAAAGGTTAGAGGCTGTTCTTTGTCGACAGCAATGAATGAGTTTCAATCAAAGTACTTGATTAAAATTTGGAAAAAACATTCAGGGTTGAAAGAAACCAGTGCCTGTGTACTGAATGTAGTCTTACTGCATTTACTGAAAAGAAAGAAGACTGTCTATCAGTAAAAGGAAAGACAGACCAACCCATGGTTCCCATCCACTGTCACACAGTGGGAAGCCAGTGAGGGATCCCATCCTTGTTTGCTGCATTAGTAACTTGTACGTTGGTAAAACGACCCCAAACAACAAAAATGTCCATATTGAACAACTGTTTACATCGAAAATATTTTTCGAATTCTACAATATAATACAAATAAATGATGCTAGGTGTCGTTCGGGTAAGGCGGAGTGCAGATGTTTGACGTCTTCCACACCCTTTCCTTCCACTTTGTTACACAAGGGGAGCACTATTCCTTGGTTTGGTACTGAGAGTTCCACCTGGA
Organism: Lateolabrax maculatus; assembly: GCA_031216445.1. Taxonomy (NCBI): domain Eukaryota; kingdom Metazoa; phylum Chordata; class Actinopteri; order Acropomatiformes; family Lateolabracidae; genus Lateolabrax; species Lateolabrax maculatus. The sequence continues at coordinate 2,490,080 of CM062209.1, forward strand.
CGTAAACTGTAGGCTACAGAATCGTCCAATATACATCTTTACATGTTAAATCATAAGATATCGTGTGATTTAATCTCCACACATCAACTGACCAGACAGGATGTGGAGTGATGCTTATTAATACGGTGCAGCAACGTTTCAACATGAAGCATTTCAACCTCAGAGTAAAACACTCTTTCTGCACCTTATTAAAAATATGTAAATATAACCTTACTACTCCAATGTATGATTATGTATTGTACATGGAAAAAAAGCAACTACCATCGAGTCATGGACAGAAAAAGAGACAAATGTTAAAATCAACATGACATTTGTGCACTGATGGGGCTTCACATTGGTAATCTTCATTCTCTCCTCTGTCTTTTTTCTCTCCAGGCAAATTTGTAAACATGTCAGTGATTACCACTTGTGTTGATTGCAAACCCACGATGAATTGATTTGCTGATTTTCAGCTGAGGCCTCGTAATCAGCATATTTTGGTTTTTGTGTTTGGTAAATTAAGCACCTGATTTTGATATTTTGTGCAGGGGTTTGTGGTTTTTAGAGAAGATTTTTTCCTTTCTTCTAATGACCTGCATACTGAATCTCTGTATTCAGGATGGATGCTGTAAGTGAATGTAACTCCAGTTTTGGCTTCTGGGTATTTATGTGTGTATGTGTGTGTGCTCAGGCTGTAGGTGTGACAGAATAATAAATGGCTCCAGTATACAGTGTTGTGAATTCAAGACCAAAAATAGGGATGTACAGGATGTAGCCGGCATGGTAATACAAAAAGTGAGAAACTGTATTCTGTTATTACACCTTTGCTTCAGCATTAAAAAAAAAAAAAAAAAAAAGCCATGGAATGATGTCTATAAATCATGGTGTATTTGCAGGCCTCTGCATAAAGACCCAAACAAAAGAACAAACCAAGAATTCAAAGCGTGGAAGCAGAAAATATAAGTGGTTGTATATAGTTGTATATATAGAACACAATGACTAAACACAACCAATATCAGTTTGTGTTTCATGATGAGGTCCCATCTGTGTTTATAGTCATTGTTTGGATTCATTAAAAAGTTTTAAACATTTGCACATCTCAGACAAAACACTGAGAGATCATAATGATAATAAACCTTTACAGCCTGAAGTCTGAAATACCGCGGGCACCTGAATGTTTCACGACAAAAACGTGAATTTTGAATGTGCAGTAGATTCCAATTAGAGGTCAGGCTCCATCTGCCGCTGCACATGTTGTTTTGCTGTTATAATGTCTCCACTATGATTCAAAACTAACAAATTCAGCAGTTAAGAAGCTGATTTTTAGAAGTCTTACTGAAATAAGAGATACAATTAATACCACAATCTGTGATCCAAATCTAAAAAAACAGGTCATGCATCTCCCCATATCACTACCATTGAAAACACAAGATTCGACCTGTCTTTCACCTCTGAAATAACAGACAGGTACAAATATAAATTATCAAGGTTTTTTTCTGATACCATAAAAGTTTTTTTTATATCATTTTTGATTCAAAACTAACAAATTCAGCAACTGAACCATGTTTTCTCACTTACCTCTGGTCCTGTCTAGCCATACAGATACTTTTATAATCCATTAACTTTAAACAGCTGCAATGTTTATTGCCAATTCAAAAAGAATTGGACGTCAACAAATTCAAATATATATTCCTGCCTTGTGTCCACAGGTTTTGGATTTGCCTAATACCTGCCTGTTCGGAAAAGTCACATTAGCATGTGGTAGATTTCCATATTCGTCCAGGGCACTTCCTGCCTGCTTTGGAGTCAACTATATTCATAAGAACAGGCTGATGCAGCCCTGGGGAGACAAACTGTGTGTCGGTGCATGTGTGTGTGTGTGTGTTTGCATGCCTCTCGGTTCGGGCATGTGTGTGTATATGTTGTTTTATACGAGGTGGGTTTTCTGTGGGCCCAGCGAGCTCCGTCATGTGATGGAAAAAAGGAAAAAAGGCAGTCCTCCCAGTGTTTTAACCCAAGAGGGAGAAGACGACGAAAACTTCTCCTCATGTTCTTTACGTTCAGATCACATGAAGACAATGCAGCGAAAAATAAAACACGCTCGCAGTGACGATACTGAAATATTGATGATGAGCAGGTGTAATGTTTACAATTTCCTTTATTTTGCAAGTTCCTGGGCCAAAAATCAAAGTATTGGTTCAAAGTTAAATGTTGACCTGATGGTGGCGGTAGATAAAATGTCTGTAGGATGCAAAACAGCGAACGTAATGTACCAAGTTAGATGTTGAGGTATTGAACAGGATAACTGAAAACTTTGAACTACTGTTGGTCAAAAAATCCAAAAATGTCAACCTGCCAGTGGCGTTAGAAGAAAAGTCAAGGGATCACCAGAGTGTTTGTACGGATTTCATGACAACCTATCATGTACTAGCTGAGATATTTCCATCTGACCGGTCAGCCGACCGACAGACAGGCCGATGTCGCTGTCCCTCTTTTCACCCCTAAAAAGAGTAAGAACCACAGCCTTTGGTCCAGGTATGGAAGACAAACCAGACAGCTGGATCTCTTTAAAAAGCACTTTCTTTATGTTGTCTCCACGCTTTGGTTCTTTTCTTACGAGAAAGAGGTAAACTGTAAGTGTTGTTGGGCAGTCGTTTGCTGGAAGTGGAGAGGTTCTGAGTCACTGGTTAATGGTAATTATTCTGTGTGTGTGTGTGTGTGTGTGTGTGTGTGTGTGTGTGTGTGTGTGTGAAAGAAAGAGAGATCAATGAGGAGAGTGGAGTGAATCCTTTCACAGGCCTGTCCCCCGAGTGTGTCATTACAACAGCACAGCCTGCCTTGATGCCTACAGTACACACACACACACACACACACAAAGTCATGCACACATACATGCACACACAAAGTCATACACACATACATGCATGCTACCACACTCTAATATACTGAGGAATTGTACACGCACACATTCACACTTGGAAAGTGGTTTAACACAACTCTCTCATTAACTTGTACTTGACGTGCTATCAGAGCAGTGCCAACAGCAAACACGCACCAGTACACCACCAAAGCTCATTATCAGTACAGACTGTGTATATGTGTATGTGTGTGTATGTGTGTGTGTGTGTGTGTGTGTGTGTGTGTGCGTGTTTGTGTATAAGCAAGTGAGTGCACTAGCATTTGTGTGTGTTTGGTTGTGCAGACATAAGTGTGTAATTGCATCTATCTACAATATCGCTGTGTGAACTAAACTTGCAGGACTGTATCCCTGCGTGTGTGTGTGTGTGTGTGTGTGTGTGTGTGTGTGTTTGTAGGGCAGTACTTTTTTTTTCTTGTTTTTCTGAAAACTGTTATGGACATAAAGTTAAAGGAACAATCTGTGATCCAGATCTAAATAAAAGGGTACCCAGGTCACTAAAATTACCAACATGACTTCCAAACTGCCTGACTTTTCTCAGCTGTAGGAGGATGAATTGAAGTTTGTGTTAAAAACACTTTAAAAGTGTTAAAAGTGTCTCTGTAACACAAAGTATATGTCACTTTAATCACAAAAATACAGATTTAGCAGTAAACTAATGTCTGTTCTTGATGGTTGACTGGATGAAACAAGTAATTTCATTTTATTCTTTTGATGAAATTTCAGCAACTGACCCACACGCCAACTTAATATTATATATAAACAAAGCATCGACTGACAGACTGTAATGTGAGAGACGTCGCTCAAAGTGACGAACCCACAGAGAAATATTACACAGCGCTCAGCTCTACACAGCAGTTTAGAGTCTTTCAGCTCATTCTTTTGGTTTCACAGCTCGCAGCTTTACTGTTCGGGTTAACTCTCACCGCTCAACGCCAGGCAGCGTTACTGGAGACGGAAGGCGTTACATTTCACACGTGGTGGAGACCAAAACAGAGCTAAAAGAGTTGGAATTTAACCTTGTAAATTATGTGTTTAACTCTTATTTTAATGCCTCTATTTGGCAAAAAAAAAAATAATAATTCAGTGCTTGTTTATATGTTTAAATATTTGCATACTGGGGCTTTTAAAGCTATAGCATAGACAATACTCTCCAATGCGGTACCAAAACTAATTCAGAAACTCTGCATCGTATGCATGCATGGTCACTATAAAAGTGTGGAGCATCATGAACAATTAAAGTTAGGATTGTTGCTTACAAGAAGTAATTATTAAAGTTTTCCACTTTCAAGATGCTGGGGGATTTTCTGTAAAAGTGTGTAAACAATAACTTTAGTGATTTTATGACGCTTCATCGGCTTGAAGTATTATTATTTGTGAAATGGCTCTCAGTCCCTGTCATCGCTCTGCTGGTAATGACAGTATTATCCCCAGTTCCTCCCTGACCCATCACCAGGGTTCGGGATTGCTGCGAGCGATCTCTCTGTTTCATCAGCCAGATAAATGTTGTTCCTGTAGTGCAGAAGTGGCTGCTCCAACTGATAAATACAGTTTCAGAGTCTCATCGAGACACACTGGGCAATCCGGATCAGAAAAAGGAAAAATAAGACAAGTGGAGGGTGAACAGCAAAAGAGGATCAATACCAATACTTTAACTGAATGATTTGCTGAGGAGTATCTGGAATTATTTTACACGCTATGGTGACAGAAACATGCAACCATGTTATCACAACTATGTTGGTGAAGTTACATTAAAGTTCTCCAAGTTGATGGTGTTGAATGGTTTATTCATTGTTTTCAATATTATTACAGATTAAACATTTTAGACACTGTATTAAAGCCACATTTGATTATGTTTGACCACACAGCCCTGTTATACTGCTGTCATATTATACTGTTAGGGCTTACAAAGCAAACAGCTGCCTACTTGCACATCGAGCAGACACAGAATATCACCGAATATGATCTCTTTGGAGTTGTAAATCCAGTATTCACTCTCCTTGTAGCTCTGGTTTGGTCTGGTTTGAATGGTTTAAGACTTGCTTGTATTTGCAATATGAATAACCTTCACTTTATTTGTAGTATTTGATTCACTGTTTTAACTTGACATATTTGGTGTGGTGACAAAACGAAATAAACAAGTAAAAATAAATAGAAAGTGAGCAAGAGGATGAAGGTATGCAACAGAAACAGATGAGCAGACACCGTAGATAAAAGTACTTTCTACCTACACAGAAAAAGTTTTCATGTCATGGGAACATTTGTCCCAGACTGGCTCTGGATCCAAACACAGCTTGTGTGTGTGTGTGTGTGTGTGTGTGTGTGTGTGTGAGTGTGTGTGTGTGTGTGTGTGTGCGTGGGTGGGTGTGTCTAACCTGTAGGCTGCCACAGAAGTGGTAGATGCCAGGGTCCGTGTTGATGGTGTTGTCGATGGTGTTGGGGTTGCGTTCGCGGTTCCTCTGGTAGGGGGTGGTGGTGGAGGTGGTGGTCTGGACGGGGGACATCGGCTGCCACACTCCCACATCCGTCCCATTGCCAAAGGCCTGGATGGCATTACCTACAGAGGAAGAGTTAGAGTCAGAACTAGTTAACACGTTAACAATTTACTCCGATTTCCTTCTGAGTATAAACACGTCTCTTCATGAGTGACTTTGAGACATGCTGAGCTGGTAAATAATCTGTTTGGCACACCAGACATACGACGTCGTAATTCCTAGCAGGTCACTTTAGCACCAAGCTGGATCCCATCACAAATCCCATGCTTGTTAGTCCCCATTTTAAAATAAAGCTTTATATTGCACCGGCCTAAACCACAATTAAAGGTGAGTTAGAAGGTACTTAAGCTTTGTTATCACTTCCCTCCATTATAAATTCACCACACAGTCAAAAACCTGAGTGCTGATGTGGCTATTTACCATTAGAGTCCATTAGTGGCCCTATTAATAGCGTTCTATGGCTTTGATGTAAAAGACACACACACACACACACACACACACACACACACATCAGAGGAACGCTGATCTTTACAGAGCTGCTGCTTGAACGTAATGATATTCTCCCCTCCAACAGTAAATTATGACCCTGATCCGTGGTAAAAGAAGAGAGCTGATCTGCATAAGGGCTCTTTAACCTCACTGAAATATTCATCCATACATGTGCAAAGACACATAGGAATATCTACACGATGTTCAGCATATACTCATATTGTTGAATCAGGTCCTTATTTTTTTCATTTTACTTTTTCTTTATTATTTATATATATACAGACACCATCAGAAGAATAGTTGTAATGTCAATTAAACATGAATATTTATGTAGGTGCTTTATAAAAATCTGTTTTAAAATGACTGCATACATGGAGAGCCTGTCAGAGATGCTTTTGTGTGGAGCAAAACAAAGCGCGGCAGTGCCATTCCACATGCAAGAGGAAGGCAGTGTTCAAAATAAATTATGAAATTAACAATCAATCTATAAATAAAAATCTGGAAACATGCTGTAATTTATCTGTCTCATATCAAAATCATCTTTTCGTAGTCTATGAATGAGTTAATCAATTCCAGCTTTCATTAACAGAGTAACCCATCAGTCTTTTCTTTCTGTTTCTCTCTCTGTACAGATCTTCTAGAAACCTTAAACAACTCCCACTATTGAATTATCAGCATCCATCCAAAGGTGAATCACAACAAGTGACGCCTGAATAACATCCGTCTCTGAATATGACGTCAGCAGCAGCCAAAATTGTTCTGCTTCCTCAAGTCTTTCAAGTAAACATTCAAGGTTAGTTTCTTTAATTTATGACTGTGATATTTCTTCTAAACTACATTAAGTTGTCCTTAATCATAAAGACAGCAGATCAGAAAACTCTTGTGTCATTCTGGGACTTGAAAAAAACAAATTTTGGTATAAGGACGTGTTGAGTTACAGTAAAGTTGTGAGTCTCTTTGGATTTTGTAAGTCTGAAGTCAGCGGATTTGCTGCCTCAAGTCAACTCCTCCACATCGTGGCGTCCTAAAGCCCTGATGTTGCACTGCAGGGTCAAGGGAGTACCTGCTGCAGCACTGACAACATTCATCCTCCAGAAAACTGTGAAGGAGGATTGATAGCCCGTATTTCTCCAGTCGGTGACCTGCACTCGTCTCCTTATGGTCTTTTCTGAAATCACCCATGGCGGTGTTCCCAAATTCCTGCTGACCTGGTTCTAGATATTAAGCAAAAGGAACCAGGGGATTCTCAGGGAGTGCTTGGCATCCCAGCACAGATAGCCATAAGAATACTGTGGATTTCTTGTAAATCTAGTCAATTAAGGTTACCTTGCACTGGATTTTGAGCATTTTCTGATGACTGAAATTGTAGACTGTGAACTACAAGACATCTGGATACTAGTGTGCATGTAAAGACATTCGTTGGACTGGACTAATTGTGTTTGGAGGGACAAACACATGTTGTTCAGAGTTACTGTACGCAGCATGGTCTCACCCTCCTCTCCTCTTTTCTCTTCCTCCCCCCTGTGGAAGTAGCTTCTGCTTAAACTCACCCTGACCTAGAAAGAACCTTTGAGTTAGTTCCACTTTGCACATTTAATAAACGTGACTATTAATCTTTAACTAAGTAGAGCCGGAGACTCCCTCGTTGCATCTGCTTTGCTGAATTGACCTCTGGTAAGACCAGACGTCCCAGAAGGTGGAAAAAGACTTTCCATCCGTCTCTCACAATGACAAACGAATTTCTTGTGTTTGTATTTTACTTCCGATTAGTCCAATTCATATATTTTTGTTGTAATGCGTGTATTTGTGGAAGCAAAAGTAAGCATATACTGTATGTATCTGGGTATGGGATTAGCGCAGCTCTGAAACAAAAAATCTTTCTTTTTCTTCAAACTAACAATGCCTAATTTTATTTCCTTTCCATTTCAAAATATTTGTTTAAAAAGTAATTATGTACAAAAAGCTGTCGACGTGTGCTGGCATTCATATCTGAGATGCAAAAATCACCACTAAGTAAGTAATTTTTGTCCTGCAGCCCCGATATGTGCCACTCTGCTCATGAGTGTGCACATGCACACTTTCATTTTTGCTTATGTGCGTGAATGTGCGATTGTGTAGCTTTGAGCCGAGACAGCAGAAGGCTGATGAGCATATTGTAAGAGTTGATGGGCTCTTTCCCGGCTCCTCTGTCTCCTCACCTAAGGCCTAATTCCACTCACAGCACAGTGACCGTGTGTGAAAAACAGTTTGCATCTCAAATGAAGCCTCGGGATGTCTGACATCCTTGTGTGCTTGGTTGATTCCTGTTTTGCAGATGTAAAATACAATGTAAGTTTTAAGTCAGCTGTTACCAAAACACTTCCAAATACCACTTCTAAATTTGTGTGGAGATTAAAAATTAATCCAAAATAACAAAACAAATTACCAACAAATCCTCTCTACAAACATGTATACTTGCAAATCCATTTATCCGGCATATGCATTTTTATTTTCACTCCCCTACTTCCAGTATCAGATCTGTGTTTGATCACCAGCTTAGTAAGAAAGCACTTTAGCTTGAAGTTACTCGGTTTCATTATCTTAGGTGATAACTAAAACCTTTTTTTTTTGCTCAAACACAATAGTGAGGATGTTTCATTGTGATGGAAAATGTCTTCAACACACCAGCAAACCCGAACATACAGTATATTATTATCAGTGTCACAGTACATGTGCTGTTTTTGCCATTTTCATGGCCTCACTGCACTCCCACAAGTATTACTTTAAGGGCCGGGCTCTGATCTTTGAGAGTATTTGGATAATAAACTCAAAGACATAGAGCTTATGCCTTTCCTCTGTAGATTCAGTGGAGAGTAAATGGCACCTCTGCTACTGTGTATTCAGGATACATAAAAATAATTCACAGCCACTGCAGAGCAAACAAACAAAGAGCGATATAAAAGAAGTGTACAGTGTATCAGGATGTACAGTTCAAGTTCATCCTCACCTTGAGCACCAAACTTAAATACCTAACCTGGGAATTGTTGGGTCTTTAATTAATATTTAATTAATATTTATATAATAAAGCGTACAGTCTAGACCTACTCTATGTAGAAAGAAAGTCTTAACCCTCAAACGGCCCTTTTTAAGAAGGGATGACCGGACCAAATGACCTTGCTTGCCAAAAATATCTTCACTTACAAAGTTGGACAGTTTCAAAGCACTAAACCAAATATTAATTTAACCTTCACGAATGCAAACATCACTGTGCATTTGAACAAACATGATCTCATCTTCCCACTGCAGCAGGTATTTGTGTAAGCAGTATGAGTTTGCCTCTCACAGATGTCTACATTACCACTTTATCTCAGTTTACATATACAAGGTTTGCTGTAATATTAGAATTATGATCATGTTGGACAGCGTGACCTTTGCATATTCAGTGCAAATGGGGAGGCATCACGATGGAAAGGCTTTGAATATATTAAATCTTCTGTTTTTTATTGAGAATATGAAAGCAGTGGTTCCAAACCTGGGGGTGGGGACCCTTCCAATTTGTTACATTACTTTTTTTCTGGTAGTGTTCCTGCTTTTTTCTTTTGAATTACTGGATAAAGAGAAAAAAGATCCTAAAAAGTTATCAAGAGGGGGAAAACCCCTTTATACTTGACTTGGTCATAACCAATAGACATATGGCATATGACATACCTTTGATTACAGGTTATAAGTAGACGTTGGTTCATTTTAAGGGATCAGGAGCCAAAAAGGATGGCAACTACTGTGTTAGAGGATGCTTGTATATTTAAATATGTGTCGGTCTGTCATAGTTTGGCATATAAATAAAGAAGAGCCAGGCATTCATCCCAGGCAATTCTCTTCCATCTTTGAAAAATAAAACATCTAAAGTGCTGTATGAGAACAGAAAGTCCTCTCTCTCAGTCCTTCCATATCCTTTCTTTCTGTCTCGCTCGTAGTCTCTCCTATACTCATGACCCTGTAGCCGGCGTGTGTCAGGATCTTCAGAGTTGTCAGTTCCAGTTACTGCTGAGCAAACTTAATGAGAGCCGAAAGAGGGAAGGCATGAAAGGAGGGAGCTGGAGACAGAGAGATGGGAAAAGAAGCGAGGTGAAGCACGAGCAGGAGAACGAGTAAAAGGAAGGGGTTGTAATGGTAACATAAGTAAGCAGTAGAGAGTGAGAGAGAATACAGAAGTCAGAGGAGGCGTATTCCTCCACTTTGCCCTTCGCTTTGGCTCCCGACAGTCAATAAAAGCAAATTATAGATATTCTGTATATAGAGAGAGCTTCTTTTAACCCACATTAACAGCATTTGATGTCTCACACATCTAAAATCATGTGAATGTGGACATGGATCGGGGTCCTCATCACACACACACACACACACACACACACACAGGCCTCACACACACACACACTGTGGCAGCCCTCATTATCTATGGCAGACCCACCTTGTTAACCCTGACTGGCAAAAAGACAACAGAGCAGAGAAAACATGGGGGGGGGGGGTAATAGAAGAAGAGAAGACAAATGAAAGAGTGAAAGAGAGAAGAGTTGGTGAAAATGAGGCAGCATCTTGTTGCTGTTTTCTCATCTGGCAACTGTCATTCTGACGGAGGAAAATCAAACCGCCCACTTTGCTCGCACAGAGCTGGAGCACCAGCAGCAACTAACAGCTATATAAATACAGCACATTTACCATTTACCAAATTTCTTTTACGTGTACACATACTTGGCCAATAAAGCTAAATCTGATTCTAAATATAAAATGAGATGTCATCAGACAAAGCATAATCTTTTATGAGGATGCAGATTGCATTTCACCCTTAAACTGCCATTTCATGTGTGAAGAAGTGGTGTCTCTAACCATCAGCATTTCATCTACGCAACTAGAGCATAATTTATCAAACCTGAATCCAATATCAAATCTCCTGATGAATCCAGATCTCGTACTAAACCAATTTCAGTTCAACCTTCAACAAAGTAAGAAATTAAAGTTAAAAATAACCTAAAAGTTGAACTGGGAGATTCCAAAACTGACGATTGTTCCTCCAGAGAAGAATCACTACTCAGCTGCTCTGATCTGCAAAGACTGAGGTTGTTTTTTGTCAAATAAAAAGAGGTAAAAGATTCAATTAGAGATCAACCTGAAACCAGATCCAAAATGGGAAACTCCAATGAGACCCAAACCCAACTGCTACACTTTAAGACAATAGATGCAACCATGGCCAATTCATTATTTATTGACAATTTATTCATCTCTTTATATCCGTTAATTAATATGGGAATCCATGTTCGGATCACCTTTGTTTCATGAGCTGATCCTTTGGGATGAACGCACATCTCGTAATTTGTAGAGGAGTTCATTGTAACAAAGGTCCAAATATCTTAGACTAAATCTGATGTCATCCAGTCGAGTAGTCTTCTAAATTTCAGAAACCGTCCTTTAACCAGATTCAAGCGTAGGTGATTACAAACACCACCAGCGTATGTGTCCTTGAGCAAAACACTGTCTGTATGACCCTGTGTTCTGACCTCAGTACAGGAATCAATGAAGAATCACATTACACTCAAACTGAGTTGTGGAGGACAGCAGCGGGCTGAGTGTACGATCAAAACAAAAGGAGCAGAATTAGCTCTGATTACAGAGAAACACACAATGAATCTGGCTCTTATCTCCACTGTTCGGTAAGAATATCCTGCAATTTATTAACCTTGGCTGGTAACAGGTGTGTGTGTGTGTGTGTGTGTGTGTGTGGTGGGGGGGAATAGAGACAGACAGTTTGTGTGTTTGTTAATTAAAGTCGCTGTGTAAGAGGGCCAGATGAAAAAGCTGCTTTCTGCCAAAGATCTGGAGCAGGAGCACACACACATTCAGACAGCGCGGTGCAGTATGACTGGTTTCTCTACAGTGCAGAGGGATAACAATGCACGCACAGCAATGGGATATATTTGGTTAGGAGGGGAGACTGAGAGAGGAGAGAGACAATAAAAGAAAAGAGAGGATAAGTGAGCAAAACAGGAAAGAAACCAGCGGAGCAGAGGGGATGAAAATAGAAAGTGAGAGAGCAGAATCCAGGGAGATTAAAGTACAATAGAATAAGAGTAGAGGTAAACAGAGGAGTAAACAGCTGGTCGGACAGCAGCTGGGCAGAGGGAGGACTTACGGAGGCAGGTGTTCTCGGTGAAAAACTCGGTGAACTTGTCACACTCGTCCTTGTTGTTGCCACTGTTGCTGCAGTCGCAGTAGGGAGAGACGCTGATTTTGGGTGAGCGCAGGTAGTTGGGAGTCATCACGGTACCTGCAGAAGGTGGATGCAAGGATGTTTTTCTTTCATGTATTCATTTGTCTTTGTTTGAGCAAGAAATTTGATCCATAAATAAGGATTCTCTGTGAGCTGTTCTTCTCAAGAACCCCAATATGCTGCTGACAGTCAGGAAAAAAAGAATATTTAAACCCTTTCAGACTCAGTTATCATCCACCCCTCTGTGTTAAATGATGAATGCCGTAATAACAGAGTTAAATCACTGTTACATTTATTTCTCTTTCCCTCCTCCCCATGTGCAGGAGTAACGCAGTGCTGTGGAGTTTCTGCAGGAAGCAGAATGCAGAGAAGCCCGAGTGAAGAATAGGCTTTCTCTCTGCGAGGGAAAGCAAATAGCTTCAGTCAGTGATTTCTCACTCCCCCAATGGATTGTTCCCTTGTGCTGGCCGCACTCCAAAACAGGCCTTTTTGTTTTGCAGCAGGCAGAATGAGTTGGCGCTGTGTGTATGTGTGGTCTGTTATAGTGACTTGAGGACCGATTGTTGACAGCTCGCTCGTTGTGGTGAGGACACGATTTTAGATGTTGGATTAAAGGAAATCCAAACTGGGTCTTAATTTCATAGTTTTGTCCATAATTTCTATCGGTTATAACAACACGGTGACATTGTTAAAAGAAGTGCAACAGTTCGAGAAACACAAGCAGTCAGATGATCAGGGAGGTTGGAAACAAAACTCCAGGTTAGACGAACTTATTCGGATGAGAAAAAACAAAGGCAAATGACAAAATTACAACCCAAAATGGTACGCAGTGAGAATATAGGGGTATTTATGAGGGCAAATATCAAGAGGGTCCAATACTCTAATCAAAGCACTGACTTAACATACTTTTATTCAGATGTGCTCACTTTTGGTTTTACATCCAAATAAAGGCGATCCGGCTAAACCGCTGGTGTGTTTACATGTTGTTGGAATATCTGACTGCTCATGTGCCATCAAACTTGTGTGAGTTCAGCACTAACTTTGGTCTGTCCAATCTTAATTTGGACAGGAAACAAAACAGCGAAAATAAATAATACATAATAAAATTAACAACAGTCCACAGAGACCTTCTTCTTCTTCTGGGTTTCCGTAACTCCGGGGGCCCTGCGGCACCCACAGAGACCTGCAGCAAATGCAGAGACAAGACTGGCCAATAACAACCGAGCGTACACGTGGACTCACCAATCAGACCAGAGTATGCCAGGAGGCAGTCGGCGTAGTTCTCCTTCAGACAGCCTGACAGCGAGCGCGGCTCTGGCTGGCAGTTGACAAAGAAGTCAGCCAGCCGTGACCTGCAACACACAGACATCCAAAAACATTTCAGAGCCAAACATGATTATAGCTCCAATAGATTTTATATGAGAAATTCAGATGGCCGACGTGGCTGGAATGTGCGGCAAAATGCCAGGTCCAAATGAGTGAGCGCTGGAAGTCATTTCTCTCAATGCAATTAGCCTTCTTAATGGCTGCCTTCAGTGGAGTAAGATGACCGTCTTACGTATGCTGCGGCTGCTTTATATCCTGGAATGAATGAGGCTGAAGGCAATCCTCCGTCGGGTCTGTTCTGTTTCATTTACTGCCTTCATAAATGTTTGTTTACACTTTTGCCACAGGTGCAGTGGCATGTGAAATTGAAATGGAGTTTGGATTCCCAAGGAATTCACCATTTGAAGTTAGACTGAGTGTGATATACATGCACTTTGACACAGAGCAAAACCTTCTAATGTCACTGTTGGACTCAAACATCTTGATGGAAAAGTTAGTTTCACAATCTGGATCATATGCCTGCAGTTTTAGCCATAATTCCTTTTAGTGATGTTAACATTTTCCTCTGAATATTTGATATGAGATGTTTTCAGGGCAGGAACATTAAAGGTCAGGTGAACAGAGAATGTGGTTTAGTCCTTATTATATGATTATCCCAAATCAGGTATTTGGCAGAGAAACCAGGCAGTATGTGAAGTCCTAATAATTCCTCATTCCACTGTAAAACTGTCTGCATGTACAAAAATGGCTCAAAGGTAAATTAGGTCAGTCAGTCAGACAGAGAGATTTTGCAAAAATGTTCACATTTGCTTTTGATTTCTCATCAAAATAAGTAAAAAATGTTGTGTATGTAATGTATTATTATATTATTTACAACCTGTGCAATTATCAGACAGCATTGTTGGTTGCTACATCTCCAGATCAGCCATGAAGTTGGTGAATAAATTGTTAGAAACTAAAATAGTACATTACCAAGGTAGTTCATTGAAAGTAAAATAATAAAAATAAAATAATAAACACAAAACAAATAATGTGCCTCATAAAAATAATAAAGTAAATTAATAGTAAAATAAATTTAACATTAAATAATTATAATAAAAACAAAAAAGAAAGGTAGGTTTCCTTGAAATAAAATCAGGAAGATAATATAAGAAGATTAAAAGTATCTAGGGAAGGTTTTCTCTAATCAAATGTTTATTTGCATACACTTATTCTCACCAAAACTCATTTTGTATATCTTTAAAGCTTAACAAATGTGTTTGTTCCTCATAAAACATTTGCAAAGACAACTTATAAAAATTTAAATATTCGTCTTCTGTCTTTTACGGGCACATTGCTACATTTCTTGGAACAGTGTGAAACTGGAATCTGCAACAGGGACCTGCTCATGAAAAATGTGCTCCACAGCACCACAAACGCACTTCTGAAATGTGTCTGCAGATTTCTGTGTTCATCTGTGTTTCACAACCTGTAACCAGGAAATAGCTGCAAACCAAAACACAAACACTCATGTATATAGTATGCACTCACAGTGTGATCTATCTAATCACACCAATCTGGTGCAGAGCAGAGCAGTGCACAGTGAGAGTTGTCAACAGCAGCCAGTATACTACACCTGACATATGGTGAGGGAGCTTGTTGAAATGCATGGCTTTAATCTATCTGTGCTAACTGACAAATGGACTGGGAGGAAGCCGCTCTGCAGTGAGACCTGTTGTTCAGCGCTGAGCGTATGTCTGACGGATACAGAGCGCCATGAAAAGAAGAAAAAAAGACAGAGATGGAAGGAAGGAAAAAACTTGTATGAATTTACTGTCGTCATGCTGCTTGCTGCTAAGTAGAGACAAAGGGTGAGGAGAGACGGAGGGAGACCGGAGGCCACAGTCCAAATGGAGCTCATTTATGATGCTTAATGTTTCCAGTTAATCCCAGAGAGCCAAGCGACTGCTGGCTGTAGGCTCTAGAGACTGCCACACATAGATGTCCATCACTGCATTACTGTTTTCTGACTCGGAATTACTCTTTTCCTTGAATGTGTGTGTGTGAATCAGAGACTTGAGGCGTGAAGGCAGATAATTTATTTCTGCTGGTGTTGTTGACTACAGTGTCTGTACGATGTGAAGAGGTGTCCAAGGGGCACGTCTGGGTCCACACATTGTGATTAATTAAGTACACAAAGGTACACACAACAATACACACTAAAACACTAGTTCCCACAAGGCAAAAAATGAACTTTTAGGGGTTAAGACTTGGTTTATAGTTGAGATTAATGTTCCAGGTAGGGTTCAGGTCAGAGTAAGTGTCCAGGGAATTAATAGAAGTCAATATAATGTCTTCCAGAGTGACCAAAGCAAGTATGTGTGCGTTTCAGACTGTGTTCTGTGGACTGTCAGACATACAGCTGAAAGTCATGACAGCAGCAATCATTTGCTCCATCTCCTCAAAAAGCAAACACTGGGATTAGCACAATGCAGTAACAGTAATGTGTGTTTGCATGTTTTTGACTGGTCAGTGCACGACGCTGTGGCAAAAGTTGACCTGAAAGAACGTTTTTGCTATTCAACCCTGTTATGTTGGTCTGAATATTACCTTTGATATAACACGCATACCAGCCACATCACCCAGAGATCACACTGTCCTACCTGCAGATGTAGTTGGTCTTGCAGGAGGCCTGCAGCTCGAGACAGTTGGGTTTCTGCTTCTCTTCGTACGAGCAGACGGGGACGATGGTCTGACGCCTGCGTTCAGAACACGCTGTCTGGTCGCTTATCGGGCACGAGCAGAACAGCATGCCATAGCTGTGCTTCGGAGGAACCTGTGTGGCACAAGAAGTCCCATCACAACATAGAAGTGAAGTCACCTGCAAGACCGTCTTTTTTATTCTTATTTTGGTCGTATTGTTTGTGTACTTTCCACCCTTTCAGAGACACTTCTTGGATGTTTTGTTGTTTGTTTCTGTAGTTGTGTTGATCACCCACAGGGCCCTGATAACAACTTTTAAAATGTATCACAATTTTTCCAGTTTAATCAAAGTTTGCATCAATAATCGAGTAAAAAACACCACCAAATACTGAGGTAAAAGCATGCATTATACAATATAGTTGACAACAGAAAACGGCCAATTGTTTACGGCAATAAAAAAAAAGAATATATGAAACAATAGAGAGAATTTCATAATAATCAATACAACGATCATCAATACATTCTGATGTCGGTGCTGTTCGGACGTTGAATGACAGGGCTGTAACAACACAATCCGGCTACAATTGAAGAATGTAATCATAGTTTTATCTCCAGCACAAAGAAAACTGGCGAAGCTGTTCACACACAGTTTTTCTGTTGTGAAAGAAATGTGAACACATTTATATATCACTATAATACTAACAATGTCATGCATTTTTTGTAGCTTTTGTATTTATTCATATTGCAGTTGAGTTATTCCAAAGGGACATCATTGGAGCTGGGTTGTAATTACAATGTTTCACATCATTTTTTACAATATGGCACAGACAGCAAAAACATCTTTTGTGTTTGATGACTGAATCAATGTCAAGGCAAAGCTCTGGAAAAGCAAACCCTGAACAAAAAAAAAAAGGCCCACATGATTATTTATCGTGATTTTGACAACCCCTCTAACTTAGCCACTTCAAAAATCATTCTTCCTTTTGAAGCAGGTCCTTTGTGGTGGACATTCAGCTTTTATCAGATATCAGTCGTTTGGAAAACTTCCAGTGTGAGCGCTTTTTAGAAGGGCGTTTATTTGTGTGTGAGTGTCAGAAGTGCCTTGCCTTGTCAAAAAACTGCCGCAGGGCCTTGTGGCACTTCCTCTTGTTGCAGACTTCAGCGGTTGAGACGCGGCTGGTGCAGGGGCTGATGTAGGCCGAGCGGTACTTTTTGCACGTGTCGTTCAGGTTGCAAGCCTTGGCGGCATTCAGACAGTTATTCTCTCTGGCCACTGCGGGCTCACCTGAGGATCAGGAGAGCAGGGGAGGAAAAGGGGGGTGAGAAGAGAAGAAAAAAGAAAAAAAAGAGTGAGAACTGAGCAGATGTCACCAAGATTGTGATGCTGATGACTGCTTATTCAGTGTTTCATCAAAAACATGTCAGCCAATGAAAGTGAGCAAGAAGAATTTGGTTTTTAAAATAAAAAAAGATGCAAATATTTAAATTGCATAAAGATTTAAGACTGTAGGACAGCTATTGTATACCAGACAGGGTTTTTTTCATTTAAGGGCGGCAGTTCATTAAATAATACTGAGTCTTACAATGTTAAAAGACTTGTAAAATGGCATCTGAACTACAGTTTTTGAGAAAATGACAATTTTCCAAGAAGTTTCGATCACAATTGTATGCAGTCATTGAGATTTCATGAAAAATATAAGTAACAGATCCCGGATCCAAACCAAGAACTAAAGATTTATTCTTGACCATAGAAACAGCATCTGGATGAACACTTCCCATCACTATGTCCACTTACTTGGTTCGTCCTCAGCAGATGGAGTTTGCTCAGTTTTCGCTGGGATGGTTTATTTCATGTGACCTGACTGACTGAACCACTCTGTGACAACTGAGCAAAATCCATCCGCTGAGGAATGCCAAGAGGCGTGTCTGAAAGCTTCAGGGAAACAAGCGAGTAGACCTTGGGAACAGGTTTTTATTGTCAAATTAATTGAGTGTTCCTTGGGCCTAAATTTCCACCAAATTTCACTGCAATCTGTTCACAACAGACTGGAATTAAATCTGTTGTGAGTGAACAAACAGACAAACACTGGTTGAACCATGGCCTGAACAACCTGCTCGACTCTGAGGGCAACATTATTAATAGCTATAGTACCATAAGAGCATGATATAAAAACATATATATTGATATGGATATTGTTCTTTAGTGGCACAAAATTGTTGACAAATTTGCAATCAATCAAATGACTTACAGCCAGTTACAGGAAAAGAGTCCCTGGGTACCTAGGGAAGTTGCCTGCTTTGCCTAGCTGATCATCCAGCCTTGGGGCTACCCCTTGCTAGAGAAACTTGTTTATGTCAAAAAAATAAATAAAGATATATCAACATCCGATGATTTTTACTCTCAAATATCAATATCTGTATCGGCCTCAAAGATCCAGCATTGTTCAGGTTCAACACTGAGAATACCCCTGCAAACAAAACTCAACGTTTCCACGACAGCGTACAGAAAAATGTTTCAGCCTGTATCTGTGTATCGGCTGTAGTGAATGTTTTTACTGTCTATTCTGTATCTGTGCAAGTGTGTGTGTGTGTGTGTGTGTGTGTGTGTTTATGCTAACTAAGAACACAAGACCCAATTTGCAGTCTAACTTCCTGCTTGGCCTGAATCAAACACTGGCCCTCGTCTCTGTGGCCCTGCTGGCTAACGGGGCGTGTATCCTATCCACTGTGTGTGTGTGTGTGTGTGTGTGTGTGTATGTGTGTGTGTGTGTGTGTGTGTGTGTGTGGGTGTGTGGAGTGTCTGTAGTCATCAAAGTGTCCAGTGCCGTGCAGCACCTTGCTCATCTGTCAGCCTGCACTAATTGCCAGCGTTGTCCTCGATCCACTATCAATTAACATTTTCACAGACTTCTTCCCCTTCTGCTTTTTTTTGGGTGAAAATGGAGCAAAAACAGCATTTTTTTGGACTCTAACGAGCACCAATTAAAACGGGGGAAGGCCCGTGTGACAAACATGCGGGGGGGGGGGGGGGGGGGGTAGATGCGAACAGCGGGAGCGGTGTGAGCAAGTCAACAAACCGACCGGTTGTGTTGTGATGACAAACGGTGTTAATAACATTCAACACATCAAGGGGAGGGAGGAGAGAAAAGAGGGAGGGAGATTAAAAAGGACACAGAAACATGACGGGGGGTATGAGTTGATGTATTAATTGGCGGCGAGAAAGACAGAGATCGAAGATAATGCTTTCCCAAAAACCTCCAGCAAATCTAATGTTACTATGATTGTATACTTTGATAATTTTATACTTTGTAAAAAAATCAACATATGGTAATAATTCCAGTCTTTTCCATGATGTTATAAGTTCTACTTTGTTTAAACCAGGATTTATTAAGTTAGTTAGATTGAAAACATATACTGGTGGTTTCATATTCAATACATGATGTGGAAATATTTTTAGTCAAACAGCAATTCCTTTTAAACATATACACTATCTTTGGGGTACAAAAAAATACAAAGCTAACCAAACTGAATGATTTGATCCTCTTATTTTCAGCATGTCCTCCTCCCAGTTTTGATACGTTGCATCTGAATCATCATCTGGGAGCAAGTGATAATCTTTACAGAGTGAAACGCAGCCTTTTTGCTGTGTTTAACAGTGTTTTTGACAATTTAGTTGTGACATTAGGGATATGTTCTGCACTATGTGCTCCACCTGTGAATGCTGCTCTGCATTGTGAATTGGACGCCTGCAGGTATAAACCGCCTGTATTTTCATTTACAGGTTTTTTCTCTGCTTTATTCACACTTATTCCAAATATATTCTGTTAACTGCCAGTTTAGCATCACACATGACTAATATCTCCACAGATGCTTTTGTGAAATAAAAAAAAAGACAATAAATAATAAACACTGGCTTTTTACTGGATTTAATTTTAAATTCATGTCAGAGGAAAAGCACACACACTTCTTTTTATGTAGTGACCCATTTACCTGTTTGTTTTCCTCTAACAGCTGCAGCTGAGCATCCTACTCTTCCCCTCACAAAACTTTTCTCATTCCTCCATCACTTCAAACCGCCTCTCAGACACCTCCAATCCTGCTGCATCTCTCCTGCTCTCCAGCCCTCATGTCCGCCTTCAGTTTCCTCCTTCCTCCGTTCCTTCATCTGTCTCTTCTCTCTGGATCAGTGTGCAGACACATGAACGTGATGCTTTTTTTTCTTTCAGCTGCCTCACATCGACTGACTGACTCTCATCTGTTAACCCTGCACTCATCCCCCATTTATGTTTGACTCTCTTAGCATCATTTGCCTCGATGGAAAGCACTTGATCAATAGTGAATCCATGCTTTATGTTGGCAGGCACAAGACCCCGTGGGTTACAATGTGTGGGAGGCCCACCCTAAACCTGTTATCGTTTGGGAAAAATCCAAAAGCTCAGTTCAAGTGTTTCTTCTTTTACTGTGGATGATGTTTAAAATGTGCTCAAAGATCATTAAACAAAAACAGATTCTTTTCCTTCAACCGGTAAGGCCTTTTGAGATCGTTATCTCTTTTGAGAGTGTTCTGGTCAAAATTACAGAGCAGCTACATTAATGAAGCAAGGAGAGTAAAGGGAGGAGGAACTTAAAAGGCACAGAGTCACTGCTTGAACTTGCGTTGTAGGATTAGTACAAATCAAGAGTTTTGAAGATCCTTTAAAGTCGAAGGCAGTCAGCATTTTGAACCATTATGCCTGACTAAATAAAGGCTTTTAATATACTTTTTATCCTCACTCTGCCTGAGTGCCTGAAGAGCATTTTCTTTTCTGTGACCATTTTTCTTTTCTCTTCATCTTCAAGAGCAACTTAAGGACTAAATGTACGTGAAGCTGATGGAGCACTTGGCCTCTGCATTCTCTTCACATCAGGAGTTTCGCTCTGATGTGTCCTCTCATGTCCAGGCCGACACAAGCTCTACAGAGTGGCAATCTCCTTCACTTCACAACCTCTGCACTGCCATTAGTCCTCTGACTTTCAAACTGTCAAACTTAATGTGCCCCCCCCCCCCCCCCGTCATGTGTTAAGAAAACATGACATTTCTTCAAAACTACGCCCCGTAGTTCTGCAATCAATCTTTGTTCTTGTTTAGTTGTTTGTTGGCATGATTCAGCAGCTTCAATCATGGAAAACCAAGTCATCATCCAAACACTTTCCTGCCAAAACCGATCTCACCTGACTCTGACTATGGATAAATGTATCTACTATATTAAAAAAGTGACAATGAGTGGTAGATCAATAAGATATATATATGGCATTTTGGAGATGAACTCCACATTAAAGGGGTCCTACAGGACAACAGTGATAATGTAATTGCCAACATCCCCTAAATAATAATGACGTTGTATATTTTATACAAACCAGTCTTGTCTTCCAGTTTTTGCGTGACAGACTAACAGTCAGACCACCACAACTTTAGCTCCGACCCTGAGGACACATTAGTGTCTCCACAAACTGTCAGTGTGTGTGTGTGTGTGTGTGTGTGTGTGTGTGTGTGCTGTGTGTGTTTTGGGCTCCATCACGGCATGAAATGCGAACAAAAGTCGGGTGAAGTTTTGACGCTTTATAAAGATGAATGTCAACTGACTTTCTTGCATAAATCTGCACATATCCTTGAGTCTGTGTGTGTGTGTGTGTGTGTGTGTGTGTGTGTGCATTTCTCACAGCATGGTGGGAGTCCCTACACACAAACACACACACACACACACACACACAAACATGCACACAGTATGTTGTCTATACCTACTGCGCCCCTAGTGTCAGTACATCTGCTGAACTCCCCCTGCACTCCTGGCAGATGGTATTGTCTCTCAAGCACACACACACACACACACACACACAGACACACACCCACAGACACACAGACACACAGACACACACACACACATACACACTGACTCACACACTGCGAGCTCTGACAGGGCCCACACAGGGTTAGGGCCGGGGCCATCTGGAGGCCTGGTAGGGGGAACGAGGCCCCCCCAGTGGCTCATGTTTCCGATTCAGCCTCAAATTGATTATCATGTCGCCTGTTTCCTCCAGTCCCGCTGCACCCCGCCCCCCCACCAGCCACCCCCACCTAATTTTCAATTACCACGGGACGCCACGGGGTCGCATCCTGACCTCAGCAGCCTCTGTAGCCCCCATACACTACTCCTCGAGTCCCTCTCCTCATCCTCTCTCGTCTTTTCTCCCCTCTCCTTCCCGACTCCTCCGGACGTCCCTTCCTCCTTCTCACAGGGTCCCGCTTTTCTGTTTTTATCTCTCCGCTCCTCTTTCATGTCTTCATCCATGCAGCTCTGGATGTACTCCAATCATTACCTCCCTTCCTCTTTCTCCATCATCATTATCCATCTCTAAACTTCTCTCTTGTGGCTTCCATCTTTCTTGTTTCTTCCTGTGTCTTCCCTCCCTTCTGCCATCTGTCCTGTCTTTTTTCCTTTAGAGCAGTGAAGTCATTTAATGGCCTTCAGTGGCCATTTTGATGCCTGCTCAAAACTCCCATCAACTCCCAACTCCCATGTGTGTCACAGAGTCAACATCTGAGGTGTACCTTTGCTTAGGTTTACTCTCTTTATTTATTTTTTGGTCCTATTTGTCCTCCTCCCAAAACAATGTAAAGTAAAATGATCTGTTTTCTTGCCCCATTGCACAATTTGGATTTGGTGGAGATGATGACTAATGGAAGGTCATTGATTTGGGAACATCATTCACACACATTTTCGGTGTGGACCAAAGCTTAGCACAGAGTTGGTTGAGCAAAGTTATGAACCAATGGATGCACTGAAGAAAATGTCAGGAGGGCACAGAGATTATTAGGGATCATTCTCTGGGAACCATGAATATTTAAAACAAGTAGCATGGCAAACATGGCTGTGCTTTACACAACTTGTATGCTCGCAAATGAACATCCAAAATCTTTAAGAAAACACTGAATACTTCTCACAGTCATTGATGGGACCGTGCTGTAGTCCTTGTTACAGTGCGTAACTGTTATAGCTATTTTAAATGTGATGTCATACCACTGTCTACTGTGTCTGACAAAACACATTAGTGCACTTCATCCAGCCAACCGAGGGGTCAGTGAGGGGAAACTGGGAGCACATGACAGGTGTGTTTGTTTCCACTACTCAAAGCTCTGCAGCAGTGGAAACAGTCAGCGGCTGCATGCTCTGCCACTGGATGACTGACTATAATTCACAGCTTTTGTCTGCTAAGTACAATAAATGTGCAGGGATTTGTCCTGGTGGCGTGGCTGCAGGGGATTACAGGACAAGCAGGCTGACGCCCAGCGGCAACAAGACATCATACACAGCAAAAGGGGAGAGTTTAAGACACACTCAGACGATATGGTAAGCAGTGCTGAAACAATTCGTCAATTAATCGCCTAGTCTATCAATTGAATATTATCAGACTTTTCTTAGAATCGATTTAGTCCGTCACTGAACAAAAATCCTGTGGTTTCAGCTTCTCAAATAGCCTATAATAATAGCAGCTTTTAATTCCGGTATTATTTAATTGTAAATTAAATATTTTGGGGATTTGTACAGTTGAACATGTGATGGGCATTTTATTAGTTAGAGCTACAAACACAACATATCATATATGTTATTCACATCCTATATATTTAAATCATATAATTATTCAAATAAAATGTATTTAAGAAAACTTTTACCGGCAGAAATGATTATTCAGTCATTTTACAAGACAAATAATTTGTAATTTCATGAATATATTCTATAATCCAAAAATGTGCTCACATCAGCAGCATGTATGCAGTAGTTTTCTTTGTTTTGACAGGGATTATCTCTGGGTTAAAATTCTGCATCTAGTAAAGCTTTACTGCTTGTATCACAAATATCAAATCTTTTTTCAAAACCGTAGTATATGTGAGTTTTTTGTATATGGTCTGTCATTCGTCATAGGTCTTGATTTGAAAATGTGGCATTAACGTTTTTTATTTCCCCTTTTAACTTTAATAAATTGAAAACTACATTTGTTCTGTCCTTGTCTTGATTATTCATTGTGTAAATTACTTTCCTTGCACCTCCTTCCCACTTTGAGAAATTACAGCACAGTCAGATTCAATAGGAAAATCTAACATAATAAACGAGGCCTGGGGTGTCTTCTCTGTGAATCTGCTCTCTCTCCCTCTCTCTGTTGATTATCAGTGGTGAGTTACACTGTCATCCACTTTAATGGGCTCCACGCTTGAAAGTGCAAGACAAGCAGAAATGGAGAGAGTGGAGGGTTGCAAGAGGAAAAGTGAAGAGAGAGACTCAAGGTTTACTCATCTTTCTTAGCCTCTCCCTCCTTTTTTTTCTTTCTGAACCCTGCACCCCGTTCTCTCTTTCGATGCTTTTCCGATTCTCTGTCGGCTCCCTTTCCCTCACTTTCCCTCCCTCTCTTTCTGTCTGGTTAATAATCTCCCTCTTTCTCCAAACACTGTCCCAGTGCAATAAAGCCACATGGCACTTGGTGCAGCAAATACCATAACTCACAGTTCCTAGTAATTGATCCCTGTAGTGCAACAGTCCATTCTCTCTTTCCCTTTCCTTTCCACCCTTCCATCCATATCTCTTCCTCTTCCATCACTGCTTGCCGCCTCTACCAACGTTTTCCCTCCAATTCCATTGAATTTATTGAGCATTATTGGCACACAGTCCAATAAAAATCTGCCAAAGACAATTACTTCTGTGTCTCCCATTAACCACTTTTTTTCAGTCTCCTGACATCACATCCCATAGCTGTGTTATAACTTCTCCCTCCGCCAACAAATCCCTTCTCCTCATTCCATTCAACATTTCAAGCCAGGTCTCGACAGAAGCACTTACCTGAATACAAAACATGCTTTGCGTACCCTCATCAGCTCTTCCAATTTCATACATGAAACTTATTTTCTTGCCTGAAATTTCACTTTTGGTCCCATTGCTCGTGGTTCGAGGGATTCTGAGTGCTGGAACTGATGGAGGAAGTTGAAATACAACCCTTGGGCAAATCCTGTGTGTGGGCAAAAAACTTTCCCTCCTCTTTGCTTTATGTTGCCCCTCAATCCCATCCAAAATTCACTCCCTTTTGAACCCCTCCGGCCTACCTTGTAATATCAACACACTATTAGTTGTGTGCCTCTCATAGATGAGTGGTTACCGTCTTACACCTCTGGAGACAGATGTGCCCCCGCTGGCTTGAATCCCAGCTGAGTTTCTTTCCTGTGATTCCCTTATTCTGAATCTGTCCCATTTTTTTAAACTGAATACTAAAGAGTCAATGCTAAAATACCCCTGTTGTTTTGAAAGTGCTTGCCCATTAACGAGTTAGCCCAGTCTGGGGATTTCGGCGCACGCCCGGTGACGTCAAACTGCCATTAAAGCACTCCTGCTATGATAGATAGACGAGCAGAAATTGACAGCAAAGAGCCAAACATAGAGTCGTGATGAAGTCTGGCAGGATGTGAGTTCATGTGTTTGAACCAGATGTACTGTAGCACATTCAACAGACCAAAACTGAGACAGAGAGAAAGAAAAATGAGAAAAGAGTGGGAGGAAGAGAGGGAGAGAATCGCCTTGGCTCTTCACAGTGATGAATCTCCAGCGAGGCCTGTTTCATTACCCATCTGCCAGTGTGGAGATCAGCCGGTAAGAGCAGGCCCTGTGGGGCTGCAGCAGAAATATATGGCTCTTTAATAATCTCCACAAACACATTCCATCACAGTACAGTACAGTACAGTACAGTACACCGCCTCCACACGGCTCCCCGGCCGTCCGGGGCCCGGTCCCTGCACACTGTACTCCTACATCGGGTCCTCTGAATTCAAGTCTGTGACCACAAGCCACCTGCGGCAAACACAAGTATAGAAACTAATTTCTCACAAAGTCTGTCTTGTGTGGGAACACAGGATAGTACCAGAAAAGTGAAAATCCATGCAATCATGAGTTACAATGTTTTGGCTGCCAACATAACCTTTCATTGAGTAGACGTTGTCAGCACACCGTGAACTTAAGACTCCCTGGGAACACCACCATCCACTGTTATCTGTTTTATCTGTTTTTTATGCTGTATACTTTTCCTCTATATATCTGAACTGTATTGTTTCCTAATTGCTCTTCAGCCTAGTCATAAGGGGTACAATGCATAAAATTCAGATCGATACTAAAAGACGGCAGCACAGTCATCTAGAGCAGCACTCTGGCAGCAGAGACAGATAAGAAAGAGACTGTCACTGTCGGGTCTGAATGAATTGATCGCCGGGATTACCCGCAGTCAGATTTCACAACAAACAGCACACTCCTTTTAACCTTCCAGTCTGACAGAACCATCTTAACCTGAAGAGAAATAGGTAAGAATCTGTGGATCGGTTTCAACACAGATGACACACTCAAAGACACAATTTACTTCAACGACAGGACAGTAGAGTGGTAAATCAAGAATCAATGAATCATTTTAACACACAATCCAGTGTGCTGATCCCTTTAGAATAAATCACAAAGTTTGTAATACAGACATGTGGCCCTCAGGAGCTGTTTCTGTTGTCCAGAGTACTTTGACAAGTTGCATGTGTTTGCTGTGTTGTTGCAGCAGGGTCAAAGGGCGCGTCAGAGCGAAGACACATCACATCGCTGAGCTCATTGCTGGGTTATCTCTCTATTTCTCGAACATGCAGACGTGATTCTGAATAAGTAAGGGGCATAAATCCCCCCACCCACCCAAAAATAAATAAATTCTAACTCCAGAAGCAATAGTGGCAGTAATGTAAGCATGTTGCCTTCAGGATCCTTATCTGCTGTGAGAGTACTTTGACAGGGTGCATGTGTTGTTTTGGTTTTTGTGTCAATCATCTCTTCCAGCTTCTGTCACTCTTCATTTGCAGACAGGATTTGATTATGACTTGCAGAGCCAAAGGCTCATTGTTGGGTTATCTATTTCTATTGAATACGTCTCATTTATATATTTGAATTGTAACCTACTTGCTCTTTAGCCTATAATCTAACATAATCAGTTCTGCTTTAGTCACAACGAGTACAATAAATAAAATATATCCTGGTTATTTCGGATATTACTCTGGCCCCGCAGCTCGTTGTCTTCCCAAGGTTCCAGGGACCATATTCACCGATCACTGCACCACCAACACCATTCCTCTTTTATTTTGCCATGTTTACAGCTCTGCATGTAAGCACTCAAAACGCCCGATCCAAACCACTATCTTGATGTCAGGCTCTGTGGCTCTTAGTTGTCAGGGTCTCAAAGCCAATGCGTCATCTCACGACCTCACTCCAGCTGCCACCCTCATATCTGGACAATACTCTGAGTACCCATTTCCTTCTGCTTAATATATCCAGCCATTCTGTCAACACCATCTCCTACCAGTGGTCCCCAGCTCAAATCGCCTGTCCCTGCTCCCCAGCCTCCAATATCTCCCAGCCCTTCTGCCTCCACCGTCCCCCGCCTGCGGTCCCTCTCTGAACATCAAACAGTCCACTGTGGAGATGGATGTGGACATCTAACAACTGGATAGCCTGTTTACTCCTGTGTGAGTACAAGTTGCAGCACAAGCACATGGCGCATAATTGTATTCAGCAGCTCACCTCGGAGTCTGTCAGATTGATTTACAATAGTGGCAGCGATGTGCCAATGAATTTGTTACGCAGCCGGGAGCAGAGTGGAGCTGGGGGGGGAGTTATTGTTGGTCCATAATTAGTCCTGCTGGTGCCCTTTCAGGTGTGTATGTGTGCGAGGGTGGAGAAGAGATAGAGACAGACGAAGAGATAGAGACGAGGAAGAAACAGCCAATAGGAGCGACAGAAAGGGGACGTAGTTCCCAATAAACCGTTAACTGTTGACACTGTCAGCACTTAAGTTGACCATAGAAACTGAGATAAGACAGAGAAAGAGAGGCAGATTTCTTTTTCATCCCGTCCAAAAAGCTCATCAATAAAAACATCGACACATTCCCCATCAATCCAGATCAGGCACTCTCAGTTTGAGAGCCTTGCTTCCATCAGTCATCTTTCTTCTTTTCTGACCGCTAAAACAGGGTGAAATCTGTGTGAAAGCTCTCCCTTTATGACAGGAGGAGGTGACGGCTGCTGGAAGCAGTCTGGCGGCCCAGGACTTTCCGATCAATAGTGAAGGACTGCGGCGCAGTCAGCCAGCGCCGTGCAGAAAAGAGAGACTGTCATTGTCGAGCCTGAATGAATAGATCACCAGGAAGATCAGCAGTCAGATTTGATAACTACTGCCACACTCTTTTTAACCTTCCAGTCTGACAGAACTATCTTAACCTGAATGAGAGGATGGGTCATAATTTATGGATCCATCTCAGAGGATGGAGATGGATTTCTGAGTCTGACGCACATGATACTCGGAGATAAAATGTACTTCAATGACAGGACAGCTGAGTGGTTACAGACACAACCAGAGGACTCTGCTCAAGTGCCCCAGAGCAAGATACTGACTCGCTGAGAGAGCTACAGGCACCTAGTTAAACCTGTGCTCTAATATTTAATTAATTATGAACCAATGCAGTATCAAGGATTTTATTTAACACAGCACAATCCAGTGTGCTGATCCTTCTTGAATAAACCTCACTGATTATGCCTGATTACGTCCTCAGGAGACTGAGTACTTTGACAAGTGGCATGTGTTTGCTGTGTTGCTGGGTCAAAGGGCACGTCAGACTAGGTTAGTTTTTTTTTGTAGTACAAAAATCTAATTTAGGTTTACTCTCCAACAACCAAACACACACACATACAGGGAAGGCCTGTCAAAAACACAATCAACAAGTCAGAGTAGCTGTGGGCGAGGGGCTGACTACTGACGAAAGAGACATACTTGGAAATCACCAAAAGCCCCCGGTTTAACAAGCAGCAAAACTCTGGTCAGGAAGTGGGAATGACAACCACTGAGCCGATACGTTGTCGCCAGTAAAAGACTGAGTTTGCACCAGACACGCCGGGTGTGACGGTGTGAAGCATTGCACTGCTGAAAAAGATCATATGCACTCAATGAGCTTTTCCCCCGGAAATAATGTTCAGTTTCATGTTCACATAGTGGTGGCCAGATAACCAAGAAGAAGCTGGATTACTAAATGACTGAATGAATTTGGGGTTGTTAAAAGGATTTATTTGTGGTTAACTTGGTCAAAACCCACTGACAGATGATGGACAAAATCTCAATTTATATCATCATTGTGCATCCTATTACCCCCCAACCCTAGATCAAGACTATGTAAGAGGAAATAATTGCAGCATCTTGAATACTACTACAGTACTACTACTGCTGCCAGGGTCCATCTCTCACATCTGTTTTGATGTATGGCCTAATGAACGGGGCTCCATCACTTCTTAGATGGTTTATCTCTGGAGAGAAAGACAGAGACGTCTCAGACACTCAGACTCAATCTAAATACCACACATCAAACCAGTGAGATGTGTCTCTCTTCTTGTGCACGCATGCATATGCATACACTTGCAAGTTTATGTTTTGGGCAGAAAACAACTCTCCCTCCAGCCCCCCCTCCCTACAATTGGCTATTGAGATGGCCAACGTCAGGCTGCACTCTCTCCTCTGAAAGCATTTGTGGAGATGCAGGAAGCTTTTGATGGATGATGTTCATTTTCTAAGCTGTGTCTTGGACACTTTAGATGCATACGACCCACTTCTTTTGGGCTATATGTTTTTAATTTAACATCCAGGCGTGTCAAAGACTGGCTCGAAGATGGATGAGAACTCCTCTACCTCTGCTGGCAGGTTGAAAGCGGAAAACACGGTGGGAGGGGTTGAGGTGTGTGTGTGTGTGTGTGCAGATAGCAAGATAGTGAATAAAAGCAGCCTTATAAGGAAAAAAAGAAAGAGAAGTGAGTGCAGCAGACACAGTCCAGACTGCTAACAAAGGCAGATGAGATGAGAGGAAAGGAGGGACAAAGAAAGAGAAAGAAAGGCAAAAACGCAAGAGGGAGAGTGGGGAAGAACTGAAACGGAGAGACAAAAGCAAAAGTGGCGTTTGGGGAAGAAAAGCGAAGTGGGAGAAAGGAGAACAATGTGATTGTAAAAGTGGAAACAAAGACAGATAGACAAGAGAGAGGAAGAGCCACTATCTTTCTCTCACAGTGAATCTTAGTTGTAACAGAGGCCTTTTCAACAGAGGGCAAAGCTACTGTCAAATTCATTTCCAAATAAGAAAGACATTTTACTTTTATTATTAGCAGGTAATATTTTACCATTTCAGTCATCATTTTCACTTTCATACAACATTTTAGTAAAAAGCATGGTTTTGCATGTTCTATCCATTCTTCTACAAACACATATATCTAATTGCAGTTTCCCTATTAACTGCATAACTGACCATTTTCCAAAGCAAGCTGGTTTTGAAAACACCATGATGCAGAGACATGCAGGTAATCAGTCATTGCAAACATCAGGTCTTGTTATTGCTCTGCAGTAATGCACCAATTAGACAATTGGTCAGGTCAGACAGAAAAGGCTAATTTGAAGACATCCCTATGGGCTCTTACAATTAACATACAGTATGTGACATATTTTAGTGATTGCTCGCTTAATCAAAAAGTTAATTGACAGATTATTTGATACTGAAAATACTGTGTAGTTGTGGCCCTGAAACCCACCTTTCATCACAACAGAGCTGAGACACCAGGAATCGTATTAGATCATCTGCTGCACATGTCATCTTTGTGACGAAGCTACTTTTACTGGCAAAATCAATAAAGCAATCATAACATTTCAACAGTTCTCTGAAACTGCATGTTTCATACAGCATCAGCAGACAGAGGTAATACTCCCCCCACCGCACATGGGCTGTGATTATCTGCGCCTGTAATGTCGGTAAAACAATCTCTCCACACCGGCTCTGCTGTGCTGGGGCGTGGAAGGGGGTGGGAGATGAGGTCATGATTAAATGAGATTAGTTAATGATTACTTAATGACTTGACAGGCGACCCCAGGCTCATTTACTGACCAATGACTT
The DNA here is from genome assembly GCA_031216445.1 of Lateolabrax maculatus. NCBI lineage: Eukaryota > Metazoa > Chordata > Actinopteri > Acropomatiformes > Lateolabracidae > Lateolabrax > Lateolabrax maculatus. Next base: position 2,521,225 of record CM062209.1, read on the forward strand.
CCCCTGCATGCTCATTATTTGGCAACATGAGAACAATGGGTCAGTGTGCTCAGACGCGGTCTAATTACATTGACTGTGGATACTGTCTCCAAAAAGAGTTACCGAAAAAAAAAAGACACTATCGTAAGTGTGTTTTTTTTTTCCCACAGCTGGCTTTGTTTGGTCAGTTTTGATAATCAAGTCTGAAAAGGTTGTTTCATCATTTCCGTTTTTATTTTGTGTGAGTGTTGCTTAAGAGATTGTGTTGATATCCAGCACTGCATCTCCTTGCATCGCTGTCTTTCCTTCTCTGTGTTTTACTTTTAGTCTTCCACCGATGACAGCGCCATCCTGCACCTCTCAATAAAATAAAACCAAATAGAAAGCACTCAAAGGAAATAAACAGTGGCCTCCAGTGCCTTGGCCATCCATTTGGCCTCACTGCGGCAGCTAAAACACGGTGCCTCCAGTTATTTTATACGGTGAGGCAACCTGCTGAGTGAATCAGGATTTGTGAGCTTTTTCTATCCATCACAACAAGGTGAGAGTGAAATTGACAGAGTGAAGTAAGAAGGCTCTGCAAAGATGTGTTGAGCGTGCGTTGCTCTGTACTCATACTATGCTGATACAGTTATTTGGTCTTTCTCTAAAAAGTGCTGCAGGATGTCTAGACAAATAGAGATGTGATTTTTACTTGTCTTTAAACCTATTTTGTTGCCCTGTAGTTTAAAGTTCCAACTTAGTTGACTCATCACTGGGTAACTTTCTTGCTTATCCGCCCTGACCTCCAAAAGTAAACTTTTCAGACAGGTTTTTAATGGTAAATGGCTGCATTTATACAGGACTTTTATGCAAAGCACAACAATTTGCCTGTCATTCCCCCCCCCCCCCACACACACACACACACACACACACACTGATAGATGACCCGCTCTGCCTCCTACTCACATGTGACTTAAATGCACGAATGTAATAAAAGAGGTGCATTTGACATGGAAACTCCAGCCTCACTGCCTACTTGTCCCGGTAGCACCTATCCTTTCTCCAACGTTTAGATGAACAGCAGAGGCTCCATTTTGTTTGACTTTGCGAGCATGATTTCCATGGGAACGCAGCCCATAATACAAATACAAAATACACCCGTCCTGGTAGCCAACTGCCTCAGTATTGCAAAAAAAACAAACAAACAACACTCCCTGATTGAAAGATTGTGTGTTAAAGCAATTATTCTCTTACTGACACCCGTATCTTTTTCACATCAGATGATGCCTTTGGATGTGAGTCCTCGTCTTTTTTGAGTGACAGATAGTTTTAGCTGCTACAGTACACATTAACAAAGGCTTGTTTATCCTCTCTTAAATCCACTGTTTGCTATTTAAATCCACTGTATGTTTTCTTTGCCATTGAAAGGTGGATAGAGGTGTGTATGAGTGTCTTGATGGTAGACTGTAAATTTGCACATGTGTAGCTTTGTGTATGTGCTTGTGTGTGTGTGTGTGTGTGTGTGTGCACTCAAACCTGTGTGGGTTTTTCTTTTCCATGTTTGCACACCTGTATGAGAGTTTACCTATGTGTGTGTGTCAGAGTATGTGTGTGTGTGTGCGGTTGTGAGTGTTGTCCAGATGCCTGCCTGTGGTTTATGGATATTCATTACAGAACCATTACAGCAGAGGTTACATGGGACGGGAGGGATGTTTTATCTGCTAATGCATAAAACACAATCACACACACACACACACACACACATTTGTCCATATCTCTTGACATCTCAGGAATGAAAGCATCTATCATCCCGTGTGGCGGATCGACCCGAGTGTCGGCGGCGCTGTGTAGTGAGATGATGAGAAACAAATCACCCAAACACATTCCTATCTGCTACTTCCCGGACAATTTGATCACTGGAAGTCACGGCAGCAAATCACGGCCTCACAGACACGCCGTTAGTAAAGAAGACTCACTTGTAATTGAGCTTTATTAAAATGGGAGTGTGTCAACAGCCAATAGATCGCAGTCCCTGTTTTGGAGTTTGCACCAGGCAAACTTTCATTACATTCAACAGCCATTTCACTTGGTTTCCCCCTCGACGCCGGATCAATCCCATATTCCTCACCGGATCGATAGCATTGATTGGCATAGCAGATTGCATCATGTGACGGTAACCGCCGCCTGATGCCCTGCCTGAGGCATTGTCAGTTGAAACAATGGGCGTTTTTATTTACTGCTCACTCCATTAAAATACAACAGAATACAGGGCGGCTTCATACGCTCAGCTTCGATGGTGATCATTGGAAACATGGACAGCATGTTACAGCAGTTATGGGAATATCAATATGATGAGATATTATGCCCTGAATTAGGGAGCCACTTAAATCAGTATATAAGTGGCATTTGTCATTTATTTCAAGATGAAGTTCCTCTCTTAACACAGTTTCTTGAAAAGGCGGTTTAAAAATTGTGTCAGGAAATAAATAATGTAGAATTTGGGTCTTAAAAGTCCTGTAAGTGCCATTCCCTGCCACAGATGGAAAAAAATAATAATACGGAAGTTAGTTTAAGTCCAAACAAGCAGAGCACATTAATTATGGGTGCAAAGACACAGTTTCTTGAAAAGTAGGTCTTTCAAATAAAAAATAATTTGAGGTTTACCATTCGTGCTGAGGTTCGAGTGTTATTTAGAACATTGATTTCTCTTTGTGTTTTTTTTTTTTGTATTCAGCTCTTTGTTTGGAGAAACTTATTACAAATTAGGCTGAGGGTTTGTTTGAGTAGAGAGGATGCGTTAGAGAAAAAGAAAGCGAGCTCCCTGTATGCCTGTGGTCATGTTCAGGAAATAAACACAGGACATTAGCTCCAGGCTGGATGAGCCTCAGGGGCTGCATGAACTAATCTGCTCTAATAGACAGCCCACATTCACTCATTACACCCAGAGCCTTCAGTGCTGGTCACTTCATCATTGTTTGAGCTGTGCAAAGACACTGGGGTTGAGTTAAAAGAAAGGAACAGAAGGAGGGGAGGACAGAGGGAAAGGCTAAAAGTTAACCTTGGGCGAGGGCAGCAGATTATAATCAGTGCTAAAGATTCAGTGAGTTATTCCTCTTTTTGTTTTAGAAATCTCTTCAGGGTAGTATCAGGTTTTCCAACCCTCTAACCTTGACAACAGCTTAACACAATTAGCTTTGGAGTCGGTCCTAAACCCTGGCTGTTGCAGCAGCACTTGCCTGCAAAGATTTCCAGCGATATCATTCATTATATCGGCTATTTGCTCATTTAAAAACATACCTTACAACATTTAACCAATAACAGTATGATCAATAAGTCCACTACTGATTGAGACTACTCGAATTCTGAAACTAAATCATTGTGATTGTTCCCTAGGGATTGTGGGAAACTGGTGCTGGATGTATGGACTCATTTTAATATGGACGATAGGCTACGACTACCAAGTGAGAATAGTGATGCGCCCAAAAAAGCACATAAATCCTAACGTCTCACACAAAGACATGAAACAAATAAGAATATTTGAGGAGGCTGGAGGGAAAAATCTGTCTTCTGTGGAACTGCTGACAACTCACAGACTTGCGGCCTGTGATGAGGTGACAAGGTTCAAAGTAGAAACTGCGTCTTTTCAAGGGGTCATTAGGATAAAATGTGGGAAACAGCTGACTTATGTCTCACTGTTTTATTGTGAGAGGGCCCCCACTTCAACAGGCAGTGAGATGAAGAGTGGCGGCGTGACAGAGACACAGCGAGGGAAAGGGAGACAGTGACAGACGGAGACAGGGGCAAAAAATAGAGAATGAGAGAGGAGCTTTCCTGCAGGACAAAGGGAGATCTTTGATTTGTACTTAAAGCTAAGTAGCTGCAGCAGCCACTGGTGGATATTTAAAGTGTTTTGCTGTCCAACACCTCTGTCTGAGGCGTTTAGCAAATCCCTCCAGCCTCTTTGAGTTAGGGTACGTGTGTTCGTGTCGCTGCATTTAACACGTGAGATGAATTCACGAGACTGACTGTGCTGCAGATCGCTCAATGACCACGTTTCCCCTGGACGGAAACGTAATGTCTGAGCATCTCCGCATGCATCACGCAGCCGAGCCGAGGGCCCGCTGATAAACCTGCAACAGCCTGATTACCTGCCCCCTGCATTCAGCCGCTCGACAGATCCTGCCGAGGCCACATCGCAGATTTGTATTCATCAACGCACACTTTGCCCAGAGTCAATCTCCGCCGTGTGCGCTAATCAGGACCTTCAGAACAGCACCGGAGACTATTAAGTGGGACTCAACGCAGTCGAGCCCACTCCATTTCCGAAAGCACGCCTGGAGAGGCACCGATGGAGCCATCACCTCTGTCGGCTGTTAATTCACTCCTTCTCACGCCGTCGCTCCCTGTCTCTCTGGAAGTCTCTCTTACTGTTTGTCTTCCTGTCTCGCCCTTGCTAACTGCTCCTCAGCGACTCGCTCTTGCCAATTTTGTTCCTCATGAACTTTCCCCCGTCTCTCTCTCTGCACTTCTTTTTTCAAGCCGATCCTGCCGCACCCCCACCCCCCCGTCTCTCCCTTGCACCCGTATGTTGATGAGAGGAACTGTATCGAATGCTGTGGCTGTATTAATCAGGGACACATGGAGCCATTCCAGAGGCTCCTGGCCCATTACTGAAACGATTAATAATTGATCGAGTTACCCGGACACACATAAGTTTATACACACACACACACACACACACGCAGACACAAGCTGGTGCACCCGCAGATAAACTGCGTACCTCAAACTCCGTCAGCACTGCAGTGGATATCAGTCACTGAGTCGACGAGGAGACGTCAGGTGTGGAACTGACATAACCGACACGAAAACTAACAGATGTTCTCATAACATGTTGTCAAAAGTGTTAAAGGGGACCTGGAGAAACGGAGAAAATAACCCGAGTGACATCCCTTGAGAAATCTCTGTGGGCTTGGAGACAGAAGTTTCTAAAAGGAAACAGGAAAGTGTGGAGTTTATAAGAAGTGACCAGGCAGGGAGGGTCTAACAGAGAAGGCAACAGGTATCTGTTTTTGAAGCTTTACCCATAATATGAGATAATAAGAATATCTTGGCATCTTTTGACTATTCTTTGTCTCTCAAAAGTCCTGTAACTTTATGTCACTTCATCACTCTTTTATGCAAGGGGCCCTCTTTACATCCTGCAGGAGTCATAAGCAGCAGCATCGGTAAGTTGATATGTTACTATGGAAATCATCATATAAAGCTTTGTTAATATTGAGTACATTTTGTAATTAAAAACAAACCAACCACAAAGATTTCTGAGCTAACAGTTTGGGGTTTATGTAACTAAAACTTTGGTTGAAGCCAGGAAAGTAAAACTATTTAAATACAGATAACTGAACAGGAAAAACAATTAAAACTTCCCTCAAAGTAAAAAAATGTCTTTGCATGACTTAGAACTGAACTTTTGTCAGTAGAACTGAATACAGATGTACAGACACCCACCCACCACCCTGACACAAACCCCCTACTTTCCTCTGCGTTATTTCACTGACAAATTAGTTTGTTTTTTTCTGCTTCAGTCTGCTCTACGTAGAACGTTTCACAGATATTTCTCATACTTTTCATACACACCTTTGCTTCAGCGCTTTGTTATTTGCATTTTAAGCTGTTGTGTTTATTTCCAAAAACCTTCAGGAGACCAGACTGCAGGAAGACAACGAGGGAGGGATAGAAAGACTGACCGTAACCCTCAGTGGGTTTAGTGGAGATGATGAAGAGCCTCATATCTGACTCTCTCAAACACACCCTGACCAGCTAAACTGCCCCAAAATGACAAATCTGGGAGTATATGCGTGTGTGTGTGTTTGTGTACAAGTGTTATTAAAATGTAGAGCTGCGAGCAAGCGGTTAAAAGTCTAAAAGTGTACGGATGGTTTTTTGTTTTTTTCTAGTAAAGAACTTCTGCTCTTCTGCTTCTGGGAGTAATATATAACAACAGAAATCCACACTGTGAAACATAGCAGATTCTAATCTCCATCTCAGTGCTTTTTTTGTTGCTCAACAGGTAAAGAATGGCACAAACACTGTCAGGATTAGACTTGTCACAGCTTGAAGTTTTCACACTAGTTGTTCCAGAACACCACCAAATACAGGTTTCACCGACTTCCTTTAGGCTATATGCAAAGCTTAGTTTTACACTCATATTCTAAAGTCTTACTAAAGGTGCATATATGCAGTGTGTATATATATATATAACATTGTGAAAGATAGCAGATTTTAATGTCCCTTGTGATGCTTTTTATGACTGTGTGGCTAGACGTTTATTAAGTGTGATGAAAGAAGGAGCTTTGATCAGTGGGAGCTTGTGATTGGCTGAGAACTCCACCTACAAACTCTGCTTATCAGCTTCATGTCACGGAGTAAAAAATGTGTCCTGTCCATTAGGAAGACGACTGTTATGATGTTGGAGGCCACAGAGAAGCAAGTGACACTCCACAGATCTAACCGCCGACGTCCGCCCGGACACTGTCGCTCTATAGATCCTTCTCTGTTTATGAGAAGACGATGCGACACACACACAGACACACACACACACACACACCTACACACAGTTGTAGTCTAACTTGTAAAACCTGCTATCTCATCCATCAGCCACGGTAACAGAGCCTCAACCTCTGACAGTGTTTGAATAACACTGTCGGAACAAAATCTGTGACGATGGAGGAGCGACCGCACAGTGAACCCTCCTGTGACCTTTGACCTCCCAGAAGCACTTCAGATAACAGTGGTATGCATCATTTGGTTAACGGCAAAATCTTTTGCATATCTATTTTTAGAATTGTAATTTTCTTTAGGGCAGTTTAACTTTAGGGCTGTTATTCAGCAAAATGAACAGAGGAGAGCCTGTTCTTAGTTTTCCACCAAGAAAAGACAGATAGTAGATTTTCTTTAAAAAGACACAGAAAGAATGATGAATCTAAATAAGTATTTACTTTTGTGGACTTTTTATTATTTCTTTAATCTTTTCTACATCTCTACTGTTAAATAAACAGTTTCTCTTAAGTGATTGTGTGATTTTGAGTGATTGATAAATTGTTGCGTCTCCTAACAGACAATGAAGAGCAAGATTAACATCCCGGTGAACAAAAAGACTTGGGGAAATTAAACACGACTATCTAACTTTGCCGCTCTTACAACTGGTTAGATGTTTTAAAGGAAGTAATTTAAACCCCCGCTGCTCTAGTGGAGTCCACGCATCTGAATGTCGAGGACAATGAGGGAATAATAGAGTCATCCCTGCTTAAATAACCATAAATGAATTTTTTACTACACACATTTACACTTGAAAACTCAAGTCCTGTCTGTCCTGAATGGGCCTCACAAAATCTCAAACACTGTATTTGTGGAAAACACATTCACAATTTTACAACTGCATCATACCATTTACAAACTCTAGGATTAACTGGAGATAATGCTGCCCACACTAGATGTTTACTTTTACTTGTAATCCAAATTATCAGTGGAGCAGCCCATTCCCTCTATCAGCGTTTAGGCCTGACCCATCCATCTTCTGGACACAGTCCAGATGTCAGATTCTCTCCACCCCAGTGAGAAAGTGTGGATGTTCCCAGGTTGTAAAGATGATGGAGAAGATAAACAACATGGGGGGAACCTGGGAGGCAGCAGGAGAGAGTAGGGTCCCCTGTTGTTTTGCTTGAGCGGCCATTCATCAGGTGTTCAAGTTGTTGGGCAATCTATTTCTCTATCCTTTTAGCCATGTCATTGAGCTATGGCCTGGCAGAGCTGTGGACAAAAAGGAAATGGGCTGTCTGTCGGTTTCCTCGGGGGTACTGGATTTATTTTCTTTAGCAGGAGGCTCGGAGAGAAGCTAACAAACCCAAGAAACTTACTGGAGGAGCCAAACGATTGTTGTTTTAGCTCAGTGTTTTATTCCTCACTGAGTATGATAAGACAAGATCTGTCCGCACCTGACAAAATACTATATTGGTTGTTTCCCTAAAAAGCTTCAAACTACCTATACATAACCTGTGCATTCCTAAAAATGACCTTTTGCAATCATGCATGTAACAACTGCCCTCTGGAAGTACCAAAGGCAGACCCTGAATGACGTTATATGGCCGTAAAAACCTCTGAGGGAGGAAGATGAGGTAGACTGTTGGGCATACAAAGCATCTGACTCTGAGAGGGAAGACCATGGTTTATGTTCCACTGGCAACTTACAGTCAGTCTTAGTTTATTTTAACCATGAAGCCAATCATTCTTTAACCATGACCAAGCTGTTTTTGTTGCCTAAACTCAAATAAACCTTGACCGTAGAGGTGGCAGATGAGAAATCTTTCAAATGAGTCATTTTTGGAGAGTTCAAACGGGTCTTTTTGCAAGACAAAAAAATAAAAAATAAAAAAGGTAGGAACTATATGAGGACTTGTTGCAAAAGTGCCAATGATATAAAGCTTCTGCCCTGCTTGCACAAGCCTTATTTTGTAGCTGAACCTTTAGTGTGAACCTGGACAGAATTAATCCTTTCAGGGTGAATAGGAAATCACAAAACACCTATGTGCAGATACAGAAGCATGTTGTGGCCTTCCAGCGGGATTCAAAATGTCAACGCACCATGTTGATGCTTTAGAGAGAAAGTGTCATCACATATGACGGTCTAAATGAAATGTGACTCTTGAACGTTGCTAAAACACCTGAGTTATCGCTGTACTTCTGTAACACTGGGCAGCACTTAAATAATATGTTTCCCCTGACCATTTGTAAAGTGAGGGCTGCTCTTGTTTCATTTCCTGACATGGTTTCCAGCTGTGAAATATGATTTCAATCTATTCAAACGGCCGAACTGTATCTACTCTCCCCTCTCTGTCCTTATACCTTGCCTCAGAGACAGATGGCAGTGTCAGGGGGGCTGGTGATGGAAGCAGAGGAAATTGAGGTGGCGGTTGCCAGTTTCACGATGACCCGCTGGGCTTTTGATGCGTTTGAGTGATCATGCAAACGTGACAGCAGAGGGGGAACAATGGACGTACTCTCTGGTGAACTTTGGCACAGGGGGAGGCTCACTGGGGCTGGAGATTAAAGAACAGGTAAAGGTTTTTTCACCCACAAGTGGGCCACAGTGAAAGACTGGGCAAGACACAAGGACACAAAGGAAAGAACTGTATATACGTATAAATATACAAGAATATTTATCTGTTCTGCTTCCTTATGGGCAGAATAGACAAAGCAGATTCACTGTGACTCTGCATAAGAAAATGCAGCATATCAAAGGAAACAGAGAGCTCTATCATATCCTATTCTCTTCAAGCTATTTAACCAAGAACGCTAATCAAACTTACCTTTTATTATCGAGGTTAGCTCAAATAATTACTCTTAGAAAAAAATCTATTTGAGCAAGAAACAGCTTTATTTATTCAATTAAAAGAGACAATGTCGGAGTAGTGAATTAATTCTCTTTTAACTGCTGCCAGCACAATATGGCTCAACCGACATCCATATTAAAGACCCTAGTGCATTAATTAAAATCTGATGCAACCAGCGCACTCAACTGCAATTTGAGCACACAAAAGAATTCATTCATTTGGCCTAAAATAATCATTAAAAAGCCGCATATCCTGTTCCCTAACTCAGTGTTGAGTTTTCCTGTTATTTATTCATTGAATGTCTATTAACCTGAAGGCATTTCACAGAGAGGGTAATTTATTATTCAATAAGGTTGATATTGCAGTGCCGACACTCGGAAACAATATTTATTCGAGACAAATGTGAAATAAATCTCTGGTTAAAAGACTGAGAAATGGTGGGGAAGACAGAGAAGGAGAGAGAACTTTGCTGGATATAAAAAGTAAAGAATGGAAAAGTGTTGGATTTACTGATTTATAGCGTCTTACAACAAATCAGACACTTTTTTTTTTTGTCTCTTCTGCATGCCAACAAACATTTCTAACAATAATGTGATTTTCAGCCTCCAGGCTAAAACTGGCGAGTGCACAGCTCAACAAGTTATTGACTAATTTTATGGACATGGTTTGACCTTGACAGACTCGTACAGATCTGGGTCAAACAGCTCCACATGCTTACAAACAGATGTCCCTCATGTGTTATTTTACACAATTTCAATATACTGTACACTAGGGCTGCAACTTTTTCCAAAAATCCAGTTAGTACGAATTTGAAATGACACAATCTGTTCGAATGAATTCGAAAACGCTGCCAAGATAACGTTAACATTATTTTCACCAGCATATTTTATTAACTTTGCATTACACCCAACCCAAAATACGTCCACACAATGCTTCTCAGAGACTTTGGTGTCTTGATTGTCTGCTCAGGACGGCTTCAATCGCTAGTGTCCTCCATTTATGTAGCAAACAACATATTACTGACTCACTGTAAAGGTGCCGTCTCATCAGACCTGATGCACTTTAAATACAGTATGAGGAATTCTACTGTAACTGCTTGAAGACATTGTAAGTGCTATTCTTCCATGCTCATCAAATAAGAGAACCACATTTACTATTGTCCATTCTGGCCCACATTGTACAATATTACTGTATGTATACTCTGGAGGTCATTTTCACTCAATAAATCAGTTTTTTTATAACCAAACATTACCTCCAAATGTTGTAAAGGGCTTTCAAAAGCCCAAAATCCTCAGATTTTGAAGGTGCTGCATAATTACAGTTCTAGCCATTGAAAAAAGTCCCTATCCTGCATCTAAGCTGCAATTATCCTCCACCTGTACTGAAACAGCCCCTGCAAGCCATTTTTCACCTTTTTGATAGCGCTGAATTCATATATTGTAACAGAAAATGGTAATCTTTCAAGCTACAGAAGAACCTGAAAGAATCCTTGCACCTTTTAATGGCTGAAAAGGCTTAAATCAAAGTTTTTTCTCTGAGGTAAAGGAACACTCTAGGCAGAGTGTGAAAAGTGGATCTCAGCACTGGCTAATAGTAAAGTGCAACCCTTATCATTTTTGATAGTTTCCTGCAGACAAATGCAAGTCATCCCACCCAAGTGCACCCAGAGTGGACTGTTGTAAAAAAAACAGCCTCTCAGACTCCATTATTTTCTTGGCCGTCTTCCAGCGAGTGGATATTTTTCAGCATTTAGCGAAGGAAGATAAAACAAGCACACCAAACTGTTTCCGTCAAATTTCCATCACGCCGTATGATAGCTGCAGGTGTAGAACACAGCCAGCGTGTTTCTCTCTGGAAATCTTCCTGTTTAATTTCCCAGTCCGCCCGCCCGCCCGCCCGCCTGCCTGCCATCCTGAGAGGATATGTTAAATGTGCTTGGCCTGGGGATGTTTGATTTCTCTCTGCTGTGCTCCTATCCATCTGACAGATTGGAATAATAAGGAGAGCTAATTGGAGAGGCTGCTCATATGCTGATTAGATGTGGGGTTTTTTTTTGTTTTTTTTTAAGTAGCATCCTCCTCTTTCTTTCCTCTCTCTAGATATACAATATATATTCCTCTTTGTCTCACTTTTGATTTCACACATGCAGTTTTTGGAAACGGATGCCTCTATACGACAGCAGATATACTGCAGCAAAGTGTGTGTGTGTGTGTGTGTGTGTGTGTGTGTGTGTGTGTGTGTCCGAGGCATTGTCTTTACTCTCTCCAGCTTTCTCCAGCCAGCTGATAACAGCATATCGATACACATTTCCAATTTCTACTGCTTAGCATTATGACGCCTCTTAATCCCGGGGAAAATCAATGCCTAATAACCTATGAAAATGTACATTTGCTGTTTTACCATTGCAAGAGGCCTAGTCTTCTTCCCCTGGGCATTAGGCTATAAATATGCCTGCATTAGCACTAGGAAAAAACACGGGAACAGGCTAAAGTTTCAGCTGATACTGAATACTCAAGCTAAGTGGAGGAGAAAGAAAGCAAACAGCTCCTTTTGCTACTGAAGGTGTATGAGAGCTTTTTGTACAACTGCTTCTTGAGCTTCACCCTGTGTGTTTCAGTGTGTGAATGTGCATGCGTGATCGTGTGTGCATTTGAGGATGAGACAGAGGAGGCAAGAGAAAGGTTTCACTCATTTGCAGCAGGAGCGGGCCTGCAAATTCTACCTAGTACTCTGACAATAAGGAGCCTGCAGGCCACTTTGAAATAAATCCTAATACCCAAGCTGCTTAGATATTAACGCGATTCACCAAACATTCAAACACACTCCACTATTGTGTATTATCATACCACTAGTCTTCATACGAGTAAGAACAAAGACCACACAGCTACTTCAAAAGCTGCTTCTTTCTCCTCTTTATTCCTTTTAGCTGGATTTTCCAACCCCCCCGCTGAATGAGCTCTTGATGTTTGCAAAGGAGCTTCTACTCTTGCCTTTGATTTTCACAACCACTGAACGATGCCAGCTCTACAAGAAGGCAAACAAAAGAAGATTATATTGTTTTTAGCAAAGCTTTTCGCTCCAGCTTTAAATTTCTGTTGTTTCTCTTAAATGGAGTTAACATTGACTGGTGTTCAGCAAACGGAACTTTCCATTAAGATTTGTCTTTTGAATGTTGCCTTGTGCATTTCCCACCGCTGCGATGAATGTGTGACTTCTGCTCCTTTAGGAATAAAGACAGCCTGCTGACGGTTAAAATGACTAAATTCAGCATTTCAGTTCTTCTTCTTTGCCTTTGAGGGTGGATGACTTCTTATATTTTACCAAAAAAAGGGGAATATTTGTACTTGTAAAGAGTTTGAATCAAAACCTGTGGATGACAACGATTTGTAGCAGGTGTTTGAAAACATTATATGTTATTTCCAGAGTTGTGAGTCCATTCTTGATACTGCTAAAGAGTTACTTCTTCATCTGACAAGCATGGCCATCACATGACATATTTCATTCAGTGTTGATATTATTCACTGAAAAATCGATTAGTTAATCGCCAGAATATCAACTGACTTTTTCTCGTTCCAGCTATTTAAATGTAGGATTTGTTAATTTCCTACGTTACCTTGTGGTAAATAATGCGTGATGTCACCAGGAAGCAACGACGAGCGTGGCGTGACGTTTTAACACCAAGAAACAAAAAGTCAGGGCGGGTGGCCGGGTGTACAGCAGCTCGATACAGCTACTTGCATCTTGTCTCATTGTTGGTTTCTTTTAAGCATGACATCGATCGCTCCTGAACACTAACAAAGTACTTTTTGTGCCTAAATCTAACTGATCAGAAAATGAGGTATTTGGTCATGTAGGTTGGAGAACCTGTTGACTCTAACTGATAAAGATGTCTCCCTGTGCTGGTTTCGTCCCGTATTGCCATTTTAATGTATTTCTTGCCAGATATAAAACCTGACTTTTGCATCGCTCCTTGGTATGTTTGACATTCCACATTTTCACTCTTTCTAGCCATGGCTTAAATACTGTTATGGTACAGCAATTATCAGCCAGCTCCTCTCTGTGAATCTGTGCAATGCTCTCCTCATGTAAGTATGTATGTATGTATCTGTGCATGTGTGTATGTTCAGGTTTCCACAGCAGGTTATCTGGCCTGTTGTTGAGAGAGATTGTCACTGGCGGTGCTGAGCAGGGAAGGCCTGACCCAGCTGGATGTAAACAGCTTCAGATGAATACAGGGGCTTAGCAGGCAGGCTGGAAGGATGAATGACTGCACAGCTTAGCTACGGCCTCCATCAACATACCTACACACACACACACACACACACACACACACACCATCACATACAGTACATCTCACACATCACAAATAAGTGACGCCATTCCTGTGACTGAAGTCCTCCATCTTGAGGGAGACGAAGTTCAATTCTGCTCAGTCCTGCTCTCATGAATGCATATAGACGTTCGCTGCAGCCCAAAAGCTGATCGCTGGCAGCCATGATATTAAATCCATCAACCCTGCCTCTGCCTCCAGACGAAAATGTTCCCTCACACAAAAACACACCTCTGAGAGACACAAGACCAGAGAGACCTGAACTAATGTCCACAACCTCACATGAGGAGAGTTGCCGCGCACAAATTAGTCCTGAGATGATTAGTCGTTCGACAGTATATCAATCAACAACAACTCTGGGAACCTATAACAGGGGTCGTTCCATAACTTTTTTTTCTTTTTTTTTACAGTTTTATAGACAATTAAATAGATCATGAAAATTAAGCTGCAGGTGTAGTACAGATTATGCATACAAAGTCAAATTTACAAGCAAAACACATACATATGTATAGTGTTTGTGGCTTATCATCCGTCTTATTCTAGGCGCCCTCCTTCCAGAAGCTTCTTCTTAATAACGTTCATAACTTGTGCCTGGCAAGAGCACTTCTGCCTGGCCTTGACAACTTCGATAGCTCTTTGGAAAATCAATGCTCAGATTGGACTGAATCAGAGCCTGAGGGTGGAGGGTGAAGGGGGGGTATGGGCTAAGTGAAGTCTTGAAAGAAAAGGTAGTGAGGAGAGAGACAGGAGAGGAGAGGAATTAAGATGTTAGGGAAGCAAAAGAGAAAAGGACAAAAACACAGAAGAGAAGAGAAGGATGAAACAGAAAATGTACTGCTGTGATCTGGCCTTAATAATACCACGTGTCTGGTCCTCTGTTATTAAATGCATCCATTCAATTCAAAGTTTCACTGTATTTTCGTAAATAAAACAGATGAGACAAAACCAACAGTGAACCTCAGCTGCCTACAGTATAAAAACAAATCACAGCACAGCAGAATTATTCATTACGGAGTTGAGTAATCCACACGATTACTCATTATTCTGCATTCATGGCAAAGTGAAGATAGTACTCATTATCGTTTAATGAAACTCATGGAAATCAACATGATAATAGGTAAAAGAAACATGAAAAGGAGACATACAGAATATTCCCTCGTCACTCTGAATATTATACATCCCTGTGAGCGACTTGATGTAATATGGATTCAGTCTGCAAATCAGAAAGTTTCAAAGTGTTACAAATGTGTTTGATATCAACGGACCGGTCACCGCAGATCCAGCCAAAGCAAGCTACCAGCAGAAAAAATATTTGGAGGGAAAATGTTGGAAATAAAGGAAGACTAGAAGGCTATTGTTGTGTTCCAGTTCAGAAGACAGATATGCCTTGCACAAGACCTGAAGGGCTGACCAGAGGGCCAGGGTAAATCTCAAGGCTCATAAACCCCTAAATCTGAGCCCAAGACTACTGATGTATGTCGGTGCTTCTAATCCAAACCTAAATCTGGGTTTATCACCAGGAAGCTGCCCTCAAATGGTCAACAAAGTGGTAAATACCAGTGGACAAATGGGCTCATTATTGCTCAGTTTAGAGTTTGTGTTGTGGTGTTTAACTTCAACGCACTTGCACGTACATGTAGGACAGCTGGCAGTGAACAATTGAACCAGGTTAATGGTAAATATATCCATTTAACTTTCTCTGTAACAACCACAAGTCATGACATAAAAAGGCTGCTAGGATCCTCTTTTATTTTAGAGGCTTTTGTCATTGGTACAGTGTTTTTGATGTATTCAACTTGGTAAAAAAAAAGGCGGCTGTTTTTCTCGGGTTATGACATATTCTGTCTTGAAGTGTGGACTTTAAAGGATGCAGTCCCTGAACTGGGATGCAGCATATCACAACTAGAGAGCTGTGTGCTGTAGCTGTGTAGTATGTACACAGCAGTTGTGAGACCGGTATCCATGGTGAGTACTGCAGGGGTAGCAACAATTGTTGCCTAGCCTGAATGTGCCTTTATACTGATAATCCCCCACACACCAGGTCACTGCAACAAAAAATCAAGCTTCCTAGGAAGAGATTTCTAACCAGGGTTTGGAGCAGGTTTTTCATACATACGTCCCAAAGTAACCCAAATTCAAACCTAATTTCCTCCAGAAAACACAACCCTAAAGTCACACCATCAACAACATTGTCACTCCTGCACCTCCTGATGTGCCTGTCTTTCTTAAATAAGGATTGCAGTAACTTTTTCTCTTTCTTCGTGGATAAGACTAGAGATGTGAGGGCTAGCATCATGCCCTCTTATTTCTGCTTCTCCAACTCGGTCGTCAATTTCAAACTGCTTCTCTCTTATTTCCATGCAAGACCTCAATGATCTGGTGGCCAGTATGAAACCTTCCTCAAGCCCCATAGATATTTTATCAACTTCCATGCTTAAACATGAATTTGGGTCTGTTGGTCCATGCCTGGTCTCTTTTAAAAATATCTCCCTGCAATCTGGTTGTGTCATGCAGTTATAAACATGCAGTTGTTCAGCATCTTCTGAAGAAAGCTAACCTTAAACTACCCCTTACCAAAAACTACAGGCCTATATCTAAGCTACCTTTTATCTCACAAAATATTAAAGAAAGTTGTTGCCAAACAGCTTACTGCTGTCTTAACTGCACACAACATTTTAGATAAATTCCAATCTGGTTTCTGTCACAAGAGGTCCACTGAAACAGCTCTTTTCAGAGTCTCAGATTACATAATGATGTCTTCTGATGTGGGTGGATGTTCTGTTTTTGGGCCGCTTTTGATACTGCAGATTGCAACGTCCTGACCTCTAACACTGTGTCGCTTGGTCCCTACATGTCTGAAACTGCTGCTTTTTACTGTGGTGTGCCTCAGGGTTCTATCTTTGGTCATATTTTATTTGATTTGTATATGTTTCCCTGAGGTCTTAGTACTGGCTAATTAAAAGGTATCTCATATCATTGTTATGCTGATGATATCCCGCTGTATGTTTCTTTTAAGCCTGATCAGACTGAAAAACTGGCTGTTTTGCAGAATTGTTTGGTCAGGTCAGTTGTAACACAACCTGAGCTAAAGATGATCATATACACGTTTATATCATCCCAGCCAGACTAGTGCAATTCCCTTTCACTGGACTGTCTATAAATGGTCCAGAATTCTGTTGACCCGGTCCAGCAGGGCGTCTCACATCACACCCATTTCTTCTTTACACTGGCTTTCCACGAAGTTAAAGATTAATTTTAAGGTTCTTGTTTCCACATATAGAGCCCTGCATTGTCAGGCACCTGTGTATCCCTCTGACCTGCTCTGTGCTTGTATCACCAGTGCTGTGACTGTGGCTTACTGGGTGTCCCTTGCTCCCGACTGAAAACAAAAAATGATTGTAGCTTTGAAGTGGTGGCTCCGACACTGTGGACCGATCTTCCTATAGACATCTGCAATGGCCGCTGACGCAGCTAAAGACTCAATTTGTCTTGCTTTGTGTTGTGTAGTGTTTGTAAGTGTTTTTAAGGTTTGTTTTTTTTTTTTGTTACTCTTTTTACGGTTCTTTTTTTCTCTTGTGAAGCACTTTGTGAGTGTGACCTTGCTCTGTGAAAGGTGCTATACCAAATAAACTCTACTTTCTCACTTACTTAAATAGTGTAACTAGTTTAGAGAGGAGTAAAGAGATTGAGTTACTTCTTCTCAAGCCCAAAGAGCTCTGACATCAAAAGTGACAAAAGTACTGCCCTGACCCTTAAATGATCTTGTATGACAGACAAGTGCAAGGAGATGAAATAAGAGCTGAGGGGAGAGGTAGAAATGATTTATTTCTACTTAACGATAAGAGCCAAGTGCAGCAAGTTGAGGGGGGCAGATATGGGAGATGGGGATGTAAGTCAGGGGGAGCAAGGGACGTGAAGTATTTTTTGCAGAGATGACAGTTCAGATAAGAGCAAGAGATAGGGAGTGGCTCAGCTGTCCGGACCAAACTGAGAAAGTTGTTTTGCCACTGGGGCGCCGTGCTGGAGAACATTTGAGGACAAATGACTACAGGTAGCAGAAACCCAAAGTTTATTTCACAGTTAATCATTAAAATGGTTAACGGCGTGTCCTAAAACGTGAAAAGTATTTTGACCAGGAAATATAACCTGTGTGCCTCAATGGATAAAAATCACACCATCAGAAAATAAAATAAAAACACTCCATTTAAATTTACAAATGTATCCAAATTACAAATTAAACTTGATTAAAAAAAGTGTGTCAGCTTCAGAGAGCTGTACTGTAATTTCATCTCAAAGTGAAATGAGATTTATGTGAGCACATATTTGTCAGCTATGGGTGTCAACTAAATAGATAAGATTATAACTTAATAAAAAATAAATAAAACTGTAATAATAATATAGGAGGATAAAGAAAAATATCCCTTCTCACACTCTCCTATTTGACTAAGTTTATTTAAATCCACATCTTTCCTTTCCTGCACTAAATCTGTTCAAAATTACAACTCACTGACAAAATCTTTGCAAAAGATCTACCTAAATGAGGGAAAATTAAAACTGTACTCGACAACACAATTGGTAGTGGAAAGAACATGAAATGTATAAAGCTGCATTTAATTTTTCCATCAAGGCAACATCCAGAAGTGCTGACATGGTGATGTCCTGACATCAGTCTTTGGAACGAGCAGGAGGGATAAAGCTTTGCTTTACAGGAAGAAGGACAAATGCTAATTCTGGCAGGATTTCACATTATCAATGAATGATTAATGACTCCAGATTCACTATCGGTGGAGAATATAGGAATACCATTTTCATACAGAAGAACTGTCTCACTGAACTTAATGAATAGTAATTAATCAATGTCAAATCCCATCAGTTATCAAAAGGGTATTGGCAAGCTGAATCCTTCAACAGAGCCGTTGTCACTTATTAGGTGGTCGCACATACTATACGTGACAACAATTGAGACCTCAACAGGTTAGGATGTGAAAGACTAGATATTTCCAGGAACATCGATGTCCAGATCAAAATATGTTTAAGCGTCTAATTCCAAACTGGGCAATATTTGATTGGAAAGTGAAATCCAAATTAGATAACACTGTGTTTACAACAGCACGATATTTCAATGTGAAGAAGGTCTGAAATGTTTGGGTCCCACTGTAGGTAATAGATGCACCTGTAAGAAAAGGATATCTACTTGTTTTTTTAGATGCCTCTGCTCTTTGACTTCTCTTGGGTCTGAATGGTGCTCCATGTATATAAATAAACTTGCCTTGCCTTAACCACATGTTGAAATATACTCACTGAAATGCTGTTTGAAACGCCATTGCTGCTGTTTAGAACAAAATTGTGCAAAACGTGGTGGTGATGGTTGGGGACAAGTACAGCATACTTACAGCTCAACTGGATTCTGGTAGAAGAAATACAGTATGATCGAGCCAAGAAAAGTATTATCAAAGGGTGTACAGGGCCTGGAACCACTAAAAGCCAATCCAATCAGATTTAAATGAATGCCCTTCCCTTTTATGGTATAATTGAGAGAGTTCAGATTAGCTTCTCAGAAAACATAATACTCTTGCCTAGTGCAGCTTTACAGCTACTATTACACAAAGAGACATAAATCACACTTGGATAAAACTAGTCAGTACCCAACATGCCATGTAGGCCAACAGGATGTATGCACACAGATGCCTCTATCTCAGTGACAATAATGCTGATCCGGCATGATTTCTTTTTAAGTGTAATGCAGGTTCTTAGAAAAGCCATTATACTGTAATTCTCTGAGAGTCACGGTGACTCCAGCACTGAGTCAAATAATTGCTCCACATGAAATTATGTAACTTCCAGCAGAGGACCTTTATATCGGACTGGTTGCCATAGTTATTATTAGCTCCCTGAGGGCTTAGCAGATCTGTAAGAAAACTTCCTGTGTCCCGGTAAAAATCCCTCCTGCGGCCGGCGGATACTTAGTTCTAACTAGTGCCACATCATTCTGCTCCACCTCACGCACGCAAATGCACATGGTAATGAAATGTGGAGCTTAGCAGTGTTACCACGGCAACCACATCCCAGATGTGTCCCTTTCTCTTTCCTTAAAGGAGAGAGTCACCCGCACGGAAATGGCTGTGGAGTATTTTTTTCTCCCCGACAGGAGAGGACAAATAGTGCTAAACAAACACTGCATTAGAGCGTCTCCTTACCTGTGAGCAGCCGATATAATGCACACAAATGATTCCCACCACAGCGCCTGCGGGGAATCCACAGCAAACCCAACTTCAAATGACATTTTGAATGCACTTGATTGTGCATGTGAGTGTCTGTGTGCACACATATGTGTCCACGTGGATGTGAATCCACGTTTGTGTGTTTTAATGTGCCTTTCAGAGTGCTTGTCTTTGTTTTATTTTTTTATTTGATTCACGCTGCTTTCTCTACACAGAGTAGTAGAGACGTAAATGTGCTGCCCTCCGTCCGTCCATCAGGCTGCTGATTAGATCTAGTGTCAACGCTTAAGCAGATTACTCCGGCGAAGAGGCAAGCAACAAAGCCATAACACACTCCCAGCCTCAATCTGTTGCTTTTAACTTCATTTCACAAACAGACTCCTCTCACTTTCACTATCTGCACCGGCATCACGATTCAAGTGAACAGCGAGCAGGAGCTTTCGTTAGAGGAATCGTCCTGCCACAGCTCACCACTTCTGTCAGATACGTTCAGAAAAATATACATTCAGTAATCATCTGACTGACATATGTAGTGTATAGAACAGGTGACGTCCCATAGATAAGTAACTGAAAGCATGAAATACAAAACAGAAAAACACTGTTGCTACTTCCTATGCTATTTATATGTATATGAATTCATTTGTTTCCCCTCCTGACCACATATACAGCACCACATGGTACAGCAACTGTTTACCTCAGCTGCAGTTAAACTATGTTTGCAGTACTTTGACATTTTTCTGTTGTAAAAAGTGTATAAAACAGATGCATGAAGAGTCATTTATGGTGTCAAAGCCTCCCTGCAGAGAGCTTCTCGAATTGGCTTCCCTCTCTCCAAGACAAATCAAAATGGTCGATAATTGGACCAGCGGGGGGTGGGCGGGAGGTCATGGCGGACACCGCTTTGCTTCATGGGATTGCTCTCTTTCACTTTGTTTACTTGTGGACGGTCTCTCTCTCTCTCTCTCTCTCTCTGTCTGTCTTTAAGCAGGATAGGTCTAATGAAAATCCAGACAAGCTGCCTTTAGGCCTATTCTGAACACACAGCGGTGTTTTTGTTTTGGCAACAAAATCCGGCGCCATAATCTCTCTCAACACCTCCCGCTCCACATATCAGGCAACTCTAAATTCAATGCATATAATTTTTGCAGCTGCTACTTGCGGATATCACTTTTCATTTACACGTATGGTGTTTCATGTCTGTGGTGAACGCACTAGGCTTTTAAGGCAGCAGTTAAATGATGATGAGGACGGTGTGCTCTGTAAATCAGCAGTGACTGTCTCTCTCTAACGGTCATGATCAACATGTGGCTGATGGGAAGACAATACACGTCTCACAAAACGCTCTGAGTTGAAGGGCATGGCCCCGCGATGCTCAGACAGAGTCGGGGCCCACAAATTAATTGCTCTTGTGAGACTTCACGCTGGCTTTCCGCAATTAACTTCACCTATGTCTGGGTGCCACTCGAGCTGCTATATGATCCAGTGTGTAGACAATAAGATTAGCTGCGGCCACAGCTGAGTCACATCTGTTCTCCACATC
This sequence comes from Lateolabrax maculatus, assembly GCA_031216445.1. NCBI lineage: Eukaryota > Metazoa > Chordata > Actinopteri > Acropomatiformes > Lateolabracidae > Lateolabrax > Lateolabrax maculatus. The sequence goes on from CM062209.1 coordinate 2,542,663, forward strand.
CAGATTTATGGTTTAGAAATCAAGGCTTTCCATACTAAGCCCCATAAAGACACACTGGGGAGAGTTTCAGGGTCTGTTTCCCTCAGTAGAACAAAGCCATGCCTGGATACGGCTTTATCAACAGGTTTCTTATTACAGTCGACTCACGCTTTGAGTATCATTTAGTTTATTGAAAAAAAAAAATGAAACCTCAACAGCTCCCCCCAAAGTCAACTTGAATAAAAAAATTAATATAAAACTATACTCTATATATAGATAATGTACATATTCTCAGCTACAATTTTAAACATGCATGGTATGGTGTTTGAAAAATGTGATTTATAAGAAAATGTATTTTCTCTTAACCCCCGTTTGCACATCATGAATCAAAACAGGCTCCGCTAACACCTATTTGACAACCAAATCCTCATATTCATTACCCTCCCGGAGCCTAATGGTAATAAGAAATAGTTTCAGACCTTCCTCCAACGTGTTCAGTTCCTCGAGTAAATACACTGTAGGCCAGGGAGCAGAGCGTGAGCAAGCCTAACATAACTGGCAGTCTGAGCACATAATCCCAACTACAACATGGCACAAAGCAGGGAGGAGGAGAGGAGGGGATTGAGGGGAAAGAGGAAGAAAAAAAAGTGAAGAGGGGATAAAAAAAGGAAGGAGAGACACAGCTGAGGTGAGAGGAGAGAAAGGAGACAGCCAGGAGCAAACGTGGCAGAGGACAGATGATTTAGAAGTGACAGGATGTTAAGGACAAAGTGGAAAACGAGTTTTAAGGTGTGTAATTGATCTACAAAGCCAGCGACAAACAGGCAAATTAGCTTCTCTTTAAACTAGAAAACCTAAGAGTTTGTTCAGGATTTTAACTTTATGTGACCATGCATGGTGATGTAAAAAGTGTGCAGCTCATTTTTGCATGTTTGACCCTGGCGACCACTTCAAAAACGCTTCTCAGACACAGATGAAATGCTGCCCTTTAACGGGCAACATTACAACTTCACACGTCTGGAACAAACCGAACCGGAGCTGCTTCGGCAGCCTTTTATTCTCTAAGTTTTTATGAATGACTCATAACATGTACAAAGATGTTGACGAAACCCGGCATAAGTACAGATTCCAACCTTGTAAATGCTCTTTGCAAGAAAAACAACTTCCAAAGACGCATAATGCAAACTTTCGTCATTCTTGACATGGCTGCAGACCTTGAAATGAAATGAATAGAAATATAAATGAACTGGCGATAGAAGAAAAGGATGTCCTGTATTAATAATAGAAAATGCATTTAAAGATTGTTACTTATGCTATAATCTATATGCACACTCTGAAATATCAACTCAGACTCCCTAAAATATCTGATTTGAATGGCTCTTATTCCCCTAATTTGCAATATTAGGCAGCAGGCTGCTTAAATGAAAAAAAAAAAGTACTTAATATAATAATGTAAGAGCTGGCTGAGGAGCACAGGCAACGTATACCTCACTTTGCTCTTTTAAGTTTCAAATCCGCTTGCTCTACCCCTTAAAGTAACATTTCACCTTAATCTGAAAGTTTTAAGGGGCTTGAAAGTTATAAAATTAAAGAGTTCTGTTCCCTTGTGAAAGTGAAGCCAAATTGCAAAAATGACCTCAGACTCCATCGGGATCAAACTTGTTCTTGTCCAACAAATGAGCTGGTGCATTAATATATACTTTCACATTCAGGAGCTAAACTCTCCGTAACTCCACCGCAACCCTGAGGACAAGTGCACTTCACATGCTGAAGACCTCAATGGGTATATAGATATTATTATATAATATATATAATTATAAAAGAAAAGCGTTGTTTCATCAGCTGAGCCATCACAGAGTGACTTCACTGTTTAATTCACTGCTGAGTATCCACACGGGCAGCTAACTCTGTCTGAAAGTGCATCAGCCAAACAGCTGCGGATGAATGAACTTATCATATCGTGGCCTTGTTATTCCGGGGTGTAAATCTTTAGTCAGGAAAACAAGTCAAACATCTTAAGATGGAGTGTGGTTGAGTGTAGGAATACATTACTTTGAGTTCCCACTTGTAAATGAAATTGGTTTCCCCGCCAGTCGTAAGCGCATTTGCACTGAGCACATTTCAACCTTCACTTCCCCAAGTTAAGATGCAGGAGCACCAGCGCTTTGCATGTAAATCTCTCAAGTTTAAGCACACAGCCTACGCTCGCTGGCTTGCTCTGTCTGTCTCTTTCTTTCTGTAACACACATACTCTCTCTCTCTCATACCCCCCCCCCCCCCCCCCCCCCCACACACACACACACACACACACACACACAAAGCTGCACAGCAAATCCAACTCTGACTTTAACTCTCTAAAACTCTATAACTTGTATTTCCTGTGAAATACACTGTAGGGCAATTCCAAAATGAGTAACTGGCAGAGACACAAACGCAAGTGTACACACACCCGGATACACACAACTCGCACATACACTCATTAACACAACTGCACGTCTTTGGCAAGTACGTACACACACACACACACACACACACACACACACCTACACCTACACACACAAATCTGTACTCTCCCACCATCTAAATAAGTAAAAGTGCCAATATCTTAATAATAAACATCCTGTCTGTCATGCAAAAGCATATTGCAGTTATTAGAGAATGATCCAAACTACAGGGAGCCCTTTGCATTGTGGGTTGGTGTCCGCAGTATTACCCATTTCTAATACTTAAACTGTAAAGCTGATGAATTACAGGAAAATATCATATTTAATTCAAAACCTCATTAAGAAAATGAATAAAATACCCGACTTTTCTCCTTTCCCACACTTATCTCTGACAGATGAAAGAAACATTTGCTCCAGTGTGGCGTTTGTTGATGTCCTGTGGTTCTGTTGAAATCTCACCACTGCACAAAAGCCACAAATCACAAACTTGGCCTGTGACTTCGACCAATGCAAATCGACTACTCATTTGAAAATGCCCTTGTCTGACAACATAAAAACCTGGATTTGACTTGCGTTACGGGACCACACACACTACATGCAGCCAAAGGAAGCATATTCACATGCCAATATACAGTCGGGTCTTGGGTTCCAAACCAAACGCCATATCCAGCTTACTTGAAGTGTTCTGCAGCTGAACGACCACAATGTGGGTCTAAATGTCCAATATTTACATCACTATCTCCTCCATTTTCCCTGTTCACAAAGCTCAAACTGCCCTACAGTTATCTGGCCCTACAGTTCCACCGCCGCCATGTGTTTCTCGATAAGTAAAAAAAACTTGATTAGTAATTTTATGGTTATATTTTTGCTGTTCTTAAATCCTGGAACCTTCTGCTGTTTTCAGGATGGCTGAAACAAAGCTGCTCCAACAAACCCGCTGTATGTTTGTTGCTGATATACAAACTTCCCTGGTGCTTCGTCGGATAAAGGCGAGCACATTGTCGCAAAATTTGCATTTAACTACTGCTCTTAAAAACGTCTGACCCATATTCCAATCCCTTCCCAAAGACAGTGGCAGACTCTAGTCTGACTTAGGTCACAAAAATACAGAGTAAAGTTTTGACCTGGTAAAATCCGTTCAGCCGCTGCAGTGAAATGATTCAATCCAAGCTACATCATTAACAAAACTCTGAAAGGAAAATGTTAAAATGCTATTATTTCAATAGTGAGCACAGACTTGAAAGATATGCTTTCACTGGCCAATGACGACTTATGACTTTACTTGGACCTGCCCTCAAAGACTTGACTTTGTCTCAGATTCCCTCAGACTTGACTTTGGATATGTCCCAATTCCATACGACATACTAATTCAAAGCAGGTTTGAGTATGTGGCGTACTGGGAAAGTGACAAAATGAAGTCTAAAGTATCACTCAGAAACCTCAGTATAGATACTAAATCTGCTTGTTTTTTACTGAGCTGTTGATGGACACTATTATCCTACAATGCATTGCACAAAGTACATAGAGGAGGCAGCTCCAATTGCAGTGGACTTCCAAATACAATACTTTATAATATTTATTTTATTTTATTTTTTTACTTTATAATAATACAATTATTACATATTAGTATATATTGTGGACTAGTGAGGTCAATGAGTGGGGCATCTGAGAGGAAACCTTTGTTTTGGATGAATAATTTACTTTCAAAACAGACTGCACTGTAAAATTAATAACACTCAGTACTTCTCGTATCATCTGTTGATGTATGGTCCAAGCTCATACCGGGAACTTATTGTCTCATTAAAACCAATTAAAATGTAGAACTTTGCCTCTGTGAAGCAGAATTTAAGCAAAAGTCAAAGTTCTCTTTGTGCCTGGATATGTTCAGGTACACTGCCTTTAGGACTGGAAGGTTTAATGGTCTCCCGGAGGGGGAAAGGTTCCTATATGATGATGGACGTTTTAGTCTTAGTTCAATGACGTTCATCTCTGTTGACTTCTGAATTGAAGTTATGTTTTATGTTTATGAACAATCCAAAACAGCTGCCCTCATTACAAGCCAAAAGTTCTCACTTCTTCGCCAAGTCCTCTAGCTTGTCCTCAGGAGTGCACTGCGCCGAGTCAAAACAGCTCTGCGGCGCCACGTCAAACTGCCCGCCAGGGTCTGCGCTGCCACAGGCTTTCCACCATCGCTGCATACTGGGAGCAGTGGGAAGGAAATGCCCTCGCTCATTTTTCTACCAACACAACGGAGGCAGCACTTTGCCGGGAGTACGTGAAGGTGTGTGTGCGTGTGTGTGTGTGTGTGTGTGCGTGTCAACATCAGTGATTTAAACGGATACGCTCCACAGGCCCGACAGCAGAGTATTGTGAATCACACATCAGGACACCTGGCTCTCTGCAGCACGCACAACAAGGCCGACTTCACGCTCGCACGCACAACAAACACCCGTGCACACACACACACACACGCGCCCATGATGCACAATGGCGCGTGTTTGGCCGCGCAGACCTCTCGCTGGTCCAATTGCACATTACGTCCCTTTCACCTCTCCCTCCCTCTGGCTGGACGGTGATAAGTCCCCTGCTCTCAGTCAATGCGAAGCTGTGAATAATGGATGAAGTACAAGTTGTGCTCGAGCACAGCGCAGCGCTCGCATGATGGACGCAGACACAAAGACAGACGTGGCAGGGACGGCGGGCATCTGTCTCTGGCTCTTTCACTGCCTCTTTTCTCCCATCTCCGTCTCTGTTTGGCTCTTTTCTTCATCTCCATCTCTAACATAACAAATCAGCAGGATACTACTGTTTCAGAGTTACACGAGTCAGAGTGCTGAAAAACTAATTTCGCTCAGCAAGTCGTCCTGCCTGACAGCCTCAAGTGATCTGACCCCGGGTCGGCCCGCTTCACTGTTTACCGTCTTCTTTGACCTTAAAACCACTCACACCGTGTCTGTCTCAATCCATGAATAATAGCGGCACCAACACACATCGCTCTCCATCGCCTCAAGGTGGCACGGCCATGCCAGCTCCAATCCTCATAACTCTCCGCCATTATGGTTTCTCTCAGCGTGCATGCGCGCAGAGCACACGTGTGTTTGAATGTGATTGTGAACGCAGACGGGTGAAGAGTCCGTGTGGTATTCCGCGAGGTGTTTGTGGCTCGGTGTCAGTAACCTGTGGGGGTGGGGGGGGCATGGTTTGTCCTGCGGGGCTCGGTGACTTGTGCCGCTCTGCTCCAGACAAGACAGAAGGAGCTGGAGACGACTGCATCATGTCATGCTGTGTGTAGCTTTGCCTGATGGAGTTTCTGTGTCTGTTGGTTGTCTTGACCTCTTTAAATTTGTTCATTAGTCGTAATTATCTTCCCGTAGCTCTGGACCCTGTCTGACCAATCGCTCAATATTGTTTGCATTATTTTCATATCTATTAAACTTTACAGTTTTCACATTAAATAGATTATTTGCTTTACTCACAATGGACAGGCGCTTGGGTACAAATGCAGGACAAGATCAAAATGCAATAATGATGATTTTAAATATATTGTGAATCAATTTAATTTGTCTTGTTTATTGCCTTTCACTGGAGTTACCATTACATCTCCATCAGTGAGAACTGAAATATATTTTTCAACTGGAAATTGTCCAGCTTGGTCCACTTGTTGGTCATAATTCTTTAATAACCACATTTAAGGGATGCTTATCAAAACTTTTCTTTTTTTTTAAAAAAAAACTTAATATTAGCAGATATACCATTATTGGATGTCTGTAGTCTCAATTTCTGTATCCAGTATCAGTCTGGCTGTTTTTCTCCTATTAATACACTGTAATTACATTTCCAGGAAATCATAACAGGAAATTACAGACCTGTAAAATAAAGTGTTACCCAGCGTGTTGCAATCAACATTAACATAATTGTTAAGATGTTGCATTAATTTGTCGTGTTGTTATATTAATATATATGAATTTTTTGAGGGTAAAAAACATATCCTTACATGCGTTTCACCCAAATCACTCAGCACAGTCAGACAGCAACCCCCTCACTGGAAACACATATGTCACTCTCATGAATTATGAACTAACGGCATCAATATATTCCAATAGTTTTGTGCTTTATGACTCACGACCAGTGCTGCATGCTTTCCCCCGGGAAAATGAACGTTCCTGTGTGGCTGTCACTGCTTGAATGATCCTCAATGACCTTTACGTTTCAGCAGCTGTTTAACAAACTGATATATTTCATGTATCTCTCTGTATGCATGTCTGTTTCACCTTTTTCCCCACCACATCCCTCACTTCTTCCCATCTTTCCCCTGCCTGTAATTCCTGCTTATTTTATGCAGATTTGTTATATTTGCCTTATGAGGTGCATAGGTTTCCTCTAAAAATGCAAATTTCAAACATTTAACACTGTTACAGAGTTAAATAATATATTTGCCTCACAGCTCTGTTTCTAATTAATCATCAGTATTTTATATTAAGGCTGTGAGAATTGTGCAAAGTTTCTAAGAAAGGAATGAGAGGATAAAAACGCTCTGGGCGTGGCCCTTCATAAGCTCCTCTGACTAAGAATGCTGATTTAAAATAAGCTCTCTCTTTCAGACAGTCATGACTCATTTGGTTCGGGAGGAGATTTTCGTCTTCCTCATTTAATGATAACGCTTCATCCAGAAGACGGCGGGCCGGTGGCCAAATCTCCTGAGCCGACGAGGCTGCAAGATGACGAAGATGATGACGGTGCGTTCTGGGTGGTAGAGAGAAGAGGAATATGGCAGGTTTGATCCCTGCCACAGGAATCATAGTCAAAGGTGTGCTTACACTGTCTGTGTGTTTTCTTCAACTCCATTTTGAGTTCAACATTTGAAAAAGGTGGACGTGATGCCCCTTTATGGAGGAATTACTCAAATCACACAATCCAAAATACTCAGTTACATATCTGTATTCCAAATTTTACGTCAGGGAAATTACTTCAGATTTTTACGTTTTTAGATCAGTTGAAAGATCGCATGGTCCTCTGCAGGTTAACAAACGATGTAAAAAATTAAATATGGTCTAAAACGCACTGAAAGTCGACCTGAAAAGAGAAGATTACCTATATTCAAATTGCTTTTACTGCAAAAACAGAACTTTTGTGAACTTTAATCTGTGCTGAATCTAAAATCTTAAACTATGACAAATATACGGTTGAATCGTGTATATCTGTATTACAGACATACCAAATAACTAGCTGTCAGAGAAATGTAGACAAGTGGCTGTTGCCTCAAACTGTTGCTTTCTAGGAAGTGCAAAACTCAACCTCTTCTTATGATATGTTTTCCAACAAAAGAAACTGTTTCACATCCATTCACTGAAAAGTTGAACGTCTTGGCTGAAAAAAGCATTTTGACTCGCCTGAAAAACAAACAAAAGGTCCAGGGTGAAGCTGTTCTCCAGCGAGTCTGCTTTTAATCCCACATGGAGCCGTTCTCCACATGACAGGCTTTGGGAAGGCAATGCGTTCACGATGAAAAGAAAAATTTCCTCACGGTTGCGAATGCAGTGTAACAAACACTGTTGTGATTCATTCTAAGGGCCGTGCCAGTAAACCATCATTTAAAAAGGCCCTTCTGGATCGTTTGCCAGAGGGTCTTCACTGAGATAACAGACACTTTGGAGCTCTGATCCAATTCAATGACACAGGCTCATGATATTAAAGACAGTCAGACTTCTATGCAACATCCTCTTCAATCGTAATCTTTGATGTTTTATGGCAAAGCCTTTGGTCTCCCTTTGGTCTCCCGTAACATGTCCAGCTGGTTTACTCTTTACTCTTTATGAAATTACCTACTCTGATGCTTTATTTGTCTTTTTTGGAGATGCATTTTTTACCCACCAATCTAGTCTTTTCAGTGAGGTAATAAAAACATAAAACCCCACCAAAATGTGAATACTTTGATAATGTGCCATTTGTATATGAAAGCTCAGTTTGCACCATTTTGCAGGCAGGTGGTTAGAAAACTATAATAACAATACAAAGAATGAGGTGAAATTTGATCTTAGACAGACGCCAATTTAGTTCCTGTTTCACTGTTAACTTAAAACAAGTGATAGTCCTAAAAGTGTGTAAAAGAAAATACATGAAATCCATTTATTTGCTCTCTTTCAAATCCTCACCGCAGCGCCTTATACAACATTTATTACCTGGGACGATGAATCTTTTTGAATGACAAATTCGGAGAAACAGTATTTACAGTTAAGCCCTCGGCGGCATCCATATTCCTGTCAGAGAACAGAGGGATTGAAGTTTTTAATTAATCTGAACGCCAGCATCCCAGAGGATACACACACAAAAAAATAACTCATTTACTACACGCACACACACACACACACACACACACACACACCCGGGCACAATGCAGACTGTAGCGGGAACATTTAGGCAGGCGGAGAGTGGCTGAGTGACATATCAACCTTTGCATAAACGGCTCTCTGGGCCACTTTGTCAAACTGAAAGTGTCTGAAGAGGCGGATGGAGCACTACACAGTGAAGGACCATACATTCACATCGGCCCAGCTGCCTCCCTCAAGCAGCAGCAACTTGATAAAACAACTGTGTATCTGCACACATAATACTGCAGATTTTTGGGCACGTCGTCATGTCAGTGTTATGACAGACTACAGTGTTTGGTGTTGAGTGAGGATATTGCCGATTTATTCCAGTATTCTTGACATTGCAAGGCAAAACTTCTCTACTTCTATATCCTGAAAAGGTGTTCTTGATATTATATTGAAGTATACTGAGAGCTTGTAACATCCAGAGTAAAATGACTCCATACTTGGCCGTTTAAGTAGATTTTGATTCTGATTCTGGCTCGGTGGATGTCTTTTAAGGTTGCAAGCCAAAACAGAGTGAGAAAGAGACAGAAACGTACCCATCATGGTATTTAATCGCTGCTTCTCACCTAACAAGCGTTACCTGCCAGGCTCAACGGGGCATGTTGCAGTTACGTAGTAGCGTCCTAGAGCACCAGCCCATCTGATGCTGCTGCTCTTTTTATTCGGTATTTTGAGTTAAAACGTGTAACAGTAAATCACAGCAAGACCTGAGGTGCTTTGTCTGCTGTGGGAGAAGCAGAAACAGGAACCACATCATTGTTTATTTAAATATCCTATTAGCCTTTATCCCATTTTAAATCGATATATTAACTTTTTCACCTCGGAAAACGTTAAAAACATTTTGCACTTTTCACTTTTTTTCATAATGTGCAAACTAAAAATATGCATTAAAATACAGGTGGATGGAAATTCTCCTTGTGAAACTGAGGGATAAAAGGGCACGGTGTGTGTTGCCCCTCAGGTTTTAGTCAGAACACACAATTCAGCATGAGTCAACCTCACAACACTATTGATGTAATCCCCCCTTCAGCAAGACTCGCAGCGGGAAAATCTGTGTGTTTGCCAGTGTCTGTGTTTGCTTCTTTGGTGATGTGCACCCATACACTTTATGTGATGGTGTGTGCGCCTGTGTGTGTGTGTGTGTGTGTGTGCGCATGTTTGTGTGTGTGTACATGCATTTGTCAGTGAGAAATACACACGTCTTTGCAGTCCAGCAAAATAATCTATTAGTGTGCCACGTGCCTGTGTATGTGTGTGTGAACCCTCAGATGTACACCAAAATTGAAATAATGCCGTGAATTGCAAAATAATGACCAAATTCATTCACAAAGACATGTTACAAGTTAGGTTTTCAGCAGGCCATGATGCAAAATGAAATATTTCCCTCGCACCATCACAGCCAGCAATAAGCTGTTTTTGGCCATAAAACTAATGTAGCAGTCACAGACATTGACTGCCCTCTAAAATGGAAATTCATAAGCCAAAATGGCACAGTGGGAATATCAAAATATGACATATCCTGTGCTTCTTCTACCCCCCCACCTCTACCCGTCTCTTGCCACCTCCCCATTCCATCCCTCCTTCTCTTCTCCAGGGTTTTTCAACAGAGAGCACATCTGCTGCAGAAACTCTTCTGAAGGACGTGTCAGCCCTCCCTGACACAGCTGACTAAGCAGACAGACGGACGGCCAGGCCAGTGGTCTGACACCTCGCCCGGGTGGTCCCACGGGAACCCAAATCTATAACTGGCTTAATCTGACACCAAGGAGGCTGAACTCTCCAGCTAGTCTAAACCACAAGACCACCGGAATAACTTGATTGTCGGTTTCGCTCAGTTGGGGTCTGCCTCTTCCACACCGACGGCAGGTAACAAGCCAAAAATGTTGTTTTCCGGGTACAAACACACGGATGATATTTGATAACCGGCAGTTCTTCATGCTTGGAAAGTCCTGCATAAACAACATGAGCCAAGAGCAAACCGCAGAGTGCACTCGTGCTCAAATTCTGCTACTTCTACATGTGTTGTAAACCAGTCAGAGCGCCAGGAGAACATACGTTATGAACAAGAGCATTTGTGATGCCTCTCTGAAGCAACAAATAAATCTGCCAACCAGTTATTTAAAAAATGCTTACAGTAATTGTGCAGCGTGACAACTGCACAAAATTATTTTTCTTTTTCTTTACTTTCCTACCCTTGTTCATACCAAAGAAAACCAACTGCAGGTGACTGGCACAGTACAAGATACTGTTAACAATCTGACATGGAATATGTATTCTGTGTCTGACTTTATCTCAGGAAAACAATCATGCACGATCAAACACACAAATAAACACAGCTCTATTTCATTACCCAGTATGGCCCAATTGGGATGAGCTCTCCTGTTTCTACTGGGATCCTGAAGTTCCGTGGAGGAGGGGCTCCCTCTGCCCAGAGCGGGCTCTCTGCCCAGGGATACCCTGCCCTGGGCGCCCCCCCTGCCTGGAGCCGAAGTGGCGGAGCTGCTCCAAGGTTCCCCACCCTCTGTAAGAGATGCGCTTCATTCAGGACCACCAACCAACAGCCATCGGGAGTCATCAGGGGTCACAAAGGTCACAGGGAGGTCAAGACTCCAAATGATAAAAAGGGGGATACTCAGAGGTCAAAGGGGAGAGGTCAAACAAGAACCGGAAAGAGAGCATTCAGATCATTGAGTTGACGGGTAAAAGTCACATTCTGGGTGTTTTCCAGGTAGGCAAAAGGTAAAAGCAGAAGGGGCAAAGAGGAGCAAGGTTTTTAATGTTTCCTGAGTGTCATAAAAGGGAGAATTGAAAGACCAGTTCAGTATGCTACAGAAGAGAATTAGGAAAGAGGAATTGTTGTTGAGGGAGTATAGTTCTTATCTGCAGCAGACATAGTACATTCACAGTCAGTGTAAATCAAGGAAATCACAAACTGGTCGGGATCATGCTCTATACCTGCTCAGTGAGACTGCATGAGCTCCACAGCTTCGCATCATTGATCGCTTGTCTTTTCTGTATTTTTTCTTACCAACTCTTACACTAAAATCAAAGCTGCAAGTGCTTTAAGTACAAATAAAGAGCCCAGAACGCAACAAAAGAACCGTTTGGGTGATGTTTACCTAGATTACCCATTGACAAACGGCACAATTGGTGTGGTGAAAGATGTTTAGCCCACTTATGTGTGAAGAGAGTGTACACACAACCAAATCGATTGACCGGTCACGCTAGCCTCACATGAAACAAGCCCAGAATAGAAGCATCTGAAGCTGCCTGGCAAATTGGGGGCATGCAGTTATAGATTTTTAGTTAGGAGGACGGTTGTGGATGAAACAAATGCAAATTTATGTATCAATGCCCTCATTTAACATCTCTGAGCAAAGACTGGCACAGAACAAGAGCTCAGCTGGATGCTGTTTGTGTGTGTATGTGTGTTTTTGGGTGCCAGCGGGTGCATGTATTCTTGCATTTGTGTGTGTGTATGAGTGTGTGTTTATGAGTGTGTGTTCACTCTTGGCTCTTGGTTGCATGCGTGTCTGTTTAAGGCCGTGCTTGCTTTTCAGGGATGCTGCTGTTCTGTGATCAAAAGAAGAGGCACAAAGGGAGAAGAGTGAGAAAAGGGGATGAAGCTATTATTCTCCACAGAGAGGCATTTGTTAGTTAGAGACACTGCTTTAATCAGACGCACTGTGGCTGTTGACTAACATGATCACAGGGGATAGAGCAGAAATTCCAGTCAACCAGTAGGGACCTTCAAAGTGTGCTAAGCAAGGGAAGAATATTATACTGCTGTGCTACTAGGAAGCAAGAAAGTTCTGTAAAAACTGCATCAGGGACTTGAGATTCCCGGTAAAGAAGTCCTTACAGAACAAGGGTCCCAGAAATATATGAAGAAAGAACTAAGCCAGACCACCGAGAAGCTGTGCACAAGCTTACCAAAATAACCTTTTCATGCATCAAGAATCGACTACAATGGATGCTAAAACATATTAAGTGCTTTACTACCACATCACTACAGAATCAAGAATTATGTAGTCCAATGGAGCAAGTATAGAAAATAAAATCGTGATAACACATTTTTCTTTCTTTCGTTCTTTTGTATGGACAAGAGTCATCAAAGCGCGGCCTTCGTTTTAATAACCATGCAAATGAAGGATGTAACAAATGAGAAGCAGTGTTTTGCAATATGACAGAATGCTACACTTTATAAGCTTAACAACTACGCCACTGCATTGTTGGACAGTTTCTGAACCAAATGCATGAATTCACAACGTGTACTGAATTAACAGTCTCGGCTTGTACAGCAGAGTGTGATGTGACACTCCCTTCATTAAGATAACGTGTGATGGTGAAAGCCTTCCCATCAATTTAAACAGTATCTATGGTACAATAAGCTGGAGTCTCAGTATGGCTCAGTCCAGCCCGGTTCACTTTTGTATGAGTATGAAATTCTATTAAGGCACAACGGCACAAGTGAAAGCCCTGACGGTCGGAGCCGAGGCAAGTTAATCCTGCGAGTTGACTGGGTGCAGCTGAGGGCTTAGAGCAGCAGCTTAACACGAGGCCGTGGCTCTGGAGCACCTGCCAGTGGTCAGTCATCCCTCAGCCGGCCGAGGAGACCGCAAATGTGATTATAACACGTCGTAATTAAGTAGATTTTACTAAAACAATCTTCTCTTCATTGTTGATTAAAATGTAGGTATTCGCCGCATTTAAACGTATTTGAAAGAGTATGTAAAGTGTGCAAACAGGCCGAGGCAGGATTTAAATCTAGGAGCAGGAAAGCATGTAAGCATTGATTCAGCCGAGACGTCAAGGTTCAAACTACTTCGTCAAAAGTAAAAGTTCACAAGGTTTTTTCAGCATTTAAAGGATGTTCGATGTGAAAAGGGTCTAAAGTACAAAAAATATAGTAAAAACAGCAATTACATGTAAAGTAGGTATCTTTAAAAACTTCCCAGGTTTAACTTACAGTAACAATTTCAGCAAAATGTGGATGAAAAGTGAAGGGTTGTTTTAGATGTCTCGAACACAAATAACCATAGATTCACTGATAAAACAGGTAATTAACTGCTACTCCACTTCCAGCATGCAACATCTGCTCAGGTTAACAATGTTAACATGTATCTAACATCAGCCTTAATATGTTTTCACACTGCATAAAACTATTTTTTTAATCACGTCATACAAAGTTTGGGGGACACATATCTAAATCCAATGGTTCACTTAAGAATGTGACTGTTTTTTCATATATATAAAGTTATAATGTATATTTGTGCAATCCATCCTTTGCCTGTGAGTCGTGTATGACTCTATCTGTGTAGGTGTCTGCAGCTGTGTATGTGAGAAGTTAATTGTCCATATTTGCATGCAGTATAAAGCGGAGCAGCGGGGGGAGGCGGACCTGGCACATGCTCCCTCCCGCTGATTTGAGCTGTCACCTGCATTTATTAACTATGATGAATCACCCCTCCACTTCACATCCAATCAAAGGCCTCTCAGAGGGACTCAAATCTGGTCACCTTTAACTAAATGATTTTCTTGGCCCATGGCGTGCCAGCCAGTGATTGGACTGGCAACCTGATGATATGGCTGCTGTTAGTATTATTCTGCCAACGGTCCACAGCTGGATCAGTCATTTTTTAAACAGTGTGGTGAATTGTACAGCTGACATGTAGCTGCATGAGGAGGGCCAATTTTGAAAGGCCCAGCTGGATGAGGAAATAAAGAGTTCTCCAGTCATGGAATATAAAGGTGTTCACCTGACCTTGCCTTTGGAATTAAATCTGAACTAGGTTCGGCCCCCGCTGCATAATAAAATACATTTTACAATGCAAGCTGACAGCTACCACTGAATCAGAATAATCTTTCTTCCACAATGAAGAGGAATTTTCCTTAAGCCTTGCCTCTCCTCCCAAATCACTACCAACTTCAATCCATCTTTATTTAACTAAAAATACACTCACATCTCTTCTCTCTGAATAGTTCACACTGCTGCACACTTTATGTTAAAAATCATCCGTACATAGATGAGGCAAGGTCAGTGAAAACACAAAACCCCAACAGGCCGTGTCCTTCTACCAGAACACAAGAGCACAGCTCAGGCTGGAATTGTACACCTCAAACCTTGCTGAAGGATAAAGCCTTTGATCCTGGCCTGAGCGGAAGAGCCTGGGCGGAAAAGAAGGAGGGAACAAGGGAAAAAGAGAGAAATCAATAGATTCTTGTAGACACAGCCTCAAGTTTCCAATCTAACACAGCGCCGTATTGATTAGGTTTCATATGAGACAAGGCACAGGGACAGTAACGCCGGCAGTGGATTTGGGAGTCTTTAACAAAACAAACTCCAGTGCAGGGGACAGGAACAACGAGGTTTATAGGAGCAGTTTTTTTTTCTAATGCATTGCAAACAGACAACATACTGTAGATGAGGGCCTGCATGACGGATGAATGGATGCAGTATAAGGATGTGTACCAGAAACATGTCATGTCAGTGTTTTACAGAGAACTTAGAGAGTAGAAGACAAGTTCACAGCCTCACCACAGCATTAAGAGGTTCAAAATAAGTATGCTGATATGATAGTCCTCTGGGGACTGTAGATGTCTGGAACAAAAGTCATTGTTGCTGTCGCTGCTATCTCTACGTATTTCGTGTTCTTCAGCTTTGTAGATTTTGTCAGAAAAAGGTCTTTGTGTTAAATGCAAAAATCACAACAGTAGGACCGTGCTCGATCTAAGATGCTTCTGAGGTGCCTTGTGTTGTACAAACTAACTCGGGCTGAAGGGAAGAACAACCTGTGAGGAATGAACGTGCATGGCATCAGTAATATATCCTGAGAGTTCACGGACACTGAATCTGTGCCAGCTCCAGATGTGAGAAACCGGATATGGGTGCAGTGACGTTTTAAGCTGTAAACCGGTTTGACTGTTCACCAACTCAAAAGCTGGAAGAGGAGAGTGCTCTGGATAAAACTGCCTGGAAAAGCCTGGAAATTAAAGTGATTGACAAGCAGAAAAAGAAAAGCATCTCTTTTGATGATGCAGCTTGAATGAAATTTGCTTCAGGGAGCTGAATCATTTAGTCTACAAAGGTGGAGGAGTACTGTAGCTTCCTGGAAAATGATGCAGGCTTTGTGAGTACACTGGTGAGGTCAGAAGCGCACGACTATGACACCAAAACCAAACCAGGAAACTCATGACTTCATCAGTGCGAATAGGAAATGTGGTGTGCTGTGAGTAAGAGCTTTTTTGTAACTGAGACTTTACGGCCCTTGAGATTAAGGTTCTGTGGTTTGCCTGAAAACACGTCTCCAATAATCACTGTTTACCTGTCGTCCACTGTGTCGCCTTCTGTATTTACTCAGATATATTCTTTTCTTACTGTAAAGACTAAAACATCCGTGTATGCTGGTGCGAACCATCAGCTGTGCAAGGTGTCTTTGTATGTTTTAACAGTCTTAAGGTCTTGAAGGACTGATCATGTCTGACCAACACCTTATCGGATATATAAGGATCATTGTCAATCCCAATGCACCTTATCGGCTTGGTGCATCTAGGCTATAAGGCAAAAAAAAAGAAACACCCACTCCTTCAACAACTTCTGTAAAGTAAACACGAAAATCTACTCTGCGGCACACTGTGTAGGGCTGTTTGTATCCAAAGCAACTCCCAGCTACAAATACATTTTGACTGAAAAAGTGTGACGCAGGGAATGGCAGAAAAAAGAGCAAGTGTGCTCAGCCAACCAACTCTGGATAAATAAAGGCAGAGAAATAAAGTTAAGAGAACAGGCAGGATACTCTCTCTCTCTCTCCAAAAGATACAGTACAATAAATTATGTTTCTACCTCTGTAACTCCTCTGCATTCCCTCCCTGACTCTATCTCGCGCTCACATAAACACACACATAGACGCAGGCGTGCACACAAACACGAGCAGGCAGAGAGATAGCGGTAGACACTCTTATCTTGAAACATTGGCAGCTCATAATGAGAGTGACTTCCTCTGCAGCCAGTGGTTGAGTGGTGCTGACAGCCTCTCAGCTCTGCGTGTCAGCACAGGGGGATTTGAAGCGCTGCCGTGGCTTGACAGCCGGGCCACGCACTTACAGATGTTTTCACACTCAACAACACACACACATATATGCACACATCGCTGCAACTGCGCTTCAAGGTTGACTTCAGTAGTAGGAGGGAGGAGGACAAGATGTGTTTGAAGTCTTGACACATGGAAGAGACACAATATTGAGCTTTGGTGTATTGGGGCTTATGAGTGGTGAGTGGGTGATGTACAGAGAGCTGCTGTACCAGCCAACTGGGAAGAGGACGGAGCTTAAGGAGAGAGTTTAAGCCAAACAGACATCAATACACAGCGACGCAGAAAAAAAATAATAATTACGAGCCAGAGAACACAGTTTCTGAACATTTGAAACATGCACAGGTTGGAGATAATAAATAGCTCCAACGCTCAAGAAAAATCTGTCCAGATTTAGTTGAATTTAAGTTACTGATGCCCTTGACATGGAAGGACAGGGAAAGACACGGAGGAGAAAGGGTTTAAACTCATTTTAAAATTCTGTCTACTCGCTCGTGCTTTGCTGTGAATCTCAAACACTGCCCTGTTTACGACCAAGTGTCGAAGTACAAACAGTGGTTTAAGATAAGTGCCGCCAACCTAAATGCTATATTATCACTTCAAAACGGCCAAACAACTGTAAAAGGTCAGTCTGCAGGCCGGAGTGAAAATGATAGTTGTATAAACTCATCTTTATTCATAGGTCGCCACCTCCCGGAATTTGTGATGCTCTTATCCGTTTTCACCCACTGCCGCCCCATCATTTCACCGCAGCTGCTGTATTTACGTTAAGTCTGGCTGCTGCCCAGGCTGTCGATTAAGGGCCCGTGTCACTTTTTGCCCTGTGTTACATTTCTCTCACCTCCCCTCGTGATAGTACGAAATGACAATTGGCTCGCACAACAAAATGGGTCTTTTATCTGCAAACAGTGCAATCTTGCACCGTAATCTTTGTGGCAATACGCCAATGACAGGTCACAATGATGGGGAGAGCTGGGAAATGAGACACCTTGTTAAGATATTCGAAGTGTTGAAAAATAGGACAGTGCAGAAGAAGGACAAGAAGAAGCAGATGAAGTGAGGAAATGTTTTGAAAGGGACACAAAAAGTACCTGGAACAGCAAGTGTTCATGAATACAGTAATACAAAACCACCCAGGCTGTGTATTCATTCATTTCCTACACCGCTCTGATTTTCCAGCCGCCTGGGCCAAATGGCGTGGCAGTAATTCCAAGTCCACTTTAATCTCAGAATAATGCTCTCTGTTTCTGTGTTGCTCCCTCCTGCATGGATCAGTGACTCATAAACATGGGCAACCGGTGAAGAGAAGGGCAGCCATTTCATCTAAACTCTGCTCTCTCCTTCCTCCAAGCTTATACGAACTCATGTGGTGCTATAGGAAATTATTGTTTTTTCTTCTCAGCGGGGTGGTTACCTTTTTGGTTACAGATTTTACAAAAATATCATCTTACAAAGCTAGCATTTCTCTAAGTTCAAAGAAAGGTTACACGCCAAAATGTACAGATATGCAGTATACTGAGACGATGGAAATGCAAACACATGCAAAATCTGTGCAGATTTAGCATTTCAGATTCTACACAGGAATACTTCTATGTGTTTATGTATGTCATGCATGTTGTATGTGCTCAATGGAAAGTGAAAACAACACACTTTCCCACTAATAGGGAGGCAGTGGTCTCAAAGGTTCCACGGGCAGTGGAAGAACTCACTGAGCCCTTTAATCAACTGAAACAGAGACATCAAAACAGGTAGAGCTGCTAAAGAGAGGCAGAGGGAGACGATAAAAGGGACTGAACACAGGGATATTTCTTTCAGGAGAGGAAATTGAGGAGAGCAATCAACAGCCTGAACTAAAAGTGGAATCGAAATCATAAAAAAAACGCAGGTGCACATGTTTCGTTTTATCCCTGCACGCAGTGAGTCATGTTTACTTCTGCCACGACTGATTTGTTAAGTAAGTTTTACATATTCCCTGTGCGCAGGTCACATTCACAGGTTCCAGATATACAGATGTCACCACTTTGTCACAAGAACGAACATATGATGAAGATCTATTTAAAACGCGCAACTGTGAAAATATGAAAGCTATCACTTAAAAAAACAAATACATAAATCCAATGCTTCTGTTAGTTGTTGTATGTGTGGTATAAGATAAGATAAGACGTTACTCATCCCACACTGGAAATTCACTTGTTACAGCAGCAGATGGATAAAGCATAAGATAAATAAACAAGTAAAAAGTATAAAATATAAAAAATAAAGAAAAAAGGAATGAAGAGGACAAATCTTAGAATATACAAGCAAACAATAATATGTACACACATATACACCTTTTACTAAAATGTAAATATGTAACACTGTGTGCACATGGTGCAGCTTATGGCATTGTAGGTGAAAATACAGTAAAAACTGAAAGTAGTGCAGGTAACAGTGATGAGTGACGCAGTATACAAATTATTGCACATGTTGGTGAAACAGTCTGATGGCAGAGGGGATGAAGGACCTACAGAGATGTTGTCCATAATGGACGTCAGCTTCGCCAGCATATGTAAACTCATGGAGGGAAGCCTCCTACGTGTCATCTATAATGTAAATTCTGTTTACAAACTTAAATGTGTAATATCCACTTCCAAAGCTGAAATCCTGATCCCCGTTAAATCTTCTTTGATGGTTTTCTGTAACTCAGCATAGACAATCCATGACTCCACTTGAGTTGCACATGCAGTATATTTGTGTGGCCAAGTCGACACCCATCATGACTCTTTAATGAAACCAGACCGACGCCTATGGGCCTTTCATTGGGAACAGGTGTTCAGAGGACAGCAGTGTGCGTCTGTGCATCTGTGCACTGTATGTATGGGTGTCACTAGAGATTAGTTGCCTCAGTCAGAGAAATGGGGGTCGATTATGGAATTACAGGATCATCGTGGCTGCCTATTGTTCCTATAGCCTGGGATCACCGAGTCGTACGGCCTCACTGAGACACGTTCAGAGAGCCTCCTGAAATAGGACAGGTCAAACGTCGCTGACTCGGATCAAAAGTGGTTCACAAACTGGTGTCTGAGGACCTGAGAACATTCTGCAAAAGTAAAATTGTTTCATGTACTAGTTTTCACTATAAACTAGAATTAATATGTTATCTTTCAGCATGACATTTAAGGTATGTAAGAGACCAAAAACATGTTCAGGTGATCTAAGACAATAGAAAATATACAGGGACATATATATATAGAAAGACAATGAAAGAAACAATCAAAATTCGGATTGCACTGTACTGTACTCTAATATCACTCCTGCCTCCAATATAAAGCTGCGAACCTACTTTTGCATAATTAAAAAAAAAGAATCCCCAGAGAGTACTTTTCTTATTGGTCACCTTTCAAACTATGTGTGTTTTTCTGGCTGTTTTGTATACATTTGAGCTCTCTGCCCAATTCAGTGTGCTGCACTGCAGAACCGAAACTCACAAGGCTGTCTGGGTGATCAAAAACAAGCTCTAAGCTCTAATCATTTCTGCCTTGATCCTTCTCCTGTCACCTTGCCCTTTCATTTCCACAGAAAGAGCAGAGGAGGCAGAGTGATCTCATGCTTTCTGTTTCTGTGCTCCCCCTCCTCTTAGCCTTGCCCTGATATTCACTGATTAACCCTCACCCCTCAGCCTTCTCCTCTCACCCCTGCATCCCTTGCTCCTCCTCTACGATTCCCTTCTAATGATCAGCTGCTATTCTCCCTCTCTCGCTTTATCTCTTTATGCATGATCCCTCTGCTTTGTCTTATGTGCTTTCTAACATACTCCTCCTCATCTGCATACAGTACAGGGAAACTACAGACAGACACAGGAAGAGTCAGAATATATGCACAGCTGACATAAAGAGGTAGTTAGACTAGCACTGAAAAGTTTAGTTGATTAGTCTGGTGGTTCTCAAACTAGGGGTCACAACCTCCCAGGGGTCACAAAATAAATCTGAGGGGTCACAAGATGATTAAGAAAAAAAAAGTAGTATTAGTTTCTTTTTCTGACTTTTTTTTTCTTGTTAAATACTGAATATTTTCACCTCATCTTATAAAAATCCTTTAAATCAAACAATCTGAGAGGGAAGAATCACTCATCTCAAGGCTTATGATGAGGGGTCACAGGCCAAAAAGCAACTGAAGGGCACAAAAGCACTGAAGTCGATAGAAAATGAGACAACTATTTTAAAAGCAATTAGTCGTTTCGATCATTTAGAGAGCAAAAATGTGAAATGTATACTGGTTCCAAGTTCTCGTGCTTAAATGTCAGGATTACCTGTTTTCTTTTCTGTTTTATATGACTGAAAATGGAATATCTTTGGGTTTTGGACTGTTGGTCAGACCAAAAAGGCAAGACTTAAGACTTCACCTTGGGCTCTGGGGAGTATGTATTTGCATGTTTTACATTTGCAAAAGTGCAATTAATCAGGTAACAGAAAAACTGACAGATCAACAGATTAATCAATAATGAAGATAATGATAAGTTGCAACTCTGTTCTCCATAACTGTAGGCCAACTTTAATGACAGACTCAGGCTGACACAATGTCTGATCTCTGCCGCTTACAAAGAGAGATATACACTACATGCAAAGCCATCAATCAACATAAAGAGGCATTTGGACATCAAATAAGGAGTGCCTGCCTTCACTGTAAGAATGACACTATAAATCTGCCTGTTCCCACTCCTGCAACCTGCAGCGCAGACTGCTGAGACGTCGCCTGGCTGGGATGTAGACGAAGCTCCTGTGCTTCACCTGGTGCAGCACTGATGGCCTGTGGCTGTCTCGTCCTTGCTGGGACTGGCTGGCATATTAAGGGCCATATATATATATATATAT
Organism: Lateolabrax maculatus; assembly: GCA_031216445.1. NCBI lineage: Eukaryota > Metazoa > Chordata > Actinopteri > Acropomatiformes > Lateolabracidae > Lateolabrax > Lateolabrax maculatus. The sequence continues at coordinate 2,564,400 of CM062209.1, forward strand.
ATATATATATATATATATATATATATATATATATATATATATATATATATATATATATATATAGTATGACGTGGTTGGTTTCTCCTTTGAAAGTATTTTTATTTTTATTTTTTTGCAAAGAGAGTAGCAAGAGGGGAGAATAGGATTTACAACAACAACAAAAAAAAAAAAGCTGGCTTCTCAGCCTGTTTCTTTAGAAGCAAATTGGTCATGAAGTCTGTACCCAGGCCAAGATTTTGTTTATCTGCATCTCAGCACCCACATTATGATCTCACCCTACTGTAGGAGCAGCATTGGTTTAGGGCAAAGCAGCCTATTGTGAGATGAAAATGACAGAGGAAACAGAAAGAAAAAGACTCCTCTCTATCAAAAGGGGTCAACATATCAGCCTTGTTGTTTGAGGATGTGGAGGCGGAGCGTGTCTGTTTGATTGGACATGGCGCTCATCACCTGCAGTGTAATAACCGGAGTGTGAGCTGCGACGTGATTGCGCCACATTCATAGATCAGGCTCTCAAACACCCGCAACAGTCTCAACTGTGGCACCACACGAGCACACCAGCGGCTGCAGTGAAGAGGGGAATAACATCTCCATCTAGAGGCCGGAGCCAGCATCGCTCCAGCACACGGATCTGAACAGAGGAAAAACGCCTGTCTCACTCCTTTCAACAAGTGGATTCAAAAAGCTGTCCACGACCACGGCGAAATACAACCAGCAGCCCTCCTTCTGAAGCCGAGGCTTCCTATCCACTGCTTGACGAGACTCAGAACTATAGCTCCCCATGCAAGGTCACTTCCAGCCAGCATGCAGTATTGAGACGAGAACAAGCGGAGGGAAAGACAAGAGAAGGGGGGGGGGAGAGAATACATACTTGACACACAGATAACCTTCGGTGAGAGCATGCACAGCCTGGAGCTTAACCGTATCCCAGCTGAGAGGGGTGACCAGTGAAACAATGAAAAAAAAAAGAGAGAAGAACAGTAAGGGATGGAGTGGAAGCCTCCACACATATTTATTCTTACCTATGATGGGAGCCAGGCGGAAAATGTCAGACAGACGGCTGTTCACAGGTTCATATGGAGAATCCTCCAGGAAATCATTACCTGTGGGGAAGATAACCAGACGTTATGATACAGAGATGGATGGATAGATTTGTTTATCATCCCTCACCCCCCACACAGGCCTGCATGTGACACGGGTTATTTGGGTCAGTCGATATCCTCTCTGGCACACAGCCACACGCTTGATTAGGCAGGTTGGTCAGCTGTGTTGCACAACTGGAGGCCGGCTCACTGGCAATGGGCTGGATGCAGTTTAGGGACTTAAAGGGCCACCCCCCCCACTATGATCAACACTTTAAGATGGCACTGCCAGCGCTGAGGGGCTTCACGCTCCATTACATTCAGGGAAAAGTGATTTAGGAGGTCAAAAAGTATCTCGGCTCTGCAGGACCGTGGCTGGGAGCCGAGTCCAGGGGGCCACATTTGAATGAAAGTTGAGTGATTGCACACGATCACAGTGGACTGGTACTAGATACAAATCTGTGTGCTACTTTGTGAGGTTTTGTGTGGGTGGAGGAGGGTGGAGCAGTGGGAGGAGGAGCTGGGGCTTCTACTCATCTCATCCCTTTACAGAACAGATTAGGAAAACTATGGGGAATGTTCATTTTACATTATAGCTGCAGGGTGATCTCAAACAAAAACCCCTGGGGGACTTTCCCCAGGACAGAAAACCCACAGAAAAAGTAAAAGTGTGCTCTGCATTCTCTCACATAACAACAACACACCAAAGCATACACTCTTGGGGTGGTTCTTGACAAGAAAAAGTTCCACCAAAAGCCCCAAACCGACCTTGTAACGACTGATAGATCCCCCAGTAAATGCGCAGGCAGTTCTTCTCCTTCTTCATGCCCCTTTTACACCGGCAGTTGTACAGCGGGCTCTGTTTGAGCGCGTCCATGGCGCTCCGGCACTCGTCCTTGGCCTCCAGGCCGGCCACCAGGCTGAAGTTGCTCTCCTTGCCGCCGGCCACACACTGCCTCATCGTGCGGTACTTGGTGCTGCACGCCTGCTCCGTCAGGCACTGCCCACTGGCCCTCACACAGTCCAGCCGGGTGGCCCCAGCGCGCAGGTTCTCCTCGGCATAAGACAACACATCTGAAAACAGAATTGCCATTTATAATCGTAATAAAAGTACAAAAAAAAGATATTGTCAATAACGCCATTGTATCGGTTGTTTGCTTGTTTGTACATATTCAAAGCTTAAGCACTTTGCAAGCTGCTTTCTGGGGTTAAAATATTACAGATAATGAGCTTTTTCAGGCTATCCAGTGACATGAAAACACATCCAGACTGAGATCAGTGACCCATAGCGCGCATCGCGTATAACCACTGACTGAGAGCAGTTGACACCTCCGTGATCCACGCAGCCGGATTATACTGACAGTCCCATCATACAGAAGAAAACGTGCAGTTGAGTAAAAAAAAAAAAAAAAAAAAAAAAATTCTTTCACATTCACTATTATTTGACGAGGAGGCTCCTGATTGACCCGGTGGTTTCGGGGCAGTTTGGGCTCCTGCACAGCACACAGCCCGCTGCTTCTCATCAACAGACCCACAGTATTACATGCACACATTGGGATGGATTAGTAGCCTTTCAAACGCACAAACAGCTGCTGTTGGTGGTGATCAGTCGAGTCAAACTCACCTAAAAGAGGCAGAAGGACATACAAAACTGCGAGGATCATCGTCTTCCTCTCCATGTGAAACATAAAGCCTTGTTGGAACGAAAGTGTGCGAGCTAAAAGCGACTTAACAGTAGTTTAATTCCCAGGGTTCTTCCACTGTATCGAAATCCATCGGAAAGACGTAGCAGCGCACTCCGCTGTGCAGAACAGATCCAGCTCGCCTCCTGCGAGAAATAATCCCCCCCTCCAAAAAGTGTCCAGTCCCGATTCGGCACAGTTTCTCTGACTCTCCGTAGTCTCTACAAAGAAGTGCTTCCTTCTCTCTTTCTTTCTTTCTTTCCCCTCCCGTGCGGGTGGTCTTCTCACCGCCGGGAGACAAAGACAAGGGATCAGAGCAGCGGTGGGAGCGAAGCGGGCGACTGTCCTCCAACTCCAGCCAGTGGGATGCTTGCGTCTGTGCGTCTGAGCGCGCACAGCCAACTGGAGCCCCACTGCTGTGTGGCGCATTCAGCAGGAGGAGAGCGCCAGCTTCCCACCCGCACTGAAGTACAGTAATCTCATCATACATTCACACAGACAGGCCTCCCCATCGCAGCCAAACTCACTCCCTTATTGTGGCAATATTACAATGGGAGCGCAGGAAAAAATCCTAATTGGCTTTAAGCTCATTTAACTCACTAACGAGCGCCGGAGACACAAGTCCCAGAGGCGCACATACTGCGCACTGCGATCCTCTTTAGGGTTATTATACTCTTTTTTATTGTGTTTACTTTTAATAAACTTTCCAGCTCACATACTCACAGACGGTAAAAAAATAGGAAACGATCACTAATAATCAGCTTCCCAGTCCATTGAAATGCACACAGGGCGCTATAAAACCACAGAGGGCACGTGGTATTATAAGATGCTGTGAAATGAACCCAACACCATCAGCTCTCCATCTGTGTGGGCCGGTTTTGCATTTCAGTGAATCTGTGCTGACAGGGAGAGGGCAGAGAGCATGATGACTCCGGTGCTTTTTTTAAATTTATTTTTATGACATGATTCATACAGCAACATGTGGACTATACAGCTTAAAAGGCAATTTGTCAGATGTGGATCCCCTTCTGAACTGGAGTGCCACTTGAGTGGCAAAATGAATGACCAGCTGCAAGGCATCCTATTCATGATATATATATATATATGTGTGTGTGTGTGTGGTGTGTGTGTGTGTGTGTGTGTGTGGCTCCTCCTTGTTTGCCATAATGTAAATCCCATTTGCAGATGACAAAAAAGTCTCATGCTACAGTGGCCGCCGACTGTGAGGAGAGCAGGGGGGGGGGGGCGGGGGGGGGGATGTGAAATACAGCCTCTGCAAAAATATGTTTTTTTTTTTTTTGATCCTCGTCAACTAAAGCTGCGTGGCGGCGCGGGGCTGAGGGGAGACCTGGCTGGACACTGTGGCGCTGTCGCCATCTGTTGGTGGTTTCACGGTAAAGGTCGGTCAGTAATGATGAGACACCACTTATACTTTCAAACACTGAGTTTCACACTGCGTGTCTCATGCTGGGATTTAAAAAGGAAAAAATATGAGCATCAAACATCTGAGTTTGATAAATGCATCGTCACATCAGTAGAAATCTGAGACAACAGAGCAGGATTGTAATAAGGGGGGGGGGCACCATGCGACTCTTCCTATAGCTTATTGATTGGCCATAAGGTCCATTCAAAAGCTAATCCACTTGGCTAAATACACGGAACCAGACTATGTCAATGAGCTTCTCTCTCTCTGCATTAAAGACCGAGCTCAATCAATCAATCAAGGATGGCCATCGCAGTAAATCACCCCCCCCCCCCCCCCCCCCCCCCCCACACACACACACACACACACACAGAGGGAGCAGGTTCATTCAGAGATGGGATAAGATAATTTATTTGAACATTTAGAGAATAATCCCTTATTGTGAGTCAATCCTGCAAGGTACAGTCACTTTTCACAATGACTTTCAATTTGGTTAAATTGATCCCACAACTACTTATATATATATATATATATATATATATATATATATATATATATATATAATTTTTTTTTATGAGTGGAAAAGAGACAGAGAATGTGTGCCAGTGAACGACAGGCTCGACTGATATCCGGACTAATTGTCTGCGGACAATCTGATGACTGTGCTGTCCTGAAGTGTCCAAAGGGAGCCCTGCCAGTCAGCCTGGTGATTCATGAAGAGCCTGTGATCAATACGCGATATTAATTCTGCAAATGAACGTCAGAATGATGTAGTCCTCGGGGCCATCTATCGTTTCACACTGTAATGCGCCTAATGGCAAAAAATCTTAGGGACTTACACATATATAATATATAATATAATATATAATATATATATAGTTATCAGATAGTTATGTAGTTATCTAACCAGTGCAAGTCACATCCGGGACCTTGAGCTAGCTGCGTTGACAATACGTAATTTTTTCGCCATTTTTTTATTTTATTTTTTTTAATTTTTTAAACTTGTTTTACAAAATTGTGTTTGTTATCGTTAAAAATACCTTAAAATAAAAAGTATAGAAAAAAAATATATTTTCCATAAATAAAAGCGCAGACAGACGGGTGCCGGCGAGGGGCGGAGCTGGTTAGTTACCGGGTTGTTAGTTAGCGTTAGTTAAACCACTATAAGATCTATTCTTTTAATTCTAGGTTACTTATTAAACCAGCTGTTGACTTAAAATGAGTTTAGACACACTCTTTCAACAAATCCTTCTAACTGAACAAGAGTTTACTGAACAGACACACAAATTCAAAGAAGGTATGTTAAGACTAGTTAGAGGACATTAACTCTTGGATTTATGTTGTTTAATCCTGGTTCAGTCCATCACTAGTTTAACATTAGTTTACTGCTTCTAGCCAAAGTGACCTTTATAAACAGTCATTTGTGACATGTTGCTCGGTGTATCACGGTCTTCGTTTGTATGTTATTAGGCTGATGATACGTTCTTGTTTCAGTCAAAGTGGCCATCATCAGATGCAACGAGAAGATCAAGAGCGCCACTGAAAGGTATGGAAACAGCCAGGAGGAACTGGATCAAAAGGTGAGGCTACATTAAGGTTTGGTTTCTCTCCTTTATTTGTCACTAATGTTTGAATTATGAACTTTTGTGATGACAGGAACACCCATGATACAGTGTTTAAAGTAGGCCCAGATTAGAGCAGGTTGGGCAGGTTGAGTTTGAATTTACTATCAACATTTTACACTGTAATAGATGTTTTTCACAGGTTTGTAACATACTTTTAATGGTTTAAATCATATTTAACAGGTTTTACCAAATATCCATATACTCATTGTAACTGATTTTGAGTTTTTTGGAAGGTTTTCACCAATTTAAATATATTTCAGAGTGATCTGGTGTAAGTAAGTGATGAATGTGACTTGTTTGATGGTTCTGGTGGTTTATGAGAACAGCTTGATATTTAAACATGGTGGCATATCATATAGTTTGACTTTGAACTGTGCCTCTATAAGTGTTAATCTGGGGTTCTTGCACAAGCAACAATAACATCATATATGAAACTTTGGTTATTATTTTACTATTTTGTCTTGTGTCAGGAGGGAAATGTATCATTTTACTGTTCATCCAATAGGATACCTTTATGAAATGAGTTGTGATTGTTTTCCATATTGTAAATGTATGAAGTTTACTTTGCTGTAAAATGTGAAGAGAAAGAGATAAAAAAAACCCAACAATAATAGTAATGATTTCTTTATCCTGGCATTGACACATGTCGGTTAAGAAGTGCATATTGGCATATTGATTAGCTGATCTGCTTTATGATGGAAAACACTTAATCTCTCCCATTCATTTCATCAACAGTGCAAATTGCAAGTGCCACTGTAAAATCAATGGCTAATTTCCACCGGATAACATTAGTGAAACCTTTTAGCATGTGTGAGATATGATGTCAAAGGCAGGCTCGTTGACCTCTCAGAAATATTGCCAACTTCATCCTGTGCTTGTAAAAGTGGACATCCGTTCAAAGGGGCAAATTAGCAGGTCTAATTAGAAAGATTGCTGAATACAACAGCATGTATGCCTGAGTATTATATGCTTGAGAACACACACCACGGATACCTTTTCTGACCCTTTAGAATTGAATATTGAAACTGTTTACATCATACAGATATGCAGGGTGTGTTTACAGCACAGTGTGTTTACAGTTTCCATGATGTAACGTCTTACAGTTTATGAGAGCTGTCTTAAGATAATTGCAGTGTTTAGAAAACTTGGAAGCTGATTGTGCGCACTGAAAACGTACTGTGCTCCTCCACTACCATATAAGAAATAATAAACTCACTTCCTCCTTGACAGCTTAAATAACAGACTGAAAACTGTACTGAAAGTCATGCCTGAGGCATCTTAAAAAGCATCCTTCATCAGTTTACCTTCCCACATAATTTGGGTGCACTGTATAATCATATAGGATGAAGCCACGACAGAAACTAAACGAGAAAACGCTGAAAGTGAATGATATATACAGATACGTTGAAAAAGAAACAAAAAAAGTTATTTAAAGTAGTCAACGAAACAGGTAATTTCAGTTCACCATTCCCCAGCAAGGGTCATTAACATGTCTACCATATACAGTATACAGCACATGATGATTGTACCACCTGCCCATGCTAGACCTTACATTTCAAATGTAATTTCTCCTTGTGTGGGATCAGTAACCTCTCTCTCACATTTAAAGTATCAGTAATGTACAGTATGTCCTCCATACATCTGTCTGTCAGATTGTGGGTCTTCACTGCCCACTCTTCTGTTCGTGCTCCAGGCTCAGCAGTTGTCTGCGATGAGGCTGCAGTGTGATCTGATGAAGAAATGTGAAGACCAGATGTTGAAGCAAATTGAGGAGCTGCTCTGCCAGAACAGCCACCTCAGGGACTGTCTAGTGGGTTGAAGCCTGAATCAATATTTACATCTCATATCCTATTGGTAACGTGCAATATGAATACCTGGTCAGCTTTTATAGTCTAAACTATGTAGATACATACGAATTGACTTGTACTCCTTTTGGGAATATAAACTTTCTGCAACAAGGGCTGCAACTAACAAATATTCTTTATAACTTAATAACTATACATTTTTTGAATAAACAAGTAATCATAAGTCTATCAAATGTCAAAATAGTGAAAATTACAATTTCCTGGTGCCTAAGTTTTCATAAACCCCAAATGTGTTCAATTTACAGTGATATAAAATTGAAAAGAGCATCAGATGCTCACACTTATCAAGCAAGAACAAGTAAAGTCTTTTTCTTTTAGCTGATCCCAGATACCCTCTGTATTATTGTAAAAGTATGAACAACTCACCCTACGTCTGTGTGTATATTTGGAAACGCAACCGCATGAAAAAGCACAGTGAGGATTTAGGGAAAGAAGTAGAAAAGAAAAGAAGTGTAAAAATACTGTGAGCTATTGGCTACTTCTTCAAAATTGTATAGTTAATATCACTAATAGTAGGAGCGGTCATTGTAGCGTCACAAGCAGCTGTGCTGTTGTAATCGTTGGGAACATTTCCTAAAAACGGTCTTTTCATACCAGGCCAAGATAAAGAGGGAGGCTAAAGAAGAAGAGCTAAACTTCCTTCAAGAGATCTCAAGCTTCAACAGTGACTTCAGTCTTCGAGGGAACAAAGAGATGCTGTTCGAGAGCCAAACTCACACTGAGATCCTGGACCTGGAGACGGAGGTGGAATCATTATACAAAGGTCACAAAAGACTGTTAATTGTTCTGTTGTCACGGCAGACAGAGGTTACATAATGCAGATGTAGCCCAGACTGCTCTTTTCAATATTATCATTTATTATTTGGTATATTATATATTATCAGTAGATGGTGTATGTGCTCAGATGTTTCCATGACAGTGTACCAGGTAACTGTTAAATCTATATATATACAATATCAAAGAGAAAGAAGGAATGAAAGAACAAACTAACTGACTAAACTCAGACACAGCTTAAATTTAGATTAAACTGAATAGAGTTCAATTTTCCATACAAAAGTCAGTTTATTCCAGGACTTGGTTTGCTTTGTGTCCTCACAAGCCAGGCTATGGAGCTGTAAGTGCAAAGCTCCTGAGGTGTAAAGTCCCTCATTTCGTGATGATATTTAAATTCTGTGCAGCTCACACTCTAATACACCTGGACTCTGCAGCCCTAATGAGACTCTAGTTGTGAACATACCGCCATTCATATGTGTGGTAAAATAATTTGCAATAAAAGGAAAATATCAGAAAGTTACAATTTTGAGACCATTTGTCTCACCAAAGCAAAGTTAGTTAGTTGGATAAAATGCAGCTTTTTGAAGGCAACGGTTGGAAAGCAATGCATAGTGTGTATATATTTTATTGAATCATTGCATTTAACCTACAAATATTGTGTATATATATTTATAGAAGTGCAATGTATTGTATTTTTTAATTAGTTCCACAAGATTAAGGGTGTAGCTCCCGTAACCAATGAGGACCAATATCTTCACATTATGTATTATATCTGGGCTCTGGGGAACAGCATTTTCAGATTGTTTGTACAGTTAAAGTGAATTTAAAAAATGCCCACATTGCATTCTTTTGAAAATAAAAAAGTTTTCTTTTGTTAAAATCCAATATGAAGTTCAGCCCTCCTGGTAATTTTTACTCAATCATTCTTGAGGCCTAAGTGGGATTCGTCTTTTCTACGTCGATAATCAGAGATGGAGCTGATGACCCTCAGGAACCGTCACATGAGCTCCATGCAGGAGGAGAAGAGAGCGCTCCAGCTCCAACTACAGGGCCTGGGAAACATCCAGAACGGTGAATACCAAAAGTTCATTTTATGTTTAATATGGGGTTCTGAAAGAGCACATGTAAAATTGCTTCACTTTTCACGCCGCTGACTAACTGCTGACAGTGACCTTTTCTGCAACACACTTTACTTTGTTCTTTCATTCACACTGCCAATAGCAGACCATCGGTTTTCCAGCTTATTTTTATCGTCTTCTGTTTGACAGAAGTCAAAGCTAGAGAAAAAATATATAAAGAAAAAGTTTCTTGAGCCCAGATGTTAAACTTAAAGTATGTTTGTTTCTGGCTTCATGAACAGGTTGGAAGGCAGGTCACTGATGTTGTAAACTGCTTTGAAGATTAGATACTATCAGGAAGTCCAGTTGAAATAATAGATCTGTGAGTTTAAAGGATTCTCAGAGACAAAAACACTGTACAGCGGTTTATAATACTTTGAGGCAGGATTTTGACAACTCTGGAAAGTTATCACTTTTGTTTCTTTAATCCTCTGTCACAATTGATGGTTGTGAGCTAAACAACAGAATACACTGTACATGTTACAAAGTATTCGGCTAGGAACGTGTGCTTGCACTTGCACCTATTCGATTGACCGATGCAGTGACCAACCCAGCGTCCCGCAGTGCGTTGCTGAACGGCGTTTGTTGTTTTCTTTTGTTCACCGACCCTGAGATTTTTTGGCCGTCTGTCTCGAATCTCCCACTGTGCTGAAGCTCTTCTCTGGAATCAATGAGGAGGCTGTGTTTTTTAGACAGAGTGCTAATGTCGGCCCGAACCCAGCTCTAACTTTCAGTCACGAAGCGGCTCCTTTGGAGAGGGAGAGGTCAAGCGCCGACAGTAAGAACATCCCACGGTTGTGGTGGTGGGGGCACTGTATGATCCAGACACCTCAGCAAATGTCTTAACAATGAATGTGTGCCTGTCTCGTTTGAGGAAAGTCATTTTGTGTTTGATTTATCACTCTTGACAACAGACCTGGATCGGCAGTTTTGTGAGGCTGAAACAATGACAGAATCTCTGAGAGCGGAGAGCCTGTTTGTCAGTCAGAAACCTCTCACTGACAGCACCTGTCTGAGGTGAGTGTCATCAGCTGCCTGGATGAGAGGAAGGTTTATATATTTGGACATACAGACACGGTGTACAGTACCTGATTTACCAGAATACAATCCTTATGAGACACAAAAGACAGTAAATACTAGCGGGAAATAAATGCAAATAAAACACACGGGAGGAAAAGAGAACAAAACAAAATGTAAACACAGCAGAAAGGTTTTTAGAAGCTCATTTCACAGAGGCGTCCTGAGAGCTTCCTGATATTTTAAAGATTCCTTGCTTTGCAGCTGTGATGTTAAATTAGTTGAGTGTTTTCTGTCTTGTGAAGGCTGTCAGGGGGCTTGGTACAAAAGTCCCATCAGTCTGTGTTTATTTTATAGTATAACTGATAATTATTCATCTCAGTAGTAGCACTCATAGCTGCGGTCACTCTTGTAATGCCAAATGCACTTAGAAAAGGACAAGAAGAGGATCACACTGTCAACAACACAATACAACGCTGCAGTCTGCAGGCCCATTAGATAGATGGTGTTATTTATCAAGAGCAGAACTGAATCATACTGTGAGAAGTGCTGAATAGACCAGTATGCCCAGCTCCCGTCTGTTTCTCTCTCTGTATCCTGCTGGCTGGAGTCCAAAACTAGAAGTGTAAATAACAGAGCATTAAGACCATTTGGCTTAATTAAGGCTTTGATCTGCAGTGTATTTCATTTTGTCAACAAGTGGAAAAAAACAAAGTGAGGCCAGTGTGATTGATGCAGGGAGGTTTGTAAGGGAAAATGAATGAGGGGCGGAGAGTTAAGCATTTTTGCTGAATGCTTATTCAGCGTCTTACCAACAAATAAACTGTTTAGTTTTAGTAGAATCATGCATCATGTTTTAACCGGAAAAATCTCACTTTTATATGTAAACTAAGCATATGGAGCAACCCAGACATTCATACCTCTAACTGAGTTGAGATGTGTAGTATGTAATATTTAATACAATACACATACGGTACATACAGTACAGTAGTGCTGTTTATGTATTGAATTAAATAGACAGTACGTGGAATTTCCATCAAAAACACTCTGACACATACTGAAGGTGTGAAAACGGAATCGTCAACACTTTTTTTGCTCATAGGGAACTTTTATTCAGGTACCTGTTCTCAATTTAAACCATGATATTAACCTCTTTAGTTGTGACAATTACTGGGACATATGGTTAATTTTTTCTGTTTTACCTCAGTGTCTCATCAAACCATTCAGTGACCCCTCGTGGCCTACATGGAAATATCTGCATTAGTTGCATTTGTCCACTAATTTACTCCGATTTTCCTTAACTTGTCACCGATCAGTATCTGTGGAAAGAAGCAGCTAGCAGCACCTTTTTTATTTCTGGAAATGTTATAAGAATTTGGTCGATCATCAAGTCTGTCAAGTCAAGAGTGGAAGAATAAATGAACGAAAACTGTACGGGGACACCCACACATTCCTCTTTCTCCGTAGATTCCGGCATCCAAACATAGAGCAATGGACACAAATAAGCAACAACAGCAAGTGCTTGTAAAGACATCTCAGACAAGTGTCTGCAGTAGAAGATGAACTAGTTGTAGAATATGAATTGAAGACCTCCTCTATTAAAACATGACTGGTAGGAGAGCGCCAGCCCACAAAGAGACTTCCTTTATTTAATTAAAGACTGGAGATCAATAGAGTTCCAGGAAGGAAGGGTCATTGTTATTGCTGATGCCACTACTTTGGATAATGTCTTCTCCACAATACTATGTATGTGAAGTGATTAACAAATCCTCAAACCTATCTAAATGATGATTCCCAATTTTGAAACCAAATTTTTAACATGTATTTATTTATTGTAACTCTCCTTTGAAATCTATTATTATTATATTTAATTAAAGGTGCTCTCACCATGCCTGTTAGTAGGACGAGGTACAACATAGGCACATCTTATAATCGTCGCCTTCACTTTCATCTGTTTCATCCCTCTTCATGCTGTGCTCTTACTGTTTTCTGAGCCCCCCCCCAGCATTGCCTTAAATCATGCATGTGGGTAGCATGTCCTGTTCATCCGTCAGCCTCATTAAACATACCAGGTCCTTCATTACCCCTGAGCTTATTAGCCCCAGGAAGTGCTGAGGATGTGGCTTCGGAAGATAGAGGCCTCCTCTCACTCATTCTTATGATCATCCATTCTGAGCTGAAACCATCAATCCTGTCTTCAGTTACTGCAGCGTCTCTTTTAAAACGCATATTTAACCCCTCCGCTTATTGATTGTTGGAAATTGAATGCATGTCAATTTGAATGAGTGCTACAGTCATTTAAAAAGTGTTCAGTGTGCAAAACAGGGTGGCTGCTGGTGTAGATCGCTCACTGTCACGCAGTAGAAAGATACCTGAAATATTCAGTCCATGTGCTCAGGATTGATGATTTAGGAGTTGCATGTATTTTTTGATGTGAAGGTTTTTCTTCATTGATATATTACTGCTACATTACTTGTGAAGGCTCATTTGAAGATGTCATTGCACTGCGGGAATCTAATATTAAACTGCAGAAGCTGGGGATATCCAAAATGCCACCCTGAGTGTCGTGCTGTTGGAAACATCATTCTGCCGTTTGAGAAACAGTGTGCTCGCCTTAAAAATATGATTTGTAAGTTCCACAGAGAAGTGTAAAGTTTAAAACACTGCTGTTGGTTTTCAGACTGTGAAAATGCAATTTTAGCTCCATTGTTTTATTGTTTCATTAACTTCCAATAAAAGAAAGATGGAGGTAGCTCGTCTCAGATTCACGCGTAGCTCGGTATAGAATCTTTAAACACCTGCCATAACAGTTCAGTCACAGCCAAGGCATCGTGGACCCAAGTCCAAGGCTTTTTCCACCAGCAAACTGAACCAATACAAGTGAAGTATGTTTATGAAATTATAGTGTAAAGTATTTACTTTTCTACCTAGAGCAGATTGTTTTTAAAGACAGAAGAAGTTGATTTAGTCTATAACAAAAAGGACGACAGTCCTTTCTGTAGTGTTGCCATAAAGTTTGTGTTAGTGTTTTGGAACTGTCCTATTTCCTTTTTTAAGGCATTGTGAGATATATATAAATTCCCTGTGTATCAAATAAAAAAAAAGATGCAAGTGAGTCAGTTTTTAAAATACACTATCATTAATACTTTTTCAGAAGGAGATTGTCACAGAAGTATTGTAAAGTTCTTTAAGACTGTTCATAGAGGTAAGATTCTCCTCTCCTGCCTAAATTCTGTGTAAATAGTTTTGCTCTATCTGCAGTTGCTGTGCATTAGTGAATTATTCAGTTGTAACCAGAGAAGGTTAAACTCTTATAATTTAAAGTGTCTTTTTCTATTTCTTTTCTATAACCACATACCTGAAATCTGAAAGCTTGAACCGACCTTTCAGATTTGCTCTAGTTGGATGATTTCAATGTGAGAGAAGTTTCTAAACCCTCTATAGCTTGGTAACCTTCACCTACCTTCACCTTGTGCAACAAGACCCCTAGGGACAACATTATCAAATACACAGTAACAGGGACCTGACAACACCCACTGCAGCTTGTTAGAGCAGGACAGCAGGTGACTGAGTACAGTGGACAGGGTTGATGCTGCTCTGTACCCTTCCCTCCCTCTTCAGCGTCATTTTTCATACACATTGATGTTTCAAAAACAAGTTTTTAAAACCTTTGCATCAACAGCGCAGGGTTACTCCTCAAGCTGCCCAGTAATGTTTACCACACTGTAAACTTCTTAGTAGAACTATTACGTTAATCCAGAGTATTTCCAGTTATTAAGTTGTTTTGTGCATGTAAACATACTGAAACTCATCATCCGAATATATTAAACCAGTCATGAAAACTCAGACTTTAATAGAAACCAACTGTTGTCTTAATCTGGTCATTTATAAGAGTTGGGATGATGTAGTTGCATGAATACCAATGTGAAAAAATAGGTTTTAGTTTCATGTGGTTCCTTTGGTTTTGTATATTTCTCAGTGATAAACACAATGACAAGGTAACACCAAGTAAAGAGATACAGAGAGAAAACATCACTATGTTTAAACTCAATATATTGAACCAAACATGCTGAAGCTTCTCTTTACAAGTTGCCCCTTTCATAAGTTTTTGTTTCCACCACTCTTTCAGTTACTCACATGGGTTTCATTTATTTACCAGGCTGAGGAATGAGCTGGAGATGCATAAAGAAGGAGAGCTCGAGCTTCTGAGAGAAGCACTCAGCTCAGAAATACAGTTTCTGAAGTCGGTAAGTTGCTGTGTTATGAATAAGGCTTTTATTCAGGCTGAAAAGAGGCTTTTAAGATGGGATACAGTTATTCATATCGTACCAGCATCAGACCGGATTATTTGCATGTCAGACCAGGGCAGAAAAATAATATCTTTCAAATACAGCTAAAGTGTAGCACGTTGACATGTATTTTCAAAACGTTGCCATGGGTAAAGGAAGTTAAAAAACCATTCATATTCATCCTCATTCTGTAGTGTTTTTATAAGCTTTTATTCAAGTTTTCTATTTTTCTATTTTCAGAAGCTGGACAGCAGCCAGGGAAGTGAGCAGCATTAGGTTTGGCTCAATGAAGATACAGGAAGGTTTCTTCTGTTTAAAAACATACATGCTGATGAGCAGAACAGAGCGCAGCAAGATTATAAACTGTGTTTCTTTATATTTCCTGTCGATGTTCAGTGAGTAACCTCAGTCAGTTAGTGTTGACACTTGTTCCCTGTTACTGGAAGAGCTGAAACAAAACTCTATGTACAATATTAAAATTGATACGTTTTAAAATGAAACACTTGTTTTATTTTTTCCTCTTTCATTCTGCCCAACCTACACCGTGCATGTCTGTTTCTGCCTTCAACAAGTTGTTTTAATGAGAAATATGTTTTTTTTGTTTGATTTATTTGCACAAGACTAACAACTAAACACACAGTCACAGTGAACAGAATGTTGTGAGTGTTTCATCGAAGGCAAAATAAGGAGGCACTTGTGATTTAATACTGCCCTCTAGTGTACAAAGAGTCACATGGCACAAGAGGGGTCAAAACAGATTCTTACATACTTTATAGATTAAACAGCATGTAAACATGGAAGTAAAATACATTTGTTTCCATATTGCATGATAGTTGAAAGTTAATATTTTAATTTTTTGGCTAATTTTAATTCAATCAATCATACACATTGACTTTTGTACAATTAGTTTTCATAAAACAATGCAATAAAATAAAAGCAAACTCTAATTTTCAGTGTTGAAGTGGCAAATCTTCTGGCTGGAAAAATTAACACTATAAGGCCTGTATGTAGACACCCAAACACCCATTTGATTCTTGCACATGTCATTCCAAAACCATGGGTATTAAAATGCTGCTGTGGGAAAGCAGGGATTTGCTCCTCAGCCACAAGAGCGTCCGTGAGGTCAAACACTGGTGTTAAGCAAGAAGGATTGGCTGGCAGTGAAGGTTTCAGTTCAACACAAAGGTGTTGGATGGGATTGAGGTCAGGGGGTCTGTGCAGCTTAGTCAAGTTCTTCCGCACCAAACTGCAAAAAGCATTTCTTTATGGCCCCGGCTGAGTCATGTTTAAACAGGAAAGGGACTTCCCCAAACTGTTGAAGCACACTATTATCAAAAATATATAATTGTATACTGTGGTATTAAAATTCCCCTTCACTGGAACTAAGGAGCCAAGGTCAAATGATGAGAAACAGCCCCAAACCAAAAGTAAACAGTGTGTGGAAGGGACAGTTTCAGCACATACAGAACCCACACTTATTCAGTTATTTCCCTAATTGATGAGTAGGCGGTCTGTCAGCCTACACCAGAGGGTCATTCTGCAGGTCATTGTTTCTCTGATTGGAGTGATTCCTAATAGAATGATGTGGGATGTCAATGGCTACCTAATGAGATCCCGCAATCTCATTCTGACTTTTAACCTTGACCTCGGTGAGTTACGTCTGGATGTGTTAGCAAAACCTGAGAGCAGCCAGAAGAGCAGACAAAGCAGTCCATTTGGCAGAGTGGTTAACCTCATTTTAACCGCTGCTCTCGTCCAGATCTTTCCATCGAGCACATAAATAGTGAGTGGCTGTTAGACGGAAAGCAGTGAAGATGGCAATTACACACCTGCAGTCGTATCCATCCTCTTGTTAGTGTAAATGCAGCCGTTTATCTGCAGAGAAACATCACCTTTAAAGTGTTCCTGTTTGGGTACCACTGCTGCCTGCACATACTTTAGTGTTTGTGTTTGTCTTGTTTAGCTTCCACTAATTTCCCACCAAAGACAGGACCATGGGGAAAAGCTGCTCTTGAATGTAGTGTTATTTGTAGAAGTAATACCCAATTTACTCTTTATTTGTCAGCTGAAGCGCATCCATGTGACTCAAGAATTGTTTTGCTCTTTTGACCAAGATAACATTTCCACTGACACCACCATCAGGTCGATCTTTATATTTTTTTTTGCCCAACTAGTGGCAAAACCCAGGAATAGCTAATAATTTTGACGTAGCCAACAACAGTTTGTTTTTTTGGTGTGTGAGGACCTCACAATGGTTGTATCAGTAGGTAACAGTCAAAGGTAGGCACTGCTTACTTTACCTAACGGGCTGAAAAATTAAAGATTGCATGTACTGACCTTGAAGTCAGTGTCCACAAATGAACGAAGGAAACCATTCAGGCTCAGGAGCTCTTTTATTCTTGAAAACTGAAGTCAACTTAACTTTCATAACAGTTTTTCTTTTTTTGCAAAGTTGTATTTCTCAGACTTGGCCACATACGAGACAGGCATACTGCTTCTCTCCCTGTATGCCTTGATTCTGCAGCTCAGTGGTGAAATCTTTAATGATGCTGTCCTGCAGTTGGCGGCTGCTCTTGGTTGTTAAGCAGTCCTGATGTTGAGGAAAATATGCCGTCTTTGCTCCTGAAACTTGAACAGATGCTTCTGGAAACGGAGAGTAGGACACAACTTAACATCCTACATAAAGAGCCCCTGTGTAAATATATAATGCGAGTCTCCTTGTACAGACAGTTTAAGACATAGAAAAGTAAAAAAATAAAAATCATAACTGCACTGAAGAAATCAAAAGCACATTTGAAGAGGGCTGGATCACTTAGCAATCAGCAAAAAGTTATTAAATACAACAACAAGTTAGTTAATATAACTTACTGTTGCACACAGCCAGCCTGTTTCCTCCTATGTACTGGGTTTGCCATTTATATCCCGTCTGCTCACTGCATTCATCATACAAACGACTCCTCCTTATAAAGCCAAAATCGTAACCCTGTGAAAGAAGACTCCAATTATATTAATCCTTATTTTCCCCATGTCGTGCCTAAGTATCCAGAAAATGTTCTCCAACTTATTACAACATGTTTCATCATAATATGTAAAATTGTTTGTACCACTTACATAGTTACACAGAGGCTTGCAGAAGGTACTGTTGGCGACTGTGACGCATGCCAACCCTCCGTTGTCGGGAACTTCGGCTTCAGGGCATTTCTTTGGCTCAGCACCTTGGCATTCTATAAATAAATGATTCTTTCAGAAATGTGGATTATAAAACATTTTCCCTGTTATGTGTCTGTTTTTTTAATGTGTATTGTCTCTTATTTCTGTTGTCACCTGCAGCCCTTTTATTTACCCTTCAGGTCTAAGCCCCATTCAATTTGACGGAATCTGGAACTTGCAGCACAGAGAGCATGTTCTTTATTCAGTAAATTTCAAGCCACTCAAGAAATAACTGTCTGCAAGAAATCCAACCACAACATTTAATCCAAAGCAGTGATGAGAGCACCTTCGGTAGACAGTAATCCTTCTTATGTGCCAGGCAGAGTTCACTTAATTCAGTGTTAGACTTCAAGTGCCTTGACAAATGTGAGAAATTTGGTAAACCCCACTGTTCTCTGTGAGCATTCTGACTTTCTGAAAATTATTGCCGTCGTCAGTGCAGTGTATTTTATATATGATTATTATAAAGTATGTTGATTATATCAGTTACTCTGTACCACTTCTTCAACCTTTAGCATTTCGACTTCCTGCCTAACCCCAACCCAAAACCTTTCCTCAATCTGTGAGTGAGAACTGGACATAATGTCTTCACACTCGAGGTCTGAAACCTAAACTGGTCACACACACAAACACACACGTCTCTGGCTCATCCTCCTACCTTTCAGCTGGTGTTTGTGCAGAGTATCAGTCAGATTCCTCATGGAGAGCAGCAGTGCAGCTGTCTGCTGTGCACTCCATGCAGATGGCAGGTTGTCACCACACTCTAGCACCACCTGTTGGTTAGTATCAGACACCACACCTGTTTTGCTCCTCTGACAATGTGATATGATATGGGAAGCAAATTGAAACTAAAAATAGCACAGGCTGGGTTTAAGAACTCTTTGCACTTTTTCAATAAACACAGTGTGAACTACATTTATGTACAGCATCTTTTCTGGTACACCACCACATTAACACTGTAGTTTACCTTGAGATTATCTGATAGTTGCTCCAAGAGGTGAGATTGGGAGCTGCAGTTCGGAAGCTCAGTTTCATCTTGAACTACAGAGGAGGGCAAGACTGCAAGCAAACACACATACTGCATATTGTATCCAACTTTTTAATCTTTCCGTGAATTTTCTTTAGCCACATACAGTATACATGCACTCTGACTGAAATGGAGAAGATCATGACACAAAGAGACAAACATACAGTATAAAACCCAGAAATTACCTGCTAGTGAGCAAAGCCAAATAAGGGTTCCCTTTAAAGCCATGGCCACGGATTTGATGTTTTCAGACCCAGAACTGAAAGCTCAAAGTTGTGACAGGTGGATTTATTGACTCAGACTGTGGGGGCAAAGTTTACAGAATTGGCCAATACTGTGGTCTGTAGTCAAGATTGGAGTCCCTGGATTGCCAACATTTCACAAACTTCAATTTCAAAACTCCACTGACGCAGCCTGAACTTTGGCTCTGCAGAGGTGGATATCATTAGGTTTTGAATACAATTTCTTGTCATAACTGTGCAGATTTTTTGCAGCTGTCATACAAATTACAATATTTCCTGAAGTCGGTGTGGTTGTGGTTTTTCTTCCAATAATAAATTCTTGCTCCTCTTTGTACTGTATGTTCCTGCTTTGTACTGATGGGGGAGCTGGTAGTACACGCTGACTGCTGTAATTAGCCCTTGTGCTGCTTGTCTTCACACAGGTTGCCACTACTACTTCTTAGTTGTGATCCCCTTATGGAGCCAAATGTCGGTATGAAATCTGCATACATACACACACATACAAACACATACACACAGCCCATCAGACACACTGGGTGACTCAGTGTCAGTCAGTAAGTTGTGCCACAAAGGATGACTGTGTAAATAATTCACTGTGGATGTTATTCATTATGGATGTCTGACAATCTGGGAGCAAATGAATTATTGAAGCTTTTAGGAAGAGTGATCGAGCTCATTAACATGGAGAATTGCCTTTTTGTATTTGATTCGAGGAACAAAGATCTGTCTTCGAAATGGACTTCAAGAGCAGTCATTGTCTTCTTACCAACATGTCCTCTCAAGTGCTTAAATTCTTTTCCTTTTTCTCTGGAATTCCTCTCTTGTGATCAAAGAAAAGTTAGAAAGTCAAGTTTGTGATAATGACATGTTACATACAGCATCAAAAATTCAGAGTTGATTGGATGATTGCATTTATTTAATGAGTTGAAAAACAAACAATTATAGATTAAACACTCGTCATGTTGTCATTGGTTCAGAGGACTAGATGGCAGAGTTGTTGTTGTGGAAGTTTGTGCAGAAGCCTGCAGTTTATTTGCAGCCTTTGTAAAATCTGGGAAAAGCATCAGCTAGTGAAGTTAAGCATATAAGAATTCTGATGCATAAATTCGTGGTTCTGAAAGGCTTCTGGCATAAAGTCACGGTGTAAAAACCTCTGACGGTTTTCTGATGTTACAGCGCTATGGTTAAAGGGGAACTACAAAAATACACACTAAGTCTGTTTAGATGTCTTGAGGAGTACTACTGCACGTGCGAAAAATAGGTAACAAGGCAAACAACATAGTTGTATAAAGCCTTTTGCTGCTCCAGAGTGAAAAATTAATTTAAATATATATAATGTAGGTGCAAAGGTTTTTGTTGTTTCTATTGTTGTTTTTGTAGATGTTGTTTCTGTTTTGTCTGTCGTTGTTGATGTTTCTGTTAATTCAGTTGATGTCGTCATTGTTGTCGTTGTTTCTGTTGTTGTTGTGTCTGCTGATTTTTTTGTTCTGTTTGTGTTTGTTGTTGTTTCTGTTGTTTTTTGTCATTTTTGTTGTTATTTTGTTGTTTTTTCTTGTTTACTTGTTTTTGTTTATAATGTCATTTTTATTGTTGTTTTTGTTGTCTTTGTTGTTGTTTGTAGTGGTGTTTTTGTTGTTTTTTGTTGTTTATAGTGTCGTTTTTTGTTTTTAGTGTCGTTTTTGTCATTTTTTGTCGTTTTTTGTTGTTTACAGTGTCGTTTTTGTTGTTTATAGTGTTGTTTTTTGTTGTTTTTAGTGTCATTTTTTGTTGTTTATAGTGTCGTTTTTGTTGTTTTTTGTACTTTTTTGTTGTTTTTAGTGTCGTTTTTGTCTTTTATAGTGTCGTTTTTGTTGCTTTTTGTTGTTTATAGTGTCGTTTTTTGTTGTTTTTAGTGTTGTTTTTGTTGTTTTTTGTTGTTTTTTGTTGTTTATAGTGTCGGTTTTGTTGTTTATAGTGTCATTTTTCGTTGTGTTTAGTGTCGTTTTTGTTGTTTTTTGTCGTTTTTGTTGTTTATAGTGTCGTTTTTGTCATTTTTTGTCATTTTTTGTTGTTTATAGTGTCGTTTTTTGTTGTTTTTAAGTCGTTTTTTGTCCTTTATAGTGTCGTTTTTTGTTGTTTTGAAGTCGTTTTTTGTCCTTTATACTGTCGTTTTTTGTCGTTTTTTGTTGTTTTTAGTCGTTTTTTGTCGTTTTTTGTTGTTTATCGTGTTGTTTTTAGTCGTTTTTTGTTGTTTATAGTGTCGTTTTTTGTCCTTTATAGTGTCGTTTTTTGTTGTTTTTTGTCGTTTATAGTGTCGTTTTTGTTGTTTATAGTGTCGTTTTTTGTTGGTTTTTGTCGTTTTTTGTTGTTTTTTGTTGTTTGTAGTCGCTTTTTGTTGTTTATAGTGTTGTTTTTTGTCCTTTACAGTGTCGTTTTTTGTTGTTTTTAGTCGTTTTTTGTTGTTTTTTTGTCGTTTTTGTCCTTTATAATGTCGTTTTTTGTTGTTTTTAGTCGTTTTTTGTCGTTTTTTGTTGTTTATAGTGCCGTTTTTTGTTGTTTTTAGTCGTTTTTTGTTGTTTTTAGTCGTTTTTTGTCGTTTATAGTGTCGTTTTTGTTGTTTATAGTGTCGTTTTTTGTTGTTTAGTGTCGTTTTTTGTTGTTTTTAGTTGTTTTTTGTTGTTTTTGTCATTTTTTGTTGTTTATAGTGTTGTTTTTTGTTGTTTTTAGTCGTTTTTTGTTGTTTTTTGTTATTTTTGTTGTTTTTTGTCCTTTATAGTGTCGTTTTTTGTTGTTTTTAGTCGTTTTTTGTCCTTTATAGTGTCGTTTTTTGTTGTTTTTAGTCGTTTTTTGTTCTTTATAGTGTCATTTTTTGTTGTTTTTAGTCGTTTATAGTCGTTTTTTTTGTTTTTTGTCATTTTTTGTCGTTTATAGTGTTGTTTTTTGTCGTTTTTTGTTGTTTTTTGTAGTTTTTTTGTCCTTTAAAGTGTCGTTTTTTGTTGTTTTTTGTTGTTTATAGTGTCGTTTTTTGTGTCGTTTTTTGTTGTTTTTAAGTCGTTTTTTGTCCTTTATACTGTCGTTTTTTGTTGTTTTTAGTCGTTTTTTGTCGTTTTTTGTTGTTTATCGTGTTGTTTTTAGTCGTTTTTTGTTGTTTATAGTGTCGTTTTTTGTTGTTTTTAGTCATTTTTTGTCGTTTTTTGTTGTTTTTTGTCCTTTATAGTGTCGTTTTTTGTTGTCGTTTATAGTGTCGTTTTTGTTGTTTATAGTGTCGTTTTTTGTTGTTTTTTGTCCTTTACAGTGTCGTTTTTTGTCCTTTACAGTGTCCTTTACAGTGTCTTTTTTTGTTGTTTTTAGTCGTTTTTGTCATTTTTTGTTGTTTATAGTGTCGTTTTTTGTTGTTTTTAGTCGTTTTTAGTCGTTTTTTGTTGTTTATAGTGCCGTTTTTTGTTGTTTTTAGTCGTTTTTTGTTGTTTTTAGTCGTTTTTTGTCGTTTATAGTGTCGTTTTTGTTGTTTATAGTGTCGTTTTTTGTTGTTTAGTGTCGTTTGTTGTTGTTTTTAGTCGTTTTTTGTTGTTTTTTGTTATTTTTGTTGTTTTTTGTTGTTTATAGTGTCGTTTTTTGTTGTTATTTGTTATTTTTTGTTGTTTATAGTGTCGTTTTGTTGTTTTCTGTTGTTTTTAGTCGTTTTTTGTTGTTTTTTGTCCTTTATAGTGTTGTTTTTGTTGTTTATAGTGTCGTTTTTTGTTGTTATTCGTTGTTTTTAGTCGTTTTTTGTTGTTTTTTGTCATTTTTTGTCGTTTATAGTGTTGTTTTTTATCGTTTTTTGTTGTTTATAGTGTCATTTTTTGTTGTTTTTAGTCGTTTATAGTCGTTTTTTTGTTGTTTTTTGTCATTTTTTGTTGTTTTTTGTTGTTTTTACTCGTTTTTTGTTGTTTTTTGTCATTTTTTGTTGTTTTTTGTAGTTTTTTGTCCTTTATAGTGTTGTTTTTTGTTGTTTATAGTGTCGTTTTTGTTGTTTTTTGTTGTTTTTTGTTGTTTATAGTGTCGTTTTTTGTTGTTTTTTGTCGTTTATAGTGTCGTTTTTTGTTGTTTTCTGTTGTTTTTAGATCGTTTCTTGTTGTTTTTTGTCCTTTATAGTGTCGTTTTTTGTTGTTTTTAGTTGTTTTTTGTTGTTTTTTGTCCTTTATAGTGTCGTTTTTTGTTGTTTTTAGTCGTTTTTTGTCCTTTATAGTGTCGTTTTTTGTTGTTTTTAGTCGTTTATAGTCGTTTTTTTGTTGTTTTTTGTCATTTTTTGTTGTTTTTTGTTGTTTTTACTCGTTTTTTGTTGTTTTTTGTCATTTTTTGTTCTTTATAGTGTATTTTTTTGTTCTTTATAGTGTCGTTTTTTGTTTTTGTCGTTTTTTGTTGTTTATAGTTTCGTTTTTTGTTGTTTTTTGTGTCGTTTTTTGTCGTTTTTTGTTGTTTTTAGTGTCGTTTTTGTTGTTTATAGTGTCGTTTTTGTCTTTTATAGTGTCGTTTTTGTTGTTTTATTTTTGTTGTTTATAGTTTCGTTTTTGTTGTTTTTTGTGTCGTTTTTGTTGTTTATAGTGTCGTTTTTGGTCGTTTTTTGTTGTTTATAGTGTCGTTTTTTGTTTTTTGTCGTTTTTGTTGTTTTTTAAGTTTTTTGTCGTTTTTGTCCTTTATAGTGTCTTTTTTTGTTTTTTTTAGTTGTTTTTTGTTGTTTATAGTGTCGTTTTTGTTGTTTATAGTGTCGTTTTTTGTTGTTTAGTGTTGTTTTTTGTTGTTTTTAGTCGTTTTTTGTTGTTTTTGTCGTTTTTTGTTGTTTATAGTGTCGTTTTTTGTTGTTTTTTGTTGTTTTTAGTCATTTTTTGTTGTTTTTTGTTGTTTTTTGTCCTTTATAGTGTCGTTTTTTGTTGTTTTTTGTCCTTTATAGTGTCGTTTTTTGTTGTTTATAGTGTCGTTTTTTGTTGTTTTTTGTTGTTTTTTGTTGTTTTTAGTCATTTTTTGTTGTTTTTTGTCATTTATAGTGTTTTTTGTCGTTTTTTGTTGTTTATAGTGTCGTTTTCTGTTGTTTTTAGTCATTTTTTGTTGTTTTTTGTCCTTTATAGTGTCGTTTTTTGTCGTTTTTTGTTGTTTTTTGTAGTTTTTTGTCATTTTTTGTCGTTTATAGTGTTGTTTTTTGTTTTTTTGTAGTTTTTTGTCCTTTATAGTGTCGTTTTTTGTTGTTTTTTGTTGTTTATAGTGTTGTTTTTTGTTGTTTTTTGTTGTTTTTAGTTGTTTTTTGTTGTTTATAGTGTCGTTTTTTGTTGTTTTTTGTCGTTTATAGTCGTTTTTTGTTGTTTTTTGTCGTTTATAGTGTTGTTTTTTGTCATTTTTTGTTGTTTATAGTGTCGTTTTTTGTTGTTTTCTGTTGTTTTTAGTCGTTTTTTGTTGTTTTTTGTCCTTTTTTCGTTCATTATAGTGTCTTTTTTTGTAGTTTATAGTGTCGTTTTTTGTCGTTTTTGTTGTTTTTAGTCGTTTTTTGTTGTTTTTAGTGTCGTTTTTTGGTGTTTATAGTGTCATTTTTGTTGTTTATAGTGTCGTTTTTTTGTTGTTTTTTGTTGTTTATAGTGTCATTTTTTGTTGTTTTTACTCGTTTTTTGTTGTTTTTTGTCATTTTTTGTTCTTTATAGTGTATTTTTTTGTTCTTTATAGTGTCGTTTTTTGTTTTTGTCGTTTTTTGTTGTTTATAGTTTAGTTTTTTGTTGTTTTTTGTCGTTTTTTGTCGTTTTTTTGTTGTTTTTAGTGTCGTTTTGGTTGTTTTTTGTCGTTTTTTGTTGTTTATAGTGTTGTTTTTGTTGTTTTTTGTGTCGTTTTTTGTCGTTTTTTGTTGTTTTTAGTGTCGTTTTGGTTGTTTTTTGTCGTTTTTTGTTGTTTATAGTGTTGTTTTTGTTGTTTTTAGTGTCGTTTTTGTTGTTTATAGTGTTGTTTTTGTTGTTTTTCGTCGTTTTTGTTGTTTATAGTGTTGTTTTTGTTGTTTTTAGTGTCGTTTTTGTTGTTTATAGTGTTGTTTTTGTTGTTATTTGTAGTTTTTTGTCCTTTATAGTGTCGTTTTTTGTTGTTTTTTGTTGTTTATAGTGTCGTTTTTGTTGTTTTTTGTTGTTTTTTGTCGTTTTTTGTCCTTTATAGTGTCGTTTTTTGTTGTTTTTAGTCGTTTTTTGTTGTTTTTTGTCCTTTATAGTGTCGTTTTTTGTTGTTTTTAGTCGTTTTTTGTCCTTTATAGTGTCGTTTTTTGTTGTTTTTTGTCATTTTTTGTTCTTTATAGTGTATTTTTTTGTTCTTTATAGTGTCGTTTTTTGTTTTTGTCGTTTTTTGTTGTTTATAGTGTTGTTTTTGTTGTTTTTTGTGTCGTTTTTTGTTGTTTTTAGTGTCGTTTTGGTTGTTTTTTGTCGTTTTTTGTTGTTTATAGTGTTGTTTTTGTTGTTTTTTGTGTCGTTTTTTGTCGTTTTTTGTTGTTTTTAGTGTCGTTTTGGTTGTTTTTTGTCGTTTTTTGTTGTTTATAGTGTTGTTTTTGTTGTTTTTAGTGTCGTTTTTGTTGTTTATAGTGTTGTTTTTGTTGTTTTTCGTCGTTTTTGTTGTTTATAGTGTTGTTTTTGTTGTTTTTAGTGTCGTTTTTGTTGTTTATAGTGTTGTTTTTGTTGTTATTTGTAGTTTTTTGTCCTTTATAGTGTCGTTTTTTGTTGTTTTTTGTTGTTTATAGTGTCGTTTTTGTTGTTTATAGTGTCATTTTTTGTTGTTTTTTGTTGTTTTCAGATCGTTTCTTGTTGTTTTTTGTCGTTTTTTGTCCTTTATAGTGTCGTTTTTTGTTGTTTTTAGTCGTTTTTTGTTGTTTTTTGTCCTTTATAGTGTCGTTTTTTGTTGTTTTTAGTCGTTTTTTGTCCTTTATAGTGTCGTTTTTTGTTGTTTTTTGTCATTTTTTGTTCTTTATAGTGTATTTTTTTGTTCTTTATAGTGTCGTTTTTTGTTTTTGTCGTTTTTTGTTGTTTATAGTTTAGTTTTTTGTTGTTTTTTGTCGTTTTTTGTCGTTTTTTTGTTGTTTTTAGTGTCGTTTTGGTTGTTTTTTGTCGTTTTTTGTTGTTTATAGTGTTGTTTTTGTTGTTTTTTGTGTCGTTTTTTGTCGTTTTTTGTTGTTTTTAGTGTCGTTGAAGTTGTTTTTTGTCGTTTTTTGTTGTTTATAGTGTTGTTTTTGTTGTTTTTAGTGTCGTTTTTGTTGTTTATAGTGTTGTTTTTGTTGTTTTTTGTCGTTTTTGTTGTTTATAGTGTCGTTTTTGTCTTTTATAGTGTCGTTTTTGTTGTTTTGTTATTTTTGTTGTTTATAGTTTCGTTTTTGTTGTTTTTTGTGTCGTTTTTGTTGTTTATAGTGTCGTTTTTTGTCGTTTTTTGTTGTTTATAGTGTCGTTTTTTGTTGTTTATAGTGTCGTTTTTTGTTTTTTGTCGTTTTTGTTGTTTTTAGTGTCGTTTTTGTTGTTTATAGTGTCGTTTTTGTTGTTTTTTGTTGTTTTTTGTATCGTTTTTGTTTTTTTGTCGTTTTTGTTGTTTATGGTGTCGTTTTTGTTGTTTTTTGTTGTTTATAGTGTCATTTTTTGTTGTGTTTAATGTCGGTTTTGTCGTTTTTTGTAGTTTATAGTGTCATTTTTGCTGTTGTTTGTCGTTTTTTGTTTTTAGTGTCATTTTTGTCTTTTATAGTGCAGTTTTTTGTTGTTTATAGTGTCGTTTTTGCTGTTTATTGTCGTTTTTTGTTGTTTATAATGTCAGTTCTGTGCATTTTGTGTCGTTTTTTGTTTATAGTTTTGCTTTTGTGTTGTTTGTTGTTGTTTCTGTGGTTTCTGTTGCTGACGGTCATTTATATGGGGAGGAGTTCATAACCCCTGTCACTGTTCAGAGATGGATGTGGATAGCCTCCATCTTTGTGTCCACTGGCACTTGTTTGATAACTTTGACCCCTTCCAGGGAGGGTTGGTTGGTTAACTATGACCATCATCATTTCCTAGCCTTAACCCAACACTGACCCCTGGTAGGAGTCGGGACACAAACCAATGAAGAATCAATTACCAATGCAATGGTTTTCTGGGTACAAACGCACACACTCATTAGTCACACATTAATGCATTCAAACACTGGGCCGATCTACCTTGATACCTGCACATATGCACACAGTGCACATCAATAGAGAGCCAGACACACCCACAGAAGCCCTTTGTGACTGTGTGGTATAAAAGCAATGATGAATGGCGTGTGTGATAGCAACACGCTTTCCTCTCTGTCTAACCTTTCTCAAATACTCGTGACATTCTTCCCATGGCGCCCCCCCCCCCCACCTCCCTCAGAGGCATTGTGCTGAATTAGCCAGCCGTGGAAAACGGCTACTCTGTTGTCAAATGATTCACATGGATGAGCCGCAGAAAAGCCGAGCAGCCTGGGCTAATTGGTATTCAGGAAGACGCCGCGCTACCTGTTTCAAAGCCTTTTCCTGTTTGGGAGGAATCATTGTGCCTCCAGGGAAAGTTTGAACGCAATCGCAGCTGATGAATAGCTAATGACGTCTATTAGCTCATTTTAATTACCCCTTTGCTTTTATCACAGGGCTGATTTATTTTGTTAACACACAGAGTTGTGGATCACTTTAAAGGTGCAGCACACAGCCCTGTAAGAGATTTTGTAAGATTAATGTGCAAATGCCTTCGGAAGCAAGGGTTTAACACAGATATTCAACTCTGAGCTTGTAAAGACACAGCCAAACTCATCTTGTCAGATGAAAAGGGCTTTTCTGTCTAAACAAAAATCAAAGTGAAGGGAAGGGAGAGACAAGCAGGGAACGGGGCAGTTGAAAGTTTGCGTGATAACTCCGGCTGTGCCGTATCAAACATTTGAAGCGCAGCAGGAGGCTACAAAAAGAGGCTTTCTTCTCCCTGTCTCGTCTAACCTCGTACACTAATTAACAAACTATTAGAGGGACAGAAATGTCTGCTGGTGGGATGAGAACATTCTATGAAAAGTGCGAATATAATAGTTGACTGACAGCTCCACTCGTCGCTCATCTGCTACTCTTGTTCCTTTCTCTCTCTATTGTTTAGCATACACAAATTATTCGACGTGTCAGAGAAGTGCCACTTACAGGGAAAGTGCAGAAGTGAAGAACATTTTATATGAAAAGACCATCTTCTCTCTCCCTGCTCCCTCAATGGATCCCACTGACACAGTCGCTTAGTCATCCAGTGTGTCAATCAGTCAAATGAACGTGCAGACTGCTCAACACCTACAGGAATGTAGAGAACATCCACGTACCAAAGCAACAGCCCAGAACACACACCAGATGGAGGAAACTATTAATTTATCAAATATTTATAAGATGCAAATGTGAATAGAAAATGATGGTGCTGTCCCCGAACACCTGTTTCCCTGCCGGCTTACCGAGCTCTTGTTTACCACCTGTCTCCTTACACACTTTCCTCCTTCCTGAACACCAGCAGGCCTGTGAGTTTGCCTCGCGTCTCACTACTTACCGCTTCTACAGCTTGTTGGCCAGCCTTCTTGCGCGTTACATACTTCTTTTCCAGTAAATACAGCTGTTTATTCTTTACCTTTCTGTCTGTATTCCTTTTTTTGCCAGACACTGCCAGTCTGTATCAGACTGTTTGCATACTTCCTGTTTTCTTACCTGGCTTCCACTAATATCAAAGGTTACTATCTAATTGGCTGTTAGTATGCTAATGCCTATGCATGCACTTGTTCACTGATTATAGCCTGTTTTGGCTGTCACGGCAGTTTAAGAAGCTGCTCACCAGTTGATTTGGAATTTGGTACGAGGACCTCTTGACGATAATAATCGCCATTGACATTGATACTTAATCTTGATGACAGGTTTCCTAACTCTACCCTATTATACATGTTAAATTCCAGATGCAGTTGACCTAGTAACTGTAGATGTCCTCTTACTTGGATTACTGAGACTCTTCATGGACAGACCCTAAACATACCTAATGTGTAGATAATGTGGGAATAACCAATTAAAACCAATGCATGGGACCATCTTTAAATGGCTGTCCAGTCTACTGGTTGGCTTCCTGACTGAAAGTGTCAGGTTGGCACTGTGCTGACTTTTTGAAGCAGAATCTCACACAACATAAAAGAGAAGCTGCTGTATCATCCGGGGGGAATCTGTGTGGTGGGGATACGCTCTGTAGCTTCACGACACAGGGGCACTCAGAAAGAGCAACAGTTCATTGTTCATGTCTTTAAAGGGTTAGCACTGCTGCCAAAAGCTGACAGGAGGCCAAAAACCTGGTGCCAGTTTCTTTTTTTTTTTCTCCTTTCTCTCAAGAACAAAAGCACCAGCATGAAAGCTTTTTAAATGGCGCAAGAGGAGGCTTTGTTAGCAATCGATAGTGTTTACTGAAGATCCCAGAACTTAAAAAAAAACCAAAAAACTTCATCAACATCAAAATGTTCTTGACTTATGCATGGTGGTGATTTTATTCTTTGTTGGATAAACAGGCTAACTTTTAGTGATGCAGTGATACTTTAATAATCTTACAGACGCCAACAAAATATGTAAAATCCCGTATTCATGTTGATATTAATAGCCATTAGATTTTCGCTGCACTGATTGGAAATAATTCATTGCAGGTAATACATTTGAATAGCATGTTTTCAGAAACAATTTACAAATTGTTTTACGAAATAAAATGGAAACACACTGTAGGTCACAAATGAAAATGTAAAAACACACAGCAAAAGCACAGAAAGACAGACAATAAATAACAATTTGAGAAAATACAGTATGATGTTGATGAAAAAGTTGAAAGCCTTGTAGAGTGAGGACTTGTTGGTTTTCAGCTCCTGGAAAAATGTATTTTTTGCTTTTTTTCCCACTGAGGCTTCTTGTCGACAGGATGTCACATAACTTGAAAGTTGTACGTTTATGACAAATGCAGACTGGCCAACCTGTCTCCTGCTGAGGGTGTTTGGCACTGACTGCTTCCACATTAAGCTACGGGGGAAACAACCCATAAATTACATACATTACAAGTCAATTTTGTTTATTTAGCCAAAAATTACAAATCATAAATTGGCCTCAGGGGGCTTTACAATCTGTACAGCAGAGGACCCTATGCTTCAGCTGTGTTTCTGCTCTCTCACTCAGTCATTCGCTGTTTCCCAGAGACACTGATGCTGCTAATGGGCCCTAGGATGGTAAAAGGCTTTTCAGATTAGTGCTCCAAAAGCAGCTTTAGGATTCTTTCCAGTCCCAGCTGTGGGTCCCTCCCTTGTCGGGGAGTTTGACTCTAACATTTGATTATTCCAGAAAGAAAACTCAAGTTTGTACGAAGACAACACTGAAGGCTGAACTGTAATGTTATGTTTGCCGCATGACATTTGTGCGCATGGTTAATGTGTTGCATTGCGGTGTATGCATCGATGTGTGTTGATTTCCATATGAGACAGTGTGCATGTCTGTCTGTGTGTGAGTTATTGGTTTAATTTCCCTCTTTATGTGACTGTAAATGAATGCTATTTGAATAAAGCTACCGAGGCTCATAAAAATGCCTGTGTTGAGATAGTGGATCTACTTAAGTTCCTTCTCACATTCGAAGTGGAGCGAGCTGATGGGCAGTGACAGAGACGGGTGCTGAAAAGAAAATTCCTCCACTCCTCCCCATCAGTTGGTATATCTTTAAAGTGTGATTCACACTGCCGATGATATACTTTCTGGGCTTTTTTTTGTGACATCACTTAGAAGTGACCTGAAAGATCAGAAAGAGGAACACTATGTAAAGTCAGAGCATAACGTGGGTGGAGGCCCAGTCAACCACACTCATCCACATTTCCACTGCAGCCAGCCCTGCAGCAAATTTATTCCTATTACTCATTTGATTTCTTTTTCAGACTATTGGGGGGGGGGGGGGTATATATAAAAATGACTCATTCCAAAACGATATATCAATTTTGGAAAGACTTCGCCGTCTGACATTTATAAGCCAATTTTTCTCAAACCCAGGTGATTATAAAACCAGAAATTGAACCAATTTGAAAGGAAATGTCTTAGAATGACTCAACAGTGAGTCTTTTAAGCACATATCATGTAGGAATTAGGTGCTGATTTATCTATATAGCCTCATTTTGGATAGTAAATGTTCAAATTTCCATGGTGGGCAACAAATACCTATCTGGTTTACTGCACATATAAATCTGCGTTGTGTCGTCTTGTTGCGGCTCGAATAGAATACTCCCATCAGATACGACTGCGGTCTGCAGGGATGCGTGCCTGGAACAGTCAGAACATTTCAACTGCATGAGAGAAAAGATAATAAGGGTCACAAGACTTCCCATATAGAAACGAGGACACGGGTGTTTACATCGAGATCAGCGTTAACAGCAAATCTGCATATTTTAGCATAGAACATGAATAAATAACCGCATTGTTTATCCACCACTCACTCCAGCATCATATTCCCACCATGATATTTACAGTAAGCTGTGAACCATTTTTACAAAATGCTTTAAGGTTTATGTACTTTGGCAACTTATCGACCCTTTAGTGACTGTGTTAACAAGCCTTCTAACTGACAGTTGGCCAGTTAGATATCACGGACAGCTTTTTTCCTGAATGTTTGTGACCATGTTGAAAAAAGTGAAACATCTAGCAGCTAAAGATCATTTTGTCGATTCCAAAGAAATCGTATTGCTGCTGCTGGGAATGTAAATGCAGATGACAGTGTGTCGGCAGTAGTCAGCTTATTGTTGAGTTCCTCTGCACCCTAGTGGGCAAAATGTCAATCACTGAAGCTTTAAAGAATAAGTTGAAACACCTTCGGTTGAAATGTGAACCCTGGAGAAGCGCCCTCCTCTGTGTTAAGCCGACCAATCAAATATCTTCCGTAACGTCAACATGTGAGTGAGAAGATGATTCGTTTTACAAGCACAGATCCTTTGCTCCCCCCGCACTGATTTCATGGACTGTCTCTTGGGGTCATCAGCTATTTTTACCTTCTTGCCCTCTAACATTCCTCTACCAGCGCAGCAGCATTAGCATATGAGTCAGAGCACCAGAGGGCGACACATGCGCCGACGTTTAGTCTCCATGCAAAATGTGCAGAGCAGCGAAAGACGGCTGGCTTACACGTCAGGTGTTATTTGCCTCAAAACCTGCTCCTGTGAGTGTGTGGGTGGATGTGTGGGTGTGGGGCGAAGCCTGTGTGCATGCGTGTGTGTGTGTGTGTGTGTGTGTGTGTGTGTGTTTAACACCACAGGACCTAAGCAGAAGCTTCACTAAACACATCAGAGAGAGCTGCTCCTTCCTTCATTATTTTTAAATGTCACTGTTGTCGTTGTATTTCTCCATACTCCACCCTGTCCACTGCAAATGCCACAGTCTCAGCCCACTGTCTGTGTTCTGTTATTCCTTTCATTGTTTTTGTATTTTTTATTTTATTCCAACACGCAAATCAATACTTACAAAATTCAGACAGGGAAAGTAAATAAAAGCCTCAGTCCCGGAGCAGGTAAGGTGCCTCTAGCTGAGAAACTGGAGCCCTAATTTTTCCACTAAGCTGACAGAAAACTGTGGATGAACTGAGCAGCTCACAGCTGTTTAACCATGTGAATGTGATGTGTGGTGTTGCTAAAACAAGCACCCGTCCTCACTCAACCTGCTTTGCGTTAAAAAGGTAGCAGTTATAAATAAACCATAATCTCATTAAAATGTCTAACTTTCTGCTCTTAAACTTTTTGCACCGAAAGTTGCATTTATTTTTTTTCTTTGATTGTCGTACACCAGATTTCTTTTTTTATGACAGACGGACGTCCTTTGTGTTTGGTTTACACGCACATATTCACAAGTCTCCTGCCAATCGCCGGAGCATGTGTGCACTACGCGCAGCAATCTGTTTGTATACTAACGGGGCACGTTGTGAAGCGGTTATTAGAAACTCTGCGGGGAAAATGTGTCGAATGAGTGAAGCGGCAGCTCAAGCGCGGATGATTGCACCACCTGAAGCTTCCTGACTAATTGATTGATTGTCTGCGAGCAACAGCAGCTGGTGTCGAGTTCAAGGTGCACACACGACCAAGTCCTGTCATGCAAATATGTGACCTGCACTCTATGGTGGAATAAGTGCAACTGAACCAACCTTTCTCCTTAATATCCTGATAACTACAAAACCAGGCTGGGATAGGGGACTTTATCCCCTATCATCAGCAAGGTATTACGGTCAATTAAACCGTATAGGTTCTTAACGTCTAAGTGGCTGCTTCAATACATCATCTGAATTATAATACATCATGTTTTTGTATTTTTGACTACAATGGTGCCCCAGTTGAGGAGAGAGGGACTTGAGGGAGAAAAAGTGGAATGCTTCAGGCAAAACAGAAGTTTCTGGGACAGTTTTAGGATTATTTTTATGGCTTCGCTGCTTTATTAGGCTTTATAGAGAAACGGTGAGATGAGCATGAGAGGCTTGATGACATGAGACATAAATCATGAGCTGGTGTCAGAGTCATTTACCGCTTTATGGCACTACATGCTTCTTAAGCTGCTATGCCATGTGGGACAGTTTTATTACCTCATGGGACAGGTTTGTGGAGGAGTCTCTCCCTGCGCATTTATTCGGCATGAAACTGAATGGTAACAGTTATTCACAATTATTATTTTTCTTCTTCAGACTGAAGTGCTGAGACTGGAGCAATTTGGGTTTTATAAAAAGGCAGTAATACTACATTTGGGAGGTGTTTTAATTCTACATTCATTCCAAAAACTGATTAACGGTTTAACGTTGTTACAATAATACTTAACTGTAGCAATTTCAACAACTCATTATGTAAATTGAACATGACGGATAAGGATTTGATCTCAGGCAAGCAAGCACGATTACAAATGTGGTTTGGGAAGAACCAAGACCAAAACGGAGATCTTTGAAGTTGAAATAAATAGTTATGAGTGTGCAGCTTTCATCCTCTTTTTCCAGAAGTCAGCCACTCCCTAGAATATGTGTCCGATTCCCTTCTGTATTTTTCAAACACAGTTAGGAGCCAACTCTCTGGACCATGGGTACAGATGTGGGCATCAAGAACTGAGACTTTTGAGCCAACAATGAAACTATGAACACCAACAATACACAACTCGAGCACCTACATGGGCAATTAAATGTCAGGATCATGCAGGTGTCCAATAATCAAGTTGAGTCACATTTTAATGGCCCACAAACATTATCAAAAATGATTTGCCATACTTGTGCTTCGAGGTGTGCTCGTTGGTCCTTATTTGTAGCTCTAATGATCTAATGAGCTTACCATAAATAATGTGTCCCTTCAAATTGTTCACAATCAACGAGTGAACTGTTAACAGCTTTAAGGTTACTGCATTTAATGATGCTGCAAATTGTGATGGGCGCCGGTAAACAGCCGCTTCTCTGTTTTTAAAAGGTATGTTTCACTTCAGAGCTACTTGTTTTATGCACCATTTAGTTCTGCACAGTTCTAACCACCGACGACTCCTTCTGTGGCAGCGGGGCTCCACGACTCTGGCAGGTCCGGGCCTTTACTCGTCACGTGTTTGAAGAACTGATGTGCAGCTCAATATCAATGGACTATGTGCCATCTAAAGTGTTTGAGTAAATGGAAATTCAAACAGCCACTCAAAATGATTTATCTTTGTAAGTTGACGGCAGCAGTTGTACTGTATGTGCTTTAAAAGGAGACCATGTTACTTTTGCCGAACAGATTGAAGTGACAATCACAGGAGAAAGCTCAATGCTAAAACATAATGTTAAAAGTAGCACAAGTAGAGAAGACACATCCAGTTAACAAACTGACTCAGTTATTTCACCCCTGACTGTACTGAGCAGAGGGCATTTAATTGCTTATGAACTAAACTGTAAGAGGAGGAATATGTTACTTCTTTCAAAAGTCTGGAAGAAACTGATATAGAAGTTCATGCGTTATTGGATGCATGAAAACTGTTTTTGTTTTTGTATTTGTAGCAGACAGATGAGAGTGATGTGATTTCAAAGGCCTCCATCTTAAGCAATTCAACCTTTTTGTTGTTTTCTGTTTGGATTCGGGGAACTTTGTTTTCAGTGTAGTCGTGGACTTTTAATTGCTAATATTTTTAGCCGAGAACTGAACGGAGGAATTTCTATATAACTGGAAATAAGTGGCATCGAGTCCCATCGCTGAATCATGTTGCAGACCAAGTGGTTGGTCTGCGATTGGCCCTCAGGTAGACCAGCTGTCCAGACAGACATGCAGATAGCCAGATGGCCTAACATATTTACTGGCCCCGGGGCCCCATGGACAGACAGGCCGAGAGCAAAACTGGAGGCTTTCCACATCAGCCTCCTGCAAAATAAACACACACAGACAGACGCTCTGTCACAGATGTGCACACAAACAAACACAAAAAAAACACACACAGAATGGAACGTGAATCTCTGACCACTCAGACATTATTATCATCCGAAAGAAATGGTTGAAATGAGACGGAAGCACGGAGAATCTTAGGAAAACCACAGCTGGAACTATGTATGAACAGAAATTGCATTGAGCGCTCAATTTTTTGGGAGACTGGTGTCCTGTCCTGGGTCACTGAACAGGCTTCAGGCCATCACATCACAAAGGCAAAATCCATTCCCCAGTTCAAAACAATCCACACTTTAAGGGTGCCTTCACACCTGTAGTGTTCAATTGGTCCGGGCTGAGGAAAATAATGACTTTTAATTGGACTAGGACCCACCTTTTTTCGGGCAGACTCGGGCCCAGTTGTTTAGTCAGCACCAGGGTTTGATTGATAGCTTTCACATCAGCCAGAATAGGCTGACCAAATAGGTTAGGTGTGAAAGCACCCTAAGATGCATTAGGTCCTACTCAAAGATGTGACCATAATGAAAGAGTAAGCAGGACAACTTGGTTTCCCAGATCCCTCGTCCCATGTAAAGTATACTTCTTTAATATGAAGTATACACAGTAAATTGTTGATACCAATATGTTTTTTTAAAACCTATTATTCTGTTGCACAATGCATATGTATTGTGTACTGTACTGTATGTATAATCCGAATAAAATAGATTTGACATGTCAATCTCCTGCTACCTGCTCTGAACAAAAGTCTTGAGCAAGAATCTTAACTGGTATTAATAAGGAAAACAAACAAAACATTTCAACAATCAGAACAGCAACATGAACAGAACAATGTCCTGTTTTGTATCAGTTTGTTTTTGCTCTGATGTTCAGCCTCACTGTCCTACAGCCCTCTGCTCACACAGGCCGTCTCTCAGTTGTCTGACCCGTGCTCAGTCTGCTTCAGCGTCTTTTACAGCCTCTGAGCTCCAGTTCCACCTGTCTCCCAAGTCATTTTCCTTCCTGTAATTCTGTAATCAGCTCCCCATCACGACTTTCTCCAGTCTACCCTTAATAGGTTTCCCTGTGGCTAATATCAGCTCCTTTACTCTGTTCACCATTAGCCTCTTTAATGAAAGCATGACCCCTGTCCGCGGCCCTGCCTCTGTCTCCCTCTCGGCCCATCCAAAGCTCTAGACGTCACAACGGCGAGGTGATGGAAAATGTCGCTTTTCGTCATTATTCAGTTTGATATTAGCTGTTATGGCTCCTCGGAGGCTCAAACAGAGCTAATGCTGGGAAGAGTGACTGAAGGAGGAACCATAGTACGACACAACTTACAGAGGCCTGCAGATTTTTTAATTGATGATAGTAGTGGTAACAATTAATGCACTAACAGTGCATTTTCTCTTTGGTATTTGTTGGTATACAGGCAACAGTCTGGCATGTATGAAAAGTGTTGAGTCCAGTATACCATATATCCACATGTCACACAGTTCCAGGTGAGTTTGTAATATTGTTGAAGGTTGTAGTTCTTCAAAGTTGATCACTGGAAGCTAGTTTGGTGTATATATATATATATATATATATATATATATATATATATATAAAAGCCGTGTAGGCAGGACAAGGTTAGAGCTTTTCTCAGTGTCGTATTCAACAGTGTGAGGCTGTGATCACAGTGAAAAAACAAATTCATACCAAACTCAAAAGAGTATTAGTAGAAAAGATTTTTTAGTTCAATTTTTTTCCAACACTAGAGTGTGAATCTGCAGAAGTACATGTCTGTAGCTACACTGCACACTGCTCTGATGTGAATGTAATTGTACCATAATTATACAAGGTTGTTGCTTAAAAAGAGAATCATCTGGTCTCTTGGTGGAAAAACCCAAGTGCTTTAAAACTATTACTTCAAATTGTTTTCCAATTCACAACTGCTCCATGCCAACACCATTATAGTATGCACCATGAGACTATTTTGCACATATTGCTGCTGTCGAGTAATTTCACTCCTTAGTAAAGTGTTATCAAAGTCAAAGTCTGCACCTACATACAGTACATTTGTCATGATACTTTTAACATGTGGTGAGGTATGAGTACAATGTGATCATTAATGATATCATCGTGGGATTAGCCTGATGCCTGTTGAAGTGGAGGGTACGCTGTGTTTCATTACTGATGATAAAACTGAGAAGCCAGGTGATGGAGTGAAAGCACAGCAGTGTCGACAGCATCACAGCCATACAAACTGGGTTGTCCTCAAGTATTGAGATAGAGTCATCTGTTCAAAAGAGAGAGAGTCAAAGACAGGCCTGTTCAGATGGTAGTAAATCAAACACGTGGATAATCATCATGAGCATATGAATAATAACCAGATTACTGTAATTATCGTGTGCATGTAAACATACTTGAGGTTACGAAGCAGTCATGGTTAGGTTTATTTTTTAAATCCTTATTCAGTATAGGATGTAGTCCTGTGAAGTCTGTAAAACCATTTATTTGCTTGAAACCTGTCCTCCCAGCTGTATCATTACTTCCTTGTTCCTTTGGAGCTGTAATCGTGAAGACTTCAATAATTAATGACAAACTATTCCTCTAAGTGCTGCTCAGGAGCTGTGGTTCAACCACACGACTTTATTACAAAACGTGTCCAAACCGCCATTTAAAAAGGAACAACGGTTATTCCAACAAATGTTAGGATTTTAGTCAAAAGAGCTTTTGGGAATTGCTTATGGGGAAGTGGTTATCTCCTGAAGTTTAGGATAATCCTTTAGTTTTTCAGAGGGGCTTTTGCCCCATTACTCTGCAATGAGAAATCTGAAAAAGGCATTTTGCACAAAGGCTCTAACTCCGGGGCCGGTGACACCCCTGGGGCCCTGTGGCACCCCTGGGCCTGAACTGGCAGAGACATTTGGTAATCCATGAATTTATTCTCCTCTCCCGCGCTACAGTATGAGAATGCAGTTTTCTGATGTATCCACTGTGGAGAGCAGTATCTCAAGAACCTTTTTGTTTGGTTGGAAAGCGCTGACATAAAGTGGACTGAAGGAGATGCATTTTTAAACCTAACTGCATTAGTGTGGACGCCACCTGAACCAGTGGTTTCAGATTGTGGGGTGTGCCCCCTTGGGTGGGTGCAGAGCCTATGGCCTACACATCTCACAGACTGGAGAAAAAAGTGGAGCAGTAAGTGAAATGAATTTATTTTACAGTGCTTGGTTTCCTCTGCGGTGGACCGCCGTCTGTCCTCCCTCTCCCTCGTGTTTTCTCTCTCCCTGTCTTCTTTTACCCAGGGTTGTGTGCCGGTTTGGCTCCTGTCGGTGCTTCATCCAGACTTCTCTGATCCAGGTCCTCCTCAACCAATGTTTGCTCCGGCTGTTCTCACATGATGTGTTGTCTGCATATTTATTGCTTCAGCTACTTTTAGCATCTCGTGTCTCTTTTCCCTCTGGGTGAATACCATCTTAGAGTCTTGCCCATTGTGTATGTCTAGTTCCAGCTCTTTCTGATCCAGGAGAGTTTCTGTGGTTGCTTGACGGTACTTGAAAGTTGCTTGATGCTTTCTTGTTTCCAAATTACCCACTCCAACACTTTTACACCAACTTTCTTTACCTAATATTAGATTTCTGTACTTTATTTCAGTTTCTACTTATATACACAACTCTATTACCAGAGAAGTTTATATTCAAATTAAACAACTACAGTATGGTTAAGGTTAGGGAAAGACTGCAAATAAACTAGTACAGTTAGGTGTAAACAGATCATGAGATGCATCTGCTGCATGTCTGTCGGTCCTGGAGGAGCGAACCAGCTCTGCCACACCTTCTGAAGTAAGTTATCCAAATTAAGGGTCTAAGGAGAGAGGTGTCCAATGTTGTGCAGATTGCAAAGCTAAGCAAATTCGAGATTGCTGATTCGGGGCAGTATAAATATAACTGACTTGACTTGATTCATGGGAAAACAACAAACAAGATTCTTCTGCCCAAGTTCTATAAGGACTCAGGTTAGCAGGATTTATTCCGGTAGCAAAACAACATGTGAAGTACAAGATGGAGAAATTTGTGACAGGAAAAAAAAACTAATGATGCTCATCGATCAAACGCATGAGTCAGGAGAAGGCCATCTTGCTCTTGGCTTCACCGTCAGGAAAAGAAACCTGCAGTTCATGTTCTTTATAATTGTGTTTCAGTAAAATGCAACTTGGCACACCTCCAGTGTTGTTAATGGTGTCTTATAAAAAAGTAACCTGTTTACGTACGTTTTTTTTGACTGAGAACCATTGCAGTGAGCGGACATCCTCTTTACTTTGTCGGATTGTATTTTATCAGAGCACAGAAGCATGATCACAAGCGAAGAAGCAGTGATGATAAAGGCCGACACTGACAGCATGTGGTCTTTATCTTTCTGTCTCAGAGAAACAAAACGGCACATACTCTCCCATCCTCTTTCCATCTCCCGCCTTACCACCCACCCACATCAACAACAAAGAGACGCACACACCTTCCTCCACCCTCCTCCTCCTCTACTCCTGTCTTCCATTTTCTGCACTTTCTCTCCCTCCCACCCCTCCTCTGTGGGTGCTGATACAGTGCACTAATCACCAGCTCGATAAATCAATGGCCCAGCCAATAACCATTACTTCAAATTAGAGCTGCTTGCTCCTGTGAGGGAAAGCAGCTGACACCTTCATAAAGGCGCCTTTCATTAGCAGCTATCGACCTGGCCGAGCCAGCACAGAACCTGCAGGACAACACACGCAGCGGGAAGTCGGACACAGCAGGAGGGAGGAGGGGAAAAACAGTGGAAAGAGACAGACTGCTAGAGAAAGAAAACCCAAAGTTGTTTCCAGTAAATAAATCTTGGCTACAGATAAATTCCCTCTGCCAGAATTTATCCTCCTTGAACAGATGGGATTGGGTTCACTGCATCGGAGAGAGGCACAATTACTGTACGTGTGTGTGTGTGTGTGTGCTTGTTTTGAGGCAGAAAAGGGATTGGAAGATGCATAAAATGGCAGCCCCTCTGTCTCTCTTCCTTTCCATCTCTTTCACTCCCCCTCGATCCGTCGGAAGCACAAAACTGGTGCATCAATGTGGGTCAAATGTAAATCAGCGCGGCGGGTCGAGCTGGCGTTGCCTCCCCGGTGGGATCCCCCAGCTGAGCATCATCCCAGCTTGCTTATTGTAAGGCAGCCAGTTACACTGTTGGTTTATAGATCACTTATGTAAGGGCAGTCTTATGTTTTTTTTTTTTTGTCTGGCTGGTTTTCACTCGGTGACCTACAGATGGCAGTGTGGGATAGCCAGTTTGAGCTGAAAGGGCTGGTCATCGCCGTCCAGTCTGCTGCTCGAGACGGAAGAAAAGGCAGGTTCAGGTCAACATGCAGCACACACACACACACACACACACACCGCAGTAATCCCCCCCCCCCCCCCCCCCCCCCCCCACGCACCTCCACCCCCTGCCTCTGCTCTCTCCTCAGCCAGTTATGAATGATGAATCCAACAACCTATGGAGAAATAACACCACAGACATTAAAATGGCTGTTATTAAGAAGCACACTCAAAGCCCAGTGGAGCAAAAACACAGATGTTACATATTTACCTGTAATGACTTAAGTCCCACCAACAGTTAATGCTTTTGCTGACTTTCATGAAGAAGGGGGGCTCATTTGTTTTTACCCTCGGCTCAGTTTAGGTTGGAGGTGTGTTAATGATGCAAGACAGTCCTCACCAGAACAAATCTTATCTCCTACAAACAGCCAACATTTGTGTCCTTTAACCACGACCACCATCATTGCTTTCAAACCTTCAGCTTCAGTCTGTAGGTGGTAGATTGTAAAGGCAGTAAATCAGAAATAGTCCCAAATTCACACAGTAACGGTCAAGTTGGTTGTTGTGGAAGACACTTAAGAACCAACCTATTTTGATTTTAGATTATTTTCGATTGTGGTGGCGAACAAACCCAAATGTTTACAAGAGAAATAGTCCGACTTGCATATGCAAAGTCTGCACAAATGCCCCAGTGAATCTGTGTAAAGGCAATTCCAGATTTTGAGAGGTGGATAAATGGTATTTATGTGCATTTGACCTTCACTTGTGATGAGGGCATGCACTGTAGTCCAAGGGATGCTCAGCATGGATGATCCACTGAGGATTTATTGTGACTCTGCAGGTACACTGGGCCTGCATGACTCCACTGAAAGAACAATGAGCTTCTGAAAATACTTTTCCCTTTTAATTTCAGTTGGCAGTTTGGATTTGCTTTCTGCATCACAAACCCCAAAATCACCTTAACTAACGAGAGGATGTGCCTCTACCCTTCGTTTCCCTACACTGCTCATGATTTTAATTTTTTTAAAAGCCTTGACAGTAATGACGCTACTCGAAAAGGTCAGAAGGAAAGATCATCAACAGTTGTCCCCTGGGATTCCTGAATAACCATAACAAAGTACAGGAAATCTGGCCAGTAGATGTCAACATTTAGGCCCTCCCCACTAAAGGGGTCCCTTAAAATGTCAATAAAGAGAGGCATTTTTATTAATTATGCAAAGTTCACTGCAATGTTTTTAAAAACTCAAAGCAAAGCACAGAAATCGATCAGATGCTGAGAACAACCAACCCTGTACTTATTTCAGTTCGTCTTTACTCTTAAAGACACTCTGTTGTGCATGTTATATTTTTTGCATACTTGGAAGTTTAAGCACAGTCCATATTTGGATGTGAAACCTCTGGAACCCAAATAATAAAAAAAGCAGTAGGTGTAAATGTTGCTACCAGTAAATTCAAAATTTAGTCCCACTGCATTACATAATGAAGTCTTCATCCATATCACAGCGATATAATATCAAATTTCACACCTAATTATTTCTTAGGCAGGGGGAAATGTAATTTGTTAAATAAGCCACTTTAGAAACAAAATACTGCAAATGAGACAATTTAAAGGTGCATTAAAGATGTTGGATGATGATATATAATATCCTAGAGACTCCTCTCAGATTAAGCTGTATGCTCAGGTAATGGGATTTGTGTTTTTCTAGCAGTTACTGGGTCTCAGTGGTGAACCGGAAATTAACTTGACTTGATATGGAATAATGTCTGTTCTGACGAAGGCTTTGATATCAATAACTTATGACTGATACACAGGCAACCCACACAACACATTATTGTTAATTAGCACCACCCTCTCAGTCTGCTGCCACCAGCAAGTATATCTGCAGGGCCTGATGGGTAATGAGGAGCAGGTGTATGGGGAGGAGACTGGTCAGGTGACTGGTCAGGTGATGGGGAAACACACTGAAGACTGGTGGACAGGTGAGGAATGGCAGTGACGGGACAGATGGGGGATGTTTTTAAAGCACGGCGTCTGAAATGAACCGTAGAAATTGAGCCAGAAGAAGATGAGATAAATCTTTTTCTTTTTTGTAGAAATGTTTTCTTTGTGCTTAAATCTCCTGAAAACATTTTTCCTCAGCCAGCCTCTCACTATGAGCGACAGGTTCCTACATGGACAAACAATTTTCTTGAATCTAGTTTTAACCAAACCATATTCAAGTTACAAATTCCCAAAATGTTGAACTACTCCTTTAAAATTCTTTTTATATTACCTGACAATAAACATAGTCAGCTTTGCCCTCACGTTTTCTGAAGGGTACATAACATACATTTATTTTACTGTCTCTCCTTCTTTTCTTCTCTCCCTTTCTTTTTTCTCTCCTCAGTATGGTGCCAACCATTTATCTTTATTTGAGCTGCTAAATTGTAATGTTAAACATAACTCAAATCCCTGTAATGGAGAGGACGACCCAGTTCCCCACTGATTGGCGGTCTACCAGTATCTTCAGCTCATCACATCTTCCCACCAACTGGCTTCCCTGTCCCTTGTCTGTCTCACAGCT
Source organism: Lateolabrax maculatus (assembly GCA_031216445.1). Lineage (NCBI taxonomy): Eukaryota > Metazoa > Chordata > Actinopteri > Acropomatiformes > Lateolabracidae > Lateolabrax > Lateolabrax maculatus. Next base: position 2,607,998 of record CM062209.1, read on the forward strand.
AATTTTATTGATGGCGCCATCTTACACAAGACAGGAAAGTGAGTCAGTTCGATTTTCTGCAGCAATCTTGTGTAATTTTTACACCTATCTCCCCTCTCGAGGCAGTCAAAGTTAGCAGTTAGTATATCATAATTAAAGGAAAATTGGCAATAGTTGAAAGAGGATTGAAAAAAGGCAATTAAAATTGCTGTCACATGAACCACCTGGACCTGGCTCAATCAATGAAAATGGCAGGGACTCTTTATTGTGAAGAGAAAACTCCAGATGAATGGTGCTATCCTAAGAGGACATTAATTTCATAACGCTCTCCTTTCTCAATGTAGGTGGCTGCTCTGGATGAGTAATTTCTGCTAAAAGATATGAGGGCACATGGAAAGAAAGGCAAAAGTGGAGGTAAGAGCAAGGTGGATGAAAGAGAGAGAGGAGCTGGAAGAAAGTATCTGTAAAGTGAAAGTACTAGACTATTTTTATGGTCCAGCCTTCCATCCTACAGTACCTGCACTAACAGGTGTCTTTGTCTTACTTTTACATTCACAGAGATAACAGGCCAATCAAAGCACAGATTTTTATTAGGTTATTTTCACACCTTTGCTTGTCGCTCACAGCCTTGTCTGCAGGCATTTTCAAGGGTTATCTAAATCTAATTTGGTGTCTTACTCATAGAGAACATATAAGCTTCAGCTGCTGCGAGATTAAAACTTGTGATTCGTGCTGGGTCTCACTTGCTCTGTGGCCTTGTCCTCGATAAAATTTAAACAATTTAAAGCAGCCACACATTATACTGGTATGGTTTATGTGACAACATTTATATTGGATTATTATAATTATTTTAATGGACAAGATTAATACATGGAGGAAACCCACAAATACACACACACATGGCCACTGACTGACAAAGCATAACCATCCACATTCAGTTCTCAACTCATACTCATAAACGCTCTGCCTGTGGTGTCGGTCGGTCCATACTGAGATACATCTTGATCATCTAGATCTTGACCACGGATTGATGTAAAATTTTGTACACAGGTTTAAGGTGCCCAGAGAATAAGTTATACTGACTTTGGTGATCCTGCCTCTTTGACTTTTCTTCTTTCAACATGAGGTTGACCTTTATGTTTTTTGTGGAATGTCTCAACTATTAAATGGATTGCCGTGATTTTTTGTCCACACATTCATGTCCGCCTCAAGGTGAAATTAAATTACTTTGGTGATCCCCTGACTCATCCATGCCAATAATTTCATTTATGACCATGAAAAAAATAATTTTTTTCTATAAACGTTCTGTATATCTAAAAAAATGTTTTGATTCTTTTTGTCGTTTTAGCAACATTTTCAACTGTCTTCTTGAAATATGATATATTTTGGCCTTGGCCCAATGTATTTTGCCTATAGCAACAACATGGCAAAAAAAAAATCTACCTAAGCCTCTAAGGTAGGTTCATATGCTAAAGGATGGAAACATAAGAAATGTTCTTACTGTCAAGTACAATTCAAATTTAAAGCAACATTTCAATCACTTTCGATTCAAATATACAGATACAAGCTATTTTTTAGTTGGCAATGTACTGTAGGCTCTATTGACTGGCGCACACAAACCCACACACAGCTGACAGCCCATACTACTTCCTCTCTTCTTGCGGCCTCTCTTCAGCTGTCTCTTGTCCTGCCAATCCAGTCCCGATCTTTCATCAAACAAACCACGACTGTGAATGCACAACAGGCCTGGCAAATCATTAGACAACCAGGAGCTGTGGAACAAGCTTATATGCAGTATTAATTCACTTCATAATGCATAACGCAAGCAATCACAGGTGCACGACAGATGGGCTCCTTTGTTGTCGTGGCTCAGAACTACATCACAAGGAAAACTAAATGATGGCTCAATTTGGGTAAAAAACTTCAGGGCACAAACTGTGATCTCGAATCAGCCACTTTTTTGTGTGAATACATGAACAAGTAAACATAACACATCTGGCCGGCAGTCCCTCGCACATTCTCTAAACCCACAATTTTTCTGGTGTTCATATTAACTGTTGCACTGCATTATCTGTGGACTGATTATCCCAGTGGGTCAATGTTTGTTTTTTTTCAGTTTGCACTCTTACAACTTTGACTTGCTAAAAGCCCTGAAATCTGCAATATGGTTCACTAAGCACATGATGGCTCAAACACATGAAATATGAATGTAATTTTTGGTTTTACGTGCATGTACTGCCATGCTGAACAGTGAGCAACTTTATTCATTTATTCAAATGATATTCCCGCTTTTGGAATAATTTGAGGTTTGATGTAAACACTCTTTAAAAGTCATTGCCTGGCGTTTGTGTGCGTCCTTGATGTGCTCAGCTGGAACATACGCCGAACGCCCCTCACTGAGGGTCGTGCCTATGGGATGGCGGTGTGGAGATGTTGTACAACAGACGAGATACAGGAAACATACGGCGCTGGCAGCATTAGACTGGTGACGTGAACTGACAGGTCACAGTAGGTATTAATTTCTGTTGGCGTGTCCTTGAGTACCATGTTTCTGCCTGGCTGCGCTCTGAACTCATGTATGTCTTGGAAGAATATGAATAAGCAAAAATCCTTAATTGCACAATGCATAAATAAGAAATGTATAAATTAAAATTACAATGTAAGAGAGCTAAGAAGCCTAGCTGCTTAGCAGATGAGCATCCTGTTTAGGAGATTTTGTCTTTGAAAGAAAAACTGTCCCATTGGTTTTTTGTTGAAATGGTTTGAATGAATTGACCTGTCCAGAAAGATCACAGCAGTGGTTAAAACAAAACCAGGAATCCATGCCACTTCCATAGCGGTTGGATGTAAGTTGTGCTTGTTTCTTGTTAAAAAATCAGTTTTACTCCCAGACCTTCCCCTCACTTCGATACCATACTGCCAGCGTGGCAGGAAGTAGCATGATGTTGTTTCACTGGTGCAACAACTTTCATGGGGAAGGTCAGGACGGATGATTGGGTCTATTACGCTGGAGGAATGACTCATTTGAGCTTCATCTGATAAGCCAACTATGGTTACGTTTAGGAAACAAAGACTGCATGCTTAAGGTTGGAAAAGATGACCTTCAGGGTTAAAAAAAAACACTTGTTGGTATGTGACATGATACTGATATCACAAACCAAAATTGTGTACATTGTGTACACAGGGAATCATGATTAACACATAACTCTCCAGTGTTATAGTGATGGGCTTAAGAAGTTTAGGCTACTTGAAGCCTTAACCTGAAAAAATAGTACTTTTGTCCTACTGATCAGGTTACCAGATCAGCAAAGAAAGACACTAACTTAAACTAAAGATATGAGGACTCATAAATATTTTCCCCAGTTGAAGACTACGCTCCCTGCTGCCAAGTATTACTATCCCCCATCCAGAACATCGAAACTCATGTTACAGTATCTCCATTACTGCTGACAAATATCACTGTTGGTGTCAGGATTTTACTGCAGTTGGGCTGTACAATGACAATTGGATTACATGCAGGACATTGAGATGGCTTGTCTGACTGCAAGCATACTGCAAACGTATTAAGCATTTTAATGAAGTTTTCAATTACCGTCTCTTTGGCTACAACACCTCCTAGCACATTCCTTCCTTCTGAGCTTCGCTGTCAGCCAAATGATTGTGTGGTGAGCTGGACAGCAGAGCAGAAAGCTGCCGGATATAAGGCTAAGTCCCCATTCTCTCCTTTTCTCTCCCTCTCTCTCTCACTTTATCCACTGTAATCCCCGAGAGCCCCGGATGATAATGGGTAATGGATCTCCAAACCCCTCCCTTCCAGAAACACACACCTAACACACACACTGTGGCGATGCTGATGGTGCAGGTTCCTGTGTCTAACATTCTCCGTCCCTGGACCTTGTGTCCACGGCGATTAGCTGACTGACAGGATTACCCCGTCCTCCATCTCTCCATCCATACGTTCCCTTGTTTGTTATCCTTTCCTCCTTTGCTGCAGGTTTTACCTCCCTTGCCACAGGTATTGGGGGAAGTTAAACCAGAAATACTGAAGTATGTAAAAGGTAAAAGTTCATGAACAACTTTTTCTGCAAAAAAAGTTGTTGAGTGACTTGGTGAGTCAGTTATATTGGACTCAAGGGCTGTGGTGTTATAAATCTTTACAAAGCTTTCTATTCTTAAGTTAGTGTGGCATCATCATCATTTCAATTCCATACAACCTGTACAGTATATGTATATAATAGTAATAATAATAATAGCTTTATTTATATAGCACCTTAAAAAACAGGGTTTACAAAAAGCTTTGACAGACAGCAAAATCAGGATAGTCAGAAGACAATTAAACAACAGAAAGCCAAACATTAAGGCCAAATTAAAGCAAAACAAAATTAAGGTAAAGTTAAGATCGGGTTAAAACAGGCAAAATATGTAAAAACATCTATAGAGAAGACAGAATGATGAAGGATAAAAAAATAAATAAATCAATAAAGAAATGTAAAGAAATATAGATACATATATGAATTTTATAGTTAACTTTTTTTGTAGTTAGTTGTACAAGAAATGTATGGGTGTCCTTCAAAACCTGACTAGAGCGGTGCTGCTTTGAGCATAATGTGTGTGGTTTCCACAGCTTGGCACACAAGTTGGCAAATGCAACCAATGCCAACTTGAATCGACGGCTTGTGTGGCAAGTTGACAAAATACCACTAGTACGGACAACATTGTGAACAATATGGACCAATAAACACATATGAAGTTTTCTTTGGCTGTATCCAACTGGTGTAGGTACTGTACTGTCTCTGCCAGCACTTAAAAGTTGTGAAAAAATACTTTACCTCAGCATCTGATAAAAACGGTCCATCGCATATGCTGCCTGCACTCCATTCATGATTTCCTTCTCTCGCTGCTACGCAACATGTGGCAAGCTGCATGGCCAAATTATACAATACATATACTAACGGACAGTCGCACAGTCAGACTGCAACTTTCAAACGCCAATGTCAATTAAACTTCAGAGACAGCTAAATGTTTCCCAAACATTTAATACTCATTTTTGTGTGTGTTTTCCTGGATCTGTTTTAAAAATTTGTTTTTTAAAAAGAGTCCTTTAATGGCAGGCTCAAATTATTTATTTTACTTAAAATTCTAGCTGCAGCATTTGGAACTATTTGAAGGCTGTTAGCTCTAGTGCTCGAAATGCCTGACAACCAAATGTTACAAAATTCAAGTCTGGATGAAACAAAGGTGTGGATTATGGTCTCTGCATCAGCCATGGACAGAAGAGACCACATTTTAGCCATGTTGCATAGAAAAAGAGGCTGGCATTACTTAATAAAACTGGTGTCTATGTCGAGCAGTATAATTTGGGAATGATCGTTTGCCTTTGCAGGCACACACAGCTGACTGTCATCAGCGTAGCAGATGATAGCTGAGCAGAAATTGATTCCATGACACAGGCAATCGCTCACCAAGTGCAGTTAAAATTGACAGACCAATGTAGAGAGTAACTACATCAGCAACAACATTATGGGGCGGCCAGTTATCAACAAAGCCAAATCATTGGGCAAGGGACCAGAGACAATTAATCGATGCTGACTCATCTTTCTGATAAACTCAAACCTCCAGTCTAGGCTTTGTTTTGTGATCTCTGATGGCTTTATGTCAGAAGCTATAGACTGCGGTCAAATATATTATGTCCTACGTCTTTTCCTAAACACTTTCCCTCGACCTCGATGAAAAACGCCATGAGGTCAAGGAAAGATGTGAAGGAGAATTCATGAAGGAAAAATATCCGCTCATAGCAAGTCTAACAACAGAGAGAGTAACAGAGTAGGTAAGTAGAGGAGTGAAAATTAAGGAGAATGAAGAGATTGAAAGAGAAAAAATAAGGAGGGGAAAGAGTAGACAGCAGTTGTCCTCCTCACAGAATTCACAACGTGTGTCACGTGAAGCAGCGTTGCAGCGTCAAAGCAGCTGCAAGTGGAACAGTGTTGCTATATTTCTTGTCTGTACATTTCTGCAGTGGAGGAGTCGAGGTCCAGAGGAGCGTTGGGAGTCGGATGAAAGGCAGCACCGGTGCTGCTGCGTTGACCCAACCTGGTGGTCGATATCCTAACCGAGACAAATCAAACGCCCCTCGATGTCCAGTAGCCTGGAGCCATTCGACACATTTCAAAGTGCTTGGATCTTGAACCTTTGCAGGGGCACAAGTAACTCCTTTTAAGTGATGCCCAGCAGCAACAACCCACAGAGCTGCAGAATAATTCACCTCATCCACAGTAGTTGCCGATACTCAAAGTGCTCTATCAGGTATCACGTTCACAGGTTCCTAACCTGTTGAAATACACATTTACAAGGTCTCCCTCTGCCTTTGTTCTTCTCCTCAGAGTCATCCAGCAGAAGCCTACCTTGTTAAACTCTGCCACTGCTGTACTGAATCACTTTGAAGTATAAAATGGCCCACCTTCACTTCTTCAAGTCACTACACGGCAGGATCAACACACCCATGCCTGCCACCTTTAAGTTTTCAACAAGCTCAGCCCTCACAGCAGCTGACAACACATCATGATGTCAGCTACATTTATTTGTACAAGCCAGTTTAATTAAACACAATTTTATGACTACAATTGTTTTATGGCTTAAAACTAGATTTTTACTCAAAGCCTCTCTTGCAAGGACCATGATCTTTGTTTTTTGTTTTTTAATTAATTGCCAGCTGCAAAGCATATTGCCTCTCAGGAAAGATTTCCATTACATTACTACAAAACTGAGCTTCAAGTACAGGTAACAATGGAGGGCCAGCTGTTAGGCCCTTATGAGTTAAAGTTTCATTGTTGTGCATATTCCAAATTAAATCTGCAATTAATTAAATTATCACCAGCCAATTAACAGAAAGTGAACATGGGTCTTACAGGGACTCTGGAAGTCTTGGGCCGTTTTCCTTGAATCATCATCAATCAATCATAATGAACAGGTGGTATGTTTATTCTGCACACATACAGAAAAGTAATTTTAACATTTTTAGGAGGAGTTAGGGAACAGTTTATCCATTCACCCAGTGCCTCTGTTCAGAGAGTCTCTGACTTTAGCGTGGGTTGCCTGGCAGCCTCACTGTGATGACAAGATCCTGGGAAGTCACTGCTGAAGAGCAGGATTATTATTGGAAGAAGCCATCTAATTCACAATATCCATGTTTCCTTTGCAGTTGGTTCTCTGGGTTTGACATTTTGCGAACACTCTGACTCATGCGCTTACATTTTGGATGTTGGAGCCTCACACCATCACATGAACAAACCTTACGCACTAAGACATGTAGGCAAACAAATGTTGTTTTCTGCAATTATTCTGAAGACGTTAACATTTAGCTTATTAACTCTGTGGTCATTGTTTGGTGAATAAATACAAGGGTGAGATAATTTTAAGCTAAACCTGAACTTTCTGTAGGAAAGACTTAAGTTAGAGCTAAGAAAATGAAGTGGAAAAAGCTTTAATGGAGCCAAATTGACTTAAGACGAATGTACTTAGGATCCACTCTGAGTACTCTGACTAAAAGCATCCTCTGGATAGTGATTCTGTGCGCAGACCCCTTTTAAAGCTGAGAAGAACTGAGAGAGAAGTGATGGACACAGTTGCGTAGCTCTCAGAGAGAGAAAAATAACGGAGCCTAAAGGTGTCACTCAGAACTGCCCCGTACCTCCCACATGACTGTGTAGGAGAGAACAGCTCAGATATCTATGGATCATACGATGACAAATTCACCACCAGCCCACGCTGCTGTTGCAGTACTGACACTGTTGGCAGCGTGTACGGTCTGAGATTGATGAGTTCAAACTAAACTGATCTATAGAACTGACATAATGCACAAGCAGAGAGTTTTTTTTATTCACCATCCAGCGCACTTCATGAAATAACAGCACACTGTCTTATCTGTACCGGGACAAATTGTGTTGAGAAAATCTTTGCTTCACAGATACCAGCTTCATAGATAATAAGCATGACATTTCCCTGACAGCAATTAGTGCTTCCCTCATGTCGTGTTGTGGAGCAGAGATTAATCTCGCCATTATCCTGCAACTTCTACTATCAACAATTGAATGTGGACTCAGTATCAAAATAATCAAGTGTTACTTAATTTCACAAATGTTCTGCCGAATATAGAGTTTGATATTTCTGTAAAAAAGAAGTTTGGTTAGACTGTGACAGAAGCACAGACATTTTATTTTGTTTTATTTATTATAAGATTGTTTCCATAAAATCTCTTGGTTTGAGGTAGCACAGCATTTCCATTTGAATGTGAGCTTAATGTTTCCATCTTAAAAGAACAGTTGATTCATTTGATTGGAAACTCTTGTAATCATTTATGTAATTATTCCTTTCAGCTTTTTACAAATGCCACAATTTGATGCCATTAAAACAATCAGTGTTTGCAGGTTTTTCAGCTTGTTGCATTGAAAAGGTAAAAATGGTTTATTACCACATTATTTGAAACAGAATAAATTATTGAATTATACTGGCCTCTTAAGGCACTGTGAGGAGCACCTGATTTCAATTTTGTATAGTGCCATAAAATATCTGGGGTTGGCTGTGATTCAGTTTCTGTTTTGAAGGACGTGGTTACGCTGCCCGACCCAGACCATGTACATGTCATACAGACATTCATAAGATGGAGATAATCAGTCATTTCTGTCAGCTACAATATTCTCCTATTTGGTGTAGAACAACAGGAAAAGAAGCAGAGGAGAGGTGAGCCTTGCAGGGCTTCTCTGCCTTTTATTTTGCTTGCCTTGTTTCTCTGTTTTGTTGTTTGTTAGAAGAGTTTTTTTTCTTTCTTATTTTGTTAAATTTTTTGGTTTAAAATCCTTAACGCCCCATTTGCTTCTTTTTCTGCAATTTTAGTTGGTTTATAAATGTTATTTATTGTTACATTGTAAACTTGTTATGTTACTCCCTGTGCTCCCTGAGACCAGCATTTCCCAAACCTCTCCTGAAGACTGTGCGAAGCAAGTTCTCTTCTCTCTTGACGTTCTTTTGACCCACATGCAGCCTTGAAATAGACAGGCACTGTTGCCTGTGAAAAACACAACTATTGTGTGTGTGTGTGTGTGTGTGTGTGTGTTTACATCTATTTTTGTGGGAACCAATTTGAGTTTTACACCTTGAGGATGAGGACATTTTTGGAAGGTGAGGACATTTTGGCAGAGTCCTCTCTTTCAGACAGACCTCTGAAGGGCTGTTTGAGGGTTCTGGTTTGGTTCGGTTCAGGTAGGAATTAGTTTTTGGTTAGGGTAAGGGTTGGGGTTAGGCATTTAGTTGTGATGGTTAAGGTAAGGGGCTAGGGAATGCATTATGTCTATGAGGGTCCTCACAAGTTTAGAAGTACAAACGTGGGTGTGTTTGAGCGAGAAGTTGTTAACAAAATGCTAAAACAATAGTTCATTCATGCCACATTTCCATTTCTGTAGTGTGACTGTGGGGCTCGCTGTTGGGTAACTATCTTGGTATAATCTGTTAATGCTCTTTTAACAAGAGGGTTTCACTTTCTTCCCTTTCTACTGACATGAATGCGGCTTTAAGCCAGCAGGAGAAAGATGGAGCCAAACAATTAAATATCTCACAAAACAAAGGATAGATTGTTCCAGGGTCAAACTCAGGTATTTAAAATTAACAACAGCTTCAAACGTTATATTCATCGTTCATGGAGGGCAGGTAAAAGAAGAATGAAATGCTCGAGATGATGACAGCTGACAGATTTCTGAATAAAAGGAAATAAAGGAGAAGCTGGAAATGAGAACTGAGCAGAAAGATTTTGCATAAATGAGGCATAACAGAACAAAAAAAAAAGGCGAGGGACATTGGTATCAGTTGTTTTGTTCATCCCATCGCGTTAATGTTCTCAGTGTTTTGACATTACAGTCCATTTCGTAACAACATTTTGCCTTATTAGAGAAATAATTAATCATTATTTTGAGATCTTGGTTATTAATGAAATTCATTTAGTTTTTTTCAAAATAATGAATGATTTATTTTGTCTTGATAATGGGATGACAAACCTGTTATGATGAAACCATAAATACTGTTTTTCCAATATAAGAAAAATCCTGAAAATAAACTGTGTTCTTGGAATAAAAAATATCTTGAGGTATATATAAAAAACAGAAAAGAGTAGAGCTTTCCAACAGAGTGTGCACGTCCCTCAGGTTCCCTGTCTGTATAGCAGCTGCTGGTCGTTGCGTCCAGCTTGTACTGGTCAGCATGTGTTAGTGGCCTGAACGTGCAGTTTTTCTACAGAGCACTTACACAGCACACTACTGCCGTCTCTGGGGCCGTATCATCTTAGTCAAGCTCATTTTGCACCATACTTTGTTAAACATATGTTCGAATCCTGTTCCTATTTTTAATCCGTGGACTTAATGACCCCGGAGTTCTGCACATTTACAGCGTTGTAGTGTGTGGCTGTAGCCAGAGGAGCAGTGCTCAGTGGAGCGGCTAGTTAAGGCACGTTTACTTTATGTTTAAGAGTTTAAGTCAAGATCTAGACGTGTCTCAGTCTGTACAACTACATCAAAGTAAGAATGTAAAATGAAGCCCTTTTGAAGAGCGACAGAGACAAAGACCATCAGAATTTAAGAGGTTTCTCCACAGCAACCTAATTTATCACATTAGCGGGAAAAAAACAAACATAAAGCCTCTAAATCCTGTGGGGGAAAACACTTTCTCTGCAATTAGGACAGATTTGTAAGGCGTCTGCAGACACACTTGACTGTCCTGCACTTAGTCTGGATGTACCATCCCTATTAATGCTCTAAAACATAAGGTTTAACATGTCAAAGCAAAGCACAGGGCAAGAAATCAAGACACAAATGCGTATTGTTTGGTATATTTTTGTCTTGAATCTCAGTGAAACTTTTCTACAATGGAACATAAAATCCTTTTGGTGATTATTAAAAAAGAAAAATGTTGCATATGTCATCACATTAATGTAAAACATTTAAAGGTTGTTGTTAGTAAAACCTTGGCTATGAAATTGAAACCATCTTAAGAAAAAGCTGCAGCATCCTTCTGACACATTCATTTTTGATCATGGCACTGGTACAGCTGAAAGCACTGATGCAGCTAAAGGTGTGTGTGTGTGTGAGAGTGTGTGAGTGTGTGTGATTAAAGAGAGTGTTTAATGATTTAGGAAGGCTGCAGAGCACAAGCCAGACGTCTTTGATGTGCCGAAGGTTGCTTTCAGAGTGAAAACGCAGGTGTTGGTAGACCTCTATTTGTCTTTCAGTCAAGCCAACATCAACTCTGGGTAGAAAAAAACAACTTCTGGACATGTGCTGCGTGCACATGGAAACACATTTACTGAAGAAGAGACCCCTGCACACACACACACACACACACACACTCATTGGCGACCTGTGTGACTTGTTGGAATGAGATGACTGCTTCTGACATATCAGTTTGACCCTGGCTTCACCAGGGTCGCCGGTGTCGTGGCTACAAATGTGTGTGCCCGTATGTGTGTGTGAGTGTGGTGTCAGGGCTAATGTGGCGTACGGTGACATTCTGATAAATCTCCTGGCGGCCTGCGCTCTGCCCTTTCACAGCTGCTGACTATGTTAATGGAGAGTGCAGATACAGGGTGTGCTGGATCTCTCTGCCCCCCTTTCCGCAGACACTTACAGTAAAGTAGAGATGGATTCGACACTTCAGCTCATACAGCCTGCAGTCCTACCTGAGGGACGAAGCCTGGAGTTTGGTTTAAATGCACTCCGAGAGAAAACAAAACCGGTGTATGGATATTCTTGCACTCTGCCCGAGAGTATCAGCATTGTGCCGTGGAGCAGGACGCTCAGCACAGCTCAGAGGGCAAACCGCCTCAGGAAAGAAGTCCATTTGCCACCAGTAAAAAATTTCAGCTGCAGTGTATTCCATCTGGTTATTGCTGCGAAACAGAATTCACAAGTCAGCTTGGCTCATTTAAAGAAGAACTAAAAATACTTAACATTATTAATGCGCCTTGTGGATGTCTCTAGTGGTTCACAGACATCAAAGCCAGGACTTCTTTCATCATTATTTACACCTCTCCAAATGTCAAATGTCTCTTCTGTTCTTCCATTCTCTTTATTGTTAATGCTCTAGGTCTTTTTGGTCTTTGTTTTCCTGAGACTATACCTGTATGTCCAGTAAATACAGTTGATATGATAATTTAATCATTTCCATCGGCCATGAACTGAATTATATTCTGAGAATGAAAATCTGTTCTCAGTTAAATAGAAGACAGGACACGGCTGGTTAAAGTCATCAGATGAAAAACTGGTGTTAATGGTTTCCCAAACTAACTCGGCACCCAAATCTTGGCTAATGACTCGGTGGTCAATAAAAGCACCGGACCAAATAATACATCAGTTTAGAACAGCAAATGTAGAGCCCGATGCTCAGGAACGGGAGTAGAAGTTTGCACCTCTGGTGTATTATCATTACATTCAAGTCACACAGGTCAGCATCTGTTTTTCTGAAGAAACAACCTCTAAAACCCAGGGCTTTTAACTTTCAACACTTACAACAGGTTTGAAGGTATTTTGAAAATCCTACATTTTTCTGTCCATCTGGATCAAAAAGTATTCTGACCACTAATATATATATTCAGTCTTCCACAAACACACACATCTCTGGAGCAAATTACCCCAAAACACACCAAAAAATGCCTGCATGGATTTAACCTTAATGTATATAAATGACCCTTCTCAGCAAATGGAGGAGAGCATTGTAGCCAGCGGCAACCCTCCGTCCACATGGCCTGATGTGTCAATAATGGAAAGCTGTGTTGACAAGGGTAATTACTCAGTGTGTGGTCTCTGCTAAGAGAAAAGAGAAGGAAAGGTTTAAAAAGAAGGATGATAAGAGGAGAGCAGGCACGAGGAGGAGGCCGTAAAGAGAGAAGGAATGAGGAGGTAAAGGAATGAAGAGGGGAGATGAGAGGATAGAAGATAATGAGAAATGGGTGAAAGAGTGAAAAGAGAGGCTAAGAAGTGGTTAAAGAACGGTGGGGACGTGGATTATAGAGGGGGGACGGAAACAGGGGCGTAATGGAAAAGACAAAGAAGGAGAGAGGATGAAGGAAAACGAGATAAAAAAGGGACTGAAGAGGGGAAAAGGACTGAAGAAGTAGAAAAATATGGAAAGGTGGAGAGGTAAGGGGCATTGCAGGCTGTAAACTGTTTCTGAAGTTGTAGTTTCTGTTCTGTCGATCTCTTTATGCTCTTGACGTTGTTTTGACCCACACGCAGCCTAGAAATAGACTTCCATGAGGCGTTGTGGCCTGAAAAATAATATTTCCTCAGTCTTTGTGTGACTGCATGTGTGAGCATGCATGTGTGCAACATTGCACGTCAATCATGCTGTTAAATTAAAAAAATATCACAATTGATTTGCAAAGTCGTGAGTCACAAATTCCAAGTCAATTCTCCAGTATTTGTGAAGTCAAGTCTCCCATTCTCCAATATGGTTCAGATTTGACAACAACACGGCAACAAATGTCTAGAAATTTTAATGCAGATTAGTTATATTCAATAATGCAACATGGTACCCTAGTCGACTGTTGAAAGATTCTTTTTCTTCCACATTCTGTACACGGCAAAGGAAAAGTTAACATAGGGTTAGTTTTTTAAGTTGTTTAAAGAAGAACGGCCTAATGAGATTGTGAATAAACCAAAACTTAGAACATATGATTCAAAACTATGTATTGAAAATGAAATTGAATCTGCCTAAAAGGAAAATATCTTTGCGTGCCCACCTGGGATGTTTTATCTCACCGTTAACTCATTTGTAATGACAGCTAGTCAAAATCATTGATTTGGACACTAGAAAGTTGTGAAACTATGAGATTTGTTGATCATATCCTCCAATGATTCAAATTGTAGCGCTCTCAGACTTAAAGGTAGGGTAGGCAATTCATCTAGGAAGCATTTTTAGTTATAAAAATATATAAATTCTCTTTACATTACGACAATCAGAAAAAAAAACCAAAGCCCTGAAAAAAACAGGTGTCAAGGGCTGTTGCAGGCCTCTAATAAGCCTGTCCAACAATTAGATGGCTTACCTGCCTACCTGCGCGATTCAGTACTAACAATCTTCATGTTCATCGTTTACCTTCATTATGATAGTGTTAGGCTTTTTCTACCGTGTGAATGAGACATGAGGGAGTTGGATACGGTTACCGATGACAACGATGCACCATGCTCCAATGTAGTGTATGTATGTCCCAGCGTACTGGGACATCTACACATAAAACATGTATGGGGAGAGGAGCTCATCGTATATGTACATCGTTACGATAAACGTCTCTGCTCTCTTATGGACTCGTCCTCCAGCAGCAGTCAGGCTGTGCAGGAGTTGCTTTGGAGGGAGGCCTGAAGGGAGAGGGGGGATTTTTTTCGGGTGGATACTTTCAAAATCCAGCTTCTCTCGCTCGTTTCTCCAAAGTTACCTACCCCAGCTGTACGGAAATACTTCTGGCGATGCCAAATCCAACAACGCATCTATTGCTGTGCTCAAAAATAGCTTTATAGTCACTTTATGTACTTTCTGGTATTTTATTTCAATAATTTAAATTCTAAACTACTTCCTACAAAAATATACCACAGTGTTACCAGTTATGCAACACTACAGCTGTAAGCAGGAATCTGTTCATTAGTCACTTTAGAGAGCCTTGTTGAGTGTTTATCATGGCAAGAATGTAATAATCATGGTCCTTATTGATGCTCACACAACACAAACAGAACAAACAACAAACCGTTTAAAAAAAAGCAATATAATGTGCACACAACAAGAATACATACAAACTAGTATGTTTTTTAAAAGCAGTTAAAGCTCCAGGCAACCTGAGCTCCAAAGCCTTGAGACGAGGGAACATTATGAGACATAGCTGATATATACAAAGCCCTTCTGCTACAACCAGGGAATGACAACAACTATGAATGGTTGTGTAATTAATAATCTTCTTTGTGAGAATGAATCAGATTAAAATGTTGTTATACAGTTATTATTGCATTCTAAGCCCATGGCAGTCATACATTGTGTAGAAGCGCTGGTGAGTGGCAGTCATTTCTGAAAGTTTAAAGGGAGAAAGTTAAAGTATGTGACTTTATTCTCCTGCTGTTGTCATATATTTAATTTTGATTGACAGGAAGTCGATGAACAGCTGTTCTTCCTGAGGCGTGTTTATCTTTATGTGCATGCAAATCTGTATCTGCTTCTATTTGTTGTGTGTGTGTTTGTGTGGGTGTATGTCTGTCGCATACATATATCTGTTACATACATGCATGTGTACAAGTTTGCTCCTCAGCTGTGGAAGTCATGCCTGGGGACGTCAAGCATGAAAACTCAGTATCAGCCTATACATATCTTCTTTAGACTTACTTTTATCTCAGGGCTTTTTCTTAACTGATGGTATTTGTTAAATTATTTTTTTCAGTCTTGTTTTGGCTTAATTTTTGGCTCTTATTTACTTTTCTTATTTGTTCTTATTGTATTATTATATGTTTGTGTGCACATCTTATCAGCCTGGATGTGTTGGTCCGTTCCTGTGCTTGTTTGATATAAATGTAAGCTCCATATACTTCAGGAGCTGCAGAAGCCAGCCAGGATGTAATCATCTCTGCATGGCAGTCAACAGCATATCCCTGCTATTACTGGATGATGGACAATCATCAGTCCTAGGAGGAAACTCAAGAATAAAAGGCTATTTTTAATCCCCTCTCAACAGTTGCGCTCTGTAATATTCTTGAATTCTCTGGCTCATGTTTCCTTAAAACTCCTTTTCTCCGGGCCTCCACTGTTATGTTTACCTAAGATATACATTCATCAGTGACAAAACCACTGACAGACAATAAAACAACAAAGAACTGAAGGGCTGTTTGGATTTTATTAATTCAGTTACAACTTTGCTTGCTGATTCCTGTTCCAGTTCTTTTCATATCATTTAAGTAAGAACCCAAAATATGTTCAGCAAATCCACCTTTATTTTCAGCAGATTTAGGCTGCCATAAAGAGTTATTTGTCAACAATGATGATTCATTTTAGTTAGATTTGGATGATTGCATTTGGATTTCTACCACTGTGCAGGAAATGTTTTCTTCCCTGTATCAAATTGGGCGCGTTGGGCAAGGCACTTGAAAACTGTAATCAATTAGTAATTATACACGACTCACTGAAAAATTAAATACATTATTTTACTAATTAATCTGAGGTACAAACTAAATTCATTACTCTAAATCCTCCATGACCACACTTCACATCTTTTGTGTGTAACACGTGTAGAAATAGAAAACAGGACGTTTTGGTTTAACAAGCAGGCAGCCGACAATTTGGAGGCAATTTATTGACCCTCCAGCAGCAGCCAGTTTAGCTCCGGTGACTGCACACAGCTTTACACTGAATGTAGATTGAAAGGAAGCAGGTCCAAACTTTGCTTTGGGCAATGACAAGCAGGTTTCCTAATGAATCCCAGGTTCTTGGACTGAAAGTTTGGAACTGTTGGTGAGATTAATGAGGATGGAAAAGGTGTAAAGAGTTCTGCCGTTATAATGTTTTTTGCCTGTTAGAGAATCTGTGCTGCTAGATTTAAGAAAATACTTTTCTTGGTATCTTCAATGATTTTTCCCTTTAAGTTTTGGCGTTCAAAACGGAGTAGAAGCCATGAGATTTGACCCTGAATTAAAGCGCCATCTCGTCCCACCTTGTAACATACTGTGAAATACAGCCAGATGTGGGTGTGTGTGGCTCACTCTCATATATTCAACAAAATGTCCTGAAAAAAACGAATCCAAACTTTTTCAAAACTGTTGTGCTCAGATTTTCACTTCCAAACCGAGCACCAATCTGTTTTCTCAGCCAGTATTTATTTTTATTTTTTTGGTTTATTTCTTCCTCCCACCTTGGTCTCACCTCACATCCACTCAGAGGATATTGCAACTGGCTTTCAAGGGTGTTCTGCATCTTTATTTGTGTCTTTGTGAAGGTGTTTGCGTGACTGGCACACATTTACTCACAGATTTTTGGGTTTCTTTTTGACCAGGTTTTTCTGCCACAGTTTAATCAGCAACAGAAAATGACCAGTTTTACTGAACACGTTGAGCTTCACCGTTTTAAACTTTACCTGTGATCAGTTCTCCTCTATAGTATGTGGGAAACATGGCTTAAGATAAAGATCTAGCAAAATTAAGATCAATAATCACTCTCCTTTTAGCTTTATTTTTGGTCTGCGCTGTGAAGCCAATAAGACGATAACACAACACACCAAATATATAGGTCTACATATATATATATATATATATATAACCTTGATGATCACAACGATCATTACAATGCCACATCGGCATATGTAAATAATAAATGGAGTCAAGGCTGCTGTACCACGTGCATAAATTGTGCACAGCCCCCCTCTCAATTTGAAAACATGTATCGACCCTGCTGCTGTGTGGTGGCCACAGCTTTTCAATAAAGTCAAAGAGAAGCACTCGACATTCTTCTCAAGCCAAATTTCACAACCTTCTCTGACATTTTCCCCAAGCTATAACGTGTATATATGATGAATAAATTTACTAATTTACATAAACGTAAAATCCATGCAGTGCTCCTTTAAAATCACCATTTTTACAATTAATTAATCATTCAGTCATTAAGTTTTGATCTCTCATTAGCATTAATTAGATTATTTTTGTGCATTAAGCTTATATTTACCACGCACAGGGTAATTCTTATCCACTCTACAGTGAGAGTGCGACAGCTCCAGGCAACAGGGGAAAAAAAAGAAAAACTGAGTAAAAGACTGAAGCACTGGGAGCCCAGCTTTCAGTTGCGCTTTCTGTTTATTATGGAGCTAAATGAAACTAGGTGGCAGGCTGGTGAGAGGCTTCACGGCTCCGAGATCCAGCACCATTCATCTGCATTAGGACCACTTATTATAAAGGCAGCAATTTATTTTCTCTGGCAACCTTTTTTCTGTGAGGTTGAATAAGTGAAAGAGAAGTGAAAGAGAAAAAATGGGAGAAAGGAAGCTGGAGAGAGAATTGATTTTACAGGATGAATGGAGCTAATGCTGTATAATATTTATCTCCACTAGATTAACGAACCACCGGGTGCCCGAAAAAAGGGGAAGCTTAATTGAACACCCCCAGCATCCCTCTTTTTCTGGCTGTCGTCGGCTCACTGCGTGCCCTTTCCTCGCTTTTCTCTCTTTGCATCCCTCCCTCCTGCCAGGACTCCAACAGAACAGATGAAACTGGCTGCAGTCATTCATCGATGGAAGAGAGAAATAAAGAGAAGATAAATAATGGCGGTTGAAAATGTTGGCGTTTTTATTAGGTTTGGCGCCGCTTCTACGCAGATTTGCATTTGGAGCGTTTTTCAACTCCAATGAAGACACACAAGAGCACACACACACACACACACACACACACCATGTCAGACACACACACAACATTGGCAACATGCAAACGCACACATTCACAACATTCAGCCTGTAATGAAACAGGCAGCACCCTTTCAGCAGTGCTCCAATGCTGTTAATATAATACACAGACACTCAGTATACACACCGACACACACAACCTGACATTATGCATTCAATAATCTCCCTCAACACACGTATTGGGCCTGGGTTATTTATTTACACATGTGACAACACAAAATCACATACAGTACACATCCACCCAAGAAAATCAGGAACATCTTTAAATCTTATGCACTCCAACAACAGCACCACATAATAAATCCTCAAAATGTGCCATAGGATTAACACAGAAACAACTGAAGGAGTAGATTCTACAGAAATATTTGGTTTAAGTGAAGATGTGATCCCCGGAACAACCAGCAAACAACCAGCCCGGAAAGTATTACTTTAACCAATTTTGCAAAATGGGATTTTCAGGGTGGGTAATTAATTAAATGGTTTGCTCTGTTTTATATCACTGACTGAACACCTTTTGGTATTGGACTGTTGGCCGTACAAAACAAGACATTTGTAGACATCAAAGACTTGGGTAAATTGTAATGGGCCTTTTTTTTTTTTTTTTTACTGTTTTCTGACATTTATAAGCCCATGAAACAGTCTGCATATTAATCAATAATGAAAATAAGTTATTATTGCAGCCCTACACTACAACTTCGAAGGCTACTGTTAGTCTATGTATTATATTATTCAGAATATCTATAACAATGATTAAAACAAGCCAATCACAGCAGCTCTAAAATTGGCATGCTAACAGCCTGTCCAGTTGACTGTGTCATTGTTATCCAACTTTATATTCATGTCTTATGTTACCTGGTCTGTCAATCATGTTTTTGCCCCAAACGAACAACAACAATATAATAAACAGGTTGCAGCTACATACCCTCCAGCATGAGGCACAAACAACAACAGACACACACACAATTTGCCCTTGTATTTCTATCTTTGTGAGGACCAATGAGAGGTGAAGACTTAAAGTTTTAAGGTCAGGATTTGGTTAAGGTTGGGGTTAGGTTTGGCATGTTGTCATGGGTAAAGTTTAAGGGTTAAGGAATGCATCATGTGAAAAAGGGCCCTCAAGTATAGTGCAGGTCAACAACAAGCACACACACAGAAACAGAAATTCAAGCACAGCATGACAACATCATCCTGTGTCTTATTAAACTGTGGTCAGACCCCTTCAGGGCCTGATATAATAAACAAACAGTGGGTCTGTTCAAACAACCCTCACTCATCTTTACATTGATAAATCAAATGTATATACCATAACTGTAATAATCATGTGAAGAAAGCAAGTGCTTCTTGTGCTGGTGTCAGATATCAGCCTGGTAATAGCCTGACTGTATCCTGTGTAGTGTGTCATGTCAGTGGAAGACAACGGACGACGTATCCGGGACGCCTCACGGGTCAGGGGCCTTTTCGTTCTGTGTTTACATACATAAACATTTGTCGTTGGCTCTGAACAGTGAAGTTGTTACTCCTTCCCAAACAAGTATGTAGTGTATATACATAACAGTAAGCTGTGACTGGTTGGTTTATGAGTGCCATGTTACTCAGTAACATCAAGCCAAGGATATATGACTCTATGATCACCAACTCTGACGCAGTGAACAACTCAAAAGACAAAAATATTGTGTAGTCTGATCCTGGCATTACAAAACCCGTTGAGTTCCCCGGGAAGTGCTGATGTTGTGAACCTGTTAAGTCCACTGATGAATTGGATATTAGGCCCCACAAGAAAATATGTTGAACTCATGCAAAGTACTTTTCAACCTTTGACATCGGGATGAGGGCGCATTCATTTACTGAACTATGCCGTTCTAAAGTTGCTTGCAACCTGCAACCTTGTTCTGGTGCAATGCATTGCAAGGAACGTAAGACAGACAACAAATATGGTTGGGTTGCGTCTTCATATTAAGTGTAATAATAATCTGCAAAACTTCATAGCGGTGTTTGAAGACCTATTACACCTGTAGAGCTGTAGAATGTATTTCACAGTAACACTTTTTTTATTTGACTTTGGCTTCTTTGCCACAGATTCCTTTAGCGTAAGCTGAATGGAAACTTTTCCTGTGTCAGTTTCACTGTTTTCTCTTCTGTCTCGCTCACGCTCTGATGATGATGACATTAGGACATGGCAGCCGGGCTGCAGGGTGCGTATTTCTTTGCTGCTGTCCCTTAAGCAAATGAAAGGCAGCACTTGCATCATTCTTCCGACTCTCCTCCCACTCTCTTCCCCGCTGGGTAAACTTTGATCAGGCGTAATGAGTGTTTCACTTACGAGCAAAATGTGCACACTTGGCCACATTCTCTTTAAGATGTCTTTGTTCTGTCTCCTGTATAAACACAATTATGTTGTTGTAATTACTAGATTTCATGCTGCTCAGGACCTTTTTGAAGTGAAAGGCCTTATAGCTGCGTCTCAAAAGGTTTAGCACATAAAGGTGAATTTCAGAGACAGCGATCTTAGAACACAGAAAGTTAATGTAAAGTATTTTAATGGGACAGTTTTAAGTTTCAGGGCACAAACAACTTGGTTTTATGAATTAACTTGCAGAATGCAGAGTGCAGTCGGTGCTCAGAGGGCGTTGTGATGCACTTTTGGTCTTTCAGTGGTGAGCACTCTTTTCTCCCCCTCTCGCTCTCTCTCTCTCTCCCTCTTGCTGTCTTTCTTTGTGTGGCCTGTCCTCTTCCAGGTCTCCATGCTGGAGAGGAGGACCTGTGGCTCCGGTCCTATTTGGCGACACCTCCGTTACTCGATGTCCTCCTGGATCCACATTCTTTATGATAAACATGTATCAGAAATGTTATCATCGTAATTCGTATATACTGTGATTTTGTTGGTCTGATCTGTCAGTCCGTCCTGGGAGAAGGATCCCTCCTCTGTTGCTCTTCCTGAGGTTTCTCCTATTTTGTGGCGAGTTTTCCTTATTTGAATCGAGGATCTAAGGATAGAGGGTGTTGTATGCTGTGCAGATTGTGAAGCCCCCTGAGGCAAATTGTTATTTGTGATTTTGGGCTATATAAATGGACTTGACAAGGTCATACCCTTCTCTCTTCCCTCATTTTCCTGCCTACCTCTATACTGCCATACTGTCATTAATGGCAAAAATGCCATTAAAAAAGTAATAGTGAAAACTATCAAACCTGTTGGAAAGAATATAATGCATGCAGCTGTTGCCCCCAAGCACCATGGTGCTTTTGGATGAGGATACAAAAAGAGTGATGATCAGTGCTTCCACTCCTCTTTTTGTTGCTGACCTTCAGTGGTTGAAGTTCTCACTTGGCTGCAGTGAGATAGACTTAAGGTCTGTTTAGTTTGTGATAACATCACTGCTACTTGTGTTCGTTGTAATTGGGCAAGCCAGTGTCAAAGGTCAAATTTCTTTTTCTCTTTATGTATTCCTCTTTTTTTGTTTTTCTCTGTTGTGTGCAGAAATAAGTGTCCTGGTTTGCAGGTGCTTGATCAAATAGGAGGAGGAATCGAGGAATCGAACCGTTCTCGTTTGGGTCAAGAGGAGTCAGTTTGGGTGGTTTGGGCACCTGATGAGGATGACACCACAGTTGCATTATAATATCCAGCTTGTTCCAAAATGGTGTCCATTGAATGAAAATTGCTCACGCTGTGCATATGGCAAAATAATAATTTTGCTTGAATGGTATGTGGCACACTGCACACATGCACTTGTGTCTTTCTCTAAACCCACTGGCTTGTCTCGTAAACTTTACACTTAGATTCAACCCTAATGAAACGGCTCTGAGAAAGTTTTACAAATATTACATCCTCATGGTTTAAAAAGTCATCATACAAAGAGTAATAATTTACCTTTTGTCCTAGCGCTAATGGGAGAGAGGACTTCCTGTGATTTCTCGTGAAAAAAAGTTGTTTTATTTCTGTTGAGAATTAAAAGCACTGAATTACAACGCATCGACTTTTCCGGTTACGTCCTGCCTGCTGCACCCCTCGCCTAAACCAAACGGACTATTTCCAGTAAGTGTGAACGTGTCTGATCCTTATTTACAAACATACTCATTTCACCTAACCTGAGAATATGTTTCTAAAGGGACCTCCAAGAGGAAATGGAGGATGTTGCGAGGGAAAAGGAAGTTTCGGGTACTCTGCTTACTCATTACATTATTTTTTACTCATTTACATTTTTTTTACATTTACTTTTCTATTGCCACTGTGACTCAGACCTAAAATGGATGAATAAGAACTGAGAAGAGTGGAGCCATGCATGCTTTAATGCTTTTTCTTCTACTTCAGTCAAAGCCTTGGCATTTCTCAACTCTGAGCATTTTCTTAAAGAAAAGAGCTTTTAGCCTTTAGAGCGATGTCATCTTCTTGCATCCTCTTCACAGGAGAGAAGGCTGATTCTATTTACTGGAATTTATTTTATTTTTTATTTTTTGCTTTGCTTTTGGAAAAAGATAAGTGGAAAGGAAAACTAAATTCATCATGAAATTTGAAGTTGAGAGGAAAGGGCGAGAAGGTCAGCATTAATGTGTCTCCATGGGCTTTGTTGTTGGGTTTAGGGGTACAGGTGGAGGAAATG
Organism: Lateolabrax maculatus; assembly: GCA_031216445.1. Taxonomy (NCBI): domain Eukaryota; kingdom Metazoa; phylum Chordata; class Actinopteri; order Acropomatiformes; family Lateolabracidae; genus Lateolabrax; species Lateolabrax maculatus. The sequence continues at coordinate 2,631,026 of CM062209.1, forward strand.
CTGAGAGAGTACTTTCCAAAATAGTCTAATCTCTAATGGAAGGTCCCAAAAGGCTATTCCAAAACAAACACTCCCAAACATTTATTACGCCTTCATACGATATCAATTTGTATACCACTAACACAAACATTTAGAAGACGGAAGTGCTTTTAATGGTGTGTTGTCTTTTCTGATGTCTGCTTGGCCACATCACGTTTGATGGTAACACCTGAATCCATTTAAATGTTCCGTACTTCTTTTCTAATACCCAAGGCCCACTAATACCCCATTATGGATTATTTGAAAAGTGTATTTGAAAGTGTGTGCATAAGATTAAATCCATTTTCAGGGTTTCAGGGTCCCGGTATGCTGGCTCACTGTCACACTGTCATAGCTTACTGGGACACTTTGAACGCAGCCATTATTAATGACATTAGTAACACCTGTGCTTTCCATACTGTGACGAGTCAGATTCTCTGCTGTGAAAAAGGCATACCGTAGTCTCAGGGCTGGACCATTCTTCTCCAAATACACGTAAGCAAATCTGAATGGGGGCATTTTGCAGACGTTTTGCGAGGCTGTTTTTATTATACTTATACATTTTCAGCTTAGTGTTCATGTATTTTTCTTTTTCGAACCGGCCTCCTGACAGGTGTTGGATCGATTGGCTTGCTTGACGCTCAGGTCCACATGAGATGTTGTTGGGGCTTCGGGTGTGTGTCGGCTCTTCTCTGAGACTTGTGGTTCACTTGATACATATCGAAATGCAGTAAACAAAGTATATCGTTCTCTCACACCATCTGCACACCTCCAATTTCTGAAAAAAATGGAAAATAAAACAAACAATAACATAAAACATGCTTAAAGCCTTTTCAAAGAAGGCATCAAGCTTTGTGGCTGATTATGTTTTTTGAACAAGATATCCAACAAACAATTAGAATAGATGGTGCAAATATAATCCCTTGTTGTTTATCTGTAGACTTCTCACAAAAACAGTGTGAACATCTAAACAGACCAAACCTTCCAGTCGAGTATCGACTGTTACTTATGGGAAACATTTGAGTGGCCCTCAGAGCCTAATATTGTTTTCAAAGTCCGCCTTCTGGCTATGATAGATAAAAGTTTGATGTTGGCAGTACAAAGCATACTACTAACAAAAGTAACATTACTTCTCTTTGAGTTAAATATTTCAGGATTCTTTCCAGCTCTGCGGAGCGAAGAATCCAAAATGTGCTGAATGTTTCTGTCTATGAATGTTTTCTGCGGGAGTGTCAATATGACTATCTCCCGTCGGTATCCGTCAGTGCATGAACCCCTCAGTAACTGTGAATAAACAGGTTTGATGCTGCGTCTGTGTGGACAAAAGCATTTGTGTTTTCTTTGGGTGTGCTGCCTCAAAAACAACAGATCAAAAGTGCCATCTAAGGGGAAAAGAAGCCTGCACAACAGTCAGTTAAGGCATAAAACCACATGAAAGGCTTTAAGAGGTACAGTAAGTACAAGAAATTTTATTTTAATTTAACATGGACTGCAAAGAAAATTCAAGGTTTTCAACATTTTTACTGAATATTTTCAAATGCAGGTTAAGCAATTTTAGTTTACTGTGTATTTTTCCTATTGTTTTATGCAACCATTGGTTTCCATACGGTATAAAAATCAATGTAGACTTTAAACTTGCACATGGTGCATACTCCATCACAGTGGACATCTGCTCTGCCACTATTTTTGCGAATGTTTGGCTATTGTTGCCTGCAGGTTCAAGAAATCTTTTAAGCAGTTGGATTATGTCAAAATGCATTTGCACTATGCTTAAACCCCTAACATACAGAATTCAGTGTTTTTGTGGCTGCATCATTCTTCTTCTTGTTTTTATACACATTTCCATATTTCCCCAAATTTTGCCTGGAATGTTTTTTCTGTCCTTCCAAAATTTGTAATCAGTGAAAGTTAACATTTAAGTTTTCATAGAACAGCAATAAAAAGCAAAGTCTGCACTCCATTTTTTTTAAATAACAAAATTTTGACAAAAATGTTTGCAAACCTGATGTTCACTGTGATGTTTTACATACACAACTCAAGCAAGTTTCACCAGTGTGGTGATTAATTCTTGAATTGCACAGAAATAAACCGAACCTAATCTTACTGAATGAACGTCTGATTATGAAAAATACCAGTATATCTATATTGCAACACATTCACTCCAAAAATACGGCAGATTGGTCAATTTTAAACCGTTTCACATAATTTATCAATGTTCAGGGCTCCGCTGTCAAGTTAACAATAATAAATATTCAATGTCCAGTTAGACGCTGCAGGGGGATGGACCAAGCTGCCGTATCTGACGCAATTGGAGTGAGAACTTGCCATGTTTAGTTTGTAGAATTGTCAGTTGTGATATAAAGTATGCAGTTTGTAGTTTGTAGTAAATGTGCTACTGGTAACCCCATTGGACCATTAAATCTTAAATTTATCATGCCTTTTATTGATTTTATTGTCTGGATGGCATACATGTCTCAGGTACAGACTTCTTTTCCTATTTGTTCGTGTGTTCTTTTGGACAATTTACAAGCTACCCTCATACACGTGAAATTGAAGCAACTGCCTCTATCTGTCTATGTTGCCTTGAAGGCTATTGACCTCGGCCTTTCTCGCTCTCCATCTACCCCCTCCTCCCTCCCCACCCGTCCACATCCCCTCGCTGCCTCCTCACTCCAGCTCTGTCTATCTACCCATCACTCCAGGCTGCCAGAGGTATAAACATTTCATGCAGTGTGTGTCTGCGGGGCTACACATCTCCCTTGCTGGAGTCCCATTGCTGCGCTGCTCCAGCTTTGACTCTCCACCTCTCAGCCCTGCAGCAGTTAATCCAAAGCACCACCGCCATCAGACCAGGCAGGGGTTGCCACTAATAGCTGGCCTTGGCAAGGCGGCAGCTATCCGAAAGGGAGTTAGTGGATGGGGCTAACCAGACGGCAATACCTCTGACAGAGCAGCAACTGTAGAAAAGAAGCTTGAGTCAAAGAGAAAAGCCATGGATTCTACTCTCCGTCCGCTCAGGGTGTTTTAAATATTAAAGTAATACGGCTAATTAGAGTTTTAATTAGTGTCTATCCAATCCTGAAAATGGACCCGTACCTGGACCATTCATGTCAAACCCAACAGGTTCCATCTGTTATCAACAGCATTACAGACACACTCAACACTGAAGTGCACCTACAGACAGGGCAAAGAGGCTCAAAGCAAGATGCCGACACTAATATAGTTTTATTTCTGATGAAAGGGGGGGGGGGGCATCCCCCTTTCTCGTGCTGATGCGTCAAACCTAAAAAGTGAAACTGAGTCGATCAGCGGGAGATTTCCTTCTTAATCAACCCATGTGGTATCAAATGTGACATTAAGCTATAACCACCTCACTTACTTGGGACCTTTGAAAACAAAACTACCCTTAATGGATCCCAACGGCTTCACAGTCAATTTCAGTTTAGTTTCTTCCCTTAAATGGGGCTTGTGGCTGAGCTCCTCCAGCTTTGGCTTCGGTGCCACGACTGATGTGTTAAATGTCTTTAAGCAGGGAGTGGGATAATTTAAACCACTTCATTTAGCTGCATTTCCGACAGCTGGAAGATCTATGTGAATGATTAACTGATGTAATAAAAAAAGTTGTAAAACCTTCTTTTTTTTAATCTGGTTTTAATGATCTCTGAAGCAAAAAGCAGGGGATGAAACCATTGTACTGTGTGGCCAGTTTGTTGCTATACACTCACAATAAGCGAGGACAGAAGCTTATGTTGATGTATATACTATTCCCCTGATGGCCTCAAACTGTAAAACCAGGTTTTCTGCTGCAATTTATCCAAACACTTATATTCTGAGCACCAGTAACACTGTTCTGTACTGCAGCAAATGCAGTCTATATGGAGCTTGTGTATTGGTTACTGAGTACTCGTGTTATCCATGACATCTCCTAGTTTCATTTTTAAATTGCTCATACAAGCAGCCTGATGTGCTGCCTTCGCCAGCTGGCGGATGGTCGAGATGATCCAAAACGTTTCTAATCCATGCTAAACTCTTTTTCAATCCTTGCAGTACTCACTTTGTGGAAAACTGCTACGGACTAAAGAAGACAGATGGCCTTGCCTTCAGACTGTAATGCCAATTAACTATGAACTAATATTAGCAGTCATGAGGTTTCCCCAGACTACTTTCCATTCATAATTCTCATTTTGGGGAACAAATATGAGTTTTGGCTTCAGTAGGTATCTGTGTTTAGTTACTATTTAATTGTTTTTTATCACTCAGAATATAATCCATCATTTTTTAAGGTGTTTTTCTTACTAATTAATTCAGTGTTGCTGTTCTTGTTGCCACCCTGCTTGCCTGTTTCATGTTTAGTGATTATTTTAATGTGTGAGGCTTTTTCTAGCCTTCCAGCTCTTATCACGTGTTACACAGCACACAGGTGCGACATATCAAGCAGATGTTTGTCTTGTTTATTCCAGTTTAAACGCTCACATTCATCTTGCAAGGCGAAGACACTGCTACACAATCCCCTAATACAGTATGTGATGACAGTATATCGGAACATCCGTGGTTCAGTAGCATCAGATGATCAGACATTGTGTTTCCTTGCTGTATTTCCTCAGCGTTGTACCCACAAGCAGGAGCCAGCTTGCGAACCAAAAGCCACGCGAAGCATGAAATTAGTTCATGACAGCTGCAAAGACAAAGTCAATATGGACTAAGAAGAAGTCTGTAGTGTGTGAGTATGTGGGGCTCAGTCAGTGAAACGGTCAACTATCACTTACTGCCCTGTGCTGGGTGGGGGTAAAATAATATAATATAACCAGGTAATATTATCAGGTGGTGGAAATGAACTGCTTCTCTTTCATGGAATCTCTTTTTCACAAAGGGAAGTGGTAGAGAGGAGGAGGGGAAATAACAGGTTTTTGTGCCATTATCTTGTGAACTGCTTTAAGACGACTACATACTTGTGCAGCTCTGAGTCCTAAAGTTATCTCGTGCTATGTTATCATGAAGAGAGTGAGTATACAGGTATGCTACTATGGATTTCTGCGAGATGGATCAAGAGACAGAGAGACGGGCTGAGGTAAAGATGCAGAGGACATTGCATCACAAATCGATGCAACACAGAAAGCTTTTGCAGCAGAAACACATTTGTGCTTATCTTTGTCCCCTCTAAACTACATGATATGACTTTATTGTTGGATCTGGGGGAGAAGTATCACAAAGTCCACTTCCTAAACCAGACATTTCCTCCTTTATACAGCAAACGTTGCGTAAAATGTATCATTTTCTAGGAAATGTATTGATGTAAATACCCTTTCTTTCAGCTGCTGAAATGCAGTTACAAGAACATTTTCAGCATCAGAACAAATTCAACATGACATTTTATCCCAAAGAAATGCCTCTGATGCTCCTAATATTTCAGGCAATTTCACACTGGGACAGTGATCTATGATCAGGGTTGGGAGGTAACGGATCACAGGAAATTGGGATTATGTAATGAGATTACAAAAAGTAAGCAACTATAATAAACCCAGATTACACTGAAACAATTTGCATTTAGATTATAGATACATTGTCATGGTTATCCTGATTAAATTTGATTATCTTTAAAATATGGGAATTTTTTGTTTTCATGATAACCAGCTGTAAATGCTGAATATGAAAAATGTGTTTTATTTGCACTAAAAATGTTTTGAGATGTTTAAAGAGAACAAATTGGATTTTGTAATTAATCATAAAAAAATATATTTCAGTAACTGATTACATTTTAAAGTAATCTGACCCAACCCTGTCCATTATGGAGAAGGTCTGAACTCATCTTCTGTTTTGAAAAGTGAACTCAATGAAACTTTACTGACGCTGCTGGAGAAACTTTGAAGGTGGATAACTGTACTTAAGATTATGCATAAATGCCGTAGGTTTACTAAACGATATCTTTGTTTTCAACAGCTACGTTGGCATTATCTAAAATATTAATTTGGAAATATTGATCTTCGTATCAGTCCCCTAGAATGACAATTGAAGCATTTTAAAGCCCAGCAGCAATGTTCTCACAATCATACAGTCAGAAATCTATTACACTAAGTGCAGTTTTCACAACTGTTTATGCGTCACATAATCGGCTGTGGGATTGTCTTTAGAGTCAGTTTTGCATGTGTGCTGTTACAGTGATACTAATGAGGCTGCATATTTCCTGGTTAAATGGTTGCTGGATGTAAGTCTTTATCGTTTTGTTAACATCCTCCTGTTTGTTATCGAGTGTCTTGCAGCGATTCACTCCGTGGTTCAACTATGTCATTGCACAGCAGGAAGATCACACCTGCAGCTTTTCTCACACAGTTCAAATACATGAAAGTCCGGTGGTTTGGATACTCAAAATGGTTCAAATGTATCAGTTTGAGTGTTAAACTCCTTAGATTTGTCCAGGGTTTCCTATCTTTCGCTCGATGGAGGATGGGAAGGACTGAGAGGATAAATGATGATTAACATGAATATCCAGATAAAGAAAATGAAAATTTAAGAAGGACAGTCTTTTACGTGTGAATACTATTTACTATTTCTGATTATCTGATGCCAAGTCATTAGGTTGTTTAACACTTTTTTTTGTTGTAATAGTCCTGCGCCCACAGCCAATAATCGTGTGACTTGTACTAAAAATAAGAACATTTTACCAGTGCTCAGAGTTATGTCTTGTTCTTTGTGGCATATTGTCAGGAAGTGTAGCATTAGAGGAAATGGAGGGAATGGAAAGGAGACATGAAGTGAAAGGAGACTTTTTCTGGACTGCCTGGCCTGTCCATCCACCGTGGAACAATAATACAATGGCACCAGAGCGAGAAAGTCAAGAAAACACTGATGTTTGTGTCCGTAATGTCTCTAAAGCAATGCTGAATCTTTCACTCCAGCACCCTTCACATTTTCACCTCCCTATTCTGTGTTTATTTAAACGCAGACACACATTTGTTTTGTTGACTGGCGTGTGAAGGCATGCTGCAGGGTCACTCATTGATCTGACACTTCATTCATATTCAAATTAGCAGCCTGATCTATACTTTCTCCTCCACCTCTGTGATCAATGCTTCATTCTGTAAAGCCTCTGTGTGGTTATTGGGAAATAAGCGATGTAAAAGCCATTGGGAAATGTATTCATGCGGCTCACTGACAATGGCAGCGAGAGCATGCAGGTGGCAGAAAACAAAAGACAGGAGATGAATAATTACCCCTTCATTTTTAATTGCTGTAATCCAAATGTGCACCACATTCACCTATACAGACCTTTCCATGTGAAATAAATATTTGATTTCCACTCGCACTAATGCGCTAATGATAGATTTTCTTACTCTACAAGTGGTAATTCAAGTCACCAAACATAAAAGCGAGTGAATGTGCTCATCAGCTCCAAACTGAAGTGTTCATCTGACTACCAAGAATATTCAATTTCATACCAGCTATTGAATTTTAAGAGGACGCAATAAGCCCCTGCTTTGGTTGGATATTTTCCGTATGCCAAGAAAATTGCTGATATGGTTTGCAAATGGCAGCAGAGTGATAGAAACAATTTTGCTGATATCCCTGATCGCATTTGCTGTGCCATCTGTGTGGGGAAATTGGATGAAGGGCTTTTAAATGTGGAATAAATGACAAACAGAACTCCAGTATTTTGTTCTCTTCTATTAAACTGCACGCTCAGCGATGACAGGGATGGAAGAAGATGCAAATACAATGTGGCTTCTAGAACGAGCAGTTGGTCCATTCATTTAGACGTTTAACATGACAGCAGAGATAATGGCCATTTTTTCTGTTTTCTGCTAATTCCTTTGGTCTCTGACTGAATCTCCATTGCTTATCTTGCCTTGCGGATAGCAGAGCACCACGCTGTGCTTTGAAGGCAAACTCCACCCAAACCATCTTTTGAATGTTACAAACTGACCCTCTGTAAGCATTAAAAATGGCTCTAAAAGTTTGGAGCTTGCTCCCTTATGGAGGATGACAGCTGCACAACAGTTACAATGGATTTCAATAGAAGCACAGAGTCACAGTGAAAAAACATGTGATCAACAGAAATGGATCAAAACATCAATCGATGCACCATAGTCCTCTTGTCTGCTGTTGATCCATATGTGAAGTATATTTCACTTACACTTTTATTGTTAATCACACCGTAACTAAATACACTACTTCTGTGGCTTGTAACTCTTTAGGTCTGTTGAAAGTAGCTGAGTTTTTGGCTTGTTTGTTACATATATAAGATGAAACATAACTTTGAAAGGACCTGCGTGTGTGGCTGTTTTTGTGGCTTCTTCTTCTCTTTATTCTGGTGTGCCCAGGCAAAACGGGTTTATATATTGTATAAATGTAATTGCTGAGAGCTGCTGCAGCTGTAGGTGTATTCTCCCATCAGGCACAAATGGCAGCATTTAGCTCATTCAAGCTGTACTCAAAAGCCAAGAAGTCTGCCAGATTCAATGACAAAATAAGTTATTTATCCACGTCTGCTAGAACAACATCTGGAAGTGTTTTTCTTATCTCATGCCACTATCGGCAAGAAGACATCATTTGTCTGTGATATGGCAAAGCTATGGTTAAGGCTTGGTTAGGTTTGGGGTTAAAATGACAACTTTGTAGAGTTTGAACTGAAACGAACATTAGAATTAACCTAGCATACGTCTTGTTGTGAGGTGACTGCTAGTCACTGAGCCCCCGTGATGCCTACTTCCAGTAAAGAGCAGCTCACCGCCATTTCCCTAAACTCTCTAATGGGACACACCCACAAATAGTATCAGGCAGTCCCAAAAAAAAATAAATCACTAAATACTCTGCTTCTAGTACACTAGAGCCATTAGGAGAACATAATGCAACTATTTCACACTGTTGTTCTTCTATATTTCTATTATTTGGTAAATGCAGTTGGTGAGGCATTCAGTGTCAGCATGTATGAAATAGCCATTTACTAGCAGAGTTACGGTATTTTGGGATACTCACTGACCAACAGCAGTGGATTTTCTCTTCCAGTAGTGCTTTGAGAAGTTTCTACTGATCAAGCTGACAAGCTGCTGTTCTCCACGAAGGAGCAAACTACAACTTTTCAGAGCCACGGGTTAAGCCAACAGGGGGTGAGTATTTAATACTCAGAGGATAGATTTTCAGTGGAGTATTCCCGCCTTTCATGTCTTTGTGTTTGAACATTAGCAACGGTGAGTTCTGTTAAATGCAGCACTTGTCTTGTAATCCTCCGGAGCCATGTAACGCCTGTCAGAAATATCCATGCTGCTGCACAATCTTCAACCCAGACACACTGAAGCCTGGTACAATGCTTCACAAGGTTGGTACTCAAGGCTATCTGTGTAAATAAGGGGGTTAACGTGGCAACCTATTCCACACTTGATCCCTTGCGCTCTTCCTTTGATCCGTCCATAGCTCTCTCGTTGTCTGCCGTCCCCTCAGGTGATCAGGCTGCTGGACAAACACTATTTCTCACCCATTCTCTACATCCAGCTGCTATTGCTTTTAAGGCTCGGTGTGCATAATGGATGAGTACATACTCCATCTGATTTTTCTTTAAAATACCTTTCTGTAGACAAGACTGCGTCAGGAATATACTGTGTACCTTAGCTCTACTGTAGCGGGACATTTGGCATTCAACTCATGTTGACTGGTTACGTCTACATGCTTGCTCAGCAAAAACAAATCTATAATAATTTGGTGCCAATAAGGATGAACCCATGTACATGACATTCTCTGATTATGCTCACGTGATTGTGCACAGACTAAGCAAAAACTCTGCATAATAGGGTGTTTTTATTCATGTTATTGATGAAGCTATGACACCCTATTGGAGTTTTCACACAGCAATGCTAGTTGCTTAAGACACATGCAAAAGCTGTTGGTTTCATTGTTTTGTCTTTTACAAATGCAAATAAATGTACTGTTTTTCATCAGTCTCTTGCTATGGGAAAAAAAACATCCTTCTATTTGATGCTATTTGCTACAAAAACCAGCAATTGTATTGCAATATTTGCACAAAGGGTAGGCTGTCCTGCACTTCTCCGGAGGCTTTTTAATCCTCTTGCTTATCTTATTTTCATTTATTCATTCAATAATCCTCTTTTTTCCACCCCTTTTCCTCTGTATGTATATTATCCCATCTGTTACTCTCTGTGAAGCACTTTGTTACCCAGGTTTTGAAAAGGGCTGTAAGGTTTTACTTATTTCACTCAGTAATTGCATTGTGGTAGTAATTGTAAAATCAAAAAAAACATGATTATCTGCCACAAGAGCTCAATGCCCTGTTTAACTGTTTGGGTTCATGTAATTTGGTGTTTTCTTTCCTAAAACCTCTTCGCACTGGAAAGCCATCAGCCGAAGTTCAATGTAATTGCTATGCTGGGCAGAGTTTTCATGTGCCGCATTGAGACTGTTTGCATATTGGAATAGCTAGATTTCCCTCTGGCATGATTAGTTGGTAAGCTGTCAGCGCGGTGCTGCCACCAAGAGAAGAGGCGCATTAGTCCCATCCAGGTACTGACACCTGCAACATGAGCCTGTCTCTTTCTCTTCCATATAAACTGAATAAAAGTACTTCGGGTTAGAGATGACTTTGCCTGTCTGCCTTAATTTGAATATCTGAATGCATCAGTGAGGTTTTAGTTAATCTCATAAATTCAGTACGTGCAGAAGAGAAGAGAAAATGTTTGATGATCATGACATTGTTCTACAGCATGTGCCATTTCCCGCCTCCATGCGTGTGATTTCAATTGAATAAATCATTAGACTTGCTGTCAGTGAGCCTGGAAAAATCCCTCATTGGCTCATTATTGGGGCAATAAGTATTTGTCAATCAATAGAGGACAGGCTTGGAGCAGACTGGAATGTAATCTCCTGTACAGATGAAGAACCATCACAACCAGTGACAACACATAACAAATGCAGCATTACTGTACATTACCGTATGCAAATGGCAAATGGAAATTCTTCCTCAGCATTGTACCTTGAGGTCTAACTCTTGTAGAATATGTGCAGGATTCAGACCCTGAGATTAGAGTGCAGAGATTCAGAATCACTGTGATCAAATGGTGCCAAAAGTTTCAGTTTCAAAGATTTCAGATCAGAAAACACTTCTGGTGGTTCTGGAGGGTGTGGACAGTCTGATTGGCTGATTTGCTTAGAATAAGATGTGGAACCAGCAGCAGTTTAACTTAGCTTTGCATAAAGACTGGAAACATGTGGATCCACCTCCGTGGCTTTGTCTGAAGGTAACAAAATGTGTTTACCAGCACCTCTAAAGCTCCCTAATTAACACGTTAAACCTTGTTTGTTTAATCCTTCAAAAAAAGGGAATTTGTTTTGTTTGTTTCCAAGGCTATTTCTTGAGTCTTGTTGTAACCGTGAGGTTGCCAGGAAAACTCTATAAGGTAAACATTATTAATTTAAAACCAAAGTTCTTTATTAAGAATTGTAGCACAGAATTATCTAAAGTATTATCAGCAAAATGTATTTAAACAGTAGAAGTAGAGAATGTCAGACTTTGGTGCCCCGCAGTGGTTGTATGAAGAGAGAAGCTGTGGCAGACAGCAATGCTGCTGCTCAGCTGTGATTTTTACAATAACTAGTAACAACAGCTGTCAAAAAATGTGGTGGAGTAACCACGTACAGCAATTCTCTCTGAAATAAGTATTGTATAAACTAAAATAAAAAAGAAATAGCAAAGAGCTTTCAAAATGAATTGAAACACTGCGCAAAAGTATTAAGTTTAGGTCCTGCACCTAACTTCAGCTTTATTTACTGATCGTCAGTTGATCAGCTGATGAAACTCATGATTGTTTGAGGTTTGGGGATGTTGAACCAAGTGCATGAGAGTCTGCATTATGCTGTGTGCTGAGAGAAATATTTAGTTTCTGCATTCCTGCAGTCTGTCTTTGCTGATATTTTAGTCCTGCCATTTATTTTCTACTTTTCAGTACAGACACAAAAGGCTCTGTTAACGAATTTCAGAGTGTGTAATAAGTCCTTTGAAATGAACCACTGCATGTCAACAGAACTGGGATTTGGATAGTATTTCAAGTTGGGATGCCATAATACACAAGGCTTTTGCATAACCCATAATTTGATCAAAGTAGCCACAAAATGATGCTAATATGCATGAATTTGTAAATGCCAACATAATTCGAGCCTCTTTATCTCGCTATGTTTTGAACAATGTACACAGAATGTGAGATTGGCCACAGCTGCATGACGCTGTGAGCAACAGAGCAGTAGACAGTGAGTTCAGCTGTTGCACATAATTGCATGTGGTGATGTTTCTTCTGCCTCTGCCACACTTTCCTTTGTGTGATACCAGTTTAACATAAATTGTGCCCTCATTGAAACATGAAAATAATTATGCGTGACCATTCAGACCAAGGTGATCACATGAGAGAGCATATTCCTGTGCTGCACCTAATGTCAGCTCCAAAAAGCTCTGATTTGCATGCAAATAAGGCTTGTTGCAGCTCAAAGTGGTGTGTGTAAGAGTGTGTGTGTTTGGAGAAGCTTTGAGTGTGCACTTCCAACTGCCTCTTTCTGCCTGCAGCTCATTAAGGGCAGCGCGTCCATTGATTACAGTCATGTAGTGAAACGGCCCCTCTTTTCTTCCCCTTTGATTAAAAACACTGCGTGGAGGAAGTCTTGATTCATCCAGTAGGCCATTTGTTAATTTTTAACTCGCATGTCGCTCGTCCCCCACTGACTGCAGCCTCTTTGCTACTAGGGGCTGGAGGGGGGGGGGGTGGCAGGTTAACAAAGGGGACGGCATCCCCCCTCATCCCCCCTCAAATCAACTACTGGATTCATTGTTATATCAATGCTTGTCTGGCATATAGAAAAATGGAAAGAAAAAGAAGGTTTCCCATTTTTTCAACCCTACATTAGATCCACAGCACCCACACACACACAACCTGTGCCCTACACACATAACACACACACTTGCAGCGTTCACATTTTCTCCGACCTTCTTTGCTGCTCTCTGTGTATCAGTAGGGATGTTCGATGGGAAATCAGTGACAATGCATCTCTACAGCCGGCCCGACTGGGAGATAATCAAATTCAATAATATCCTTGACTCTGCACTCTTTGGTGCTCTCTTAGTTTATTTCTATACTCTTGTTTCCCGATGCCTCTCTCTCTTTCTCTCTCTCACTGTCTCTCTTCCTCTTGTTGCCAGCTTGGCAGCTGCTAAGTGAACTGATGCCTCCTATACAGTTTGTTTCACAGTATATGATTAATAATTCAAAAGGTTTGTGTGACCCATGAGGACCACCTGATGCAGACACTTAGGGGACCATCAGTTGTTGGAATATGAGCCTATACTTTGTGCTTTTGTGCAAGATTTCATCTCATTAAGTTTGTGTTAATCACTGAGCAAAGAACAAATAAAAGCTGAGTTCTTTTGATTTGATGTTTTCAATCACTTTATTAATCTGAAGTCGTCAAGACTCTGTTGTTTTCTCCAGTGCTTACTTCGACTCTCTGGGTAGGACTCAAATGCACAGACCCACAAACAAATGAGCCACAAACATTTAAATGTTGATTCTCACTTAAGCACATGGTTAACACGGTCACCACCTTAGTGTAGTGTGTAAACCTGATTTTATAATTAGCACTATGGCATTGTCATTAGTTTTGCAGGTATATGGTCATACACCAAAGTACTGGGCAGACTGAAATTCAGACCTGATGATGGCGCTAAATGAAAAGTTAAGGGATAACCAAACTTATGACAACTTCTTATTCCTTAAGACCTCAGGGGGACATTAATGTCTGTGTCAAAATATGGCAATTATTCAGTAGTTTTGTGGAAGCACCACAAAACAAAATTCAATTCACCACCAGTATTGTAGTGGTTAAAAAAGAAACATCTCTACATACCACAAGGAGTAAGTGAAATTGGGTGGCCTGACCCTTTAAGTGACTCGTTAGACTCAATCCTTCCATCCTGTTTAATGGAGTTTTAACCCTTGAATGGTTTTATTTGCCTCGTTGTGCTCACAGGAAATCAGTCTCAGCTGCCAGTTTTAAGAGCAGTCAACCACCTGAATGATGCTTGTTTACTTGTATTCTCATTATATGTTCTCACCCGGATCTACAGCAATGCATCAGGTTGACAGATGTTATCTCATGAAAATGCATCACCAGAGTAGATGAGAATGGACTCCTGGAAACTGCCACGGGCGCTGTACAAAGGTGTGGGCGCTGCTTCACTTACTTCTACATGCTTATACCTCTCATGGCACACTAGAGCTGAAATGATGTGTCGAGCGCTGCTGCGGCATCCCATCAGCCAGACAGTTCCAGGCTCACACCGGCTCCCCTGCCAGCATCCACCATCATCCTGTTGAATAATGCAGAGCCGAGTCTGCTCCTTCTCCCTCACTCTGTCATTCCGTCTGTGCGCACGCAGCAGCAGCATCGAGCGCACCGCCACGCCATCAACATGCTAATTGCATGCAGATGGGTCTTTCCGTGGCAAACGGTAAAAAGATGGGCCGTCCAGCAGCCACTGACTCATTCATCATAAGTGGGTTACAGAGCTTAAGGGATCAATATCAATGCCATGTGAGCATTCCATCAATGTCGCCATTAGCACATTAATGGCACAGAACATTTACACAGGTCCCCCGACATACACACACACACACATAACACACACACACACCACACAGGAACATGTACACACATTCATGCTCACACACTTTCCTCCTGAAACCTAGTTTTGAATCACAGTTTGAGAGATGGTGCTGTTGATGAATTCTCCCCAGGTAAATATCCCGTCTAATGAAGAAATGACAAACACAGACACACATTGATTACTGGTGATAAAGATCTGACATGTGGATTAAGTGGAGGAGAAAGTAGTAGGAGTGGTCTGTTGCTTTTATGACAGTATCTTAAAGGGGTACAGCAACAAAAGTCTATTAGATGAGTGGCAAATTAAAGGAAAAACAAAGTGTCCCATCAAGATGTTGGGCCACCACAAGCCTCCCAAACAGCTTCAGTGTTCCTCGGCATAAAGTTTCTCCCTCTGGAACTGTGATGGAAAGATGAACACCATTTTTTTCCAACAGAGATTGCCTCGTTTGGTGTTTTGATGATGGTGGGCTGGTGGTGATCGTGAAGCCCGCAGAATATGATTCACATCATTTTAATACTTCAGCGAACCATCGTGCCTTGTGTCATCCCGGACAAACCCACTCCTGTCAGGTTCTTTCTTTAATTCCTCAGCTGTCTCTATGATTTTAATGTGCCACACAACTGCATTTGCTGATGTTGGTTGTGAACAACACACCCTGACTGCGATATCGCAATTTATAATTCATCACAGCCCCACATGTCAGGTCACTGATAAAAAGCCCCTATGGCTAAGACAAACATCTTAAAAAATGTATTAATTCATACTGCCTTATAAACAGGGAGTGACACACTTTCACGTATTTACACTTTGCTACTCCTTGCAGAGCCATACCATACTGATATTTTAATGCATTATGTATTTGATTTTAGATGTGACAGCGTCAATGGACTTAAAAGCACAAGCTACAGAAGTTTCAGGCACATTTTAACCCTAAAGGCAGTGAATGTTTAATACCCCAAACAACTTTTCAGCAGAGTATTCCTTTGAATTTACATTTGTAATGTAGTTTGGCTTTTCTCTCCACTTGGCCCGAAAACTCCATTAGGGAACTTCCAACAAATTGATAATTAATATTGCTATAAGGTTTAATTTCCCAGTCTTCTTGCAGTATGCAGAGGTCGTTACAGACAGAGATCACTGTTGTCCTACAAGTGCGTTGTGTAAATTACCAGGGAGGCTGGATTTCTGCCATTTTATGATGGTGGACAGGCTCATAATTGAGATGCCTGCATTCTGACATTAAAGCATCCTCCAAAGATCATGTCTGTAACGAAGATAAAACATTCAGACATCACTGGCATTTCAATCAGCAGCAATTTGACCACTGGGATGATCATCAGTGCCAGAATTGCGGGTCATTAACCATTTCATGCTGTGCAAACATCAATGAGTAGGCGCCTGTGGAGGAGTGCAGTCCAGCCAGGATTCTGATTTTCTGTCATGTCCGGTCTGTTCTCGGATAAACCAGCTTTGATATCGCACAGTTTAAGGTTGCCTCTAAGCAGATTTTGAACAAAGATCTCAGATGGAATTTTATTTAAATTAAATTAATACTGATTCTCGGGGAACACATACCATTAAGACTGGGTCCTTAATGCAGCGGCCCAGGCGGGTTGGAGTCCAGCCTGGGGCTCTTTGCTGCAGGTCATCTCTTCGCCCTCTATCTCTCTCTATCAAATAAAGCTAGAAAATACAAAAATAAACCCCCCAAAAAATTAAAAATTGTAATACTTATTCTGGTCTTCACAGGAATAACAGCGAGGACCTGGACACACAGCTATGGCCAGATAAACAGGAGTCAACTGTTTCTGTGGAAAGCATAGTGATGAATAATCCATCCTATTGGGCAGGCTTTGTGAGAGCTCCGTAATGCTTTATCTCGCCACTGGCTGGTCATATTCCCAGAAAGAGAGTGAATGATCTGAGCTGTAGTCGTCATCGTTATCGGATGCTGACAGACACATGCAAATACCAACAAAAAAAAAACTAACCAAAAAAACTAAAATACACATGTTTACTCCAAATGTGTGGAGATTCATGCTGTGGATGTCAGCAAAAAAATCCCCCTGCAGCTGTCATCCTTACACTTTACGGTCGTCCTGCCCAGTGGGGGCTAGTTCAACCCCATTCCTTTGCAGTTTTCCATTCTGCTTTCAGGCCCGGAGCGGTGGGCAGCGCTGCTGTGTCACCTGGCAGGAAGGAAGATGTTTTCTAAACCAAGCTGTTATGTGGCACTCTAGGGCTCGAGCCAGAAGGGGAAAAAAATAAAACTCACCTTTTTATAAAAGTGGACATTTTACAGAGGAAATAACCTTGAAAAGCAAACGGAGAGCAGAAGATTGTATGGGCTTTTTGCTGCATTACCTGACAGGAGAAGCTGCAGATACACAACAGCATGAGCAACTGTAAAATGTAATACAATGCTACAGACAGACAGTAAACACTACCTTTGCAACAACATTAATGTTCTGCTTTGGAAAAATGCTGTCAGAGAGGTGCATGTTCATCTCGAGGGGTCATTTTGACAGAGTTTTTGTTGTTGTTGTTAGCAGTGATTATATTGTAAGAAACATCAACAACATGCTGTAAGAAAACAGCTGATCATCAACTCAATTAAGTAAAATCTTGTGATATCCAAAAGTCAAAAAGTTAAATCTTCTAGGAGTCAACTCAGCCCATTTAAAGAGTACTCCACTAATTTAGCATTGCACTTTTAAAACATTGTCAGAGTCATGATGGAGAGTAAAAAAAAAAAAACAACCAAAAGTTTAAAATCTTTTTTTCTTCTTCTGCCTTGTCAAAACTTGCCTACGTTACACAAGCAAATCTATCAGACTTTGTGCAGTTCCCTCCGGAGCCACAGGCTTTATACAACTTGTTTCACATATGCAGTAGTACTCCCAAAGACCTGTAAACACACTTTGATGTGTGAAATCAGTGGAACTCACCTTTAAGCATAAAGACTCTCACCCCGATGTCGGGAACCTTACAGGCATTACAGAAGAAAACCTTAAATCAAAGAATAAAACAGTCTCAGGCACTCTCATGGATCTTCACCTTATAATATTCAGTTCATGCCAGTTATTATTTTGTGTTGCAGTGTTGTAATTTTCTTTCCAGTCTTTCCATTTTCCTCAAACCTGCCTTCAATTTCCTTTACTGCTAAAAGCCCATATAACACAAGAACTCTTAAGACTGACCTCAAATGACTCTTGGAGACGGCATGTAAACATGTTTTTTCTTCATTGTGATTGAAATCATCCAAGGATTCATTATCTACATATGTTGTTTGCCTCATGTCTTTGTCCATTTCGACTATGATGAAGGCCCGGTAGTGTGGAAACATTAGTGTGTTTGCACAGTTAAAGGCAGTAAATCCATCAGTGTGCTCCAGTCCCTATTGTCTGTTTGGTATCAAGTCATACACCAAAATATTGTCCAAGTATTGGGCAATGTGACCAGACAATGATGCTAGATAACAATAAATCACAAAATTATTGAAATCGTTGGCCAGCTGGTGGTGCTGGTGGGAAAGTCAGGGAATCACCAATGTCATTAGCACCAAATTTTATGGCAATCTGAGCCAAAGTGGGGGACCAACCAACCAACTAACAGACATTGCCAGCCCCAGAGCGATGCCATCCGAATAAAAACTCTCCTAAATCAATTTGTAGAGACATTTATAGGCAGATATCTTGAAAAAGAAAACAATAAAAGGATGTTTAGTTTTTAAGTGGCGAGCTGCAGGGTTTTTGACGGCCACAGCCCACAGGTGAATGATCCTTTAATCCACAACTTTGACAAACATTGGTTTCCAGTGCAGCAGGCTGCCATCGTCTTCCACTCAGAGCGCTCATTGATTATTCAGGTGAAACTCACAGCTGCAGGATCTCCACCAGGCGGGTGGTTAGTACTGGCACTGCAGAGTGTTAGCTGATGTGTGCTCTCCTGGAGCTGCTACTGTACATCAGTGAGGAGCTGTAATGCATAAAGCTCTCTGGATGCTTTTTTTTTTTTAATCGCACAGATATTCATTTGTTCCTGTTATTGTAGGAAACACTACATGCAATTTGATTTCAAACTTCTTTCTCATTTATTTATTGTTTGTTTTTTTTTTATAGGGGAAGTTGAGCCACTGCCAATCGTGTGAATGTTTTAATCAAACTATTATCTCTATCTAATTATTCAGTTGTTGAGGTATTACACTGCAACTTTAAAAATACAATAAAGGGACAATTACATTACTTGAACATAATATTAGATTTGACTTCACTTTTCTCTTCCCATCCATCTTTACCTTTGGGATTTGTTGAAAAATGAACCAATATTACCGGCAGCTCTGTGATCAAGGTTGATGGATGGAAGGGAGGAAATTGTCATCCATACTGTGAGGCAGAGGCTAATGCAAAGCTAGACATGGTATGAAATGTGCTTTTTAGGTTTGTTAACTTTTGGCAGTGATGTAGCACACTGTCATTCAACGTGAGGACATGGCTTCAAGTCCTAATTATCTGGCCAAAAGAAATGTGTCCACATACTTTGGGTTTGGGTTATTTTCTCTGGCTGGCTTTCATTGTTTGGGATAAGCCTTTAAGTTTCAATTTAGGGGATTCTACTGGATACAATGATATCTAAGACAACAGAGTGCTTCTAACTTTGTGCCAACAGTTTGGGAAAAGGTCCTGTTTCAGAATACCAGTGTCACCGTGCACAAAACCAAGTCCATCAAGAAATTGTTTCCCCAGTTTCATGTGAAAGATCTTGACGGGCCCGCACAGAGTCCTGACCCCAACTCGACTGGGATGAACTGGAACGCTGACTGTTGTGAGCCAGGCCTTATTGGCCTACATCAGGGGCCGACTTCACTAATGCTCTTGCTGGTGAATGGGAGCAAATTCCTGCAGCAAACATTTTCTCGAGAGCCTTCCCAGCAACCCTATCGCCAGACAAGAACGTCTTGAGTTTTCAATTCCTGCAATACCTGTGGAAGATAACTATGGTATAGTTAAAGATTGTGATATATGGCAAATAAACTATTCATAAGATTATATATGGTAGTAATTATGGTTGTGGAACTTATACATATGGTTAAACTTAGGGAGGTTATAGGCAACTAAAACCCTGAAGGGCACACTACGTCCTGCAGTGGCACTCAATGTCAGTATTTGATGCAAATCATGAGTTGCAGAATCATCCGATATGGATGGAAATCCTATATTTACTTGGCTTTACCAAGAAGAATAGAAGTTGTTATAACAGAACATTAATGCCTATAGTTTTGGAATGACATGTTCAACAGTTGTGATGTTTGGTGTCCAAATATCCACGGACATGTTCCCAGCTCAAAAGTATTAGGGTTAGAATTGTTTTGAACCTTCTACCTGAAGAGAGGCCATGTAAATACAGCCTTTCCCCACAGAGAGTAACAAAATGTAATTATGAAAACTACAACTTCTTGCTTAAAGGCACTTTTTTTGCTTGTCCTACCACCTCCTGCACATGTGGGCGAGTTCTCCTCCCTATCACAGTCAGTCATGTTGATGAGCTCCCTCCTTTACCACGCAGCCAGCCTGAGGCTGAAGTAACCAGCATGGCATGGAGAAAGCAGATGGCAAACACGGACTGTGTGCAATAAAGTAAAAGTGATGCTTGTGCTCTTATGTGCTTCTGAATGGGACTCGTCTGCTGAATATTGAGCGTCACTGTATTTCTTTTCTTAAACCCAGCTCATGCATACAACACATGCCTACAGCAAAACATCGCAAAACATCACTGAAGAGCCAATTTCAGGCAAATGGGGACAAAGATGAATAATGTAATAATGCATAATAATTCATATTCCTGTTCATTTAGTTATTTATTTCAAAGTTGGATATTGCTGGTTAAGATAAGGGATGCATGAAATATGAACACATACAGCTGCTCTTTAATCTTTCTAGTCATGTTGGTAATTCTAATGATCCTGACAATACGAACAAATTCTTCACATTTTTTCGAGTGCCAAAGACTGTTGGCAGACTGTGGATGTATTACAGATTATTCTTTTAAAATATAATATAACATATATATATATACACACACACACACACACGTATGTATTGTGTGGTCTCTTATAACTGGAGTTGTGTTAACATACAAGGAGCAAACTGTCACTGTTGCTTGTTTAAATACAGGACTTTTCTTTTAAATTGAGGCATCCAACAGTGTTTCCTCCTCCTCAGTGAAAACAACAGCAACAAACACATTTTATTATTGTATGTGTAAGAGTGATAGTTTAACGAGTTATGTGTTATGGTGTTATTCCAGTGAAAGTCCACCTTAAAGTAAGTTGAAGTAATGGATTGTTTTTGTTTTCTTTCTTTCTTTCCTTCCATGTATGGTAAAATGTTCAGTTCTCATTCCTTGACACGTGTAATAATCAACTTTTAGACAACTGCATTTGTTTGAGGACATTTAAGGCCGAGGTAGCTTAATATTGCACCACAGTTTCAAATGATAAAACCACACAATATTTCCCCTGAATGTCCAGATGGCTTTATGAGGAGGATGTATTAGCAGTGGTGTTCAGGAGCTGCTTTCTCATCCTCTGCAGGTGGGATGAGTCAGGGTAGGCGTCCATTCTGGACTAATCTCCATCCACTGGGATCCTCACCAGGTCTGTGCTCAGCAAATTAACTTTGTGTGGATGTCTAATGAGTCTTTTACTGCTGGCACTTGTAGACCTGCATACTGGAACCCTGCCGATTCTCCAAGAGGCGGTGGATGAGGAACGATGAGGATGCTGCTCTTTTATGGGGGCAGTAGGGTTAAATAGGCTCTTCATTGTTGGTTGAGCGCATACAAACACAATTTTAGTGCATGTGGTTAATCCTTAATAGGGTTACAATACTTTATTTAACTTTACTTAACTAAACTTATCATTAATAATGTAAAGTTACAAGATTTTAAGTGTCATCTCCCCTGTGGCCATGCTGCCTTTTCTGTCAAGTAAAGAGTACATATACTTCAGCAGCTGCCCTTCAGCGCTGTGGAGTTTCAGGGCTGCACAGTTGTGTTAATTGCGATCATGAGTTTGCCTTTCACAATTAATTGAGCTTGATCAAGTGAGATACTGACATTTTCTCTTGGCATGCCTATTCCACTGCATCAATTCAAGCACTCCCTGTACACAAGTGAATTGTCTCAACAATAATAGGTGATTAACTGGTCTCATGCCTTCAAACACGACTGTGGCTTCAGGCAAGAACATTTTCACTACAAAGAAAACCTGCAAGTGAAGTGGAACTGCATTTGGTATGCTGGGTGAAATCTTTTTTATGTGTTTGCATGCTGTGGTGGAACTGTGTTATTATTGTCAGAGTCAGGTTCTGTTTAGTTTACCTTTAAAAAGATTTTACGTCACAAAAGACTTATCTTCATGTGAAGTTTTGTACAAGTGTACAATCGGACATGTTCATACTGTACATGTGTAAAATGGGGTTGTAAAGACAACTGAAATGCTCAATAATATAATTAAGATTAATTAATAATCACCATTAATAACAATGATATAAATACTGAGAAAAATAATCATGAAAATGATTGTAATAATAATCAACATGTCCTAGTTTGGCTCATAGAAAATGAGCCATAGCCATACTGCAACAAAAATAATAAGGGTTAATGTATGTTTGTGGTTGATTTTTCCTTTTTTTATCTGAGAGTCTGAGAGTTTTACAGTTTTTAATCAGTTTTTTTTGTCTTTGTAAATAGAATATAGCAAGATGTGACAGCCGGCCGTCATGAACCACCAGAAAGCTTCGGTACACAACACACTGATTGAAAAAGGTCAAAATGTCTAAAAGTCTCTGAAGCTTATCAAAACAGAAAGTCCAAACTTAAGTTCTGAAAATACCCATTTACACATTCAGTGACTTTTAAGAGAGTTACAAGGACAAATCCTCAGGGAGGTTACAATTCAAGTACTAACTCCAAATCTCTTAAAAAAGAAAGTTAACTCCAACATTCAAACTCATAATGATGATGCCATTTTTTAAAAGATTCATAAAATGTAAGTCTGTCAATAATCCCACAATGTACAGTCTCGGTTTATTGCTTTAAGTGGTTTTTCGCCACAGCAGTGTAAGGCAAGGCGTGTTATACCCCCGCCGAGCCGTAGAGGATACCGCGTCAGTGTCGCGTTTTGCATCGCCTCGCCTATGAAGGTGCAGTACCAGCAGGGGGCGACAATGACAGGAGCAAAAGGATCAACGCTTTATAAAGGGTTAGGGTTACAAACAAAGTCCACATAAAGAGGCTGTGGTGAATGGGTGTGTCAAACACAGGATTGTTTTAAGGAAACATAACCAAATTTGAAACAGCCACCTGAAATGTTTCACAGCAAACTTTACTTTGAAAAGCAAATCGCGACACTGTCCCGTTGGCTCGATATCGGGTTGATGCACCCTACACTGTTCTCATCCCTTGGGTGGGACGATGCATAACAAAAAAGTGCGTGCATGGTAAATTTATGAGGCAGGCAACCTGGCTCTGCCTGCGGGCCTGGTGCAGATGACTTCCCTGTGCTCCTGTGAGGGATAAGTCTGACAGGGCAGCAGAGGGATGCTGAATGGGGCACAAACAAATGGCTGATGGAAGAGAAACAGGGAGGAGAAGCGGTAAAGACGGTACTGTGGCGGCATTCAAACTACCTAATCTTATGAGTGGTGGTTAACTTTGTCAGAGCAAAAAGCTAAAACTCTTCAATCATTCCAGGTTTTTTTTTTTTTTTTTTCATGTTTTATAAAATACTGTTGTCACCCTGGGCAACCTTTTGTTATGGAATGAGCTACTTTTTATCAATTATTGAGATTTCTTTCCTGCGCATTGCTTCCATGTAAGATGTGCATCTTTGGTCCAACATTTTCTAAACTTGAAACCATCTTCTCACCCATGCTGTTTGTGCACATTTGTAGCCAGCAACTTTTTGCATGTTTTGATCCATATGAAACAAATCATGAACACTCTTTTGCAGATCATTCACCAAGACTCACCACAGTGTTATAAATATCTAAAAAGGAGAACTGAAGTGCCACTGGCTTCACATTCTTTCTGTGTGGTATGAAAGTTACTTTATTTCAACACAATGATCTTTGTCAAAGTTACATTAAAACAGTCATAATACAGAATAAACTTCACAAATCAGACCACATGTGAATCAACTTATGGAAATAATTATTATAATTTTCATACTATATGAAAATAAATGGAAACTAATGGTGCCCTTTACTGTAGGAAAATCAGATATCAGGAATGGTACATCATGCTTTGGGAAATGCTAAGTCTTGATGTATTTGTAACTATGTGTAATTTATAGTCAGCAGGCAACATCGTGCCATAACCTGGATAACAATAGCAACTCTTTATCGCAGCTGCTATTTAAAACACAATATGCAAAAAAATAAATAAATGAAGAGCACTGGTGTCACATCTCTGCAGATTCCCCAGGCGTCATGATTTGCCTTTCTATGACCTGTCAAAGTGCTGAATTAGAAGACGGCTGACCTTTGTTTTAACACCAGCTGTAAGAGAAGTGACAGGCGAGCAGAATAAGAAGAAGAAGAGGTGAAGAGAGAGAAATGTGGGTTCAGGTGTTTTGTGCTTACATCCCAGAAGCACACACACACACACACACACACACACACATATAAGGTATCTTTGATGTTGGGATGATGACAAATGTCAGCTGTCAGATGTGACAGGGATTGAAAGCCTACACATGTAGTCGAATAACCTTTCAGCTGATGAGTCAAGGTTAACGTCACAGGTTAATGCTCAGGGATGATTTATTATTGCTGATGTCGCTCACCTTTGTTTTCTGTGTTTTCTTTACTCATTCCTTCAATTCAGCTTACTATTCTCTCATTACCACATGATTAACCATTTTTTAAACATTGAATGATGAATTTGTGTGTAAATTAGAACCATTTCTATAGTTTAGATGTCAGAAAACCTACACTATGAGTTCATCTAAGTCATGACACAGAGTTTTGATGGTCACTCAGGATGGAGAGTTTAAAGTAAATCACAAAGCATATTTTGCAGGTGCACTAAGTGGTGTTACAGTTAAATTACATTCTTTTTTTCCTAATAGAAGTTAGTGCGTACAGGTGTGAATGTCTCTGTTTTTTCTTTTTTTCCATCAAAAAGCTGCACATCACATCTTCTTTGAGAAGAAAACGAGACAGCTGCTGCTTAAACACACCCTACCGGAGCCTGTGGCCTCATGAGCCAAGCTGTTGAACGCAGCGTATGTGTCACGCTGACTTCAATCAAAATATGATTTGCAATCTCTGAACAATTCAAAAGGATTCAAGCGGAGTTCAGAGAGTTGTGAGCTTCAGAACATTTTTCAGATTACGAGGATTCTGAGGACATTATGAACTGTTTAAAGATGTCTATGAGACAAAACCCAAAGTAATGACACTGGAATCAACTGAGATATATACAGACAATGACAGTTACAAGTTGCCTGACATTAAACGTGACTACTGATAAATGATATTACAGAAAACTTGCACATAAAAACTGCACAGTATATGTTATTTCATATACGCCTTTATCAAGTTAAGTAATCAATTCATTCTGGCAACAGACATCGTACATGCCAGCCCTCATGTCATCAAGGCTTAGGTTAAGCTGACATCTGGAGGTTGCACAGGTACGTTATTATCACAGCAATGATAATCTTTTGCTTGGTTCGGGTTCATTTACCAACCACAGTTAGCGCCAATTGGCTGTATCAGCCAACCAAAAGTCACATAAAGTCACCTGCTTTTCACGAAAAAGTTCAAACCACTTTCAATTTAATGTAGATAAGTTCTGCTCAACTTTAGTTAATGTCAGTTAATGCAGAGTCTAAAAACCCTGATATAACCCTGTTACCCAACCATGTTGAATGAGGATGTGTCATGTGTCCCATTAGACTTTTTTTTTAAGACTCAAAACCTAACAAGATTGTTTACAATCTAAAGTTCCTGCAAGAATCAGCACGACTTTAAAAGTCAAAATAATTGACTTAAACAGTCGAATTGGGTTTTAGAAAAAGTTTTTCTCAACAAGGATTTGTTTTGAAACAAAAGCTCGTGCTGCTTTTTTCCCCCATTTCTCCTGCTGCTTCCTCCAGATGCAGGACCAGGGAAGATGCTCCCAGACCAGCTGGTAGATGTAGTGCCTCCAGCTCACCCAGACCTCTGGGTCTGCCTGAGGTTTTCCCCCATTTGTTTATGGCTTGTATCCTGAAGGGAGGCTCCCTGGTGGCATATGCTGTCTTATATGTTGAATGGTGATGAGGCAATCCTTTACTTAAAAAATATGTACAAAAGTATTATAAACTTTTAATGTATATCCATTTTACACCCACATATTTTTTCCTTTTGGACAGATGCACACTGTATACTGCAGCTTTCACTCGTGTTATTTACTTATGGATTGCTTGACTTCACTGTCTAGTGTAACTGTATTGAGCCAAAAACCATGTTCTTCACAGAGTGTCTGTCAGCGTACTTTGAGCTTCATAGCCTAAAGGTTTGCTGCTCTCCCTGGCATCCATTTGAATTTTCACTCAACCTTGAAGAACTACAATCATTTGAAAGGACAAAGCCTCACACTTACATCTGTACAAACCATTTTAAGATCCCAGTATCACAGTGACAACAGATGCTTTATAACAGCAGTCCATGCTAAACAGAACAGTGAAACAGAGGAATAATTGAATAAATGAACAGAACTAAAACAATAGCTGGTGAAAACCTTAGATTTGAACCATTAAGGTACCTCTGTTAAGCAACACAAAGGACTATTCTGAGTTTTAATTACCTTTCAGAAGATATCAGGAATATGACTGATTCCTTTATTTTGTTCTCCCTATTTGGGGTTGTTGTTTCTTTTTGTTGGCATTACTATAAGAAAATGAATGTCTTTTCCTTATTGTCTTTTCGTCTTTTCTTTTGCATCTATGTTTTTCTTCTAAGACATAATAACAATGCTTTGTATTTCGAAACATATCGTTTGGATTTAAGAATAGATGTATACATATATATATAGGCAGGACTGTTTTGCCCTGTACTCAGCGTGTGGAGTCTTCCGAACTGTCTTGTTTAACAAGGATGTGGTGAATGTCTTCTTAAAGACAGACATGACCCTTGGAGGGGCTGTTATCCACTCTGTAAGCTTGTGTTCATGGCCGTGTGTGTGTATATGTGCGTGATTGTGAGTGTGCACACAGGTGTGTTGGCAATCCCTTCCCACTGACTCCGTGCCAATGTTGCCGCTTGGCTGAACATTAAATCTAGTGAAGGGCTGAGTTTATTTTCTTTGCTTTGAAAGGCCATATTTATCGTTTTCAATTATCTCAGATCCGTAAAAGCTGACCCCTGCTCTCTGCTGCGCTGCCTGAACCACTGGAGAGCGAACGAGACTGTGCTGTGATTGTTAAAGATTTTCACAGTTGTGTATCTGTGTTTTTATCCGGCGTGCATCATCCGTGTGTGTGCAGTCATTTGCGCCCCTGACTGAACCGGGTGTCGTCTAATGCGTCTTAAGACCTTGAAATCCAAACACACCATCGTCACCCTCACAGACCCGCAAGTACACCCCCGTCCTCCCCGCGATAGCAACATCAACACACTTCTGATGTTAATAGTAAATTAATAACAGCCTTGATGTTAAACTCTCATTATCTTGTCATGAGATGTGCGGCTGGCCTGGGGGCGCGCAGCCGACGACGCTTCCCTTTGAACGGAGGGTGTATCAGCTGAACCCCCCTCCGTTAGCCATTTCAAAGCAACTACTGCAATGGACAGAAAATGATGCCATCTGCATGAGAGTGTGACTCCCACCCACTCTCAGCTCTGAACATAATCTCCTTTTTATGTTGATTGTCTACACTTGTGATTATGAAGTTGAACAGTGTGTGTGTGTGTGTGTGTGTGTGTGTGTGGGTGTGTGTGCACCTGTGTCGGTGTCTGCTCGCTCTTAATAGTTTGCAGGGGAATGGCAGTGAGTGCTTGCAGATAAAACCACCAGCTTGTTTGGCAGAGCAGGACAGAGTACACATTTGGAGAAATGCATCGTTGAGAAACGGTGGTCCATTTAACAAAATCAGTGCGTGGAGAGGGCGGCCATTACACACATAGTACTTATTGTTAAGTTGTTAGCAAATGTAGCTGCAGTGCTTTGCAGCTCAATGAGTACCTGGGTAATATTATCACTACTAATGGCTTTGTGACTGGGACACTCAATAACACATATGCTCATCATAACTACATAAATGACACCCACTGCAGAGGTTAACCCTCTGAACTCTAGGCTGGTTTTTCAATTTGTTTCCTATAGCAGGGTCACTACATGTCTCAGCTAGGACCATCATATATACAGTATATATAAATATATATCAGTGTGGAAAATACCCTGTCACAGTCTTGGGTGGCGTGGGCAGTCCTTCCAAAGCAGAATAGACCTACACATCAGCGATTTAATATGCAGAGATAAAATCTATTAAATAATTAACCTATTGTTAATGTTAATTGTGTACTGTTTGCTACAGTTTTTGTTTGATAACATAAATGAGAAAAACTAGTTTCTTTGCTCTGTATCAGGTGTTTTTTTTCGCCTTAGCGTTTCAGTTGCCACAGTGGGGATCAGACCCCCAAAACAGCAAAGCTGCTCTGCTATAGTTTTGGCCTGTAGTCACATGGTGGAATGGCCAAATTGTTTCATATGACGTGAAATTTAAAATGAACCAAGTAACTAACCTGTTACAAGTATAAGAAAGGCCAACTCTTAAAGGTGTCCTCAAAATGCGGAGTGAATTTTAGAGGCAGGGCAATTACACATACAACCCTTTTGCATTCAGCCTGAAAAAGTACAACATACAGTATAAAGAAAACATTTACTGAATTACTAAACTAATAATGTCTCATATTGAAAAGAAAAACACTAAGATTAGACACAGCAGGAGTGAGTTAAAAATGCTTTCAAACCAGACAGTTCTTGCATTGGTGCCAGTAAGAATCCACCTTTGTAAAAATGTATTATGCAGGGCAGTGACTCACTATTTGCTCCCGCTGTGCTGCTCTGTAGCTGATCCTGTTTAAACTGGGAGGCAGCTACCATAGGCGATGCTTCCTATTGGGAAGAACAACATTTCACCATTATCATTTGTCAGACCATTGGTCCATTCTTGATTCAAAGGGTGAGACGCAGAAAGCAAGTTATGGACTAAAAAGGCAGCAGCAGACAGACGTCCATATATTTATCTCTGACCTACAGTGACACTCATCCTCTTCTACAGTAGCTTTGGAAAGCAATCCTGCCTCTTCAATCTGTCAGGGCGCTTCTTTCTGAGGGATCTGTCTTCCTCGTAGTGTCACTGTCCCTGCTGGCTGTCAGGATCTGTCCCCCGAGCAATCTGCAGCCCCCCTCCAGTTAAGTTATCATGGAAGAATGGGTGAGAGGATGACGACCAGCTATTTTCTCCTCACAGTATTTAGCTCTATTTATTGTAGATGTTCCTCCCTTTGTTGTTCTTTCCCTCCAGATAGACGTTCTGCCTGGAGGATAATAGTTTGTGTTCTTGTGCCGTTTGTGTTGGTGGTGCTGTGAACCTTCTGTAGGGCTACAGCAACCTCTGTCTTCTGATAATCTGCCAATTACCAAGTTCTGCTCAGTGTCAGGAGACCCCCCCCCCCCCTTCTCTCTACTGTCTCCATGGTAACCTCTTCAGGGGCTGACAGAATGACTGTGGAGGCAAAATGAACTCAGGGATTACCATTTGACAATAACTGCAGGTCTGTCTTTATCCAAGCCAAAATCACACTGGGCCAACATCTTCCTTGGTGAAGCCATATTTTTAAAGGCAATGACATTACTTTATTTGCCTAAAGAAATACTGTGCAGCTATTTGGAGATTTGCAGATTGTTTTACTATTACACGTACTGCACAACCGTATAATTTTGAGGTATGCTACTTGTACTTTCTTTGAGTATTTCTTTTTTTATGCTATGTTATGATTTTACTTCACTAGATTTCAGAGGGAAATATTTTACCTTTCACTCCACTTTATTTGTTGATAGCTTTAAAACTGTTTATACAAGACATATCACCGTCTGACAAAATATGATGATGCATTGTTATGGATGAAAATGCCCAACAATTATATATTAGTATATAAATTGTTACAATTATGTGACAATATATACCTCTGAAAGGAACCATTCAGCACAATGAGCAGTTTTAATACATTCAGTATATCTTGCTGATAATAGATCAGTACTTTTAGTTAAGTAAAGGGTCTGAGTACTTCCTCCACCACTACCACTGCAATACTCTTATCAAAGTCATAATCCAGGCAACAGCCAAAAAACCCTGAATTAAAGTAATTTGTGGTCAAAATAAATACATTTAATGTATTTTACAGCATTAAACTTGTTTCTGGGTGTTGTCCGTGATTTCATCTTAGAACTTTGACCATAGACTGTATAAAAGTAATAGATGTATCCTCCAGGTCAGAAAAGTAATTGCAGAAGTGACTTAAACCTGCATTTTTTTCTTAGTGGCCAGCAGGAGGCGACACCACTGGATCCAAATAACTAAGAAACTTTAGGCCTTTAAACAGTGGTCGCAGTGGCTGCATCCACTTCTTCCATTTGGTCTGTGATGATCAATGGTCCCTGTTTATTTATTGTGCACTGTAAGAACTGCAGAAAAAGTCCGACCACACCCCAGCAGACCTCTGTATTTTAAGAGAAGAGGCTGTGGAACATAATGCAAAATTGATTGGAAAAAAAACATGAGGCGTTATTGACAAAACACCACAGCAGGGTTGGTGTGACATTAGCATCTGAGAGCTGGGGGAATCGATTCAGTAAACTCCAAACCTAAATGGTAAAGTCCCTTTGTTTAATTTGCCATTAAGACTTTGATACCTACTTATTTCAACCGTATTCGTAATAACTAATGATGAAAAAGAGCTCAGATTTTTTTAAATGGAATCTGTCCTTGATTGTGTCATTTCTGGCCAGTTCCTATTAAGAACCTCACCTGGCAGAGAAAGCCAGAGGCCCAACACATTACCACAACATCCCGAGGGACTCTGTCTGGGTAGTGTAACAAATGCCATCAGGACTGGAAGGTCACATGTTACCTGAAGTAATATGGGATGGATGTCAGCTGGCAATCGAGCTCTGCAAATCACCATTCAGCCCACAGCTCCCTGTTCAAGGTCCCTTCAGTACATTTAAATTATTTCTTGTCACTTTCTGTTCACCCTGGAAGCTCTATCTCCTTTGTTGAACTCTAAAAAAATCTTAAATACACAAATGACAAGCCATAACTTGATAGTTCATGTGTGCAGAGGCATAACATTGCTTCCAATTGAAGCACTTGGTTTTAAAGAAAAATCTTCCAACTCCTCATCTTGCACCAATGGGAGCCCTATTGTCGTTAAGGTGATTGAGGGAGAAAATGTTTGTACAAAAGTTCACAATCCAAATGCAAAGATGCGGATACACCTTGATTTGCGTATTCATAACACTGGTATAAATCTCACAGGAAGCCACTTATCCGCATGTGTGACCAAGGAGCTGGAAGTGAAGTGTGACATGACTGTTAAAACGTGACTTAAACCTACAACACTGTGAAGAGTTTAATCTCAGCATGAGTTGCTCAGTCAATACAGATTTTGTCAATAGTGTCGAAGACCTTCACAGATTTTCGCAGCAGAGACTTCGGTAGTGGCCTGAAAAACCCAGTCAGAACCTGGACCAGAGGTTTGGGCAAATAGAGTCGGTTTGTTGAGACTTTAGGCCTATTCAGCATTACCTGGGGATGTCATGTGGATCGGGCGTTTTCCATCTGTGCTTTGTGCGGCTCATTTGCTAAGGATAAACAAAGTCTGTGTTACAGTCAAATTTACACCTCACTAGGATTATGGACTGATGTACCTGAAACAAAACATAAATATAGCCTGTCCACAAACAGACAAACAAGAAACGTGTTTATTAGCAAATGCTGCATATCATTATCGTTCAAGCTTTTGCTACAGCATTTTTGAATGCAATGTCCCAGTGAAACAATAGTGAAAGAATAATTAATTAATTAATTATTTCCTTAATGTGATGTACCGTATGTCCAGGTGAAATTAAATGTGTAGAAAAGTTATCTGATTGGACTGGATCTGGGTTATTTTGTAATGTATTTTTTTTTTTTTTCTGGTTGTAAAAATTTGAAAAAAAGAGGGATTTCAATATATAAAAAAAATTAAAAATGATTTTAAGTCACGGTAGAGGTCTAACAGTCTACCGGACATGATGGCAATGCCAGTTTGTCAGGCGACAACTACTAGGTGGGTTACCATGAAATATATAGACTAGTGGTCCCCTCTCTCGTCTCCTGTCTCCCTGCCTCATACCAACTCTCCTGTCGTTTCAGATCCTGTCACTCCCTCCTGCTCTATAGTAACCACTTTCCCGTCATTCTCCATCACCTGACCTTTCCCGGCTACCTGCTCACCTGTTCCCACTGTTCCTATATACTGGACAGTTTACCACTCATCCCTCCCCAGATTGCCTGTTGTGCTTATGCCTTATCTTTCCACTCTTATATTCTGCCTGCACGACCCCCTGATGATTTTCCTACTTCTCTCCTTCCTTAGTCAAACTTAACTGACCTCATCAATAATTATATGAACAACGCAGTGTGTGTGTGGGTGTGTGTGTGTGTGTGTGTGTGTGTGTGTGAGTGTGAGAGTGTGTGTGCTGCTGGTCTGGCAGTGGCAGCAGTCAAGCATGGGCAGTGAATAACGCACACTGTTACAAACAAGTAGTGCATTAGCAAGGGCCATTACCCCCATCCCTCCCTCTGCTACGAGCACACACACACACATCCAGTGCAGACACTCAGACACAGGACGTGTAATGGACTGAGTTCTGCTGAGCTCTGATGGTAATAAATGCACGTAGGACAGTGAGAACAGTGAAAACTTGGCAACTAATCTCAGCAGAGAGTGACGAATATGAGTTAATTTGGTTAAATCTGCAGCTTTGAACTGGTTGAAGGTGAACGGACGACATTTGGTTAATTATTTAATTTTGACCAGTGTTCAGCACTACTTTCAGAACAGCATGTGCACCTTGATTTTAGGTGTCACTGCTTAGAGTCTTTTTAAAAATTTCTTCATTGTATTGTGTTGAGTACAAACGCTTCTTTAATTTGTGGGAGAAATTTCTCTGTGCCGTAATTGGGGGTTGTACAATTGTGCAATTTAGTTTACAAGTAATTGCCACATTTTTGCAACCAAGGAAGTTTTTAATCATGTAATTATAACACTTTGGGGTGGCTTTATTGCAGTGTATTAACTTTTAAACTATGCTGGATCCACCAGCTCCATCTTTTACCATCTCCATCTTTTTTTTTTCGTGTTATGCAGTCGAGCATTGTTTTAACTCAAAGAGCCTGTTTTTTTAAAAGTAATTTTCTTTTTTCTTCGTGGAGGTCCTTTAGACAAAATACCAGATTTATGCCAATCTACAGGACAATGAAGCACAAGATCCCTAGTTTAAGCATCATAAAGCTGCAGTGAATAAACATAAAATCTGAATGATACAGGATCATTTTATGATAATAATGATGAAATTACTAAATATTCCTGCAGTCAGCTAGACAGTGTGCAGGAATTTTACCTCTATACCTGTAATGTTTTCACATAACAACCAACAACCTTACAGGAGAGAGAGAAGGAGATGATATAATTATAAACACTATATTACACTCCCCTTATCCATACTCTTTGGTTTGCATAAGAAAAGTTTAAAGACTTTTTTAAATGGGCACCTTTGGAAAGACAACATAGTACTTAATTAGCTATAATGTAAAAAACAATTTAATTTCCTGGTGAGAAAATTGATGCAATTACAGTACAATTTAGTAAAATAAACAAGGAAAAGGTATCTACTTCAAAATATTTGCAGTTCTTGGTAATCACAAGGGACAGACAGGCCATACCTTCAGCCTGTAAGTTAATTGGTAAATACACAGATGTGTGACCATTACAAGCTATAACACAACCATTACCTCCAGATCAAGGTGTCCTCTCCCCATCAAAACAAGACTTAACCACCCACAACCTGTTTCATTCTGAGGAATTTAATTCTCAAAACCAAATCCAATTTTCTCTATTCTCTCAGATGCTTTGAAACTATCAAAATATAATGAAACCTGTCAAATGGAGAGCAGCTCACAGGTAATGTAGCTGTGAGAAAATCAATACATTGGTACCTTTAAAGTAACTGAACAATCAATATGTCAGTAAGATCAGTTGTCATCTTGGAATTACAAAGATGCATTTGATATTGAGCTACTTCGGTCTATTTGTTGATATTCTTTAAACAAAATCCTCTTTAAATGAAGCTCATGTAAAGGTTTTGGATGCTGATTTAAGTAGGTGTATTATATGTCAATTTAACAAGGTAATCAGACCTTTTACTTTGGTAAAATTAATGCATTCAACATCTTACTCAGTATCAAGACGTATAATTGGTGATGCATTAATGTGTCACTAATGTTGCAGCTAAAGGTGGAGTTAATTTCATAGACAGCCAGGTAGTTTAATCCATAATAATACATGAGCATTTATTTGATTTATATATTGTATTAATGATCTGAATCAGCAAAGTAACTAATAACTGATGTTGTCTACATTGGCTTCCAATCCAAAATGTAGTGGAGTAGAAGTAAAAAGCGGCATAAAATGGAAATACTCAAGTACAGTTGAGGCCATATATTTAAATACACCTAAACACATTCAAACTCAATATTTCATGTTACCGTACATTTCTTGTGTTAACAGGTTATCAACTTTATTTCCATAAGAGATAATTTTAAAATAATGGAAAAAAAAAAACAATTACTTCAGCTTTAATTTACCAGAACCGATTTTTAGCAGGTGAAAAGTTTAAATACTGCAACTGTTCAAGAACCTCAAAATTGTAATTAAGTACCATACTTGAGTAAATGTACTTAGTTACATTTCACCACTGGATAACATACACTACTTGGTTAAGGTCATCATCATCATCATCATCACCACCACAGTATGTACTGTACACTGCTGCCCATTTTATTTATTATTTCCCAGTGTTAAGGCACGGACCCCTTACCAGAAAACTGTAACTTTATCACATTCACACCCCAAATAGGCATTTCCAGGTTACAGTATCTGCATCCAATATTGTTTCTCTTTTATCAGCAGTGCCTGCAGCTTCAGTAGGTATCTCTGTTCTCATCTTGTACCTGACCGCGGAGCAGCTCTGTTGCAGCCGTTCATGTTAACACTTTTTTCAGCACAGCTTTGCACTAGCTCCTAAAAGGGGGAGGGGATTATTACTCATTCGGTCTCGCCCTAAGTTTTGCAGCGGCAGCTTGGGATTTCAAGTGGTGACCTTTTTAGTTACAAGCCCATTGGACCCTTAAATGAAAATGAAAGCCGCCCTCAGCCAATTGGTTACGACATCAATTTTGACGTCAAATATTATACCGTTCCTACCTCGCCTACCACTTCAGCAGAATGGAAACACTAATTGGACTTCACGATGAAATATGTGGGGAAGAGAGTCGCACAGTCCTCCAATCTACTTGCCCCGGAGCGGGTGACACTT
The DNA here is from genome assembly GCA_031216445.1 of Lateolabrax maculatus. Lineage (NCBI taxonomy): Eukaryota > Metazoa > Chordata > Actinopteri > Acropomatiformes > Lateolabracidae > Lateolabrax > Lateolabrax maculatus. The sequence goes on from CM062209.1 coordinate 2,666,391, forward strand.
TTGAGTCCTCGGTCACATCCAATCTCTCTTTTCACCGTTTGGGTGTATCATCAGCCACACAGCTTTCCACCTCAGTTCTCTCAACTATCCTCCCATCGATATCTCACCCTGCTCTCTTCCCAGCATTGTTCTATCAAACGCAGCCCAGTGGGCGTATTTCAGCACAACCTTGAAGTGTAATCAAGGGCTGACTTTGGTCTGCCGCATCACAGCTAAAGACATTACATAAGCTGCCTCACATCATGTTTTATTCAGTCTTGTTCCAGCGCTTGAATCATAATTTCTAACTGGTAGAATAACGGTTTGTGCATCTGTGTGTGCACACAGTGAGGAGAAAGGTGCGTAAACCATACTGATACAAATGAGCTGTGTACTAACAAGGGTCATTAACCCCCATCTTGCTTTTTGCCCACATATGTGCACAGACACACACACACACAGACACACACACACACACACACACACACACACAGGCCCTCAGTGTAATAGGCTCTGTGGTGAGCAGCCCTGATCGTGATGAATGGGAGTATTAACAGTGTCTAATTAGCGGCGAGCCACAATAATATGCTGTGCTCATGGGAGTGAGAGAAAGATGGTGCGCTCATGAGGGCCAAACGCCACGGCTGCCATTTATGTTCACTTCTGCTTATTTATGTTGTTTATGTTTTACAATCTGCTAATGGGGGCAACGTATCTCATTAGGTCTTAATAAGGTTACTATAAATGGGTCTAGTTCTCAAACATTATAGATTTTATGGAGGTTTTAATATTAGATTTGATGTTCATTGGTGTTTACCTCCCCACTAGAGTTGTTTATAAAGTTACAGCTTAAAGATAATGCAGTGATGATACACACGGCCCGCACGCCGCTTCAGTGTTTTGACCACATTGAGCCATGGCTACAGACTATATTGTTTGTGACTGGCTAAAGGTGTTGGTTAAAAATCGTTTAACAGGACACCTCAAAAACGGTCAAAGAAATTCACGCCCTGTTGACCCAACGGATGTTGCCATCAAGCCCCCGGGAACAGTTCTGGGCTATGAAGCGTAAAGCGAGATGGCTGTAAAATGAATCAATTTTCAGAGTATCACAAAGACCATAAAATTACTTTCTGCACCAGAATTTCAACCATTTGAGGTTTAAAAAAAGAAAAGAGTTAAAGTCTTGTGTCAGTAAATTATTTTTATGCCATTCGTGTGTGCAGGGAGTTGACAGGAAGTCAGTCAGCTGCAGCAGGACTCTAAAGAGCGTGCTCTGTGTGCCCCAAAAACTCAGAAGCATGAGGAAAGTTTTCAGTTTACGGTGCCGTCTTCAAACATGGTATCTAGTTCTCTAATGGTACTTCAAGATGGTTACTGCCACTGTTAGCCCTATAGTCACACTGGTATTATTAATTACTGTACATGTTTGAACAGTTTGTTAGTTCATTAAACCAGTTATAAACACATGTGGGCTTTAAAACCTAACGCACCAGTTTGTGGACTCTTGTTTTGTCACTGAATGGGAGATACAAATTTCCCATATCAACCAGTGTAAATTGATTTTCCTGCTCAGTTGCTTCCATTTATGGTCCTTAAAACATGGCATATGTGCAAGATATATTAAAGGGCAAGTAACCATAGCAACAATACTTCTGTGTGATGCTGTGTCACCAGAAAGTTGACTACAAACAAGCTTTGAAAACAGGATTATGACATTAACACAGTCTACTGAGACTGTCTGTGCAGTAAGTGTGATAACGCACTCTGAGATGTCCTGATATAGAAAATAATGAAGCTTCACAATGTGGCATTCTCTGCCTAATCCGTTACATCAAAAACACAGTAGTCCTAAATATGCCAGAAGAAACTGTCGTATTATTGCTTTATAGGCGTTTCAATTTTTTCATCTTGATTTGTATTCACTTTTCAGCACTTGTAAGTAAAATATCTGCAAGATACAACTATGCTCCAGTGAACTGTTTCCTGGAAGACAAAATGGAATCTGGAGAGCTGTCAAAACTGATCTGCAGGATCAAGACTTTTGAAGTTATTTTATTGAAAATAGAAGACTGCAAGCACTCATATTCCTCCACTAAGGCAGGACAATCTTCTAAACTTATAGTTTTATTCAATAGAAATACAATTTTCATTCAAGTAAGTGCAGCAGTTCATGATAACATAGTAAAAACGTCCCAATCTGTATGTCACTGTAACTATTACTAGAGGCAGCCATGATTTTGCCTGGCAACAGAGATATCAGTGATCCTGAAGTCCCTGCAGACAACAGACTTAAACAAAATCAAATTCAAAACAATAGAAGAGAGAATGACTAAAGACAGAAAGAAGAAATAAAGAGAGAGAGAGAGAGAGAGAGAGAGAGAGAGAGAGAGAGAGAGAGAGAGAGAGAGAGAGAGAGAGAGAGAGAGAGAGAGAGAGAGAGAGAAGAAGCCACAGGACGTCACCCACAAGGATTTTGGTGGCGTGATAAGACCTTCGCTTAATGGTGTCCAGCAGCAAGCGTTTCACTGATCACACCTCGCTGTCTTATCTACAGCTCCAGAAGAGAGAAGACATTTATTATTGTGTGTGTGTGTGTGTGTGTGTGTGTGTGTGTGTGTGTGTGTGTGTGTGTGTGTGTATGTAAAGCTTACAGAACACATCTTATTTTGGAAAGTCCACTTACAGTATGAACAGCAACCTTACCTCCAATGAATGTTGTTCATATTTGTTTGCTTTCCCACTAGGTTAAAGTTTATATTGTAAAATCTGCAAAAACTCATTTTTTTTAGCTGGTTACTCCCACAATATTTGCACATCAAGGTTTAGATTTGGCTGATAAAACTGCTTGTTAAGGTTGGAGAAAGATGTCATGCTTAAATATCAACAATACACTACTGTTGAAAGTAAAAAAAAAAAAAAGCTTGTCCTGCAGAGCAGAGCTAGGAAGATCCACTGCTACAGCAAAGAATAAGAGAGCTATGAAATTGTGGAGCCGCTTGCCCCAAAGTGAACCAGACTCTCAGCAATATAAAGCTTTTATATGGAAACAGCGAACCCCAGAGAATGAGCCACTCAAACAGCTGGCTCACAGACAGCAGCGAAACCCAGCAGCTACCAGCCACACACTCAGACAAATGTCTGTAATACACAGTCTTAGTGGCAACATTTAACTGACTCAACTAATAATATATATGTGTATGTGTGTGTGTGTGTGTGTGTGTGTGTGTGTGTGTGTGTGTGTGTGTACGTACACTTGTCTCAATCAGAGCTGGATCCCAGAGCATCACTTTTCAGAGTGCTGTTTAACTTCACACGAGGTCACTATCAAACACAAAGTGGTTCTTATCACAATATTAGTATTTAAAACGACCTCATTATGCCTCCGACTGCAGACTGATTCAGCTCGTGGCCCGGTCTGGTTTGGGTCAGGATGGTGCGATGATGAACATCCTGCGTGTGCACAGAGCGTCCTTCGTGTATATGAAAGCAGGAGAGAGAATCAGTAGACAAAAGTTGTCACCAACCAGAGTTAGTCTCTGTGATACCATTTGTTTGTGTGCTGTGACATTTAAGGCCCCTGACAATACATACATTGTTTATCCCAGCCGACTGCTTGCTCCATCATAGATAGAAAAACAGACAACTCAAGGTTGCTCTCGCAAAGAAGATTATGACAACAGCTGTTACCTTGGGATAAACTGTTATAACCCAAAATCTAAATTTAAGCTCAGTGAAGGCTGCAGACCACTCCATTTTGTGTGTCATTTTATGTGGCCATTTATCTTATGACCATGAATAATCACAGATGGATTAACAGCACTTGGCAATGGCAGTCTGGGGAAATGTACCAAGTGCAGAAATTTTGTGTTATACATACAGTACAATAATGCTACTGTTCAAGTCTAAATTTGGCACATTTTAAAAACAGGGAACATGCTGGAGAAACTCAAGTTGTATTATTTTAACGCCACTTTGCATAAAAAGTCCATTATTTTCAGTATGGGGCTCAAAAGTGTTGTTTGTCATTACCTCACTGGGTGGTGAGAACGAGCTTTCAAAATAGACGAAGCCAATCGAAGCTGTGTTCTAACCCCGAAGGCCGGCATGCTATATTTTTAGAAAAGCCACGTGAGCTTTGGTGCAGTATGTAGAAGGAAACACTGAAACATTTAATGCTGTCGACGTGTTGGGTTGTATACTGTATGTTGGACAAGTTATTTAATAACGGTTTTGCTGATACAACATGCATCAAGTCATGAGCAGAGCAAAGTGTTACACTTAAAAATGAAGTACATAAAAAAATAAAATAAAAATACCCTCAAAAACCTCAACAGAAACACAAATAAATCCCAAGGCAGGCATTGTGAAATTGGTTTTGGGCACCAGGCTGTGTTGAAAATGTCTCATCTTCAGTTTTAGCTATTTGTTTTCATGTAACTTCAGCTGAAGGACAGCCTTGTTAGACAGACTGTGACCCTCAGGCTTCGGCCAGCCTTTCAAAACCCAGTGGATAAACACACAAAAACACACAAGTTCAGTTAAAGTCAAGCCTGCGTGCTGGTGTTTACTTATTGCATGCAAGTTTTAGCACAACAACAATGATAAGCAGAGTCATCCTCAATGGGCAAATGCAGACTGCTGGGCTGTTGCCCAATGTTGTACTCTAGTGGACTTTACCCAGAAGCAAATTCAGCGAGAAGGACAGGTGAGGTCAAAAGACTCTTTACTCATAAGACCTTTGGGGTTGCATAAAGCAGCAGAATCTGGCAAGGTAGCCATAGAGAAACCAGCAGGCAGGCTGGATATCGGTGTTAGCAAGTAACAGAGCCTGCAAAATAACATCACCTGTATTGACTAGGTTTCCATGGACAATTTGTATATTTTTATTTTTGCATGCAAAAAATGCATGCAGGGAATTCCCATAGCAGACTTATGGAAAGTGTGCGGGAGGGGCACAAAGCAGCTTTCACAGTGGGACAGCCCTGAGCCCTCATGGACATATTTGGAACATGTGCCAATCTTTTGGAAAGCCTGTGAAACCACATGGGTGGACACTGGAACTGGGCCATTAAGAGACAGACATGTTTGAGGCAGGGGGGTGAAGGAGAGATGGAGATGTCACACTGTGAAGCTGCTGGTGGTCAACTTCTGCAGGCTGCTGATTGTGGAGCTGTGGGTTGTCTCATAAAAGAAAGCGATAGCAAAAGCAGGCCGGTGGGGGTGAGTAAAAGAAGGTCAGGTAAAAGAGCCCACGCACTCATTTAGCTTCACTGCACTTCAAGTTCTGCTTCAGGTTAAGTTTTTTGGCTCCGCTGTGGTGACCCGCTGTCTTTCTTATCAACAGCACCTGATCAATGACAGTATACACTGCTGGGGTTGATTTTGAACCCTGTCTGCAAAATAAATGGCACTGAATTGAACAAGCATTTAAAAAAACAAACACAGGCAGACATTTGTTATATTCTCAGTGGAAAATACAATATTTTTCAAGTCATTTTTTGCAAGAAAAGTGCATTTTATTTTCATAATCTCTGGACAGTGAGCGTACATGATCTTTAATTTGTTAGTTATTAAGATTCTGCCACGTTTTCAACTGTTGCTATGGTGGTTGCTAGGGACGTGGCTATCGCTGAAACCACGTAACTTTCTCAACACAAAAACCTGTACGCGTCCTTGGGAACTCAACAATACGACAGGTTAACTGAACAATACGACCTACTGGGAGCTGCTACTTCTTGTTCTACTGGGGTTTTTTGACACAGCTTTTGCAGCCTTATTGCCACCTACTGGACTGGAATGTGTCCTGCCTAGATTTGCATTTAGTCCAGGACAACCACAACAGAACTTTTCTCCGGTGTATAAAATCTTCAAATGTAAATGGAACAATGTCAAGAAGTTTCCACCTGCAACAATTCTTTTACAAACTTTCACCACATCTTATGAGATCATCAGTGCATCGTTGCTTGCATGATGTTCAGCAAGATGTGGCGCTATAAAAAAGATTTTTTTTGCTCTGATACCATATTTTTGTTCACTCAGTCAATCATGCAGACGTCTTTTGGTGCATCCAGTGTACCAACATTCAAAGGACAGTTTAGATGATGGACAAACACTGAAAGTTGAATCCTTCTGTTGTCTCACAGTGGCTCTCGGTTCACGGAGTGCTGTGTGTTTGCTGGTAGTTCACCTGCAGTCAATATAACCAGCAATCAGTGGACCGCAGGGCCAAAGCAGTAAGCAGTTATGCCAGCGGTTTATTTATTGCGGCACAATATAAGCCTGTCAGCCGGAGCCTTGGCAGTTGTCCTGAGTCTGTTCTCTGCTTTCAGAGTTCATCAACCAGACTTGTGTCAGAGTTGTGTCAGTGGAGCAAATTCACCTTTTCTCCCCCCCTCTCTCACATTTCACCTAATTGGATTTCCTTCTTCTTTTCCTCTTTGCTCCTTAAGCAATTTGTCAGCGTGAATGCTTTCAACAGTATAATTGTATAGACGAAAGCAGCTCGGGCTCTGTGCTCATAGAGGAGGATTGATATCCATGTGAGTCATTTTCTATTTACTGTCAGGTTGTGGGCTGAGAAGTCTAGGGAGTTAATGCGGATGTCTAGTATGCAGTGTACAGCGACAGGCAGGGGAGAGATAGGATGGGGAAAAAAATGGGAGACAAGATGGTGGTGGGATGACAAACGGGACTGAGGGCAGAGCAGAGAAAATTTGCAGGAAAACAGAGGAGATAAAAAAACAAAGAACAAAGAACTGAAAGATGAAAGAGGACTGGGAGAGTATCAGATGTAGGCGACATAGAGAATAGGGAGGACATATGAGACAGGCGCCATGGATCGCAGATCTGCATTTCTTGGCTGAGTACGCAGTAACAAGCTGATGGGGCCTTTTCAGTTCCAAAGGCTACTTCAGACGCAGCTCAGAATTTGACTGAATTTTGAGGGTAAGACCAGTCTGACCTTTTCACCCTTCAGTGTCCCTCAACCCATAGCAATTATTAGATGGAGTATTCAGGTGATCCCTGTCAAGTCACATAGTTGGTCAATATTACTGTGGCCTTGGTTAAACCCATTTAAAAAAGTAGACCATATGCACTAAGGATGGTTAACTAGTTTTATTAAAGTTATCAATTAAAATTAAGCATGACCCATCAATACACTTAGCGGACTGGGTGAGGAAGCAAAGACAAAATGAAGATTGAATCAATACTACAATGGCAAAAGCACAGAAAAGGCCAGTGCTGGAGAGAGGACGGAGGGAGATTTGGTGCAGGAAGGTGTGCAGTCAGCCGGTTAGCAGAGAGAGAACCTACAGGGATCAGGGGTTTTCATTTTGTGCCCACAGGTGATTTCTATAATGTAATCACAGGTAGACAGGACTTTATCACAGCAGACATTTTGACTTGTCGTAGCAGGAAAAGCACAGGTGTAATCAATAACATGGTGATGGCTGTATTCCATTTAGGTGAGCCAGTCCCAGCCATCATGAATGTTAGTCTGGTTAAAAATCCTGTTAGTGCTAAAACAAGTTGGAAATGAATTGATTAGACTTGACTCATTGACAGAAAATCAACTGCAGCAATTTTGATGATCATATTTTATATATTTAAAATATTTCATAATTTAAGCAAAAAAAGTTTGAGCTTCTCAAATGTGAACATTTGTTGGTTTCCTTGGTCTTCTTTTATAATGAATTAAACATATGAGTTTTGGAGTCAGCTTGGGCTTTGGGAACTTCTCATAGGCATTTTCTGATATCTTATAGACCAAATGTTTAATTGATCATTCGAGAAAATCATTTCTGGGATTAATCAATAATGAAAATCATTAGTTGCAGCCTTATAGCTTATTCTATTTATATTTGACTTTGGAAATGAGTGACATCTACCCAAATATACCATTACTTATGTTGGTCTTTGGGGCGGTAGACTGACATCTAAAGAGGAATAAATTCTCTGAAGGACCCACCGCTGCAGGCCGAATCCTTTACAGTGTATGTATGAGTCACTGAGTATTTTGTTATTTAATTGGGCTTGATTGGAAAGGGCTCCTTTTCTGTGATTCATTGGGACATATGGACGGCTCAGCCAGTGTAGGTGAAAGACGTCCTACTCGCAGTCTGCTGACGCCATCGGCTTAAGGTTTATTAAACTTGAATATATTTGTGTAGCCTCATATCTGCAAAACAGCAGCTACTATGTTTCCATTTTTATTTCAGTTCAGATTTACTGGAGATTTCTTAGCTTCAGTTCATCACTGACATTTCTGGACTTCACAATCATGCTGGACCACTTTACATCTTGAATTTTGGGCCCTGATAAAATCTCTATGGAGAAAGTGAATAAAAATAAATCAAGAGAGGGTATGGCTTGATGTTCTCAAATCAAAGTGCTATGTGTGAAAACTAAGTGATTTTTAACACTAAGATTGAGCTGCAAATGTCTCGTGTGGCACAAAGCCATTACTGATTACATGCACACTTCTGTGGCACCGAGTAGTTACGTTTCATTACTTACTTTGTAGCTTGTCCGAAGATATTTACAGCTCTTCAGTGTTTCCTTTCTCCTACCCAGACTTACTCAACATACTACAGACACACCCAAAGAGAGGACAAATGAGCTGGAGAGAGGGCAGAAAAGAAAGGAAGAGAGGAAGAGTGACTGGAGGAAGATCTTAATTAAGATTAGGCCAGAGTCACTGCTGAGTGTCACCAGCCGGCTCTGTGTATCCTCTACATGACTTTATCGCCTCCTCTCTTCCTCCTCCTTCTGTTTCTTTCTATTCCTCCTTCCATCGTTCATTTCTTCCCCCCTCCAAATTACTGTATTTTCTCCCACAGAATGTCTCAAATAGCTTTTTCATGAGGACTTTTGAGAGCAAAACGTACACTGAACAATTCATTAATCTTTCAGCAGAATACGAAACAACGGAAAACAAAGCTTAAGAAATACTAAATTAATGTCTCCCCAAAAAAACTAGTACACACACACACACACACACAGTGAATGATGTGAGCACATGTGCCCCAAACTTGGCACAATCGCATCCGTCTGCTACACCTGAGAGAACATAACATTGACTTCACGCTGTTAACTAGAACTTGTTATACGAACCCCCCACCTCCTTCACTATTTTGACAAGCAAAGAGGAACACTTTGGGTTGAGGAGCACACACAAAAACTTACTTTGCACACACACACACACACACACACACACACACACACAATACTCAGGGCTGTCATTGCTCTCTGCAGGGCTACAAAGACAAAATGAGCAAGTGGGTGAGTGACAGACAAAGTGAGAGGGAAAAGAATGATCGTAGGCAAATAAGATTTGAAAAGAAAGTGTTCATGGTTGTGTATGTTGGAACAGGGCTGCTGGTAAATCACGACATGCTGACAGAGCTGCTGCTTGATTCAACTTTAGACAGAAGACTATCCGTAAGCTTAAAAAACCTTCTGACTACCTCCGTAGTGAAAAGCTGATTTTTCCATTTGAACAATTAATGACACCCGCTGACTGACAAAAAGAAGAAAAAAGTATCAATAAATGTTTTTACTCATCAAGTACAGGTGTTATTGAATATCAGTAATGCTGGCTGCTGACTACACGATATCAACCTGGTAATAGCTAGAGAGACGTAGGCGTTGAGTATGACACAAGATCATGTAATGGGTCATAGTGGGCGACAAGAGACGCTGCGTCTGGGACACCTCACGACGTCCTGGGAGAAACACGGGCATGTCAGTATTTTTCCCGTGGCGTTGGCCAATAGGAGCACAGGGTGCTCTTACTGTTGGTGCTGCGTGGTCGAGCCGTGAAACAGAGACTGGGAAGACGGCAGGTTATGATTGGCTGGGGACCGACGTGTAGTTTCTCATGTCTCTCGGCCAAATCACGGCAAGAATCTATGACTTTAAAATCTCCTAATCTGACAGTTTCTTTTTCTGCTGCTGATTCATTCATCACTGTATCTAATCAGTAGAATAGAAGAATAAAGTTTTTTGCAAGAGTAAAGAGAGACGAGCAGCGTAAGGCTGTAGCTCGGTCGACCATGATTATTGGCCTTTGTCGTGGAAGACATTTTGACATGTCATACTATCGCAAGCACAGGTGTAATTAATTGCAGTTCATGAACGTTTGCCACTTGCAGGGCCCTGGTATTCTGCATACTTGCTCTCTGGCATGGCTTAATGGCACACTTGGATTGAGTTGAGCCATCATTAATGTTATTAGTCACACCTGTGCTTCTACTGCTACAAGTCAAAATGTCAAAATGTCTGCTGTGTTAAAGGTCTATTTAGTTTGAGAAGAGTTTTAACTTTGCCAGTCATAGCACATTAGTTTTACTTAAGATTTTCAGTAATTAGCCAGTGAACTTTTGAAGCGTGACAATTTGTTCGATTAAATCCACAGTCATAGTCTCTCTTTATTTAACCAGTTCCCATGCGGGTTCATCTTTTAATAATATGCAAGGTGTGTACTTTTTGATTTCCCCGTATTTCTTTGCTATGTTTCTTGATCAGCTGTCATGGCCATGTTGTTCTTGAACTACCCAAGATCGATTTTGCAGTTACACATTTCATTGGCTCTGGCCTTAAATGCAACCCTAACCCCTAACTACCCATGTTCATGTTTATTCCTACCAAACCACTGCTGATGCCACTTTAAAACTCATTTAAACTGCTTTCTGTGCAGCTGAATTTTCCCTCAACAAAAACACCAGATTTTTAAAAGCAGCAAATGCAAAGTTGACGTTTTCAAAATTAGTCAGCACTTGATAATGCCTAAACTAACATTTATTCATATGAAAATGACAGGCATTATTGCGTCCATTAAACTAATTGTATCTGACTCCCATTACTTTAAACACATATTAGATAAGTGCTGTTTTATTGTCATGGAAACAATTTTCTGAGATCAAGTGATCAAACAGCCATTGTCCCAAATTGGAAACCTCAGTTCCTGAAACGTACTTTCATCTCTCATTACCTTCTCTTTCTCCTGTTTCTCTACATGTCACTTCTATTTTATCTCTCCTCATTGTTTCCCTTTTTAAATGTTCTGCCCAGTAAAAATCTGCACTTCCTGTTCCTGTCGTCTACTTCACTCTCATTACCACGCATCCATAAATACTTTGTAGGTGCTGAGTGACAATCATGCACACTAATTAAACAAAAAAAAAAAACAAAATAAAAAGGGCCCTTTTTATATCTGCAGAAAAATAAAGAGAAACAGGAGTATGAAAGCAGTGTTTTTCTTTTTTCTTTCTTTTGTTCTCAATGTCCAGTCCACCATCCTCCCCGTCTGCACCTCTTCCACACGTGTCTCGGCACTCATTGTCAATTCAACCTTTGACTTTTGCTGCCCCTAATCGTCTCGTGGGCCTGCCTGTCTGGACTCAACACCTTCACGCCTGTCTCAGACACGGCTCTGACTGAACGAGGCCTTGGTTACCTGCAGTATGAGAAAATGTCTAGCTTAAAGAAAAAGTCTGGATAATGACCTTGCTCACTCCCCCTCTCCTCAAAGCCGCTAAAACATCCTCTTACAAAACCAAACATTACAGGTGATTTTCTCTGTCCTTGGTACCTGGAATTTTTTTTAAAGTAGATGAATTGCCTTTATACAGTAAATGGATTCTGAGATTAACAGTTAGAAAATAGAAAATAGAAGTCATCATATATTTCAAGACACTATATATATATATATATATATATATCACAGCTAAGCACTGCCGTGGTCAAAATAAAATGACATTGCTTGAAAACCGACAGTGTCTTATTGTTTATGTCTAGGTTTATATTGATCTCTGTCACTAAGTCTGTTTGTTCAGGAAAACGGTTTTGTAAATCAAGTAGAAAGGATGAGCAATTTATTCTCTCAAGCTTGTCAGCTTTTCACAATGTAAACCTGTCGCAATCAGCACACACACCAGCCCTGTCTCCTGGAAATTATTTTATATGTAACAGCAAATATTACATTGTTATACATTACAATATTTGATTACATTTGTAGGAGAGGTGAAAAGTTTTGCATCAAATGTCATAATGATTGGAAATCTATGGTGTGTACCAGTTCTTCTTGGAGCCCAACTTTTCACCAGTTGTCCCCCAATAAATCAGAAACAGAACAAAAAATATAACATAAAGGTACAACTGAATCATTTGATCTCTTTTAAGTTTCGCTGTAGTTTGCCTGACAAGGATTGCAGCGATTCCTTTCCTATGTTTGTCGTTAACTGCTTACTGAAGACGATTAAACCAGAAGTAGAAGAGAGGTCACAGTGTTACAAACATCTATTTGCCTAGTAAGCATAAAATAACTTGTTTATCCCTTAATCACGGGTCTTTTATGAGCAAAAGATAAGAGAAGGAGAAAATGCAACCATGTTTCTGCTTGATAATAGTTAATCTCAGTTTTACGGTAGGAATCTCTTTCATGTGTGGGCACATACAATTTAGGTATAAGTCAGATTAAACCATTCCTTTTAATTTTGCTTTTTTCAAGTCAATAAAGTTACAAACAGAATAATTTTCCTTTCTTTTTAAAGTAAGACTTAAATATGGCATAAAAGTGAGAAAAGTTTAGAAATAAGAGGCCACAGTCCGTGTCACCGGTTCCTCTTTGTGTCATTGGACATGTCAGCAGATGGCAAGTCCAAGGTCAGTCACTTCACTCTCTCCCCCTATTTTCTACTTTTTTGCCAAGTCAAGCAAGGACAACCCCAAGCCTACAGGGTTTTAAAATGTTCCTGTCAATGTGACTGTAAGTAAAAGATGAATGCAGGTACATGTCTCAAAAACACTTGAATGATCTCTTGGGGTCTGTTTCCTCATATGCCGTGTGTGTGTGTGTGTGTGTGTGTGTGTGTGTGTGTGCGTGTGTGTGTTGCTGTGTCCACTCGTCTAGGAGACAGTGTTGAGGATTCAGGGTTGATAAATGGGTGTCATACTCCATTTTCCTTTTTAAAGTATTGACTAAAAAAAAAAAAACTTCCCCTCTTCCACTCTTTCATCTCGTTCAGGATCTCCGACAGTGAAGTCAGGACCTCAGTATTTATTTAATAAAAATCTGAGAAAACCTTTCCACATGAAAGAGGATGGTGATGGAATCTGCCTTCTTGTGCAAAGGCTTCATATTGTTCAAGCAACGAATACCAAATAAGAGTCTAAAAGCTCCCCAACCCTCATTGATTCCTTACAAATCGATGCATCAGGGGAGTCATTTTCCAAAATTTGTTCCGTCATACCAGCAACATTTTTCAACTTAACAGCCTCTTGTGTTTCATCTACTTTACTAGATCATATTCATATCCAATTCTGCAGTCCCTATGAAATAAAAAGTCCAATATACTATAATAGGATTTCAAATGTTCTCTAAAACTCTTTTAATCAGGCAAGTTTGGGATTTGAGCTGTCAAGATGCCTGGAAATTAAACCCTCTGCCAAATGAATAATAATATGAGCCCTGCGTATCATCATACGTCTGCAGTCCTTGTTACTTTCATTCTGACTAAACTATGACCCTAATCTTCAGACAAGCAGGTGCCATCTTGTTGCCTGGCAGATCTTGAGGCTCACTGATGGTTGGTGGGAGGTGCAGCCGTGGATTTATTAGACTGGAAAAAAGCAGAAATCATTATGCATAGCTACACTATGCATCCTCGTATTAAAATAATTACATACAAAGTTTGACTAGAACTGATACTAACACAAAGTGGTCTATAGAGGTCTGTACAAGATTTCCACATTTCCTCTGCTAAACATTTGAGTTTCTGTAAAATTCAGAAAAAGAAAAGCTGCACCCTCACTACAGAGTGAAATAGGTAAGCAACACTTCCAAAATTTGGTCGGGGGAAGGGGAGAAATCTGATTACTGCATGTTTATGTGGATAATCAGGTTACTACAGTGCATGTAAATGGGTTTTATTTCCTGCATTACCTTGTATTTTTCAGTAAACTGGTTTATTATGTGCAGGTAAATGTACTGTGTTAAAGAAAAAGTGTCACGGGAATAAAAACATATGTAATGAATGAATGAATTCAGTATTTGTAGGCACTTCCATATCAAAACGCAGCTGCTAACCTGCCCCTAGGACTCCCTTATTGTCCCGAGTAGCTACAACAACCTCATTCCTCAGAGTAAATTGGCAGGAGATTGTAACTGCCTTCCACCTGTGTGCTGAGAAAAAACTAGCTCGCATTCTTAGAAGTTTTAAAGAGTGTACAACTCCCCCGAGGACAGAAGTTTGAAGTGTAAAATTACCCGTGGGACTAGTTTGAACTACACGGCCGAAGTGAGACCTGGTATCCATGGCGACTCCGCTCCACCAAGCAGCAGCACCTTGGCGACGATAATTGTTGCTTGGTCTGTAGGCGCCTTTAGGGAGCTCTTGGAGAACCTCTGACAGCTCATTTTGGTCGTTCAAATGAATGTGTTTCCCAGCTTAAAGGCCTCAAATCCTCAAATTCTGCTATGCACAATATGAATTTTGTCATTAACATTGTATACCAAAAATAATCTATGTGATTATGAAAAAAATAAATGTAATTGTGTGTATTTCCTCTTTAACCAAATTCACTTTGTGATCTCCACCTGTTTTTATTTTTCAGCCACCATTTGGGACTACAACCTGCGTTTCCTTGTGCAACTCTGCCTTGTAAAATGACAAATACATGAACCTTGTACTTGTGTAATTGCTTCTCTCATTCTGTCACTGAAGTGCCTGCAATTATAAGCTATTCATCTCCACCTCTGATGTGTGCACATATTTATAGAAAGTCTCAACTGTCACACGAGCTTCGCTGCATCACCTCCATCATGTAAGACTTCACTAAAGTTACATCAACACCAACTCTTCAAGCGTTAATTCTCCTCGGGTTCCTCAAGGACACATTATGAAATCTTCATGCAAGTCTAATGAATTGTTAATTCAAAGAAACAACAATTATACCAACGGGTGGACTACGTTTATCTTGACTGACACAAGAATATTTGTAGTGAATATAAATACTAAGAAATCCAAGGGGTTGAAAATCTCAATCATGTTTTAGAAATGATCTACAGTGAAGTAAATGAATGGAGTAAACTTTTTTTCTTTTGTGTGGTGAAAGTTAACAGGTATGAACTGTTACGGTTAACAGTATCTTTGACCCCACTTACCTTAAATTAGTTTAGTTTTCCTAACTTGATGTTCACATTGCACAAAGTTCTAAAATATTGTTTAACATGTCAACATGAAAATCTGACCTTATAACTGTTGGTAAAAAATGTTTTCAAAGTATTGAATTAATAAAAAATAAGAGAATGAGGAAGGAAACCAAAGGGAGAAGGGAGAAAAAGAAGTGAAAGAGAAGAGGAAGAAGATAGGCAAAGCAGGGCGAAAAAAAGAAAAGAATAGAAAAAGGAGAAAGAGGGAAGGAAAGGAGTAAAAAGAGGAGAAAGGGGAGAAGAAAAGTGGCAGAAAGAAGCACAGAAAGAGAGGAAAACGACCGAATCCAATCTGAGATGGCTCAGTGGTTAGCAGCACTGACGCCTCACAGCTGGAGGATCCTGGTTCAGGTTTTTGTCAGACCAGACCAGCTCAGACCTCCCTGCATGGAGTCTGCATGTTCTCCCCGTGGCAGCACTGGTTTATTATTTTACATGACAGCTGTGGCAAAAAAACCTAATATATAAAAAGTAAATGACAATGAAAAAAATTTTTTCCTTTCATCAAATTTGCATGGTTAACCCATAAACGACTCCACATTACTGCTAATGTTGGACGTGTGCATAGTTAAACAGCTTCAGCACTTTCTCACTCACAATTGACGACTTTAAGAGAGCTAGATATGGTGAATAAAATAAGGAGGCAGTAAACCCCAGTTTCACACTCAAATAAATGAACCCACTGTGAAAACTCTCCCTGCGGGGGGTGGACGTTTGTTATCGTCACCCTCGGCTCCCCCACCGTGCTGAGCTTTAAGTGTTTGCTTGCGGGGGAGTGACAAGATCCGAGCCAGGATAACAAATACTGTATCAACAGTGTCTATACTGTGTTCAGTAATTCAATTCAGTTATAAATCCGTTCCACGTGAGCCGGCTGAGTAAAATGTACAAATGTCAATATTTGTGTGTTTGTATGGACTCCTGTGCCAAGCGCGAAGAGACACGGAAGGAAGGGAATGGAGGAGTGAAGGGTGAAAGAGAAGACTGTTTTCTCTTTTGTGTCAGTAGACTGCCTCTCCAGATGAATTCATAATGTGCTCAATCAAACGTTATTTAGCCTGGTGAAGGTGTTATAAAACTGCAGAGAATGGTTATCAGTGCGAGCAGCATCTTAAACTGATTGTTTATGCAGTTACAGAGGGTGAAAAAAAGGGAGAGAAAAACGACGAGAGATGAGCGTCTCTCTTGTGCACATTAAAATCTCACAGAGAGATTAGAAACCAAAGCCAACAGAAGCACAGCAGATGCAGCAAACAGTCACAGACAAAGAAGAGGCAACATTTTTCTGTTATTATTGTGGAAATTATGTAAGTCTTCAATGAGTCCGCTATTTTTTTTTCCCAATCTACAGTAAAACCCAACATTGGCCAAGAAAAAGTAATTTTTCCTGTGAAGTTGAGACTAGTTTCGACCATTCAAACAACATCCAAGTTTATAAATGCAGTATGCTGTTATACAATGTGTGATTCATGCATACAAGATCCAGTTTCATGGTTTTATGAACATGATTAAGAAACACTTCTTTTTTTACAATTACAAGCCGAAAGGGCTGTGTGCTGCTCACAGAATGAGAAATGGCACAGAGGATTTAATACTTTGACCTCAGCTTATGAGGTCGAGAAACATTACATTTGTGTCTTCACTGTTTATCGTTGTTCAGAATTAGCTGGAACAGACATAAAAGCAATAAAGCCAGAAACATCCTCTATTCGTTCAGCAGCGACTGCAGCTGGAAATGTACTTTCCTGGTTCCTAAAACCCGGGGCTAGATGTACGCAAAGAATGCATGTGGCATTTTCTACAACGGAACTGGGATTCATATAAAGAAAATGTGCTGTGAGAATTCAAAGATATTCTGGATGTTTTATATTATGCATACACATGCCTTAAACTGTTTGTTGAATAAAGCAGTAGGGCATTAAGACCAGTAACGCTGAAGAGGGAATTTGGGCAACTTTTTATTTTGAGTTTTAATATTTTCTGTTCCAAAAGACATCCAGAGAAGTTAGTTACCATTATCATAGCATAAGTTTGTTTTTAAAACTTAGCCAGTGATTCATGTCAAGTCACTTCATGTCAAATTGTGCCTGGTGTAAAATAAGGAACTTTTGGCAGCCTTAAATGAAATGCAATTCAGCACAGCTGTATAATTTAAATATCCTGACCTTGGTGTGTGATACCTGCAGTGGGATGTTCTGCAGAGCTGGCAGCTCTCTGTCCAGTCACTCTTCAGACCATGTTAACATCTCCAAGAGTTTTGGATCCATCTCAATTTTGCTGAAAATGGTCTGTCCCAAATACTGTGTAGCCAACAAATGTGTTTTGGTTGAGACTTCCTTTATTTTTACTTCCACATATGCAGTTTTGTGTTGATTCGATGCACCGGGTGACATTCTTGGATCTTGTCCTTTCTCTCTAGCCTCTGCACACTTTACTTCTTCCTTTTGGAGATTGTTGGAATTGTTGTTTTTCTCACTTTTTGCAAAATAGCCCAAATACTATTTCTTATTAAATTTTGTGTTGGGAAAAATGTAGGAGAAAAAAAAAAACAAGAAAACATTTGTGAATGAGGCCCAGTGTCACATTAATCCCACAGAAGCCTTATTGAAAAAAGATTCATACACACAGGGGTTTATAATTTAAGCACATTGGTTCTATTTAACATAAACCAACTTTTAGTCTTGAATCTACGGAGGTTTATGCATCTTCCCATAAGTGCTGGAGACATGTACAGCCTGGACAGAGATAACTGAGTATGCTATGACAAATTGACATATTTTTATGGAAATGTCCCAGATTATTACAATATTTAACCCTGGAGTATATATTGCTTCATTTGTTGTCACAATATCACATATTGAGGGCATACATTCTTCCACCTACAACTCAAGAGTGTTGCAATCTGGTATGTTGTGCTCCTCCCACCTTGTACATAGTAACAACCTGTAAAGCCAATAAAACATGAGTAAAGATGAGAAAAAGAATCTCTCTCAATCTAAAAAAGTAGATGAGTCCAGGATCAGGACTGTTGCAGCCAACAAATTAGTAGGAGGTAGGAAAACGCTTCAAAATCTCTACTTATTTTCTGTCATTTGCTTCAGCTGCTGCAGATAAATGTCCTATAGGGTCCTGAGGTGTAGACATCATTTAACCTCATGGAGGGTATGATCCACACAACAAGTACCAGGTTTAACACGATAAACGTCACCATTTGCACTGTAGAATACCACCGGTGATGCGTAAGTCTGGTGAAATGTGTGGACAGGTGCTAAATATAGGGGTGTTTTGCTAAAGCATCCACTCTGCATGAGCCACCGACAAGGCCTGGTGTCAGCAAAATCTTCTTGAAGCGAGAAATGCCTGCAGTGTGGCTGTCAGTGTTAATCTCAGCGCCCAATAGTGGGAGTTCTTTGCCTTTAACTGTCAAAGTGCTCAGAATAAAAGGGCTGCAGCTGAGCTGGAAAAGGCCTGAGACAAAGAAGGTGGGCATTTCTGATTTGAATGTCAAAACAAAGTCTTCCATAGTCATCTTCTCTCATTCCTCCATACAAACTCCTAACAGAGAATTTGGTAGTTTGGTCATTTTTTATATGTAAAGGTACTTTTTGTCCAGGTATTCATTATGTATAGCTCAATTCACTTGACACATTTGGATTACACACGATTCCCTCTGGCCTTAAACTGGAAAAGGAAACAATGAATAGTAGAGGTCTTTATAATACGTTACTTATAATAACCTGCCCAGGGACTACACATGAAAATTAACTCATTAGCTCACTCAGGCACATTTGCATTGATGTGATTAATGTGCACTGTCCCTGGTAAATAAATACATAAAAATAGGTTTATAAAAAACAATGAGACGAACTCAGAGGACTCACTGTGCAGTGTCACACATCACACCCACCTGTTGACTGTGAACAGCTTTCTGTCATACAGGTATATACAGTACACACACACTCTCACACACACACACACACACACACACACACACACATACACACATATATATATATATATATATATAATATAGTCTTGGAGTAGAAGTAACTTTCAGTCACTTTAAAATCACTCTTATGAGTGACAGGATCACGACCGTTTCAGAGCTACCGGCAGCATCTATGCCTGCGAGCTGTTAAAAGTGTTGACTACCACTGGACTGAGGACATACAGAGCTGGATACTTGCTATGGCCACGGTCCTCATGCCACTCACTAACTGGTCACGTAAGAAAGCCATACTTAAAAATGTGCCCAAGATCTTTAAGCAGAACTTTAAAAGATGGTATATAATAATAATGTTCATAGCTAGACTCAGTAATCTGACTGACAGGGCCAGGACATGGTCAAGTTATAAACACAACAACACCGGCAAATATTTGATCCGCATCACTCCAGCTGGGCCTTCAGACAAAAACAGATCACTAAGGAGTTCGATTTCTTAGTACTTTTGGAGCCTAAGGATGAGATTTTAGCAGATAAGGGATTTCTAAAATGAGGGAATTCTATGAATTATTTATTGAGTCATTTCACAAACAACGTTGTATTGTGATTTGTCAGAACATTTACCACTGTTTCTGGATTCCAACCCTAAATAATTCAGATGAGGTAATGCATTTTCCTGCACAGCGACCCAACATTAGCTGTCCCTGATGTGTATAATGGTCCCCCCCACCCCAGATTATCTCAAACTACAACAATTCAGAGTGCAATACGAGTGCAATATCACTTTTGTTTGTAATGATGTTATGAACAAAGAGTTCCATTCCAAAATGAGCTAAGTACCATTTGAGAAATGTGACTATAGTTTTTTTTTTTTTTTTGTCTACTGTATCTTGAGCCTTTTGTCCACAATTTTTATTTATTATGGAATAAACTGTAAATGTCTTGGAACTGAAGTGCATCTACATACAGACAGCAGTCAGTAACACAAGTCAGTTTCCTTTTGATCTGTACACAGCTGTAGTGGAAGTGGTAGTTACATTTGACAAAGTTGGAAATCTGGCCTTACACGGTATTTGCAGGCCCTTTGTGTCTCTGAGGCAGGGTCATAGCTTCCTCTCAGTAGTTCAGGCAGCGCACTCGAGATAAAGAAATGTTGCGCTTATGGCAAAGCCTCTTGCAGGAACTCTTGAATTCTTAGCTACTGTGAGTTGTCCATTGTGCAACATATCCTAACGTCACACACACACACACACACACACACACACACACACACACCCATACAGGTGGAGTTGAATTTATAGTAGTATGGGTGTGCATGCCTCAATATGAATGACTTGTCCAGACAAAACTGCTTGTCTCTGAGGGACGCTTTATCTCTACCACCCCTTTGCCACAGCAGGTTCATCATGCTATCCCATCTGGCGTTGATCCAAGGTGTGGTTCAGAAGACCGCATCAATAAGCCACAGGAGCTGACCCTGGAATCCTGACGGCTTCGGCTTGTCTTGCTGTTTCCTCCATGTTTTCACCCCGGAGCACAGATTTAACTGTGTTTCATTGTACCACATTATCCATCAGGCGTGTTCTGCTGATCTCGTCAGTTGTGGTCGCCTGGTAAAATTTCGTACTTTTGATCCGACTTTTCATTCCTATGGGTGTAGTTTAGTTTTTAGTCTGTGATGTTTCACCACAGGAATTGCTGGGGAAAAGTGAGGAGAGTCCCCTGAGTGTTGTGTTGAATAAAGCAGTCAAGGGCTCAGGTACGTCTGACTGTTCCTCTGCGTCAGTGTCCGATGTGTCAGCAGTTTCTGTGTCACGATTCTGCAGACTGCAGCCCCTGGGTCCACAACCTGCACTTCCTGAACATCATCATCTATCAACTCTGATGCAACAAAAAGAGACAATTAAACATCATATGACATTGACATTACTCAAACGGAGTATAGGCCTTTATGATTTTCATCTCTGCATTGCCAAGAAACTCCTTCTGTCTCAGGCTACACTGGGGTGTTAAAAGACTAGGAGAAATCAATTAAATAATTAAATGAATTAAATGCACTCTGGCAAAAGGAAACCTATCTAGGCTCTGTCAACTATTACATGCCTCTGGGTGTGACACGGTTCTTCGCAGCAGTTTTTGAAGCTGCTGGAAGCTGCCTGCTTAGCCTCTTTGGTTTGTGGAAGCTGATTTCCCTCAATGGAGCTGGCTTTACTGCTTTCCAGCTTGATGTCGTTCCACATGCACTCTCCAGCAGTAACCACTGCTCTCGCTGTCCTTCCCATCATAACACAGAGCTCAGCTTAAATGAAATGTCAAAAAGACATAATAAAACATACTGGCTAATCCAGTATATATGTGTTAATGTTATGACCCAGGCTTGAAATTAACACTTGCTCTCAGCCAAATGTTGGCTCTGGCTAAGTAGTCTCTACATTCTACTACATTACATTTTAGTGTATATACAACCTAAACTCAATCAGGTTTTGTTTGAAAATAAAGAATGTTGTCTGCTGAAATTCTGAACCCACTTGCCTCTATGTCATTAAAAAGTTAATTTAAGTTATAGGGGTAAGGCATTTGTTTTTTGAAATTACAGTAAAACACAAGAATAAATTCCTGTTTGCATAAAAACGAAACCATCGAGCTCTGAACAACACAAAATTTTACCATGTCCATGTCATGGTATGTGAAGTTCTGCACATCAACACAGATATTTGTATGATTGTAAGTTCTCGCTGGTGTACACGCAAGGTTTCCCCCTCGAATATGTGTACATACACCTGGCCGCTGAATATTGATCCACTTCTAATGTCTTCTACCCACTCACTAATAGCACACAGATCTGGAAGTCGCTCACCATTTGTCAAAGTCAATTTGTTTAGGTAGCATTCGCGATATTTTGGTGATTAATGCCTCAAATCCCAGTGGAATCAGTTCTGTAATCTTTAGAAGCTGTAAAAGATCTTTAGAGGCTGGGACAAATAGAGGAACAAATCTATCTTTATTTTACAGCCCAGTTTCATTTCAAATTTAGCATCAATTACTACTGGGTGTATCTTTTTTTTAAGATAACAGACTGAGCTTTATGATATGCCTGGCTTCGAATGAAGGCTCTTGCACTGAACCAACTGGGCATGAAACACAGCAATTTTTCCCCACAATTACTACAAAGTGATTAGTTTTGGGGGCTAAAAGCTATATCTAACAATATGCTATATCTCATAAACAGATTTTTTTCTTCCAAGTAATTGCATCGGGCAGTGTTTTTTAATTTTCCAGCCTTGCATCATCTCTGCTGACCAAAACCCAGCATTTAGCAGAAACAGCAAAGTACTAATGCAAGAAATATACCACAGAAACAGTAGATGTATATGTTGCCTTATGAGCCACACTTCTTCAAACTTATATTAGCAAACACAAACTACGGTAAATGTTTCAAAACAAACTGGGGGAAAGTGCTGCTCAACACCATAAAAATAAAGAAAACTAATATCTTGTTTTAATGCTAAAAGTCCAAACTTCCTGAGTAGAACACAGTACAGAAGAATCACCAAGACTTGCAGGAAGAATATTTTCAAAAACCCCCAGGATAAAAAAGATGATTATCACAGATTATTATGTCAGCCTGTATAGGTCCATAATCCACCATCACATTCATTACCAACTAAAGAGTCATGCATATTGGTACTTGGCCAATCGTCCCTGGATCTCATCTTCGGCATGATCATTAGGTTTTTCTTCTCTGTTGTTATGCATTATTCATTAAATGAAATGTGGCTGATGTAAGTTCCATACCTCTGTCATGAATTAAAAACCATCCACAATATGAGTGCGCATAAACTGGTTCAAGACTTACACAGAAGACTTTCCATGCATCATTCATGTTGCTCAGTAAATAAATTATGGTTGGAAAAGAGAGCAATCACACATGCAGAAAAAAATAAAAAACCTGAGGTCTATGTACAGTTCACTCCTTCCCCTTGCTCAGGACCAGTCAGGTTTGCTTGTGTACTTTTAAATGTTCAACTTATTTAAAAATAATAGTAATAATAATTATAGTAGTTTCTGTGGCGCAGTAGGAAGGGATCTCTTCCCCCTATCTGATGTCTTGATTCATCTATTAAAAATGTGTCCCAGATTATTCTGCACATGGAGTTAATGTCATCTTTTAAGACTGTGGATCAGATCTAAGTGGTTGTTTCATCCTTTTACAACAAGAGCTTTGTTTTAAATTCAGTGAATTTAACATTTAACATGTTTTCACATGTTACCTATGTTAAAATCGAGTACTCGGTGTCCTCAGTCTGCTGTCTTGAGGGTGGGCTTGCAGTGATTGTCATCATTTTAAATGTTTTCTCACATTGATTTGGGCAATGAGAACAGCTTTGAGGTATTCACATTGCACCAGTCATGTGTGCTGCATACTTATGCGTCGCCCTGCTTGACTAAATGGCTGCTTTCTGATTCATCTGATTTCATGTTTTTGATTATATTTAAATTTGAATTCTAATAGCTTGGATGTTTAAAAAAAAAAAATGGACATGATTTGAACATGTTTTTGCATCTTCTCACTTAACTCAATCTACTGAGGTCCACTGAGTTTTCTGAGGCGTTTCCATCTTGACAAACAAAACAAGCACACAAACAAACAAACAAACATACAAACGAACCTCTGTCTTCTGCTAATTCCTAAAAGATGCATGACATTGGCGGACTCAGGCTGTCTTAGGGAGCCAGTGATTTTCTAGCATGTAGGGCAGCCCTTATGGCACTTCATCCTGTTTTGATGCTCATCATGATTTTATCATGTTTCATATACCACAGAGGCATCCAAGAGGGCACTTTTGTGGCAGCTTTTCAAACACGAGAGCACCAGTAGGGACGACTGCCTCTGTTTGGGTTCATTTAATGTCTCAAATCATGTTGCAGCTACACATCTCAGCAGGAGCACTGCCCTTAAACAGCTATTTAAATTTTAAACCTGCTTATGGTGGTGAATGTAGGAGTATAAGCACTGCTTGATTTAATTGCAGCAGTTGACCCAACAGATCATGCCTTTTATGTTTCTAGCTGAATGCTTGACTGGTTGGATACTCAGTTTTCTCCTGCTGGGCTCCAGGACTCTAGGACCTCAACATATACAGAGTCCTACTCAGTCAACACTTAAAGTCTTCAGCAGTACTGTATATTGTAATTTCAAGGAATATCAAGAAAATCCACCCACAAACAGCACTTATTGTTTGTCATCACTCACTTTAACTACTGTTGTGCTGTATTTGCAAATCACATAGCTCACTTACACAGCTGACAACTGCATCTGCGACAGTGTTCACTGCATCTCCTGTTAACAGCCTCTCTTCATCAGGTGCCCATTAAACACAGACTGATTTTAAGAATCCTCTTTTTACTCATGAGGCTCTGCATGTTCAGACTATTACACTGCGAGATCACCAAGAGACATTTAAATCCTCCCATGAAGGGTTTCTTGCTGCCCCAAGGACCAAATCATAAGTGCTGTCGGTTGAATCTGTCTTCTGTGGCCCCTAAAATCTGAAAACTTCACATTTTGATTGGAACTGCACCACCTTTTGAGTGTAAATATGGCTTGAATTAAGATTATTTTTGATTGCTATTACTTTCATCATTGCTTAACTGTTACATATACATGTATGCATGTGAGTATGTGTGTGTGTGTGTGTGTGTATATATACATATATATGTATATATAGATATAGATATGGTAAGTGGTATTCAAAGGGGCTTTACAAAATACACTTTTACAGTTTCTACGCATGGTGATTGAAAAATAAGACCTCATTTACAGTACACTTGCAAAATGATAATTTGCATCTTGTTAAATAGAAAATAACTGATCCACTCATGGCTGTGCATTAACATCTGGTATGTGTCCTCACTGTTTGTTCCACATCCACAATGTGATGACACTTTGTACTGTCTCCATATGTATCTTGCATATGTATCTTATTATCTTTTATTACATACAATTATACTCATACGTCACACCAGATGGAAATCAGCTTTAAGTAAATCAGGGATTTTTTTTATATACAGTGCACCTGTTGCAGACTGTGAACTTTTATGACTTGGATAAGACTTGGAAGGGAGACATTGCCTCCCAATTTGCTAAACACGACTAGTGTGTTTTAACAAGCACAAGTTGAGAATAAATGGAGTCGACGAGGGTCTCAGAGAGAGAAGATTTAACTGCCTGTCTGAATCCAAAAACAAGTCATTTCAACTTGCGCTTCTGATAAAAATAATCCCTAATGTGTAAAGGGTTTATATGTTCATAGCTTTGTACAGAAAACAAGACCTTTCCCACTGTTTTCTGTCGGAGAGTCGAACAGTCTCTGCGGGCTCACGGAGACGGCACACATACGTGAAAACACACACCTCGCAGAGGTGGCAGAGGTGACATCTTAAGATCTCTGGTGGATTTCTGGGGAGCCAGTCAGGTCGGTGTGAGGATGTTTGTTTACAGTATGCCTCCAAGACTCTGTCAGTCTCATACACACCAGCACTCTGAGGCCTCTGTATGTGGGTTTTCTGGTACATACAGTGCTCTGCAGTATGCACGGTGCTGTAAAAATAGTACTTTGACATGAATTATTTTTCTTTTCACGCCCATTCAAATGTGTTCGTGCTTTTGTGTTTGAATCATTGTCTTGTGGCATAACATAATTATGTCTCACAGACGGAGGTAAATGGGATGGACATTTATGATCCCTTCAATACTGGAAAGTTGTCTCATACAACATCACATTCCTGTGGGAATTTTTGAAACTCTTTAAAGTTTTTGGAGGCCGACAACTACTTAAAAGATTCCCCGCTGTTGCACATTTTCATAATTTGCAAACAACGGTTTTGTGGTTCACACATGGGAAATGGGTTCTGATAAAAATGTCTTCACAGGCTTTTCCACTGATTTCATTTTTTATCCTCTGTCCTTTATTTCATTATGTTTTTTGATAATGGTCTAGTGTGCTTGTAGGGACTTGATGGTGGTCCCTTGCATGCTAAAGTTTAACATGACAGAGGTTTAAAGGGAAGCAGCGAGGCTGGCTGCAATCAGACCTGCCTGGGTTCAACCAGCGGAATCTAATCATATAATTAGCAAATCTGACTGACTGGGAAACAAACAAGGAAAATACATATACACATACATAATTTACATGGATGATATGTTTGTTTAAGCCTCATCCTACAAAAAAAAAAACAAACAACCATCATAGCAAAATGTAATTTATTCCTTCTCAAAACATTATGAGCTATGCTCAATAAATAGTTCAATCTATTAAAACTGCATAGGGTGGTTTGGACTTGGGTTCCCCACGACCCCAATACATTGGTATTTTGAAAAAGCGCTAATTAAAACAGAAACAGGAAACAATGATAAGAAGACGTTAGAAACAAACTGATTGACAAAGTCATGAAAAAATGGAATCTAAGAATAAAGAACCTGTAAGATATGAAAACCTCTGGGTCTGCGGGTACCCCAGGCAGCGGGATGAGAGTTAACAGTTTTGCATGTAAAATAAATAAGTAGTAAAAAGTGTAAAAAAATATGTATTTTTTGAAAAGACATTTATTGTACAACAATAGAAAAAAGGAAAACAGAAAATGGGGAAATGTGTTTTCACAGCACTTTTCTGACTGTGCCTTCTTGTAGAGCCACACAACTTGCAGTGATATTTGCTGTTGTTGTAGATCCCTTGGGACATTTTGTAAAACGTATTAATGATCCTCTCAACATGGCTCGTTCACCAGCGCAGAGCAGGCAGTCAAAATACTCACACTACATCTTCAACTCGTTTTCTCACACACTGCTTCAGCTCATTATCCTTATTTGTCACTCGGTCGCACACAGACACACTTAAAGGCAAGTCTCCTCTCTGTCAGCTGTTGGACACGTTCCCCACCAGTGGGACCGGCACTCTTCATTTCCATGGTGACACTGAACCAAACAACTTGTTGTGTATGAAAGAAGTAGAAGGAAAGAGCTGACACACACACCATCACTCTTACAACACACCAACATTTGCATCCGAGGTTGTCTCTGTTTCCCACACACACATGCCCACGCACAACAACACACACAGAGACACGTTTTTAATTGCCTCTAATAGCCAGCATGTACACGCTTCCCTTGTTAGCTGCTGCCTGCGTGGTGTGTAGGGAGCTGCTTAATGATCATTACAAACGGAGGAGGAACACTGAGGTGAACAGGGAGCCAAGCAGAGAGAGCCGAGGCTTGCTCACACTGCATTATGGGAGTGTATTGTGTGTGTGTGTGTGTGTGTGTGTGTGTGTGTGTGTGCACATGTCAGACAAAGATAAAGAATGCACATGTATTAGTATTTATTTGTCTGAGCATTAGCATTAGAACAGGAGTGTGTGTGTACATGTGTACTGAAACAGACAGAAGGCAATGGATAGGATCGTGTGTGTGTGAAAAACCAAATGTGTGACCTTATACTTTATGTCTTGTTAGCCTTTCAACATCCTAATCCCACTATAAGCCCGGTAATGATGTACAATTGTGCAACAATTTGTCTGTTTTGAATAAATCTCTCCGAATAAACATGGTATGATAATGATTTACCTGCACCCCCCAGTGTGCTGCCTCCTGTCTGTGACTCACTAAAGCCTTTTGCTTCGGAAAACTGTGGAATGAGCAGTCAGACTGAGCCAAAACATTCTTGTTTTTAAGGGAAATAACTGAGAAAGAAATTGATATCAGCATAGCTTCTGTTTACTTACTCATTTAGCAATTACTTAGGAGTTCATTGGCAGGGTAGCTGTTAACTCACCGTTAGCAATTATACCTTTATGTGCCGTCAGACAGCGAGCGGTTCCCACCGCTCCACCTATTCAATTGTTTCCAACGTAAACACATCAGCAGCCCTGCTGCCGCAGCAGTCATCACAAGAAAGAAGACAAAACAAGGTTGCCACTTTGGTTCAACTTTTTCAGCTTGGCACTAGTGTGACCATGATGCAGGATTCATTTAAAAAAGAATGGACTTGCAGCCTCGACATCCAGTTTAGTACACTGTTGTTTCTGGGGGAAAGAAGCAGGGGAAGCAGCTGCAAGGTCACAATGGCAAAGGGCCGAGCAGAGTGACACAGAATGCATTTCAGCCTCGCTTTCCAGTCGTTCGTGTCACAGAAATGCCCAAAACGTCCTTCACCCCGAGCATCTACCTCCAGCTCCTCCTCAGGGATCTTTAAGCACTCCCAGGCCAACCAAGAGAAGGGACAGAGGCTCAGTACCAGGGGCCCCGTGAATCACGGCACGCACAAGTTTGTGACTCACTAGCCACCCTGCAGGAAAAAACCTCAACACAACTGCTTTAACCGCAGTCTCATTATTTGAGTCTTCCCAAGAAATATGAAAGCAGTATTCCCCTAAAACGAGTGACACGGTGGCCATATGAATTATAACTCTTGTCCAAAAGGAGGAAGTCTGGTGACATTATTATCAATAAAACGTCAGACTTTGCCACAGGATTGTGACCACAAATGTTCCCTGAACCTCACCAAGTGGTTATTATTGTAACCATGACAACAAAGGTCCCCACAGCCTAAGAAAGTGATAATTTTAAACTTTTAAGTTCAAATTTAAGTTTTTCTAACTTGAAAAAAGTTCTTCTTTTTACCCAAGCCATGACCTGAAAAGTTGTTCTTGTGCCTACTCCTGACCAAACCATAAATAGCGTCATTAAAAGGTTTTTTTCCACATTCGAAACACATGCTGCTCAGGTTGTCTGGAAATCAAATCACCAGAGTGGTCAGTGTCAACATATCTGTCGATGTGTTAGCCCTGCCATGTGGTCCATCTGTTTCTATTAAAGATAACCCAAACAAACAAGTGACATTCACATGAATTAACAAAGATTGTGTTGCATAGACATCACTGAACAGCAATCTTAGTGAGTCCAATATTATCCCTTTAAACTTATATATGCAATGTTGAGTTTCTGTGCCTTTTCCCTAATGTATCCTGGGATCGGCTCCAGCCCCGGTCCAGTCCACTGACCCTGGCTCAATCTCAATGTCCACCCTTTGTCCGAAGCACCGAACCATCACAAATATTAATTGACAACACCTGCAAGCTGGATGTGAATGCATGAGGGAGTTCACGAGGGTGAAAGGGCTCAAAATGCAGCATGAGGAATGGGACGGCAGTTTACACATCAGATACTGGAGCAGAGGCATTTCTTTAGCCAGTAAAGTAATGAGGCTTAAATTGTATCATAATTAAGCAGAATGTTTGTTATTCAGTCCAGGTTTATGGGATAAACAGTAATTTTGCTGGGTCAAATCAAATAAAAACATTTGTGGATCACTGCTGCAGAATACAGAAGTTGTGCAGTTATGGGCCTCATTTAAATGATGCTGAATTGCAAAATTTCAGGAAGCATGGATAAAAGGTTTAAAAAATCCATGTGAAAGTCCCCAAACTCTTGCTGATTTTCCAGCGGGAGAGCCCTGATTCCTCGGAAAAATAGGCTGGGAAGTCAGTAGCCCTTTTTACACAGAGATCTTGCAATAACGCCGCAAAGAAGAACCGTCATTGCGCCGGTTTTTGCTTTTTTACACTGAACCAAACAACAACGATTCGGCTTTGTTACTACTTCCGCTGTCGGCTTGAAGGTGGAACAACAATGCCCCCTCATTCCATGCTTGTACCTTTTTATACAGAAGGCGAGGCGGAATAATGGTGCAACATGACCGCCTTGAACCTGCTGTGTAAAAGGGGCTGAACATGGCTGGATGCTTGAGTTTAAAAAAATCAATATGATGCCATGCACATACTAATCATTAATCATTGTCATTGTTTATTTTGGTGTGTCTATTTGGCAGTGCTATTTTGTTAGTTTGGTAATTTGGTTTGATCCCGTTTGGATCCTATTTGATCCACACTAGTGTTTTAGAAAATGAAAATTTTAGAAAATGCAGACTTGATGTTCACACTGGTGGATTACACAACTCAAGCAAGTTTCAACAACATGGGTTGCAGAATGGTTAGCTCTGCTGCATGTATATAGTACACATGATATGTCCTAAATGGTCTAAAACACTTGAATTGGTACGGACCTTTTAAAAAGGTTTCACTCACCAACACCTATAAATTTAGATAGTTAATTCTAAAGTTAAACATGGTCATCAACGTAATGAGTTACGACCAGAAAGTTACCAGGTGTTATCAACAGCCTCTAGGTGTAATACATGTCTAACTTGGACAAGCTTAAAATTTACAGATTCATTTTGACTGCATTTGTAATGAAAATTAAAGCATAAATCTCAAGTAATCAATTTTTATGGCTTTCCCAGGTGATAGATGCTTAAGTTCAGCTCTGTTAGGTATATTAGACGAGGAAGAGCCTTAAAAACTCTGAGGCATCAAACTGTTTTTCTTTCTAAATTAGCCTCTACAGCACCTTCATGCCAGAGTGATGCATAAAAGGAGCTTTGAGCACTTGGAAAAGCAAGAACATAATCTATTATCCTGACCAGTGACACCTCATTATCAGATGTTCAGCTCATTGGATGTAGCGTGACGCTAACACCTTCAGCTGCGGAAACCACTCAATTGAATTTCCGCCGGGCCAACCCCCGACTCCAAATCTATTGCTTTCTCTCTGCTGTGAGTCACTCTGGTTAATAGCATGTGCCAGATAGCGTTAGGTTAATGTCAGTAAACAGCTTTAAATAAGAGAACAAAAACAAGTTTATTGTTCCTCTAAATGACCACGACTCACCTCTCTCGGAGCATGAAAGGAAATCACGCCAAAGCAATCGACCCTCAGGCGCTGATTCAATAATTGTTTCTGACTGTAGAGAGTGAGGCCAGGAGTCGGTGCAAAAACGCTTAAATCTTTTCAGCTCTCAGCCCAACTCATCTGCCCACCCTGGAATCCCATAAACACTAGAAAATCCAGAAGAGGCTCCCTTGGCTCACACCAGTAGGCCATACAAGAAGCTTGTGTGTGTGTGTGTGTGTGTGTGTGTGTGTGTGTGTCATGTGCATGCATGGGAAACCTCTACGATAACACTTTTCTTTCGTGTTGATGCCCAAAAGGTCTGAAGAGGATAAATGGAACCAATTACTGGTACTGTAGCCACATGGTACTTTGACAACAGTAACACACTGACACTTCACACTTCCACAGATCGGGAATTAGCTCCCTGGAAACCATCTTACAGTGAGGATCATCATCATCCACTGGCTAACAAAGATGCTTGTAGCTATTCTCTGCTGTGGAACTAATTGAAGAGTCTGGAAAGTCGAAAAAAAAAAAAGTCTATTCTACATTTAGAGAGAAATATTCTTACTAGATTCCATACTGTGCACACACTCATGGATGGATTACGAGACATCGTAATTAAGTCATTTTGTGTCTCTTTGTGTTTGTGTTTTTTGCATCCTTGAGTGGTTGAAAAACTGCAGCTAAATTTCAGTATTTAGTTCAGTGCAGTGCAGATGAAATTATGTTTTCTGAATCCTGTCCAAAGCTTCCAGCCACCAACCTCTCCACCCCCCTCCATTGTGAAATAAAGCCTAACAAAAATGAAATCAGGAGAAATGAACAGTTAAACGTACAAAAAACAACTTTAAAAAAAGTACAAGAATTACAGGAGTCCAATGTGCGGCAGCCGTGCAGATGTGTCTGACAAGATATGAGTTGTGTTATGATCAGTTATGATATTTGTGAATAAATCAGAAAATATGCAGCATTGAGTGACTTGTAAAGGTTATAAAATGATTCACAAGTAAACTCACTGCATTTTTGAATTGCTGTTTTGACTTCAGAGAATCAGTGAGTGAAAAGAAGAAAATTCTCCTGTCAATGAGCAGTGAGAGAGGAGTAAGAGAGCGAGATAGGGAGAATAAAAAGAGAGATGCCGAAAGATTGCCACAGTCAATTACTACCCTGTCCTGGCCTGCAGCCTGTCCTGATTATCAGCTGCCCATCTCAGCTCTATCTAAATGATTCCACAAGCTGAGTAAATAAAGAGGTCTCTTACAGGAGGGAGTCCTGGGGCTGCAGTGCTGGCTGTGACCACTGGGGGTTGCTGTTTCAGTGAGAGATAACAAGGCACTGCAGACCCTGATAACAGAGTGTATCTACATTTCTCTGTATCATGTCTCCATGGCTTCCCTCTTTGGGTGTGACGTCTACAGTGTATCATCCTCTTTCAGCTTCAATCATAGCACTAACATAAATATTCAATGTATCAGGGCATTTAGTAGTTAGGAAGTGTTTATTTGATATTTAAAATTTATCTGCTTTTGAAAGTTTCTTATAAGCTTCAAATGTAGTGGTATTGCAATTTGTATTTTTCAGGAATACCAGCGCTTTTGGAAATGAAAAAGCATTTGATGTAAATTGTGGCAACACTGATTTTTAATTGATTATATATTTGTTTGGTTTTGTTCAGAAAATAAAATGAATGCATTTATTAGAACTGTGAAGGAGTCACATGTGAGAGATCACACAGAGAGATCTAAGTGTGAAACTGACAACAACTATGAGCCTATACAAGCAGCCATATAATGCTATATACAAGCAGTACAGGCAAAAAAGAATGCAGACACAAATGAATAACAACAACAAACACTCACAGTCATTTCAGGAAGTGTTTACGTTCAACAAAGCCATCTAGTGGCCGTAGTAATTAAGACGAGAACAAACATGAAATTAAGTTGATGTTATAGAGCTACGAAGTCTGTGTGCAGCAGGTCGGGGTGGATGTAGAGGTCAACCAAACAGGGGACTGCTGCTCGTTTCCCGTTTCCATCGGACGCATGACCACGATCGTTCCCTAACCTCAGCCACCCGTTTATTACTGCAACCTTAGAGACCCGAACCTTAAACAAGTCATTTCTAACTCAAACCGCCAAACACACACCAAACACACACCTAACCAAACCTTAACCACAGCGTTGTCATACAACAGATGTATTTTTCAACAGTGGTGTGGAACAGCTTTGAAAGGCGCAAATAAATAGGGCATATAGTTTATTTAGAGGATTTGATGTAAAGAAACTTTGTCTCACCTTCTATGAAAGACAAATCATAACACGGATCTTTCTGCTATTCAGGGTCTTTCTACTCAATGATAAACCCATTGAATATCATAAACCAATAAATACCAAAAGCATGAATTCTTTACAACATTTGTAAAGGAAACATGTGCTCATGTTGCTTGAATTGCTAAAGCAACGTGCAGTTTGGAGTTGCAGCCACGGTTAGCTCATGTTGCTTGTAGGGAGTAGGACCGGGGATGTGTAGATGAACAAAAAAATGCAGCAACTGTGCAACGGAAAGTTAAAAACTTTTGGAGAAACGCAACCCGACATCACTCTGGCATGTAAGCCAGTGATCAGAACGGAGCCCAGAATTATTTTGAATACCCACAGAAACTTTAATTAATTTCTTGTACTGACCAAACCAAGCTCATGTCAAGATTATGTCTTATATGAAAAAACTATTGCAACAACTATAAACATTCAGAGTGACAAAGACCATCTAGAGCAAGAGAGAGTGACATTTTGAATGCAGAACTGGTAATATAATGTATTTTTACATTTTGGTATTGCCACTTTCACTTAAGTAGAGGACATGAATTCTTCCTCCACCACTGAAAAAATGCATTTAATATCAGTAAAACAATTCAAACAGCTCTCCTGATGCTGTCAGGAAACATGCTATTTTGTCTCTGCTCTGCCTAAGAGCTATACTGTACCTCAAAACAACACAAATTGTCAAGGGATGAAGAGTGAATTACAATAATAAAGAGTGACAGGGAGAAAAGGAATAGAGGTAGAAAGGCAAATGGGGATGGAAAAAAAAGGTAATGGAACCGAGAGAAGAAAGAAAAGGACTGGCAACAGAGCTTTGGTGAGCTGGAGGAAATTGAAATGCAGATGGTTAGGTATTCTGTTAAGCTTTCATACCTCTGTCCCTATTCCCAAAGCCCCGTCTCTAATTTCACTCGCTTCACACTTCTCTTTACGTTTCTTTTTCATTTCCTTTCCCCCCATTCCTCTCTTTTATCTTTCCCTTCAGTTCCCTTTTATAGTCTATCTTGTACTCCATTCTGTGCTCCCCCATCTTTATCAGCCCCACTCTTTCCTCTCCGTTCTTGTCTATCTCTCCGATCCAAACTACACGGGGCAATGAATTCTCTCCCTGGCAATGAGCTTTACCCTCAAGAGGAGCAGCAATCCTTGGCCAGAGGAAAGAAGCTCTCTTTTTTTAGATCTTATTACACCTCCTGCCTCTGGTTATGACACTCTGGAGCAAAGTTCTTGCTGTACACTTGTGCAATCATAATGTACCATGGATTGCCATGTCAAGCACACACTTCCATGTTAATAAAGCAAAGTGTACACATATTTATATTATTTTGTATTGTCCAGTCCGTATGTTTCATGGTAATTAAGGTATTTATGACCCTGAAAATCTTAGAGCTCAACGTGGTCTGAACTCCTAAATCAATTTCTAGGCCAGGAGGTGTATGGCGAGACGACTTATACCTTGATGCAGAAACATAAATCCAGCGTAAGTCAATCAAATCAAAACAAACAACTGACTCGACTGTTGCTCACAGCTCCACGGGCTTTTCTGTATATAAATCTGCACTTTTTATGGGCATCTTTGCAAAATAATCAATACATGCTACTGTTTCAAGATAGAAATGTAAGACTCCTGTAAAGCTGAAGTGAACCAGTCAATGGCAGTTCAGAGGCTTTATTTATTTCCAGCTTTTTTTGCACCACAGTTTTGGAGCTGGGTGAGGTGACAGACTGAAGCACTCTGCACTTCAGCGTGGGCTTAAAACAAAAGGTGTTCATCAGCAATTGTAAATTGCAAACCACTTATCAGGTTTGTGGTTGCATAAACATTTTAGAAGATCACAGCATGATGTTATGTAGTAATTCATCATTTAAACTCATCATCGAGGCACTCTGCGTCATCACCAACCTTTGCCACATTATTACAATAACAGAGCATAATCACTAAAGTGCACTTCTGTACCTTAAAATATGTCATTATCATCCATTGACTCATTTAAATCACAATTTAGAAAAATTATAACGATGTCCATATAAATAAATGTATGTTTTTTATTGATACTATTTCTTCATTGTTAGACTTCAGACCAACTGACTTCTACTAATAATCGAATGAATACACTAGATATTAATTGTACAGATATTAATATGCTGGCACTACATCTGTGAGCTTTGCACTCAGTATTTAACCCTTGTAATGTTGCCGGTGGATGTAGGAAGTTTACTGTCTAGTTACACTCACTGGAAAAATTGATTTAATTTTATTTGACAATGACAATTGTAATAGGCGCCCCCCATACAATAACCCTGCTGCAATGCGGTCACAGCGACGAGTTACGGTGAATTTCTCCTCTATGTTTCAATTGAATACAACTCGAGTCATTGTCCCCTGTTATTTTAGGAACACAGGAGCCATTCTTCTGCAGGTGAAGAGATCATCTGATTAGTTAGTCCTTTGAGGACTTGACCGAGTGTTGCACAAAGCGAAGTTGATAATTCTGCACAAAAGAATGCTGTGTTTCTCTCTGCGCAAAGGTCCAGCACTCATGACACAACACAATGTATCCTTCTCAGCTGGGTAATTAGGTTTACAATAGAACCAGTTTGAATTGTATATTTCTTCATTGTTTAGGAGGAAGGATGGGTAGTCAGTTGCATATTTTTTAGAATCTTGGAAGGCACAAGAGAATCCAGATGTGGCTCAGCTGGAGACTTGGCTCACACGACAAAGTTAGGAAGTTGCTTGGAGTTTTCATGAGTAATTATTAAGCTGAAAATGCCCCTTGTGGTTTTTTCTAATGATGACTTGACATTTTCATGTGTTTCAGAGTTTCACATCCATGTCGCTTGTCAATAATCTTGTCCTGTGGTTCTACTGATGATTTCTCCTCTTGTGTGCTCTCTGTTTTCTTCTTTGTCGTCACAGAGACAGACAGAGGGGTCTCTTATTCCCTCCTCATGCATGAAGGCCAGCTCTTTATCAGCCGCCCCTGTGGAGAGAGACAGAGACAGACCAAGAAAACGATGGAAAGTTTTATAGTGTGTGTAATGGGTAAACAGTGGAAGGAAGGTGAAAACATGGGGCTTCTAATCTGTAAGATGCGTTATTGCAAAATCTGACGATACAATGAAATGGAAGACATTTGGTGGGGAGCATTTTATGTTTCATCAGGCTCAAAACTTACTTCCTGGGGACTCATTTATGTTACATTACATTCACTTGAATCTGGAAATGATCTTTGGGATTCGGTTAGTTGATTCAAGCTATGCAAAGACTTTTTTGTCTTATTATCAGCTTGTCAGTCATCTGTGAAGCACTTTGAACTGCACTTACCTGTAAGAAAGACGCTACACAAAATAAGTTTCATAGATTCTTTGATCCTGTGAGAACGTGCCCTAAGAATGTGTCTGCAGAAGAGTTTAGATGTTAGTTGTGAGCATTACACTCCGAGTTATCACAAGGAGTCACAAACTGCAACACTTTAGCCTCTCAACATTTGCCTTCATCACTTCCCTCCCACACTCCTGCCAGTCTGTCTGTCTGCTGCAGCTTGGTATGAATTTATTAATCCTGGTACGAGTGCGAAGTGTTGCTGAGGGAGCATGACCTCATACCTCCAGGTCACGATTCAGCTCTACACACCAGCTGGTGATCTGCATTCTGACAGCAGTGGGGGCTTCGGCTTGCGATGACTTGGTCACCGCTCTACAGAACTTGACTCTGGGTGCTCCCAAATGCCAGAATGACCTTAAGTCGCTCATATCTGCTTTAAGAAAAGAAAAAAATATATATGAAAACATGCCCCTCTGTGTGAAAGGATGTGCTATAGAAATAATGCTTGTCTTGCTTTCCTTTCAACAAATCCTGGTATATAACCAGGATTTAAGAAATGCTGAGGTCATTGGTCCAAATACCCCTTGTGGAACCACATCCCTCAAAGAAATGTTTGACTGTGCAAAAAGTTTAGAACATTTATGTATCTTGTAGGTTTGTGTTTTTGTCTATTTATCAATTTAAAGTCTAAAAATATACCATGTTAAATTGGTCTATAATTGTAGGATGTGAACTCCTCAGGCCGATAAAATCACCAAATTCTTCGGACAGGCCCTGAGCAAGTCCCTCTTCCTCACTCAATCATATACACTCTTACCCTCCACTTACTGTCATACTTTCTGCATCACTGCTTTGGTCTCTTTATGGCTCTCCACTGCACTGCTCTCTGCCTCTCTGGTCTTCCTGGGCTCATTGGGACACTGTCAGGACACTCCAGCTGTGACCCTTGAAATCTCTATCACCGGTCATTTATAAAGGCTGTGCTGCATGAGTTCAAGCTTATTCTCAACATACACATTTGCAAATTAGCCTGGAGAGGCCAGGCTAGGGCCTAGGTGAAACTGGCCTAAATTGGTTTGAAAGTGAAGGATTTTTATAGCCAATAATTCAAAAGCTTTTCTATGTACGACTGTGATAAAGATGAAGCTTGTCCTAACTACATGTTGAAATTTAGTCCTGAACACACTGTCCAATTGTGACCTTTTGACTTTCAGATTGCAGAAACCAGGCTTACTGGGACACCAAGTTACAAAGAAGTAGGAACAGAGTGAAGTTATTGAGAGATAAGAGTGACACAGCTGACTGGCTTGTACTGGTGCCTGTGTGGGAGGCGGCACTTGTTCCCAGCCAAGACTGCAAGGGAGCAGAATTATTAAAAGATTCCTCTTGTGTTCATAGAAGGATCTTCATTAAATTATTTTAATGATCAAGTAAGAGCAGTAATTTGATTATTTTGCACAACAATTGTCCATCAAGACATGAGACATTTGGATGGATTACCCTGGTTTTAAATGGTGGATTTTTGTTCGTGTTCCAAAATGAATCAGCTGCATTTTGTATGTCCTTCACACATTTCCCCCCTCTTTGTCTCACAGGAGCTTTTAGTGCGCATTTGGAGTTTGCGAATAGTCAAAACACAGCTCCTGGTTGGCTGGCTAAGTGTGTGTGATTTCTGTTGAAGAGCATGCATTGGGACCACTTGAGAGAGACAGACAGAGAGTCTGTGAGCGAGAGAGGGGAAAAAAAAGGAAAGAGTCTGATTGAGGGAAAGAGAATGGATGGGGCGAGCCAGCGTTTGGCTGAGCCGTGAAGAGATATTCTCTGCAGTGTGTTCCCTTTCCATCCATGGAGGCCTGCTCTTTATCTGCTGCCTCTGTGGGCAAAGTAGAGACAGACAGAGAGAGATGGTGGTATGAGGGAAAAGGAGGCAGGCGGAGTGGCCTGGAACGACCTGGAAATGGGGGCGAAAAGAAAGCAAAAAGACAGAGAAAGAGTGGGAGAATAAAATCAAAACTTCAAAAGAAGAAAGGGTTTACATCCCCTTGATCTTTGTCTGACAACGACTGGTTTATTGATGTGTAAAGTATATTACAAGGGAAACTACTGATTGCCTTAAAGCAAGACCGAATAACTTTTAAAAGAAGAAATAACACAACCTTCCTTTAACAACAGAAGTTGAATTCATAAGCAATAAAACTCTAAATCCACTGAGAGTATTGAATGAAGGAACAGCCTTACTTAGTCTGGTATGATCAATATATTCTGGATGTGTAAAGATGACTTAAGTGAACTTGGGGAGGACGAGTATTCCAGCATTTGGCCAGTGACTACAGTTCGGGATGCGAGCTGGACGCACATCTGTTACAATTTTCATATTGCAACTGCTATTGTGTTCCCAAATGATGTTTTCATGAGAAATTAACTGTTTTTGCAAGTAGATTTCATTGCATCTTCCCGCCCTTTTCACGTCCAAACTGTTTTCTTGTCCATTCCACTCACTCTTGGTCATTTTTTCCTGAGTGATAATGTCTTTTAAACCTGTAACTAAAACTCTTGTTTTTGTTCTTTGAACCTTCTGCAACAGGAGATAAAAGTGAGATGGATGATGACATATGAGGAATGGGAACAGGGTTCTGCTGTTTATATGCTGCATTATAGTATGTATAACAGACGTATTAATGATGAAACATATACTTGTATATAAACATATTTAATTAAACATTTCATAACGTAAGAAAGGTCTGATAAAAATGTTCGAGCTTGAAGATCAGAAGACATGCACAGACACACACACACACACACACACACTCTGTCTAGCTTGCACACAGTCAGGCTCAGGGAGCAGACTACACAGTTCTAGATAATTATCTCCCAGAGTCCCCAGTACAAACACTGTTTCCTTGCACACAGTCAGAGAGAGCCTGTCTAAAGAGGAGATGGCCACACACACACACACACACACACACACACACACATATATAAGGTATCCTCAGAATTGGTAATGTCATAACGATGGCAGATCTGTTGGTGTGTGTGTGTGTGTGTGTGTGTGTGTGTGTGTGTGTGTCCTTGCGTCTTGTAGACTGTGACAGAATCTATTCGCCCACCTGCTCCTCTTCATTATCCAAAATGCAGAGCTGTAGATGTAGGGCAGAATATCTGGCTGGTTAGGTTCCTCTCCTGTCTCTCTCCTCTCTCTCGTCCTTTTCTTTCTCCTCTCTTTGTTCCTTCTCTCCCTTTTGTTACGTCTCCATCTGTTTCCCCTCCTGTTCCCCTCGCCTCCCCATTCAAAACTACCTTTTTTCCCTCTCCTTTATACAGTGCCTTTTCATCTCCTTGTTTCCTTCAGCCTCCTCTCCTCTCCTCTCCTCTTCTCCTGTTTCTCCTTCTCTCTCGTTTCCTCCTCTCTTTGTCTACTCTCCTTCATCCTCTCTGTCGTTTCCTCTCCTCTCCATGTTTTCTGTTCTTTTCCCTCGTCTCAACTCCTCTCGTTTCCTCTCTTCTCCTCTCCTTTTTTCCTTTCCCCTGTCCTGTCTCGTCCTCTTGTCTCTTGTTTCCTCTCTCCTCTCGTCTTTCATGTACTCTCCTTGTTTCCCCTCGTCTCACCATCTATCCTCTCCCTGTTTACTTTTGTCTCCTCTTCTCTTCTCTCTCATTTTCTCTTTCCTCCCCCCTTTCCTCTCACCTCGGCATGCTTGCCACGTATTCAATTACTCTGGACTTGATTACATGCTTAAAATGCGACATTGAAGGGCGAACGGCTACTTACTCTCCAAAGGAAATCTATCGGTGTCCTGCTTACGATGCTGCAAGGTTTCTCCCTGCTTTGTTTTTTTTTTTGTTTATGTGATTTCAGAAGCGACTGTCCTACTTTGGTGCTGGCAGGTGTGTGTGAGCAGGAGGGGCAGGAGGTGGGTTTCTCTGATGACACACACACACACACACACGACCTGTTGTCACACACATGGTCACACACATACAAAAGATAAAGACGTTTATAATTTGTATTATATTTATATTAGTGTTTTACAAATAAAGATGAATTGGAAAAAAATTGCCTGATGTGCACAGTGCAGACTTTCAAATCATTTATCCAGCATGGCTGGAGACCATAAATGAAACTGATAAAGCTGAAATTTCTGAACAGAAAAAAATAAATAAACTAAACTAAAACTACTGAAGTCCAGGTGTAAGTTATGCCATCCTGCAAAAAGCACAACCGCCAGGGGCCGTCAATCAAGCACAGTACACGCCCACAGAGTCTAATCAGCCAATTACAGTAGGTTAAAACGCAGGTGTGGATGTACCATGTGTATAGTATTTAAAACCTTTTCTTTAATCTGACAGCACATGAATAGTATGTTAGGTTTCACTTTGGTCTTTTAAGAAACAAATTAAATTGGATACTGGATTCCTGTCAATTTTGTAGGGAACAGTTAATGAGTGAACGAGGGAGTGATTTTGGACACAACTAATTTCTATCTGCATAATAAGACACGATGGTTTTGTAATTTGGGTGAGCTTACCTTTTAAGAGAGAAGTAGTAGTAAAGTAAAATGAAAAAAAAATGACCCCATACTCCAAAAGATGAACCTAACCTTTCTGGGATGTTTCTATTTACTGGGAACATTCATGTGGTGTATGTGTGTGTAAACCATTACTCAAAACTTGGAGTGCAGGTCAGAAGTT
The DNA here is from genome assembly GCA_031216445.1 of Lateolabrax maculatus. NCBI lineage: Eukaryota > Metazoa > Chordata > Actinopteri > Acropomatiformes > Lateolabracidae > Lateolabrax > Lateolabrax maculatus. Next base: position 2,707,659 of record CM062209.1, read on the forward strand.
GTAATGTGTCACGTCTTGGTGATGATGTACTCACATGCAATGGCTGCAGTGGTGGGAGGATGAGACAGAGAGGAAGAGACGAGGGAGGGAGTGTAACACTGTTAAAGTTATTAGTCACCAGTTTAAAGCAGGATCCGGCGCAGGGTGACACCTTCAGCAGCTCCAAGAGTTTGAGGACTCGTCCTTGGCTGTCGCTGAGTTAGGCTCAGTGTGCTGGTTTATTCATCCCTCCCACTGGTGTGATGGAGAGCCTTGACATGAATTATTCTCATTTTCATTTCTTGACATTGAGACCATCCCTTGTGGGCCTTGGGCTGGGACTTTTAGTGGAACCGCTGTAGCGACTGGGATGACACTGTATCATCAATAATGGTGAGAATTATTCAAAGTCAAAGTCAAGTACATCCTGAATGTAACTTACAAATCTTTCTGAAAATGTGTCTTGTTGCCGCTTCAGGATTTGGAGAACGTTTCATAAACAGATCGTACTGTGATGTGCAGAGGCAGGTGTTGCCGAAAATAAACACAAAATGAGTGTATTGTCTTTTCCTCATAATTACCTTAGCCACAGTTATTTATAACAAGCTGAAAAAAAAAAAAAGCCCAGCAAATTATCCATTTCGTTTACAAAGTAAACGAATGTTCCTGTTTAAATGTTAATTGACAAATTCTTGTTAGTGTCACTAAATGCTATTATCGACATAATAAAATAATAGCTTTGGGGAATATTATAGCATATAATGTTCAGGACTAGCACCATTCTATTAATGATCCCACTATACCAATTAGTTAGTAATTTTTGGGATAATACTCACAAGATGATTTTTTTTTTGTCATTTTAGTGTTTAATATAAAGCTGAAGCTTGTTTTGAAGAATATAAGAAAAGGCTTACAGATGCACTGCTATTGACAAGCGAAGGAAGTGTTCTTGCTGAAAACACAAACAAGAAACAGAAGAAAGCCAGAAGGTTTTGTCTTGGAATATAAAAGTTAATTAGAGGGAAAACAAAAGTGGGGATGCAAGACATCTTTTGGAGAAACAAAAGTATTAAACAAGCACAAACACAAACCAGCAGCTCTAAAGCTGAAGTAAAAACGACACGCTGTGGTTTTACTGGGGGTTTCTGGACTCTTTACCTGGCAACCACATGGTGAAAACAGACTCAAGGAAGTATCTGTGCCAACATACAACCAAGCAGTATAAACCCCAGTAAAACCACAACTTGTTCTTTTTTACATTTCATATTTTAAACGGATTAAACTAACAGCGTGTTTGTGATTGAGGTGTAGAGATGCTCCCGTAGGCAGATTTCTTTTAGATCCTGAATGATGCTTATACATTTCCAAACGATACTCCAAAGATTAGACGTTCATGTCTACATGCAAACACATAAATCAATGACAAAACGTACTGAATAATACAGGAGAAATCAGAGTAAATACAAATTAAATAGTCCATCTTGCCTTCTTTTATTTCGAGACAAGTTATAAAACTTAAACACCGACCATTTCAGTTTGTCATTATTTGTACACCAGAAAAATTCAGGGTTTTGTAAAGCCATGTACAGTAAAATGGACACCCTTACATTATATGGGCAATATAAAAGAAAATGGGACTTAATTACCACATATCCCAAATCATATAGTTCATGCATTTTGTTTATTTCATGAACATTTTTGAATCTGAGAACGTAAGACATCTGAACTTCTTCTAAACCTGAAAATCACCAGATCAGATCTTAATGGAACACTTTTCTGTTTACAGAGTAAAACGATGATGAAGTATTAGTATCTGTAGTAGCGCCTGCGGGACACTGACTTTTCAACAAATATTCACCTGCAAGACACCAAAACCATGCTCACTGGGTCCATTCTGATATGCTGATGTATGTAGTTAATGTTTTATGGAGATCAGTCCAATTTGAACAATAAAATTGACTAAAAACTGTACATGAGTTGAGTTAAACTCCTACTTACTACATCAGAAACTTTCCATTGTCACATTACACGGGGAGGAAAAATCCACCCGGAAATAAAGTCCCTCCACACAATGTGAGATCTAAACTGCATCCTGACCGTTCAAATTAATTTCACAAGATTGTTTTTATATTTCAGCAGAGAGCGGACGGAGGATGACTAAGTGAACCACCAGGATGAATCGTCCTTTAATTAGCAGAGGTGGAGGCAGAGAGGTGTGTCGGCTCTCTCTCTCTCTCTCACACACACACACACCCACACACACACACACACACTTGCATACCTACATGCTGTACATGGAGCTTTAACGAGTTATTTGCACGCGCAGCTGGCCTACACACCGCTCAGCTGCCGGCAGGCTCACATGTCGGAGAGGCACGCTGCTAACAAAGCCTGAGTCACACTGTGCAATGAGCCCCGAGCCCACTCAAACATACAAGTCATTATCACACCTCAGCACGCACACACACACACACACACACACACACACACACAGCAAATATCTCTAAAATGTTATGGCGGCTCAGCGGGCTAAAGCAGATAGTAGGTACTCACAATGCCAGGGGATGATGGGATGAATCCGGCTCAGGAGCCTTCTTGCGTGTCGCCCCCGCACTCTCTCTCATCTGTCACTCCTCACTGTATTTTATGCAATAAAGCTGAACTACCATATATATATATATAGATAAATAAAAACTCTCAGAAACCTGTTCGTTCATGCACATGAGCAAGCTTAGATTAGAAAATATTCACTGCTCTGAGGTGAGCGTTTTCAGTCAGTAGATTTGCTCCCTTTCGTGGAGGAATATGATATAACATTAAATTGAGTTACAGGTTTGCCTTTGTGTTTGCACTGATAGTTTGTATATACAGTATGTCTTCGTATTTAACGTTACAGTTACATATGCACATTCTTGTGCTATGAAAAGTATTTCAGTGCACAAAGGAACAGGTGCTGGAGCCGTGTTCTGTTCAGGGAATGCATCCTCAGATAAAGAGACCAAGGCAATGACTGCACTGTCTACTACTCATTTATCCTTCCAACCTTACATTTACTTTTCAGAAGCCATTGGGCCTCATGCATGAATCGTGCTTGCCTGGATCGAATTGTACAAACTCCATTTAAGATCTTTTGTAGAAATCATCAATACTACTGTGTTTTCCGGCTTGTACTGGAGGTAAGATCCAAATGTAAGAGTGTCCTACACCACACGCAAGTCAATGCGCACAAAAGCCTGCTTGCCTTTTGTGCTGCGAAATATGAATAATGAATATAATTATATAATAATAATGATGAAAAAGCTATTACTTTATGAAAACACAGAAGAAAAATATTCTACATTAATTTAGTCATTAACTAATGTTAGATGTTTACACTTATTAAAGATGATTATGTCTAGCCTAATTGACAACAGAATTATACACTGGTCCAATCATTAATTATGAATTATTAATTAGGATTCATAGTATAAAAAGTAGTGCGAAGCGGTGCTCAACTGAATCCGCAATGGTTTATTTGCTCCTGCTCGATTTATATCATTGCTGGCCTCCCGAATACTTCTGGAGCAATCTACTGTACTCGTGCGCATCATCTCCAAATCCGTTCAGTCAATGTCCAAATAATATGTGATGCAGAGAAATCCTCCACTGGCTGGGAGGTGTGCACCACTCTTTCATGCTGCACATCAGTTTGGTGGCTATGTCATTGGATCAAGATGCTGCTGGAGAACATAAATCCAACTTTTAATGTAGGTGATCGGAGCTATCCATTACTCATTTAACAACCCTCAGACCCAACAGGAGGTGGCCTATAACCAGTTACTGACACTCACAATCAGTATACTGAAAAGCTGCTGGCTATGCCTAGACACAGCAGGTGGGGGGCTGTCATACCCACCTGAAAACGTGTGCAAAATAAACATGGCCTGCTGTGTTCTGCACAATATTGCATTGCAACATAGTGTGCCCCCACCACACCCGCCACCACCTGAAGACATGGTGGTTAATGGTTTCGTGGGACCTGAAACCCGACAGCGACTCATTTCCCTTCTTTAACATGTAAGCAGATCCCTTTTGTTACATTGTGAAATGGCCGAGGCCGAGACTCAATGCAGAACACCTGTAATACCATTTATTAGATAAGGGTTTTTATTTTCTTGACTTTTTAAAGTTTCATCTATTTCTTTTCAGCGTGTAATTCATTTTGAAAAAGTGGACGACATTTGCTGAAGAGTCTCTTAATATCTTCTGTTGATTTTGTGGGACCGACTCCGAGATGATCGTCTCCAGTTTTTTGTTTCATTTATTAATATACCAGTGATTTAAAATGACCTTGTAGATTGCTATCTCGGGAGTCGGTGCTGTGCTGACGGGATGTGGTAGGTCACAATCCAGTGGTATATCAGACTGCACCCCCGACAGAGAAGCCTCTCCAATGATGGCTCCAATGATCTCATCCATGTCTGTTTTTTTGACAGTTTCCTGGCCCCCTCCTGTGGCTGTAATAGTACGCTTGGCAGCACACAGTCGTTTTTTGGCGTCCATTTTAAGATCAAACCTTTTCTTATTTATTTCACTGACAGTTCTTTCTTCTGCACATACAGCATTAATTGCATTGGTGATCTCTTGCCAGGCTTTGCCCTTCTCTGGACCGGTGACCCCACTTCTCTCACTTGAAAATAAGATATTTTTTCTAAACGAAACTTCAATGAGTAAAGTTTCTATCACTGCAGAAGAAAAGTTTCTGTTGTTTTTTTTGCCCCTTTCGCTGCCCTTATATGGGTTCATAGGGATGTTTCCCTATACTAATTGCATGTTGCCTGGCACATGCATCCAATTTAAGATCAAACGCAATTCATCACCATACTGAGGTGGGTAAGAACAGACTAGGCTGTCAGAGCACATTTCATGAATCCCACGCAGGATTTTCTTTTTTTACTCTTATATTTGTTCTTGCAATAAGTGATGAATAAGAAAACATTCATACATGAGGCCCATTGTTCTTATAACGGGCTTCCACACTGTAGATGTTGTGCATCTGTAGTTATTTTTTAGTGTGTGTGTGTGTGTGTGTCCCTGTATAGTTAATGGAGCAATAACTGCCTGCTGACTGCTTTAACCAAGGCTTCATCACAGTATGGGGAACATCTGCAGACCCTCAGACACTCACACTTCCAGCAGGGTGATTGATTAAGTGTCAAGGGTGTGAGCGAATTCACATCTTTATACTCGCTATATATATATATATATATATATATATATATATATATATATATATATATATACACACACACACACACACACACACATATAAATGAATAAATAAATAAATAAAAGAGAGACTCGTAATGGTTTATAGCCATTCATTATTCATAATTCTTTTCTCCTTACATCCAGATGCCATTTTTGGAGAAAAAAAACATTTAAGGATGGGATCAAAACGATTGCAAGTTGTACACTAATAATTATAAAGCCTTTAGGTGTATGTCACCTTTTTTTGAGCACATGATAAATCATTTAACAGGGAAGATATCCAATTTTAAACAATCTACTTGCTTTCTAAAATGTGGATATTTTCTGGTGAATATCAGTGAAAGAAGTTTAAAGTTGAGCATTTCACATGAAAGCAATGTGGAAGAATGTCCCTCGACTCCTAGCTGTGGTATTGTGGTACTAAAGGTGAGCACTGCCAACGTGCCATTGAATACAAAGAAGGCAACTGAGATGCTGAAAAGGTAAGTTTAATTTCAATTCCAAGAGGGGATGAAAAATGACTACAGTAAACTGAACATTGCATTGGTGGTTTTAGAAAATATCTCAACTTGGGTAAACAATTCACACTCATCCCAATGAGGGAACATTTTAGTCAGACTATTAATCAGTTTACAGTTACAGATGTAACTGATAATACTACCACTCACTTTGTTCTTCAGCCTGGATTATTTGCAAGTTGCAAGACACATCTCTAGTGAAATCTGGTGATGTCTTTATGAAGCAATAGTGAGATTCAGGTTAGAGAAGCAGGCTTGTGACTGGAAAGAAGCCAATTCAATCCCCAGGTAGGGAAAGTGAAAGAGCTGTTCATCAGGTTCTTCTTCTCCTGGAGCTGCATTTCCAATCATGGTAGATGTTCTCTATCGACCCCCAAATTCAAAATAACAGTGCAGCCTAAAAGGGTTAACAAAAGCAGCTGAAGAAATCGTACAGTCCAGCCGGTTTTGTTCTTTAGTCCAAGGACTTTTCACCCTCCATTCGCGAAAGCACTTTCTGAATAAATCCATAGCAGTAGCTCAGCTCTTTGAGGGAAGCCGTAGGATAAGTGCATAGATGACTCCCAGCATCACTGCACAAGCTCAGGCTACAGATCCAGTGTCCGCAATGATTACTCCTTCAACATAAAAGCGAATGTCAATCAATTGTCCAGTTTCTCCACCCTCCTGGTTGGTGACATACAGAATACTGTTTGCCCATGATGGAAAGAGATCTACTTTTAATAAAGTTGTGCCATTGTAAGTTCACCATATACAGGTTTTTATGTTTTAAATTCTGTATTTAAATTTTGTGCTGTTGATAAATGTCTTGCTCCATTTACATTTTTTACAACTTACATTTAAAAAAATGCATCTTTATTTTAATAATACAATGTCAATTTTTTAATATGTATAATATATTTAATGTAGACAGACATTTAATTCTGTGCTGGACATAAATGTACTGCAGCAGTCTGGGACATGGGCTGCTCCATTATTTATTAGAAAAAGACAAACAACAAATTCAATGTACAACCAACAAATGGAGTTCAGTAAGAAAAAAAAGGCTGCAAAAATGTGACAAATCAGTAGTTTGCCATGTCTTGACAGAGGAAACCTCAGTTGTGTCTCCAGCATTCAAATATCATACCAACTGTCTTTCAATATAATATCCTAATTAAGAGTCTCTCCCAGAACCATATATCTCCTCCTTCCTTGAACGCAACACCAAATTATACATACAATGCATGCATGTAGATCTGTGACTTCTGCAGTCTTGGCCTCTGGGTGTTCTTCTGCCTCATCAGTAGTCACAACAACAGGGTTGGCATCGCCCTCATTCTGTGTAATGTTGACACGTGCTGTGTTAGGGTGTCTTCTAAATAGCGCACAGTATGTTGTGTACGAGGTTGACCTCTGTAAATAATAAATGAAAATATTTTACTATACTAACTTTCTATCTCAGTTAAAAAAATGTTTCTATCTGCAGAACACATGCTGGACCCCGAGCAGATCTAGTACCTACAGCGACATGTACCCATGCCACAACAGGACAGTTTGTGGAAATTAAACTGTAAATATTAGTTTCTAATTACTTTTAACTGAGTGGAATTAGCTTGTTTCAAGCAGGGGTCACACATTTCAAAATTAAAAAAAGATAAGTAGGATTTAACAACACATTAAAATCTGATGTGAAATAAGATATTAAAGCATGTAACAATTAAATCAGGGTCAGAATAATTTTTTTCAGTGTTTCAATTGCCTGAGTAATTTGACAGCCTTAGGCAAACATTTTCATAAGCCTTTCTTTGATTTGGCCCAGTCGATGCTGATTAAAGAACAAACAAACAAGTCAAACTGTTTCCTCAAATAATTGGTAAGTCATGTGGGAGAGGAGAGGAGTTTTCTAATGTGCAATCTAGTGTGTGTGTTGAGTGTGTGTAGACACACATGCAGAAGGCTTCTCACGTATCCTTAGCTTCGCCGTAGACATGTCAAGACATTTTTGACATGATAGCAGAAGGAAACCACCCCAGGGATGAGATACACGTTGATAACCGCACATGCTGAGGATATGGGAGAATGTATAATAGAGCAACTCACGCCTTTTGGGAAATAACATGTTTATATTGAGGCATTTATTGAAGTGCAGCATAAAGAGATATGTATTAAGTTTCAGGGATGCTTATTTTAATGTTTTGTATGTGTATGAATGTGTGAGAGACATTTGGACAATCCTATTGCAGCTTCAATGCCAGTTACCAGCCATTATATTGAAACAGCTCTCTGTTCGCTTAAATCATAAATATGTGAAATTACACACTCAAACACACCCATAAAACAAAACACATTCTGCACAAAATGTTTGCTGCCATTGCAAAAACAGAAACATGAAAAAGGTAAGTGGATGGAAACCGGAGCGACTAGGAGTAACCCACGGGGAACACCTGCAACCACCAAACAGAAACAACTAAACTTATTTAAATACAACATATTCTGTAAAAAAAACATAACGAGGAGTGTATATTGTTGTCTCATGGGACATAAAGAGAAAAACATACAGTTCTGCCTTTAGTGTGTAAATCGCTCAGTTTCATTTGATCCAAACACAAAGTTCAAACTGCTTCTTTTTTTCTAATCCATATTTAACTCAGGAAGCATATTTTGATTTACAGATATGCACATTCACAAGCTGCCATTTAACAGCTGCCTTGTGCTCCCAGTACTGCACTTCTGGTAACTAAGCAGCTCACTTTTTTGCTTGACTTGTTAATCATCCAGGTGATCTGGGGGTTCAGTTACCTGCTGCTGGATTCAGGAGATTGCGATCAGGTTCTGTGTAACAAACCATCGTGCATGTCACGTTAGGGGTTCAGACCAGGCGGCTTGCATTTCATGGAGCTGCTTTACAAACAGTCATGTTCCTGTTTTACCTAAATGGGCGTTTTGACATCAAACAGAAGCGCAGTATCTTTCTTGCTTGTGTTGGACCAAAAGCAGCCATTTTAAAACAAAAGCTGCAAGTCTGGTCCTGTTCTGTGAGTTGGTGAAGGGTCAAAGGACTGACACTACAGACACACTGTGTGTTTGTGAGTGTGTCTATCAGAGGACGAGTGTGACGGTGTGAGAAGACAACTCCGAACAGAGGCTGGTGTTCTGTCACTCTTATATAACTCCGACAGAAAGCCACTGGGCGGCTGTCATTTTGCCACAAAAGCTATGTCTTTGTGTGAGTGTGTCAGTCAGCGGGACAGCCGAGGCACTATAACATGTTTTCCCACACAACTGCTTAAAATGTCTCGGAAACACGGTAAACCGCAAGTCTTCTGCCTGATGGTAAGAAAATCCACCATCCAGCACCTCCAAAGCTCCCTTAAAAGTTATATCTCATTTGTTTCATCTATCGATCTTCTCCTGTAACTCAAAGTGTTGAACTCTGTTTACAAAATTTACATTTTTATAATTTAATGTGTTTTTTTAATGATGAATTTTGAATGAGTTTCTCTTTTGTACACAGGTAAAATCATTATTTTATCTCTTTTAATAGTAAATCATCTTTTAAATGCGTTTTAGAAACCAAAGCACAGTGAAGGCAGATGGAAATTAGTTTTGCAGGTATTTGGACGAAAGGAAGACTTGACTGGGTGGATGAAAAGACAGTAACCAAAAGTTACATTTCAGCCCTGCACAGGGCTAAAAACTACAAACATGCAGACAGATGCCACAGTAACTGTAAATAAGTGAGAGTTTGCTTTCTCCATTAAGAAATAGAAGAAAAAGAGAGACTCATCACAGTGGTTAAAATTACTAATTTATATAAAAGATCAATCTGTGGATCTTTTGTTGGTCAGCTCAGCCAGATCCTTCCAGCAAAGACAGTTAATATCTGATTTTCTGGAGGCCTCAGGAGCACATTTCCAATATTTTCCCTGTTTTATTTTATCCTTTTTAGATCCATCCAGCTAAAAAAAAAAAAGATATGATTTTCAAGGGTGTTCATGAAGCAGATATTTTCTTTTATGTTCTCAAATATGTTTCTGTCCTTCATGGTTTTTATCTGCTTCAGACAGACAATCTTATTATCATCATTGTTCCATTATTTCCTACTCGCCCCTTTCTCCACGCAGCCGCCCCGTGTCACGTCTTCTGCCACCTCAAGCAACCTTTTCACTTCAGCCTTCAGACATCTTTGTACATCACTCAAATGTGGGTCTAGGATTGGTTAATTTTGCTGCTTTCATTTGGAAGTGCGCATACATCTGATGACGCGTGCAACTTTTTTCCTTTGATGCCAACCAGTTCACTTTTTAACCTTACGACATTTCCAAGTGGCGTAATCTCAGCTCTCAGACAAGAGGATATTCATCCTGTCTTTTAGGTGTGAAGGTGAAGGATGTCCTGTATCTCTAGTGTCACATGGTTTGGAGCCTTCTTCACTGAGAAAGTCTTTTAAAACACTCATGGTAATTGAAGGGCTGCCAAAGGTCCCCTTTCAATGAAATCTTTAAAAGATGGCAATCATTTGCAGAGGATGACAGTGACAGTAAATATACTTTTGGCACACTGGCACTGTTATCAGGCAGACAGTTCAGTTCCCTTTTGTGGCTTTTGACTAGAGATCTCACTGGCTGACTGAGATATCACACTGTATCATATGCAACCTACTGTATAATAGCTTATATTTTCTTCTCTTAAGTGTGGACAAGGACTGATTGCCGATGTTTTAAATTGCTGGGGAATATTTCCACTATTACACTGCAATTAAACAATGACAGTTTAATGAGACAGTAGTTTCATACAACTGGTTATACTGCTTAAAAAAATCACCTCAACCAGATATTTCTTTGTATAATTAGGATTTTGTAACATCCAAAAGGCTATACCCAAGAAAACATTGATTTTGTGATATTGAGGTCAGAAAGCATTGATGTCTGGACTAAATTTGGTTGAAAAGTGACAATCAGTGTTATTGTATAACCTGCATTTCAATGATTACATTTCAACATGTACCTAGCAGCTGCCTCTAATAGAAACAGTCATTTCAATTCTGTCCAAACAATCATTATTATAAGTAGATGCAAATAAAAGGTTTTCACTTTTCAGAGTAATATTAATGTCTAGACATCGTTTGACTTGGAAATCACCACATCAGTAGAGAAAATCACAGAGAGAAAACCAGTTCCAAGTTGGTGTTTCGTGTAGTATTAGCAGTTCAGTCATTTTTTTTTTTTTTTTTAGGGCATATTTTTTTATTTTCAGTTCAACAGTCCTGAAGCTCAGTTATGATACTGGCACCTGTATCAAAATGTTCAAACCATTGCTAGCTCTATGTACAATAAGGATTAAAGTGATATATGGAGCAAATGGAGAATCTGACATAAAGTTCAGACCTGACTTGTTGGTTCACGTCCCTGGCTCCCTCAGGGTGCCGGCTACAGCATTAATACATGTGTAAAAATGTCAAACTGACCAGTGGTATGTGCAGAAAGGTTATATGTAACACGTGTAAAAAGTTCACTGGTGAGGAATGATAGCAAACAAGGGTGCAGTTAAGTCCATACTGAAAAAAACAAGTTTACAACAAAAAGGAGCACAACCTCTGAAAGTCTCAATTGTTATTGTATCGTAAATCCCAGTGAGCCTCAAAAAAAGTTTGTTTGTAGAATCATTTTCAAATGAAATTGACCTGCTTTTTATTTACAGTGTGTATCAGGATGAGGACCGTAAACTCACAGAATCAGTGTTTAAGTACATACATAAAGCAATACGGAGGTGAAAGAAGAGGAAGATGAAGATGAACAATGCCTGAAACTACGGCCATAACAATACAAACACAATTATATACCAACACAAACCACCAATAAACAGAAAGGCGGGGGAAGCAATGCACATCTCAATTGTTCAATGAACAGCCAAATCCGCTTTATGCCTGTTTATCTTGTTTATTGTTTCAACATTAGCCCAGGCAGTGACAGAAACAGAAGGCATTCTCTCTTTTTCTCTCCAGCACTGCGGCCTTGTGAGGTTCACTGGTCCACTCCATCAAGGTAATGTGATTAGTTTACTAGGCCTGGGACCTGGGCAGGTTTCCTCTTGCTGCGAGCGCTGTGTGTTTGTGTGTGTTTGTGTGTGCGTGCATGCGTGTTTGAGCCTCGTGTGGACGCCGTGATGGATGATGAAGATGACCAAATCAATACAAAGGGCCTGTCATTGTGGCTACATCCCAATTTACCTCGGCATGTCTGCACTGTCAGTCAGCAGGCGGAGACAGAGGGAGAGAAAGAGAGGAAATAATGATAAGGCGATGGGGAGGTTGGGAGGAGTGGATGGGCATAGGGAAGTGAGAAAACAAATGAAGAGAAGAAGAGGAGGAGAGGGACTGATGGGCAGGAGGAGATCGATAAGGACAGGATATGCTGGATGGGATTAGGGAAGGAAAGTAAAATGGATGATAAAGATACAGTGAATGACCTGAGTATTTTTCCAGGTGTTTTATTAATCAGAAATGTTGCTTTTTCCTGAAAAGGTCACATACTACAGATGGATACCTTGAGTAATTCAGTCATACACATGCACGTGGAAACAACGCATGTCAAAATGTGCTCACATACTGTGGCACAGGAACATTCATACATCCATCCAATCCCAGAAGGGTTGCTCTCGTTGGAGATAAGAAGACTAAACCCGACGGTTCAAAATGGCTTAGGACCGTCTTGATTGTGAGTCAATTTTCTCTGAGCTGTAAGCCTTAATGTCTGTTTTCAGCACCAGTGCTTTGCTTTTAATGGTTCCTGGCTGCTTTTTGAATTTAAGGATGGAATTAAGTTATTTAAAAGGGAAGTAACTCAATGGAAACATCACCTTGCAGTTAGCCACTGCAGAACTGCTTGTGGGTGTATACATGTGCATATATGCGTGTCTCTGTGTGTACTAAGCCTCAGTACAGAGTGAACAAAATTCCGCAGTTGCATTAAAGCATAAGTAATAGAAGTATTTCCCACAATCACGGCACTTCGGCTCTTGGTTCTGTCTATTCAACTGTCAAGGCTGACAAGCGGCATTTTGTATTTCTCCACAGTTCAAACTTTACATAAATGTCTCAAGGCTGTAGTTATGAAAGATTATGACTGTGTGGCAGCAATACTTTGACTTAATGCAAGCCTTCACTGATCAAATTTGACAGTTTTTCCTCTCACAATGCCTTCATGACAGTCACGTCGGCAGCAGGGAAAACGGGTACGACCCAAATGCAGACGGAGGCAGAGAATGATCTTCAGAGACTCTAATGATAAGTAATGATAAGTTAGAAAAAGGCAGGAACAGGTAGACAACAAGATACAGGTTTCAAAAACTCAGGAGTAAACACAAGGACCGAAACCAACGACAAACTGAGATGAACTGACAAGGAACAAAAGGATCTGGGCTGGTGGTAAGTAGTGACTGACTGATGAGGGAAGTGAAGACAGGTGAGGCTAATGAGGAACAGGTGACGACAATTACAAAGGCGGGAAACACACAAAGGCAGGAAGTGAAGTGACAAAAAACGAGAAGAAAGGAGACACAAAATTAAATAAAAACAGGAAATAAAGCATGAATAACAAGGATACAAAAACAGAACTGACTGCTTCATACATCCGGCTCTGCTCCTTCCCTGTTTTCACCTTTACTCAGGCACACCTGCGACGCTTCCTTGCTTTTTGTGCTTCTACTTTGGGTAACTACTCTACAAAGCTAAATGGTTTCTTTTTTTGTCTGTTTTTGTAATTGGGAGTCTGCACAGGGTATTTTATTTTTAAAATTGACCTGGATGTCTGACTTCCTGCCCGGCTCAATTTACTCCGTGCAGCTTCACACGGCTTATGTTAAAAAAGACTAGGCGAGTATTTTAAGGCTCTCCTTCCATGATCAGCTCACGCCAAAACACTGCGACACCAACAGAGATGAACAGGCGAACGTGTTATGGTCTTTCTGGTATAGTAACGCTTAAACCAAGTGAACAGTTTTCAGGCCCATTTTGGTCAGGTTTAGGCACAGAAACTACTTGGTTTTAAACCATGATGGTAAATTCAGTGTGCATGTGATTAAGTGCATGGCATCAAGATCTCACTCCACCAGATACCCAAAGTTTTCAACCGCTTCGGGTACAGCAACAGGAGGCATAAACGGTATTTTTGTTGCCTAATCCCAACCACCACTCAGTTTTATTTATAAATGCTGCATGGTTGCATGGACTGCAATTAAAAATGTACTTTGCAAAACAATTAGAAGCACATAAACATGAGAACATTTATTTTTTTTTGATACATAAAAAAAGAAAATAGTATTTTTAGTGAAAAACTGAACCTTGAGCCTTAGATGTGCAGTATATACTTATAGGGAGGCTCCATCATTATAATCAGCCACCAAAGGCGGATGGAGGAGCCAGAGGCTGCAGTGGAATCAAGCAGACTCACTCTCACATGTATTCTATCCTATACTAAATCCTTGTCCTTGTGCGCCTTTTTTAAAAATATTGTCCCCTGTTCTTATGTCATACACCACGTTCCTGCAGTGCAGTCATCGATTTAGCAGCTTGCACTCTACATCTTCCTACCTGCAAGTATAATGAACATAATTATTGCCTTATTTTCCACATGGATTGCAGTTCCAACTGCAGTTAGACAAGCTATTCACGGCATGCTATGATTGCAAATCACCCCTCTTAGAATCACTTTAATGAGATTACACACTTCCTACATATAAAAGCAACATTTCTCATGCTCGACACTTTCAAACTGGCAGGTTGTGTGTCAATTTTGTGTAAAATCGGACTGTGTAATGGCACATTATAGCACATATTAGTCATACAGGTTGCAGAACATATTGCTTAGAGGACATACAAAAGCTATGTTTAACAGTGGCGGTGCATTTACCTTCTTTCGCTCCATACGCCAGCTGTTGGATCTAATAAAGAGGCCATTTCAAACCTGTTACAAACCTTATTCATACTCAACTTATAGACCCTCAAATTTCAAACAACGTGCACGCCCTTGTCTGTCCTGCCATGCGTCACAACTCTGTCTCGTTTTTGTTTTTGTTTAAGTACAAACCCATGTTTTTTCTTTCACATTACATTAAACACATTCACCTAAAATTGGTGTTATGGCTTTCCCTCTACGTTGCCACAGTAATGAGACGATTTTCCCACTCCCGCATTAGCATGTGATGTCACCAGGGGTGAGAAGTCTGGGCAAAACTCGGACAAAATCTGAGCATCATTTAAACAAAGAATACTATAAGACAGAACCGACACAGATGGACGATGCATGTGTACATTCCCTTAGTGTTTCTGTGTGTGTGTGTGTGTGTGTGTGTGTGTGTGTGTGTGTGTGTGTGTGTCCTCCTGACTTCGAAAGCATGACTGTGAGGTGGAGACACTGGGGAGCCGGCTAGCCAGCTGGTGTGAGGGAATTATAACTCCTGTATTTCTCAGGCCAGTCAAAGGCGGCACTAATAACTCTGCTGACTGTCCCAGCTGAGGGTATTTTAAGACATTCAACTTCACATCCATTACTGGTATGACAGACTCCGATGTCACAGAAATCTGCACCTCGCTGTACCAGTCCTTTTGCCTGAGTCTCTCAACATGACAACTGCACAGATGCACACATACACAGTAAAGTCTCCTATCAATTATGTTCACATGCAGTTATTATGCATTAGTGATTTACTGGAAAATCAGGAAGTTGTGTGGCATTCACATAGAGCAGCAAGGAGTAAGTTGTGGAGGTCAGAGTAGCAACCCATATCCATGTCCTCTGGATATACAACTGGTGAGCTTCGATTTTCATTATTATTTGGATTAACATCATCAATAGCAGTTCCTCTGAGGACACTTTAACCGACTAACAACTATTGTCTGTCCCTCCACAACATTTAAAAATGCTCAATGATAACATCAAAAAGGCAGCCGGAGTATTAATTGATATCTTACATCAGGGCTCTGAAAAGTGTAAAAAGACGAGTCTGTTCCATGGACTGTATATAAAGATGGATGACATGCATGACCCCGCCCCTCCATGTTAGCGGACAGGACACGGAGCAAATTAAAAATCATTTTTTTCCCCAAAGATAGTTTTTATCATTTTGGGTTGTGTCTGTCTGTTCAAGTGATCATTTCTGATAGATTTGATTTTATTAGTAATTTGATGCTATAAAAAGGTGTTTGATGTCATGATTTGAAATGTGGTTTTCTGCAGTAAACTATACTAATCTGCACCCCCTCCCATTGCGTAGCTAGGTTTGAGCTCAATGGTAACATTGCTTAAACTTAAATATACCTTGTTTTGCTATAGTTGCCACATGCAGCTTCTGTAGGAATAAGCATCTACCTGCTCATCCTGGCAGGGAGGGACACACACACACAAACACATTCACACCTGTGGGCAATTTAGAGTCTCCAGTTCACCTGCTTGTCTTCGAACCGTAGGAGGAAAAAACAGAGCACTTGACACCTGCACCCAGCATGCAGATTCCACCCAAAAAGGCCCCAGCTGGCCCTCATCAGGCCCTGTTCACACCTGGCATTTACCTGCATCTTAGGTGATCCGATCACAAGAGGACAGCTCTAAGTACGTCACCTGGGATTAGAATGCGTCTCCACACGCAATCTCCAGTGACCACTTGTGATCGGATCTCAGAGGACGTCAGCTGAGTAGTGTCAATGTGGTCCAGGACACATTTGCGTACAAACTGCTTAAAGAAGGTGGCCACATGCCCAGACCACCTCCCGATGTCTCCTGAGCGATCAGATCTCAGTGCTTCTTGGTTGCATTCGCACCTGTACTTAGAGCTGTCCACTTGTGATCGGGTCACCCAAGATGCATGTTAATGCCAGGTATGAACAGGGCCTGAGATTAAAATATATGAATATATGCATCCAGGCTGGTGTGCCACAGACTGACATGTACAGTATGCACACACATAGTACACAAACACACAGCTTTTTGTTTCAAAACACGTGAATGCAAAGTGCATGCATGCATTTGAGTATTTCTGTTTGAACATAATTACAGTAATATATGGGCAGTGCTCTGATTTTTAATTACATTAACAGCCAACCGTTAAGGACATGTACCCAGGTAAAAGGTTAATGGTGTTATTCATACCAACAGCTGACAAACACAGCTGCTTGTAGGATATATTTCAGTCACCCAAAGCCTTGTATCCATCTGCAGGCAAAAGGACAGGGAATTAATGGTACAGCGCAGTCTGAGCACTCCCTTTGCAGCCTTTTAATTTGATGTATGTAGAGGGTTTTCTAAGTGCAATTACGCGCACCTCATACAAAATGGGAAACTTGATTAAATCTCGTGAAACTGCAAACTGTGTGATTGGGTCTCAGCTGTGAAGCTTGGGAGAACAAAAGCACAGAGTGTCATTATGGACACAGTAGGTCACAGAGCAAAAATCCAAAGTTCTCTTCTACTCCACCAAGTCAGGGACTCCCAGTAAACCTAGGTTTCATAACGTTGCCCACAAAGCCTTGCATTTTGTCATGGTACAGAGATATAGTTATGGTGAAGTCGTCGTGTGAGTTTACAGTAACACCCTTTGTCCTGTTCATTCTGGTCTACGACATCCTCAATAACTTTTGACCAATTTCAAAACCTCCAACTCTGGGTAAAGGAAATTGGTAGCAGACTAGATAACTGCTTTCATAAACGGCATTGGCTTCTGTGATAAATTCCAGTCTTCCAGTTTTAAAGCAGGCCATAGTACAGAGACTACACTTCTCCTAGTTGTTGATTTTGTTGTAGCAGCTGACACTGACAGTCATCTGTTTTATTTCTTTTTGAGCTCACAGCAGCTTTTGATATAGTTTGACTTCATTTTAAATTAATATCACAGCATAATACATTGTGCGTGTCCAAAATACAGACACATAGATAAATCTAAAGTCGTCATCATAGGTCCAGGTGTTTTTTTTTTTTTTTTTTTATAGCCGAGGTTCACTATCCTCACTGCACGAATATTGTGTCATCTGTGACAACAAACTAAGTTTTGATCTAATCAGTCATTCATTCTACCCCTGCACCTTCACAACATATTGAAGATTAGATCTTTTATTATTATTTTCAAAGAACTTAGAAGCTCATTCACTTTTTTTTTTTAAGATCTCACCTGGATTACTGCAGTGTTGAATATTCCAACCTAACAACCACACACACCGAGAGTTGTTACAGTTTGAGCATCTCATTTCACAGGAGATGTAAGACCTCCTGGCTACATTATTGACCTCATTATTATGTATCATTATTAGAATTATTGACCCCATATAAACATGAGAACATAATAATCAGTAATATTTCAATATAATAAAGAAAAAAGTAGCAAGACAATTTAAAATGTTTCCCTTCCCACTTTTTTCCTCCAAATAGATACTGTACCTAAATCACCCAGATGTAATTATAATGGGGAGCTGTCAATTTATGTAATTATGCTGTGCTTTAATCATACATACTTACAGTGTTGGCAACGGTCTCATAATTGTCCTCATGTGTTGGAATCAGAGGCTACATTATCATACCAAAAAAAATAAATAAATAAGTCAATTAAAACAATAAATTATGTAAAGCACAAACAATCACTAAAAGACACACATGAAGATGAACAGTAACGCCTGTGCGTGCGGACACACACACACACACACACACACACAGACACACACACACACACAGTCTCTATGGCTGAAATAAATCTGTTTGATTGAATGATCACAATCACAGCTGCAGGGAGAAGGTAACAGATGAACTCAGGAGTAATTAATTTTTAGGTTTTTGTCACTCTGTCCCTGTGTGTGTGTGTGTGTGTGTGTGTGTGTGTGTGTGTGTGTGTGTGTGTGTGTGTGTGTGTCTCTCTCTCTCTCTCTCTCTCTCTCTCTCTCTCTCTCTCTCTCTCTCTCTCTCTCTCTCTCTCTCTATCAGGAAGCCCTCCTCATTCGTTTCATTACTTTCAGCTGGTCATATTCTCTCACTCTGCCACCTCTCTTGCCCCAGGGCCCTTCCTACACTACTCAACTCGGATCTCATAACTGCCTTAATTGAAACCGTCATCGCCTTAATTGCTTTAATTAATCACCTTTCCTGTGGTAAAACCTTTGTGGGGATTTGTAATAGGTGCTGACATTGGCTGTTCTTTGGGGGCGGCAGGAGAGTGAGAGGATAAATATCTTTACTTTAGCAAAAGAGTGAAAGGTTGAAGGATGGCTATATCTATCTGTTTGACTCGAAAGATGTACAGAGTCCTGAAAACACAGCTGTGACTCATCTGAACAGCATGTTGTGAACACATTTCTTTGCACTTACAAGTCCCTGTGTTTGAAGAAAGGAACGCTTCTGTGGGGCGGCTTGTTTAACTTTGTCAACAACACTGATTTAGGGCAATGACTGGATTTAAGTCAATTAAAGTAAAAATAGGTGGCGTATGGGAAGAGATAACAGTTAACAAGCAAGCTTACATGCAGGTTGTGGTTAAACACTTTAAAGTAAAATTGGGATGTATACATCATAGAAAAAGAACTTGAACTGCATGGTATCACAGTTATGATGTGCTGAAAAAAATGCATTTCCAAAGACACACAGCAGACACGCTCTGATGTATTTGAAGCACTTGAGAATTCGAACTTGAAGTTGAAGCTTTGAAAGACTGGCATTAAAATTTAAATAAGGGAAATGACTTGCAGAAGAGTGCCGGTTGAAGAGAAAGTGCTCACAGGAGTTAAGTGGAAGTGCCAAACTGAGTTGAAATTTCTCTTAATTTCTTGGTACTTCAAAGAGTTTAAGTGTGAATTGAACTGAAGTTGCTGAAAGCAGTGAAAGTATCAGGTAAAGTGGAAGAGGTAGTGTAAACACTGAAAGGAGTTGAACTGTCAGTTGAAGTGTATAAGTGCTAAAAGACATGTCAGTTTAAGTGTCAGCTAAGGTGTAAAACTGCCTGAACTTTAATAAAGATTTGCTTTAAGACTGTAGCGTGACTTCTGGAAATCTGAGAATTATATACTTTAACAGGCTATGACAGAGATACACATTATGTATGTTAGGGGTTGACAAATGGGACCTGATATGGCCTTTATAGTGGTGTTTTCTGTGGTATAATTATTCCTTTCCCTTCATTAATCATTTGTGATTTTGTCTCCTCTCTGCAGGTGATATGCCTCCTATATGAGATCCCTGGCCGCATGTGGACAACTTCCAGCCCACTGAGTATTGATCTCTCCTCTCTCTGAGAAACGTCATCAACAAAAATCACATTGAGCAGTTTAATTTAAAACTTTCGACGGAAAGTTCTGCAGATTATCATGAGCAACCAGGACATTGTCTCTGGAACGGAAAGTGCAACTTTTTATTGTCCACTACCCTACGACAGTAGGTATGTAGAAATGTAGACATGTTATAGAAGTATAAGATTAGAGCTGTATTCACCTTGACATCCCAGGTGGCCTTGTAGTTAATTGCATTGCCCCCTTTCCACATTTGAAGTGACACCTTTGGGGACTTTGGATCGATTCCTCTGTTTTGATGTCTCCTGCTATTTTGTTTGCTGCTGTCCTTCTAAATTGAGGATGCTTGTAGATCTCCATGAAGCAGAACAATCCTTTTATGTAGGGTAAAGCTCAAGGTTTTAAAGAGGAAATAGCTCAGCTAAGAAAGGCAGAAAGAAAAGGGGAACGAAAAGCTTTTATATTAGATTCTATCACAACCCATTTATGTAGGATGTAGCAATGTGATCTGGGAAAAGTTCAACTTGTTTAAACTTTTACTCAGCCACATGGCACCTCCTAGATATAATCTTTTATTACATATTTTCCTAAAATGGACTTTGTTTTTTTATGACACACTTGTGATCTTAATGTTGATTCATTTACAGTATACTGTCTCTTGTACAGTTCCTTCAAAATGAGCTTTTGGTGTGAATACTGGGGAGAATAATGGTCATTAAGGGATCAGCTAACGGCTATCCAAATACAGACATGAGACCAGAAATAGCTGTGAGTGGGCTGTGAATACATAATGGAGATGTTAGCAAATGACTGGCCGTAACTCTAAAGTTAGTAGAAGTGTGTATGTGTAACGGTTTTCTAATTAACATACTGGTTGTAACTAAGATGTGTAAAATAAGGTAATATGACAAAATCCAAAAGCAGCCAGCCAGACAGACACCACAACGGGCCATTTTAAATGCCCAGATATCAGCAGAGGCTGGTTAGAATATGGCCTCAGACAGAAAGGTCTGGACTGCAGGGCTGAAGTCGGTCCTGCAGGAGCCAGAATGAATACGGCGGGGCCGGGATATATTTACTCCAATACAGGGGGGAGCAGGCTTTCTGCATTAATGTTGTGGGATGAGTGCAGGATGAAATTTCTTGTATGAAAATATGAGAGGCTACTGTGCATTGTCTTCAAGTGAACCATTTGCAGTTTCTTCTTTCTTCACGGCTCACCCACTCACTTTGGGCAGGTTGTCCATTAAATAATTGTCATTTTAATATTAAAAATAATAATTAATACACGTGTTGTGTAGGCTGTAGTTCTAATTGTTCTAAAAGCAAAAACACTTAACACTGCTGCATCACAGAAACACAACGTTATAGTCTACTCTTTTTGGAGAAAATCACTGTCCGTCATTATGACAGTCATTATCTCTAAGATAATGACTGTCCGTTCTGATCAGTCCATTTACAAAGAACACTCTGTAGATGAAAAACGTGGCACATTCAAACATTCAAACTTTCAAACAGTCTTTTTACTGTGTGGCTAACTTCTGAACTCTTAATTCAAAGCCAATCAGTAAACATTTAGTAACAGAATTGTTTCAAACTTTTTAGGTTCTGTAAGTGTCTTAATTAAAGTCCAGGAAAAAAAAACAAACATTATATAACAGTGTTATTTAAGCACCATTTAGACTGGCAGGTCGTCTTGGAAATGAGGCTAATTTAGAGACACAATGCAGCAAAATGAAGTTAGCCTTCTAATTGGGAGGGGGGGGGGGGGATTTTAATCATAAATAATGTGCACATATTAAACTCTTATTTTGGTAGGTTACTTTTTTTTAATAAGCATTAAACTCAAATGAAAATAGATGACATAATGGAAAAGTACATTTGCCCGTAATTACAAAAACAACAAAGCAGTTCTGCAACTGAAGAGACTGTAAATGAAGCGGGTGAACGCTGCAGTCAGCCAAACAATTATTAAGGT
The DNA here is from genome assembly GCA_031216445.1 of Lateolabrax maculatus. NCBI lineage: Eukaryota > Metazoa > Chordata > Actinopteri > Acropomatiformes > Lateolabracidae > Lateolabrax > Lateolabrax maculatus. Next base: position 2,729,623 of record CM062209.1, read on the forward strand.
AATTTAGTCCTTTTTAATAAAACCTCATTCAAAAACAAGTTTGCTCAGGATTAAGAACAAGTCTGTAACTCGTGAGCATTAAAGATTTGTTTTGATCTTGGAACGTACTGTACTAAGAATTAGGATGGATAAGGCAAAATTCACAATCTAAAAATACAGCTTTTAGACTTTAGACAAAACCTGATAACACCATATTTAGTATAGTAGTATTATAGTATTTTTGAGACAAGGTGAATGAAACAATCACAAATCATACATTTAGTTGAAAGCAAATATACTTGTACCTACACCATTTCCAAACAATCGTGATTTTGTCAAAATGTGAACTGAAAATCGTTTCCTCCTGATTTGCTTCCACGTTGTGCGGCCCACATGAGCATTACTGCCTCTCTCCCTCAACCTACCTACTTGTCCTATTTTAACACTGAAATGACAAACATAAAAAATATTGTTTTTTTCAGGCTCTGGGAAAATATCACAAAACTCAAACCATCATAAAAAAATAAATAATCTAATTTTGACCTGTTTGAAGTGTTCTCTCTGCAGCTTTACAGGTGTCTTTTAATATAATGGGGAGAATACTTTTTGGATCCCAGTAGATTCTGTTGTTGTGGTGCCGCGGTCCACTGGGAAAAATCGACAGCAAGGCTTACCTGCTGTGCCATATCCAATCTCAATACATCAATGGGCTAAGTACACAGTTTCTGGCAGAGCTTTAAGGACAAGAGTCCAACACAAAGGGATGGACAGTGAAGAGGTAACCCATAATGCTATGAGAGTGGTTTAAAATGCTTCCATAGATGATTTAATACTTTCTTCACTGTAATTCATTTGTAACCACTGTTTCAATTCAAACTGACATCAACCACTGTTTTTTCTCCAAAAAAGGGAACTCTGACCTTTTTATACCCACCTTAAAATGGTCCTCATTAAATGTAACTACAGTGAAGCAAACATGAAGTAAATCTCCAGGTATTTGACCAGATTCAGACACACATGCTGAGGTCATCTGACCAGTGTCTCTGGACAAACGTCTTCACCTTCTGCTCGGCTGGTTTGATCGGTGGGAGTTTCCTCCGGTGTAAAGGGCAGGACAGGCTACAGCTGGAGGTGAGATAAACGACGTGTGTATTTCACCGTTTTCACCCGCCACGTCAAGATGGGTGCCATCCATCACTCCACCACAATGACACTTTAAATTGGTTACGTCAAATTAACCTGATGTATCATGGCACCATGCTGGGGGCTTCAAATTGGTTTTGTGGGCTGTTATGAGCAATGGGTAGGCATTCATCAAGAGTGGATTTTACTTGTCCCCAGGCAGGTTCTGGTGTACTTTCTTCTTTTCCTCTGAACGTTACGCAAAGTCCCTTGAATTAAAATACTTACCAGAAGCACACGGGTTGACTTTAATATTGAAGTCACATGAATGTCCAGTTGAGATCATGTATTGACAGAAGGTTTCAGTCAAGCAAACACTCTAAAGCCTTTAAAATAGCGAGTCAGCCTTACATGAAGCCTTCATAGGAACATAAATGTATGAAAAAAAGAACTGATTTGGTAAAAGCTATGGTGAGTGTGAGCTGGCCTTTCTGGTTCAACTTTTATGGGTCATGGCATGGCTCTATGGATGGCAGTATTGGTTGGTCCATCACTTTGGTCTAGAAAGAAATATCTTAACAACACACAGATTTATTTCCATTAAGACCTCATGGTCCCCAGAGGATGAATCCTACTGGCTTTGGTGATCCCCTGACTTCTCTAGTGCCAACATGCCATTTACATTTGTGGTTTTAAGTCAAATGTTTCAACAACTATTGGGTGGACTGCCATGAAATTTGGTACAGACATTCATGTTTCCCTCAGGATGAATTGTAAGGACTTTGGTGATCCTTTACTTTTCACCTAACGCAATAATCAGGTCAGTGTTTCTAACTTCAAAATTAGAAAAACTGAAATTAAATATTTAAAACCCAAAAGTGTAGCTTATTTTCTCTTAGTTCTTGCCATCTACCTTTTGTTACTCACTATAGCCATTATTTCCCCTTATGTGCACCTGGATGTAGCCAAGTTAAGGGTTAAGTTAACACACAATTAAAGGGAAGAATATTCCACTTTTTTGACAGTCAGTTGCAGTTCATCCAGTTTAGTCATGACACATCCTTGTATATGTTATGAATATGTCAGTGCATCTAAAAATTAAGCTGCAGGAGACATTTTCCACAACATCCTCAAACAAGCTGTCGGACTGAGACAACACCTGTCACCAGGAGAAAGAGGGGATGCTGGCTGTGATACGGGGTAGCACCAGAAGCATGCATGTTCAGACTGTACGAATGCTGATCAGAAATGACACAGCTCAATGATTCCCATTCACACCTCCACCCATGTGGAAACTGTAGCCACAAGCTGTACAGCGGTTTAACACATTTAAACATTTTTTGGCACTTGGTATAGATGGTTTCGTCTTTGACAACCCCATAAAACTCAGGAATAGCAGGACACATTGTGACAGGACTGCTCAGCTGTGGAAAGTTGTCAGACTGTGTTAAATGGCGGTCCAGTTATTCAGACCAAACAACACCATGTCAGCATCTTATTTTTTTTTCTTCAGAGCTTCAAGTTTGTTTTTTTCACAGAAGGGCACAGGTGCTTCTGATACAAAAAAAAGCTGAAGGCGGAACAAACAGTGGCTCATCAGAACAAAGTTAACAAAAATATTTTATTTCCTCAGATTTAGCCTTGATTTGAGGAATGTATTCACATTTTTTAAACCACAAAAGCACCAATCTATGTTCAGTGATAAACAGGGTGTGTGTGTGTGTGTGTGTGTGTGTGTGTGTGTGTGTGTGTGTGGGGGGGGGGGGGGGGGGGGTTTATCCCCTCATTCTTTTGGTCTGAGCCCAAAGCAGTGAATATCCAATGTGTACCCAGTGATGCTCCTCTGCGTCAGAGCCTCTCGACAGCAAGGTGACTCTAGCCATTCAGTCCGAGTGTGTATGAGTTGATAAGGACATGATAATATCTGCAAGTGCTGCTACTGCAAATGTATTCATGCTTACAGCTATTGTGGGGATGCACAATGTTTGCAAGTCCTGGTGACAAACTGGCCTAGTGGTGAAAAAAAAAACACATAAAACTGTCCAGTTAAATCAATGTATAAGAGCTGGGCCAAACAGTGTAATCATCATTATGTCAACAATTACATCTTGCCCACAGTTTCTTTTCTGGTTTCACTTTTTACCCCAGCTGTCCTGTATTTCTAATCATCCACAGCCTGCTCTAAAAGCCCCAACATACTTGCAAAAAGATTGGTCTGTATGACAGTCTACCACAGTCCTCTAAAATGTGACACCTTTTAAGAAGCACTCTGCTGAATTCTGCCTCCTCCTCTCCTTCATTTTGAAGATGATTCCTTAGTCAATGATTATTCTTCTCAGCCTGCCCATTAAAGTAATGGTCTTAAAGTCACATTCACTTGTGAATGTCTCTTCTTTTAGAGGTAAAAACGCAAGGGGCCTGTTAACCTTGATTTTGCAGGGATTGCTTCAGACAGGGCGCTCTGTCCCCGGGAGAAATTAACTGAATTTCAAGATTACTCCTAGCAAGGTATTAATAGGAAACTCCATGTCAAAGAAATGATTGCTTTTTGTTGAGCCATTTCATTTTGTATCGTGAATCATGTGCTGCTCCTATCATGTCCGTAAAGCAAAGCGTGGCTGTCCACCTGTCCGGGGTCTAACCTGCCTTTTGCCCAACACATACTGGGAAAGGCTCCAGCCTCCTGATTGTGAACAAGGTATGTGAATGATCGTCTCATATTTAAAGACCTAGCAGTTATAAAACCTTGCAAACCTAGTAATACCTCTAAAATACCCCCTCCATATTAGCAATGTGTTTGAACCCTGGACACATAACAGAGGCAAGAAGAGAGGCTGTGTTCAAATTGCCATCAATTTTTTTTCAGTCACGTCCATTTCACCGTTCAGAGTCAAGTGGTAAGATCAACTTAAGTACTGTTGCTATGGTTACCTGCAATTAAATATATACCTTGTACTCATGTAAAACAGTGTTACCCTATTGATCAGAAGCCTGTTTGAGGTGTCCTGTTATACAATTGTAACACTGTTGACACTTGGCCATTTTCTATATCTGCTATATGTCTGCACAACAGACTTTCCAAGAGCAGGAACGGAGACACTGTTGAAGAAAAACCTGCTGATCCCTGACAGTGATTTAATGTTTTGTAGAAACAGAACTGTCAATATTTAAGTAAAGTATTGCCTCCTGTAAGAACTTTGCATGCTATTTTTTTTTTTTTACTTTAGACCGTGTGGATTCTTAAAAGATTTAGTAAAATTTATTTTGTATATCAGTATTTTATTTGTGTATTTGCAGGTTTTCTCTCCTATTTCAAGACTATTTGCTTTTAATGAACAATATCATAACACAAACCACCCCATTTCAGTCACATGACTTCAGTCTTGCTCTGGCTCACATCTATAGTATGTTTGCAGTTTTGTAACCTTGCCATCAGCTCAGACAGAAATAGCAACATCAACGTCTTTTCAAAAGAGACTGCTGGTATTATAAAACAATGTCATATGCGTAATAGCACCCCTATTCTCACAGACCGTCTTATCTCAGTAATATGTGTCAAGGATGTAAGTGTTTTTTTTTTTTCTCAGGAGTTAACTTGCTCAATATGGAAGTCAATATGGAAATAAGTGGTCATAAATTTAAATGTGTTTTCACCTACAGGAAGTTATGTGTGCAATAGAGGGAGGTGGGAAGAGCATTATGCAGACAAATAAGAGCTGGTTGTTTAAAGAGGTTGTTTGAAGTGTAACTCGTGTCTACACAGTGTGTGACACGAGGGCCCTGGGGACACTGACTGACCACCGCTCTGTAGCATGGACAGCAACATAGAGCTGTAAGTCGGAGCCAACCAGCCATGAAACGCTCGCTCGGCTTACGTTGCAACACAGGTGCCCACTCTGCTCCGCTCTGAGAGGCTCCCGACCGTCGACTTTATCTCAGCATCGGCCTGCAAGGTTCAGGGCAAATTAGATACACAATCATTTCAAATGTAATGAACATATGAACTCAGGAAGATTTGATCTGGTGATTTGCAGGTCAAATTATGTCGATATGACCAGAGGTTTAAACTGGGCTGAATCTGGTCTTTTAGACATCTATGTTACATATAACTGTTTAAACATTTAAAACAAAATATAAATTTTAAAAAAATGTAAAGACCTTACACTTTTTAATCAAATTTTGACCTTTGACCTACAAATCACCAAACCAGTGCTTACTGGCAAAGTATAAAATATGTCTCTCAGTTGGAAATGGTTTAAGCTTTTATGTTGCATTGTTGTTTAAAATCTTCTTGTTTGCTTGACCCAGTTTGCTGCTGTCCAATTTTGCCACCAGCAGGCTGGGAGATGTCAAATGATGTGCCCATGTATCAATACCACTACCGGTGAGTCTTTGCCCCACATTACCACATTTCAAAAAAAATTCTACTTTTCTCTTTAAGGAATTGAAATGTGACATCAGGCCCCTGACGAGCCTCAGAAAGTGAACACCATGAGCTCTCAGAGAAACTTTTCCTCATAACGGAGGCTTAAGAGGCAAAATATCAACTTTGTCTGCTTCAGCTGTCAATCTGTGGTTTACACAGGGAAGAGAAGGGAAGAGGGACAAAGAGAAAGAAAGACGGAGACAGAATGAGGTTAACCACACAACACACCAAGCCCCCATCCATCACACGTGGGAACTAGGTGACACGAGGGGGACTAGCCTTGAGTTATCAAAATTCTAATGCAATATAATGTACAACACTGGCTATGTTTCTGAATAAACACACTACTTCAGTTCGGGTGCGTCTCTTTGTCCAGGAGCTGGGGGTGTTTGGGCTGAGAGGGGAGGGGAGGACAGGGGAATTGAGTGATAATGCTCTCCACGTTATCTGACCTTTCTCTTTCTGTCTGGCTGACGAGCAGCAGCAGGAGTCTGTCAGGAGAAATCTCAGCCCGTTCGAGTCAAAAGGCTCGGCGTTATGAAGACATTACTCTTCAGGAAACTCTAGCAGGGACGAGGAGAGCGTGTGCCGAGGACCGAGCGCGTCAGCAGATTGGGAAACCTGCGACTGAACGCACTGATTTGTGAGTTTGTCGCAGCGGGCGGCGCGAGTGCACACGTTATCGTCCGCCTCCAGCTCAGAACGGTCTTCCTCCATCATGTGAAGTACCTGCTCGAGCCCTTCAAGGTGGCACATGGTGTCTGTCATGCTTTGTGTCTCGGCCGTGGGAGAGAAGCCCCTAGCTGCTTCTGTCCTCATGTCTGTTCATCAATTTATTCATCAGCGTTTGAATACAGACGCTTACAGTTCTAAGATATCAAACAACAAAAAAATAAGAATTTGTCAGAAAAATGCAACAAACATCTTCGTCCCTCTCAAACTGTCAGTTTTGTGGACTTTTTTCCTTTTGTTCTGATTACAACAACAGGTTCAATTTTCTCACCTGTGAAAAATAGGCAGGCAACATTGAATATCTAACCATTATTTGATTCTTGTGTTTGTTTTGGATGTTGCTGCAGCATATTGATAATGCAGGTTTGTTTGCCTTCTTTTGGTAACTGTATTGGAATGACACTCACTTTCCGATCTCAGGCTTTGAGAAGTTGCTATGGCAGCCAGTGCACGAGGTGATGACAAGTTAGAAAAATCCCATGCTCCAAAAATAGTGACACATCCACCTACATGTACATACAAGCATGTACAGACACAGTGTGGATGTATTGTGCTCAGTTCACTCTGAGAACAAGCTAGGTGTTAATTATCCATCTGTGGTTGAAAAGCAGGGGAAAGAATAAAATAGATTGCATGAGAGAAATATATGTGTTGTGACAGCCCTCTGGCCTGTTTGGTTGTGTCTTGTTTGCTCTTCTCTTGCAGGTGTAATTGGTAGGCCGGGGCGACCACTTGGACTGACTGGGAGCACCTGGGCCCATGTGTTGGATGTGGCAGAAGATCAGAAACGTAATATGGTTTGTAAATTTGATTAGGAAACAAAGTAGTGGAATTTTAAAAATCTGTTCTTCAACAGACTGGAAGCCAGTGCAGAAATTTGAGAGCTGAAATAATGTGTTCAGGTAGTCTTTTACCAACTTCATTCCTCTGGATTGGAGCTCTCTGATATCAAAACAGCTACGTGTAAACGCAACCAAGAGGCATTAGAGACTGACTGCACTCTGATAGCAGATGCATTGTAAACAGATGTTGAAAAGGTGGAAAAGTGTGCACCTGTCCTACACAGGCCTACTGTTCGTCATGTTTCTATTAAGTTGCACCTTCAGTAAGCCGACTGTGGAAGCAGCCCTGAGATAACGGTGACAAGAAGACAGCAGTTTCAGTGATTTCAACACGGTGTAACTTGCTGATGTTTATCGCTGATCAATGCAGCCAACTGAATGATCTGTGTGGATGACATTGTTGTGTGAGTGAGTGGCAATCAATATTTTTACACGGCCCTCAGTGCATCCATCTGAGTCATCCCATGTGTTTTTGTTAACTGATGGACAGTTGTTAACTCACTAAATAGTTTATGGTGCAAGCTTTTTCTTTCTTCTGTTTCTCCATAAATATTATCACCACACTCGGGGCTGGAATTGTGCCAACCCAGATGTGCATTTAGCATCTGGATGTGGAACTTTTTTGGTTTAGTTGTGAACTTGCTTAACTGTTTTAAAACTATTTTAATTTTTTTTCGTTTTAATTATCTTATTATTCTCACCAAATAGCTTCAAGTGCATTACCACCACCCTCTGGACTGGAGTAGGACATATCATGATTTGCATCTACTGTGAGAAAAGCAGGACAGACGTGATCACAATTGCAATCTGCAAAGTGTAATTAAAACACATCGAGATCTTATCTGGATATGTCTTTCAAAATACTGTAAATGGGACATAAGTTAGGACTTCAGCATTCTTTAAGCGTGCTCTTACTCCTTCAATCAGCATTCATGCTCCAATGGATTGGATTTCCCAAGTGAGTACAACAAGGTATAGAACACACACACACACACACACACACACACACACACACACACACACACTTCCATCAAAGCAACACACGTTCCCTAACTTACAATTATGCAAAGGTGCTTTGTTGTTCAGACATCAACACTGCCGCTGAACGTAAACAGCAATGACGCTCAATTCCCAGCCCACGAGCCACATTTGACCCTTCATTGACAGTGGCGCTTCCTGCGGCCATTCAACTAATTCTTCAGTTCACTTGTCTTATTAACATAAGAGTGCATTCAGCATTATCTCTCCACTGGTGCAGAAACAGAAAATTAAAAACCGGCTACATGCAAAATGTGCAATGATTTCACCCACAGTTCAAGCCATTTAGGAAGAAAGAGAATAACTTCTGGATAAAAGTGGTCCTGTTTTGTGCAAGTCAATCAATAAAATGTTTTATTTATTTATTTTTGTATTACTTCTATTTCCTTTTGAAATGTTGAAGGCAAAGCATGATGTATACAAAGCATTCAATCAATAGCTTGTCCCTCTGTGGTGAAGCTCTGGCTCTGCTCATTGGCAGCTGCTCACTGCTGACACTCAACAGTTGCCAGAGAATATTTCAGATAAAATGTCACATGATTAAGGTATTAAATGTGTTTTTCTCCCTGTTTGGTAACTTCACTCAGATGTTGTTAAGAAGTGGCACATGACATGAGCATTTCTGCATTATGTTCTGTGTATTTTACATTTCAGTAAACTTTGGTGACTAGGACTCTTGATATGGGATTTCTACTTTTCTCATTAAATTCTGCACATATTTGAATGAGAAAAAATATTATTTTTTAAATCTGAAACATTATTTCACTATGTTCAGTAACAGATGATCTAAATCAACAGGAGTGGAGGTATGTTATCAATCAGTGCTTTCACACGGCACGTGTTCATGTGAGTGAATGTGGTCACGACAACCTTCATATGGCAGTTACATATTGCAAAGTGCCACATATGTGCCGTTTACTCATCATATCTGATTTTTAATCATAACATTGAAGAGGTTTTTTAGTGGAATAAATATGACTCAGCTGGCATTTGAGAATCTTAAAAAAAAAAAAAAATGTACAGTACGCCGCACAGTGCAGATTACTGCACAGTATAGAACAGAACAGTATAGAGCAGTGGCCTGTATCCCATTTTCTTTAGTTTTACAACACATTTATGTTCAGTCTCACCACTTTCATTAACACAAAAGCAGCAAGCTCTGATAAATGCAGGGTACACTATCAGCTAAGGCAGAGACTAACTGGTGCAGAAAGAGGAACATCTAGCAGCTAAAGATGTAAATATTTTTAAATATATTTTCTTAGGGAATTGTAGAGCCCAAACCAGAGCATGATGTAAGTGAATATAGGATGTACACTCATCAGGTGGGCAGAAACATGATGCCACACACACACACACACACACACACAAGCCATTAGTAGCTGTTGTGGTTGCTGTGTATCCATGAACTTCTGTACATTTTCTGCCCAAAATTCAATCAATACAGCTTTAAAACCTTACAAACAAGTGTTAATGTCATAAAAAAAAAAAACCCTCATGCTCGTGTCGTCATCATGTTCCTGCTGTATTGAACACGAGACAATAATGTTAACCTGCTTATCTGAGTATTGCTCTTTAATGCCACTTTAATAAAATTACATAGCTTTTAGAATGTTGATATAAGCAATTTCTTACAGGGAACTAATTGTCTGTTAGAGAAAACAAACAGACAGGTAGATAAAGAGTATAGATGGCATATGAAGGCAGCTTTCTTGATAAAATGGAAACACAATGAAAGACTGTCAATCTCCACCTAATCCTAGAAACTGTATATCTGTGTATGCGTCAGCATTAACAAATCAGAAGTGCGCACAAAGCCACAGACCCGTGGACAGATAGCAGAGGCACCTACCCTGTTGGCCCCACAGGTTTCATTCCCGCCCATGCATGATGAAATGTGTGCAGAGGTGTGAAACTCTAACACTCTGAGGACACTCGCTCCTGCACCGTAGGATCCTGGAGATCAGACGAGCCCCTGAGAGGTTTCTTGTTGATTGAACCAATTTCCTGAAAGGATGGTCAATCAGTCAGCGTCAAGTTGCTTACCGCTACTTGTGTTGTCCTGGTAACTGCACATAAAGTGCCTCCCGAAAGCATTCAAAGCCATGTGGAAATTTCCATATCATGTGCTCTTACAACCTACAAAAGGACTCAGTTTTGGATCCTGATACCACTGGTCTAACATGTGTGTTAAAGTGTTAAAGTTCATTTTTTATTTAGTTAACACATTAAAAGTTAAAATGGTCATATAGTAACATGATAAACTGAGTTATGCAGCATCCACATTTGAATTTTGAATGTCTTTGAAAAAAGTTGCATGTGACTCTAATTGTTGACAATGCAATTACCATGATTTATAACTACACACTGAAGAGGCCACACAAAGGTGATGTCACGTCAGAGCCGAAACTGCACTCAGTATTTCATTAAAATGCCACAGACCTCAGGTAACAGTTTTGAATGTTAGGGAATTTTAAAAGCACATTAAATTCCATCAGTAAGCAATGTGGGGGGGAACACTTATCTGACATCTCCCGCAAAGTTAAACATGGTGATGGCAGTATTACACTGTCTTCAGCAGGAGGGAATGGGTAATTGTAAAAAGGTAGAGGAAAGTCGTACCACTGAGGAGAACCTGCTTCATGTGCGCCACAAGAGCAAGTCAAGTGATTTAAGTTGGACAGCGGCCTGGAGCATACAGCCAAATCAACAGATGGCTCCAACAGGAACCTCAAAGTGACATGTCCACATTTTAAACCCATTACAAATCTGCGGCATTGCTGCTGAGACACTCCCAGACCAATCTGAGCAGGACTCAGCTAAAAAGTAATCTGAAGTGCAATGTGCAGACTGTTGCACCAGCACAAGAATGCATCTTTACACATCAGAATAAAAATCCCTTTTTTCCCCTCAATCTTGAATATTACTTTTGGACTATTAAACCTTTTTTGCCTACAGGGATGTGAAGCGGATAGTATTTAACCATTCCCGAAGTCTGATTGCAGCTAGAAATGTGCCATGTGGCTCTGTGTGGATACTAGGCTCATCCACACATTCTACCAATTACAACAATTATAAGAAATATTTTAAGAATTAAACTTCTGTCCACTATTCACATCCAATAATCTAGATTTAAGGTATATTTTGAAGAAAGCAAAAATACATCTGCACTGTAGTACAGAAACTGACAGCAAGTTGCTGAGATAAAATACTAAAATGAAGCAGAATAGACTGAATAGAGAGGCCATGTTCCTGCAGAGTTTGAATAGAGCACCCAACAGGAATATGTTGAATCAAAAGAATCACGTTGTTTCTGAATAGCAGGGGGGAATCTTATAAGGGAGGGTTACACGAAGGTGAGGCAATCGTAGAGCGAAAAAGGGAGGACAAAAGAACAGGTTAGGAGAGATAGATGGAGGCAGAGTCAGAGCCTAAATACCCTATCGCTCTTTTAACATCTGTCTGCTTGCTCCTAAAACCAGGCAAGCAGCTGCGACTCATCTGCTGATTAGAGCTGTAATCAATCACTCATCACATTGTGTGTGTGTGTGTGTGTGTGTGTGTGTGTAAGCAGTGGATGCGTGTGTGCAGTTGGAGCAGTAATAGGGTTTTTCCATAGTGGACTCGACAGGCCATGCCGTGAACGCCTGTAAGCAGTGGAGGCGCGCCCACTGCACCGCACGGCAAGATCAAGGCGTTTACCTTGATCACGTGCTGAAGGTCTGCTCGTCACAAACCACCAGCTCACTCTGGCTGTTGCTGTTTGTTATTATTTGTCCCTGAAATAGCTTAAACTGATCACTGACCAAATTACGCAGAATATGTCCCCATTTGGTTGATTAGACTTATTGAATAATACCACCACAAATGAAGCTCTGCTAACTTGGTAACAAACACACTGGGGGAAACCATATTTAAGTTCTTTTAACTCAGATCCAGGGTATACAATTTGCAGAGGCCTTTATGAACCAGAACCATTGGTATACCAGCAACTCCCGTGATGTAAAATGATGTAAAGTGATGTACTGTGATGTAAAATTACTGTTTTTGTTGCAGGACTCTGGTGGCTGTGAAGAGAGAGGAGTAACGGCTTCAGTTCTGTTACTGTAGGTAACACCCTGACTATCGGTAAGTACCTCATACAACCCCACTTCAAAAATTCTGAACTATCCCTTTAAGGTTAGAAAGTGTATGTGCTAGGGTCAGGAAGGGTTATCCTACAAGCATGGACCTGAACTCCAAAACCATGTTGGGTTGGTCCCCTGATCAGAAATGAGAAGGTTTAAGACAACTCAACAAGAAGAATTCTTTAATTGTCAGCCTCAATGTCACTTTTTTTCACTAGCAAATGAAGAGAAAAAACAGCAAACTGTAAGCATGTTCACAGCCTCACTCCCATCTGCTCTCACAGCAGTTCATACATCTCATCATGTCTCTCATCAACACAAAGCCCCGCTATAGACCATGACTGACAGTTGATTCGCCCTGCAGGACAAAAGCCTCAACGCTTCAGCTGATCAAAACTGCATTCATCATTATTTTTCTATGACAGAACACCTTTTCTATCATTGTCTTGGGGATGCACAACAGCTTGAAGACTAATCTGACATTCGCACTGCAATGTTTTTTTCTCATTACATTCTCATCACGGTATAATGTAGGGATCGGCGCTCTCCTGCCATGATTAGAAAATAATCAAAAAGCATCCTGCACAACCGGCTGTATCATTTCAAGAGCTAGTTCATCATGCATTAAAAAATACCCTTTAAGATTAAGCCTTTCAGTCACATCCCTGCACATGGCATTGCATTATCTCATTTCAAATAAACTGAAAAATGAAATAAGGTCTGTGCTGCTCTGAATGCAGGAGTGCGTGAGTACTCATGTTGTTATGTTTGTACATACTGTAAGTGGTGTACAGTGATATACAACATGCATAGGTTAATGTGTTTACGATGGTAATGCTAATGTACAAAATAAGAGGTTGCTGTGTTTTTATTTAGTTTGATACTGATGTTTGATGAATTTGCCCTCTGAGTCATCTGCAAACACAAACAATCAAAATGAACAAATCAAGTCAGGTCATGTTGGAATGCTATTTGGAAAATGTTAAAGTAAGCATATGTTTTTGTTTATAATTTCTTTTCTTTTTTTTTGTATTTCAGCAAATATTAAGTGAAATAGGAACCAGAGAAGTTTCTTTGAGGATAAATTACAATAGGAGTTGGGAAGAAAGGTCAGACGTGTGGGAAGTGAAGATGCTCCTTTAAAATCACCCTGTGAATCTCTCCCCAAACTCGCACCTACACAGTAAAAATCGACACCACCTGAACACTCTTAAAGGCTCTTGCTTTTGTGTCAAGATAACAACAACAACTCAGCTACTTTTTTTACTTGTTTGCAAAGCATTTTGGAATATATCATTCTGCTTTTGAAATGGTTTCATAAGACAAAGATCAGAAAATCTTCTTAGCCAACAGCTGCAAAGTATAGAACAGGATCACAAATTCAATCTGTATTATTTTGAAATACTGAATATGCTCTGCATTTTAATTTGAAGTGTTTTGTATGTGTTCAGTCTTTAACGCATCTAAGTATAACAAGCAGATTCAGGCAGATTCATCTTTTCTTTTGAATTATATCTTTTGTAAGTTATTTACTTTTAATTAATTATCATTATGTTTCTCCATATTGTAATTATACTGTGGCTCCTCCTGCCTTCTTTACATGTTTTGCGTGTCTGCAGAAAGGACCCTTCCTCTGAAGTTTCTTTCCTTTTTGTCGGTGAAAAGGTTTCTTCCTGTCTAAATCGAGGGTCTGAGGTCAGAGGGCGTACGATGTTGTTCAGATTGTAAAGCCCTTCGCACCAATTAGTGATTTGCAGATTTCACCAAGGTCCTGCTGTAAATTGTGATGGTTGATGACGTCTCTTTGAACAGATACTGTACAAGTGGAAAGATTACAAAAAGTCCCTGAATCAGCCTAAAACAAATACACGATGGCTGTTGATGGGTGTTGCATTGTCAGCTTAAATGCCCCCTTTAACGGCTCTTTCACACTACAGAGTCATAAGTATGTTTTATGAAAGTGTAGTTAGTATTCCATTGATATGCATGGTGTAAACGCCAGGCTCCATATCTCTAAGAATGATGCTCAGGTTGGCCTTTTTTATTAATCCATAGCATAAAATAAAGCCATGTAAAACTGCAAGCAGTTTTCTCTTTGACCCTATTTCTATTCTGTCAATCAATCTTCTCTCAGAGTCTCTAGGCATCTTTAATGCTAAGACAATATCATCAACGTGTGTGTGTGTGTGTGTGTTGCCCAAATGTGTGTTTCCACACGGAAACATGTATTTGTGAGCATTTGTGTGTGCGTGCTGCTTTGCAAGCGCCTGTCTCCAGTATCTTTCTCAGTCTGGGGAAGATATTGCCGAAGGAGACAAACAAACACATCTCACACTGTGCCCACATGGTAACCAGGGAACAGAACAAAAAAAGAGATAGAGGGAGAGACAGGAAGCCTGGGAGAGGGGATGCAAACAGATGCTCAGGGATGAAGAAAGAAGGGGAGTGAGGCGAGGAAACAAGGCCATATACGCTTGTCTAGTTGGATTTCAACACATCCAGTGAATGGCTCCGAGCTCTCTTCTTCATCCCGGTAATATGCTCTCACACATATACAACGGAAACCCCAACCATGTGATTTGGCTTAAGCTTTTACACAAACAAATGTGGAAAATGCTGCTAAATTATACAGATATATTCTATATTTTCCTTTTTTTTAAAATGAAGAAAATGATTTAAAAAAAAAAAAAAAAACTTATCTACCATAATATGTGAATGCATTGTAGTCACAAATCCACAGGAAATAATCACCCAACACTGCAGCTTAATGGATCCTTGGTGCCTTTAAGTGGAGTCTATTTTAATGCCTATTCACAAATTTGTATGTGGAAATACTCTGAAAGCTCTGACTTCTATAGTTGTATAGAATATATATATATATATATATATATATATATATATATATATATATATATATATATATAAATGTTGGAACCCAACAGTGTTCTTACTCCTTAAGTAATGTGAACATTATGGGCATTAACTTGTAAGTCCCTTGACGTAGTCAAAACAACCTCAAAGTTTCCTTTGAAAGCAACACTTTTGGCTCTCTTGGCTTTTAGTTCTTGTCCGGAAAATTCATTATATGGTGCAGTTTAGCTACTCTCATTAACCTGAGTAAGCATTTGTTTTCAGCGAACAAGCTCTGATCAACCAACTCTCACGAGATGGGAGACCAAAGGAAGAGTGAATATCAGGTGCGAACACAAACACAACTTCAAGACACTGCTAATGTCGCACTGTGTCGTTGTTGTAGTAAGGTGTGTGTGTGTCTGTCAACTTGTTTTAGAGTTCTTCTGCTCCCTAGTCTGTAATATATTACTTTTAGTTGTGACAAAGTAATATAAAATGTGTTACCAATAGGATTTTGGTAATATTTTTTATGTTTGCTATGTCAAGTAACACGTTACCGCCTGAAATTAGGGAGGTTGAGCATTTAACCCCCCTGCATCCCCCGAGAGGAAAGTTGTAGGTGCACAGAGGGCATCCAGGACGAGGAAGCCACACCGCACTTGGGTTCCAGTTCCAAAGGGAGGCAGGGAGGGAGACAGAGAGAGCCAGGCCGAGGCCCGAGTGGTCCGGAGGCCAATAGGGCCAAACAAACCAGAACTCAACTCCGGCGCATGCCCTGAAGACTTGCCCAACAATGTCCCCAGTGGCCAAAAAAAATATGAATATATATTTAATTACAGGTGAGATTCATGTTAAACAAGGACTATTATGTCTTCTACAGATTAAACACTCATCAGGTTCAAAACCTACAACTCATAACCATGTGTAACCACCAAATTAACTGAAATACAGTAATATGGCCTGACGAGTGAGTTCAGTCACCTTGTTAGTGAGATGAATTAAAATTACTTCATTGATTTTGGGGGAGTGTGTATTCCTGTCAGCCATCTGTCCTCTGAAAGGAAACCAGTCTGTTTCTCTGACTCTGTGCTGCAGCTGTGCAGTTCACTCCTGAGGCCTGTGTCATGTGTCTGTGTGTGTGTGTGTGTGTCTGTCTGTGTGTGTGTGCATACACATGGAAAGTTGTGTTCCAACATTCATGCGTGATGTTTAATTTGTTGCCACAAAAGGCCTTTAATCCCTTTCATACTATAATCCTTTTGATTCTGGAGCCTAAGTGGCACCATTTAGAAGAAAAATCGGCTTTGTCTCCCACAAACACTATTAAATTAACCGCTGGTTCATGTCCAGTTGTCTTTGAAAGCCACCATTACAAACTATCTATTGCACACACACAGTTGCTATTGTTGTGAGCACTGTCAATTGAGTTAAGTCAATGCAGTAACCAATAACCATGACACTAAAGGCTGTGTTCAGTTTATCACTGCATGAAAAACTCATCCTGCATCCCCCGCAGTCATTATCAATAACATCACTTATTATTATTTCTTCCAGTGCAGACACTGATGTCACAGAGTAATATAGGTGCTATTATGTGCTACATCTTAAGTCGTTGGGTATGTTTAGGAACTGACTTCCTGCCAGTTCAACAGCTGGCAGGAAGTCAGTTTGGATGGTCTCTTTTCCCCTGCAGCATTATGACTGATCACTTAATGTTGACGATCGAAAGACTCTTCTCTCATAATTATGAGATTCTGAGTCGTGATACTGAGAAAAACCCCAACCACACACCAAACCACAAAGAAACTGTCTTAGCTTATGCTTAATGCAAGGAAACCAAACTCGAGTGATCAATTATGTGAACAAATAGACTCTTGGGCCGTTATCAGCTGGTTTAAATCCAAAACATGTCTCCAAATGTGGCCAAGTTCACACACACACACACACACACACACACACACACACAAAGCAGACACACAATGAGCAGGGACATGGGCACTGGCAGCCCTATCAACAACCGTGGCACTGCTCAGGTTAGCACAGTGGTGGCTGCTTTAGAATGCCAATAAAGAAGTAAAGAATAGGTCCAGGGTGACTCAGTACTTTGGTATACCCCTACACACACACATTCACACACACACACACACCCTCACACACACACACACACACACACACACAAAGGGCGCCCAATCCAGGCGCCAGCTCACGTCTGCTGCTGCCAAGATGTCCCACTCAATCATGTTCTCTTTTTCTCCCCTTCGTTGTCACTCTTCTTTGCTACACCACTGCTGCAGACACAAAACACACACACACACACACACACACACACACACCCCCGCACACACACACACCTTTCTCTCCCCCCCTTTCTAATTTCCCTCTTATCAAAACGCAAACATCCATAAATCCAAATATGACCATTTTGTTCCATACACCCGTCCCATAACTCATACATCTTCGACTGAGCTCGAACTTTGTGTGTAGAAACAGCAGAAATTGCTTTTATGTGTGTGTGTGTGTGTGTGTGTGTGTGCGCCTTTGGGGAAAGTGCAGAAATTGTAATTGTTTGCCTCTTATCACAATTGTAGGAGTGTTGACAGTGTTTAGAAACAGAAGAGAAATGCAAACAGCGAATTAGTCGCTAAAGCACAAAAAGCTTTCTTTTGATGTTACTTGACGATAAGAATGGGACTGTTGTTTTCCTTCTCCATTTAGGTGAAAAATGTCTCCGATTTAATGAAATTCTCCTCTCATTACCTTCCGCTATCTCCCTTTCATCAAGTCACTCACACATTTTTATGTTTGCTCTTTTGGCAGCCGTGGCCCATACTTGCACTCAAACACAGAATTAGATTTGGGGGGGGCTTTATATACGTATTAAAGAGCCAGCATATAAAAAGACCATTTATTACTGCTGTCACTGGACTGCTCGGGGAACACAGTCAGGAGCGCTCCATAGCCGACTGTTAAAAAATAGATTACAGAAGCTGACAGGAAATTTTAGAAATCTTTTTAGTTCATTCTGAGGTAGACGCCGCAGTGGCTTTTATTCATAATGGGATTCAGTTGTATGAGGGAAAAGCTTAAAAGTGTCTCGCAGATGTTCTCTGGGCTGTTTGTTGTGTGGGAGGGAGGACGCCGGCTGCTTCACGCTGTGCTAAGCCTCGGATTGGAAGTTATGTGCATTTACTGTAATTGTGCAGAAAGTAGATTTGGCTTTGAACTCGTCTGCAAACATTTTATCATTGTTTCTGACCTGATATGTGCGCAAGCAACTATTACAATATGTACAAGAAGACACTGTGAGCCATCAAAACAGCATGTAACCATTGAAGAATAAAGATGTTAATTCAAAGTCATCTGACAGCTAGAGTCATGTTAGAGTCCAAGCTATTACCACAGCCACAGTGTAATATGAGAAACTGACATTTGAGTACTGCTCAGTTGTTAAGTATCTTCAATTATTTCACAGTTATGTTATGTCAAATTAGTTCCCTCAATTCATGGTTAGTTAATAATCTTCCACTACTAGCAGGATAGCAAAAAGATTTTTCAGTGTTTCTATGGATCTGACCAGCTTGGTTCACCATTTTTGGTTTTGGAAATCCTTAAATACAAAAGTTCAACATTTTGGGAAATACAGAAATGAGCGTGGTATCAATCTTCTCATGTAGCCCTCTGAAAGAGACAGTGAATACGTTGAAGGTAAGTGTGAATCTACCATGATAATAATAATGGAAGAGTTTATTACATGAATGACTTGGAGTAATGTTACATTGATATTGGACTAATTTGACCAAATCCATTTCTTATAATTATTTTGTTAGACTTTGTATATTCAATCATCAATCTGCTGCATTGTCTTGGAACTATTCTAGTCTTATTGTTGAATCATAATCCAATCATTGTGCTTTGTGTTTCTGCTACTGTCAGATGCCATTTTCCCCAACTACAGAAACCCCGCTGTCTGAGAACATGGAGAGAGGACACTCTTCCTCTCTCCTGAGGTTTCTTCCATTTTTTTAAGGGTTTTTTTTTTTTCTCTTTTGGGGAGAATCTAAGAGATTTGACTGAATTGGAAACTACTGCTTTTGTGGGCCACGGAGATTTTGGATGTGATACTGAGCTATATAAAATAGATTTGGATAGAAATGTTTGAGGTCAAGGATCAACACTTCTCATGCTCAAAAGTATGAATCCAGGGGGATTTTCTTTCTCTGGCCGCAACCATGGGAACCATAACAAATGTGATTTCTTACTGCTCTGATTTCAGAGATTTGTCGGCCCTCCCAAGGAGGTGAGACCACAAAAAAATATGGAAATACAGGCCAAAGTCAATGCCAGATCCCTGCTGTTTGTGAAATGATGCATTTAATGTCATCAGGTGGATGTTGAAGAAAGGGAACAAGCTCCCGAGTCACAGATCAGCGTGGATATTTATTTCACATTTTCTTAATCTTCCCAGCGTTGCAATCTCACAATTCGCTTTGAAAACTGACAAAAGTATCTGACAAAATCACCAGCAAATACATCTTGTAACATACTCTACTTACTGCAGCTTTCATTTCTCTTGAGTACTAAGTTTACATTAGAAGGGGTTATGTCTCGCTGTCAGGTTGCTTTGGCTATAAATAATTCCCACCCTGCTGAATATGTGTTGTTATTTCCAGGCTGTAAATTGAACTAATCAGTACTGTGGTGACTTTAAAGACATGTATTAGAAGTTTCATGAGCTAAACGGCATCACGGTGACAACATTTTGTGGGCTCAGCTGTAAATAAAACAACAGAAATAAGGGGTGTGGCTGTCTGTTATTGCAGTAACTAATTCTTTAATATGTCTTCTTTTATCCTCTCTGGGAGACTGAATGCTTTGTTCCTGGACTTGAATAGCCCCATTCTTCAATTTGATTAGTTTCCAATGCTCCAATAAGTGCTCTCCTAAAGCTGATTAGTTAGTTTCCATTCCACAAACACATTAAGTCTCATCTTCTTAGCCGCCTCTCACAATTCTGTTTTGGTTGCGTGCCACCCAGCATGACCGTGTGAGATGCACATGCTTTCCCAAATGTGCGGCACACATCCGGACATACACAGACCAAGTTGTTGCAAAAACAAGTGCCGTAGCACACAATGGCATGCGTGTGCCTTGTGGATTAGGCGAGGGAGGGCAGTCTAGAGGCTTATCGGTCCAATTAACAGCATATTTCGACGTCATGACAAGTGAGAGTCTCCTGATCTTGATCTCGGTGTGGACTGATGGCCCACGCAGATTATCTGGTAATGTGAAGTGTTGCTGAGTGTAATCTAACCACAGTGACAGACTCACTGACAGATAAAAAGCCAGTCTGATCATATCAAACGTTTGGTGTTTACGACTCGATGCCTGGCTGCTTCCTGCGGTGTGTGAGGATCACAGATGTAGTTAAAGAGCAAAGACCACCGACAGGCAGTGAGAGCTGAGTTTACAGTGAAACAAACTATGTGAGGAACATTATTTTAATTATACTAATTAACAATACCGGGGAGTGGGGGGGTATTTACTTGGGAACTCTTGTCCTTCAAGTACAATTATGTCAGTTTCAGACTGCACTCTGACCAGGTGTCCCCAGCCAAACCTTTATTGAATTCTCATTTTGAGTTGTTTCTCTTGCCCTGTAGCAGTGCACGGGGAACCACACAGTATTAATGTGGATATCATGCTGGATCAAGCAGGTTCCCACTAGAACACACAGCCTGGCATCTGTAACATTTCAGGGGTCAGCAGGACAGTCAGTTTTACCATTAAAAGTGATTCCCCATCCTTTACCGTGATCATTTGCAGCGTAGGATGTAAAGCTATAAGCTATATTTCTGTGAGATGGGGGGGGGGGGGGGGGGGGGGGGGGGTTGTCACAAGTGACATTTAAACAGGTACATTTGCTGTTATACGTTTGCACTATTTTAGCGTACGGCCATTAAAAGTGTCTGCAATATGCTGAACATATGTATGGACAGAAAACAAGTGGATTATGCTGGAGTGGTTTAGGAGTTTTTGTGGACATTTTGATACCTTTTTTTCCCACTATGACTCAAATCTACTATAGCTGCTGTGAATTCAATGTCACTGCTTTGTGCAATGGCAAAATCTGTCAGACATTGGGGGCGGATGTCTTATCAATTATAAATATCAAGCACCTGACCTTGTGCTTGCTCCTCCACAAAGAAGCAAGCATCAAACTTTTAAAAGCCACCTTTCAAGCCTACAGGAGGTGATTGTTTCATAAGCAACAGGTCTTTGATGGAGAACTCGTTTTAAAGGCTTTTAGTGTGAACAGTGTGCACTGTATGCATGTGTACAAAGATGAAAGCATATAACACTGAAACTTTCCTGAGAAAAAGTCATCAGAGAATGAAACCTAATTTTGCAGTAGTTATAAGTTTAAAATGTTTAATAATGTGCTACTGCATGACTGTCTATTAGTAAAGGGGGGAAGGACAAGATGATCAACATCTTATGACTGTTATACCCTCTTCACTTTTAAAATTCACAGTATATCACCACTCAGTGCATTTTTTATGTCCATTTTTGTCCATTTTTAATCATGTGGCTAACACAGCCATGCATGCACACACACAACTTTACAAACAACTTTAAAGCTTGTGTCCTATAATCCACAAAATCTATTTTATGTTCCCTTTTATCTTTGAGCGCACTTTTGATGACCAGTCATCTGTCCATTTTATGAGATTCTGTCTTATCAATAACTCACTCTCATTACGTCCCAAATGCTGCGGGCTCGCTTCTCCTCTGCCAGATTTAAAGGCATCTGTAAGTGACGTCTGAAAGACTCGTGGAATGATTCAACAACATCCCAGGCCCTTCAGTGTGAATGGGGGATATCTCTGAAAAAGGACGAGCCTTACTCGGGTGGAAATAGTGGCAGGATCCTTGATTCTGGACACATTTGGGTTTTATAGGTGGAGTGAAGATGAGGGAGAGGGGACTCTGAGCGCAGAGATAGCGTCATTACCAGCTCGTTCACCTTGAGGTTATGCACGTTCCACTATAAATCCAGAGCCTGCTCTCACCTTGGCCAGGTGCTACAAACTGCTCCGCTCAAGCCGTGCAAGGGGATCGTTCATCTAATGAAATGTTTGGGGGAGCTGAGTTTGAAGGGCTGGACAGGCCGTTCAGTGGCTTGCCTTGAGTCATTCTGTAATACAACAGCTGTATTTGTCAGTCGTATTTGTTGAAGTGTTACTTATGTATCTGGTGTCTCGGTGGTTGTTGAGAAAAGACAAACAGGGTAACACAGTGGGACCAGAAAATATAGAAATCCATGTACAAAAGAGAGCAGGGTTGTGCTAAATTCTGCCCTTGAAAAACTTCTTAATTCCTGTTGACAGTGAGTCAAAGAGAAGTCTAGTTAACATAGCATTCTTTTTTTGTAATATGAACATTTCACCAAGTCTTCGCAAATAAACAACAAAGTTGGTCATTTGTCAGTTCAATCCAAAAACATCCTCGTGAGCAGTTTCTCACAGCCTTATAATTAAATTGTGTTTCAATTTAGACATTTTAAACTATTGTATCTAAAGTTAAAGAAGGATAGTCTTAAACACTGACTCCAAGTAGGTAAGAGACGTGACATGACGCCCACTGGCTCTGCTGTTAAGATGAAACACGATGTACATCCACGCACCGCAGACGCCACCATACGACTTTTCACTCCACTAAAGGATGTTACACTACTTTGCCACGGAAGATAAACGTATAGTTTTCAACTGTTTGAACAAACAACCAATGCTGTAGATTTCCCGGAGAGGAGCATGTCTCAGCAGCAGACCGTGGAGTAACACAAGGAAGGGTCAAGAAAACGCTCCAGAAAAAACCTTCTGTTCCAGTGTTCTTGTAACAAGCAATGAACGCGTGCACGGCACTGCTGTACAGAGGTGTGATATGTACAAATAGATGCGTGCACATATTGGATACACTCCCATTCACAGACAGTAGGTTGCAATGAGTAAAAGCCACCAGCTCTCAGTTTCTTGGCTGCAATCTCTAGCTTGGTGATTATCCTGATGCCAGGTATTGATTTTTGAAAAGCGGGCCAAGCACTGCTACTCTGGACTGAGAGTTCCTGTCAATACAAATCTTATTGCTACATTGACAAAGTGAAATAATTTCATTAATTCCACTGCAGAAACTGGGGGGTGTAAAGAATTATGTGCTCTTGCCTCACTTTGTACAATCATAAAGGGATCTGTTTGTACTCAGGACATTGTGTGTCTAATAGAATAAAAAAAAGAGAAAACAGGAACACAATAAAGCATCATCACATTTGAAATACTATTACTAATTTAATTAGCACTGGTACTTTTACTGTCTTTTGTCCTATTTTTCCATATTAAAAGATATTCAAAATACATCAATATAACAGCAAATTAGCTGTTTTTAAGAGTGAGTCTGTCGGTTAGCTCTGCCTCCCCTCTCTGGTGGACCAACCACTGCTGCATGATGGGAAACAGACGCACAGTTCATCAGTGGGCCAGGGGCTCAATCACCATTGTGTTACCTCGCTCTACGATAGATAATGATTTTAACAGACATTTTTTTAAATTAGATGAGATTATAACTTTTAGGTTTTCAACTTTATATTACGGACAACTGTTGAGTGCTCTAAGTCCCCTGGCTACACAGTTTAATTGGATGCGCCAACTGGCATGGATAAATATGGTCCATCCCTGCTCTGAGATTTTTGGCATCCCCTTGGATGGACTAATGATCTGTTTGGCCGGGATAAACTTCTCTAAGTGCTCTCGGCATTCTGAGTTCCTATTACAGTCATTTCAGGACATGTTTCCTTCCCTTCAATTCTTCCACCATGAATGGCAGTTTGGAATTGACTACTCACAGTTGTCACTCTTGTGTTTTTTTTGTGTGTTTTTTTTTAACAAACACATAATAATAGCTGTCAAGCTTGAACATATCTCCTCACACTGGAGAGGAACAGTTGCATGTCATCAACGACATGGAGGTGACAACAGACAGAAAATGGAAATGTTCTGGCAATGCAGATACCAAATAGGAGAAAGAGAACTTACTGAAGTGCTGGAAAGCAATAACAAAGTTATATGCCAGTGTCATTACCTTGGTTTATGGTCGGATTATTTATTTTTTTCTTTGTTTCTGCAGGAGCCTTGCACCAGTCGGTGATCTGGGAAAAAAATACATATACATCTAATATTTTTATTTAAGACTCAAAAACTAGTTAATGAAACCACTGTCTGCATGTTTACTTTTAACAAAGTGAGGAAATGTTAAAAAAACTTTGGCTCTGAACATAATCCAGCCAGTGATTACGCTTGTTACCACAACACAAGATTTTGAAAGTCTTCTAGTTTGCACCGCTTTAATTCTCACTAATGCTGATGATGGTGGCAATACTTTTAAAAGTCACCCCACCAATCATCTCCCTTCCTCTCTCCCTGTCAGTCTTCACAATGGGACCATTGTCTGACTGAATGAGGGGATCAAGTGTTGGGTGAAAAGAAAAACAAATAGTACATGAATAAGTAGTTGTGGATGGTAGAATGCATGATCCTCTTCATAACTGAATATAACAAGGCCAATGATGTGCTTTGAGTACCTTTCTCCAAAAATAATTCTTATTTTTCTCCCATTTCCATCTGCCTACCTGCTGAGCTGCCAGCAGCTATCATCGTGACATGTTGACTGTTTATTTACCTTGTGTTTTTGTGAAAAAAGGCTTTTATATATATATAAAACCTTAACTCTTCGGATGAATCTGCACTGTGTTAACATAAAGCAGTTCTAAAAGAAGCAAGGAGAACAGCATGTTGCAGAACATTAATTAGTCAGGTTGGCTGAATGCATAATTTATGGATGTTAAAGTTGTCAGCACACTACAACCACACTGACACAGAAAAAAACTACACATCACATCACACACACACACACACACACAAGTTCACACATGAACAAGCACTCTGACACCACATGGGAAATATGGAGGTAGCAAACCTTTTCAAAAGACTCTAATATGGCTCGGCAAGGCAAAATGGGTATTTAACTTTAGATTCTCTTTCCTCATTAATCCAAATTTGAAAATGAACATTGCTGGTTTAAATAAGTCCTTGTTCCTGTTCCTTTAATTATTTCACTCTATAGAAGATGGGAAATGTAAAAAAAGGGAAACGTGAAAGAGTTTAGTAATTACATGTGTCTGTTTAGAATTAGAAAATGAGGCTGTGATTCTGTTTTCATTTATTGAGTAAAACAGTAGTGTATTGTTTGTGTATCAAGTTGCCTACTAGAGTTTTTTATATTATTTATTGTTTTATATTTTACATTGATGTCTGTCTGCACCATGTATGAAATCCACTCATATGTAATGCTGCTGACACTGAACTGAACCCTTTTTCAAATTCCAATAATTCTTACCCGTGTGTGTAGATTGTGTGAATAGTCAGTGCTACATCTGCTGGTGTAACACTGCTGTGTATCGATCAGCACAGTCTCTCTATGAACTGCAGTATGTTCATGTTGGACCAGTCAGCACATGATTTAAATCCAACGCCAACCTTCAGTGCTGTTGTGTGCAGTTGCACGTCTGATCAGCATGATGTTTTCCTGACTTTATTCAATAATCATAATATTTATTTATATATATTTATATATTATTATAAAATAATTGTTTCCAGAAGCAATTTTAAAAAAAGATACTGCTTTTGAAGTCTGAGTATATCAGGCAGGTTGTTCCAGAGTTAATATGTCCTACCAGCAAAAGCTTGATTCTAAATGGATGCTAAAGTTTTCATGCAGATGTTTAGCTGGCATAATGTTTATCATGTTCACTATTTTGGTTTTATTGTATTAACATGAGAGCATTTGATAATTACCACTAAACACAAACTACTGCTGGGGCTGATAGGAACATTTTGAAACCTTGTTGGCACGAATTGAAAAGTCAGATATCACCAAAGTTATTACAGTAGAGTTATTTCAATAAAAACTTTAAATGTTAACCTTGTGGTCAGAGGATCACCAAAGTCATTGTACAGACACCATGAATATATTTACCAAATTTCATGGCAGTTGTTGAGGTTAAAAGTGAAACTATGCTAAACATCTTTATTGCGTCTAACTTCATACTTGAGTCTCTGTATAATCGAATTTATATGAAAGTCATTCCTGTCATCCACTTTCTGTTGTTTTTCAAAATAGAGAGGCACAGAGGGATGGGCTATGGGGATACTCTTACCCTTTCATGTTAATTTTAATAACTTTGAGCTTGACATTGTTGGAATAAATTACATTTAGGGGGACTTCATTGAAAGTGATTTCATTGCAGGAGGAATGTGGTGATCCATGTCGCATATCTCGTAAATTCACTAACTCCCATCAGGAAAGTCACTGGCTCCTGCCTGGGAAACGAACGTGACTGATGGGAGCGTCCGAGGTGGGTCAGGGTCCTCTGAGGGCACGACGGCGTGCACACACACACACACACACACACATGCAGCTGAGCGCAACCAGAGCAGACAGGCAGGGAGACAGCATTTGAATTGTAATTAGCACAAGCCACCCAAACAGCCCAAAAGGCCTCAGAGGCATTAAAGCGGAAGCGTCCACAGAATCCTTTGAATGTTGTACTCTGGGCTACAAAACAAAGCTACAGACAAACAAACAGTGGGCATCATTTGCAGCTTCTACACACGTGTTAACAAGGATGGAAATGGAGCTGTAGCCTGCTAGCCTGCAGCTCAGACCTGTCAGAACGTGATGTGGAGAATCATTACTTTCCAAGTGAATATGTTTTTGCCCTCTCTTCACAAAACAGGCTTAAAAAGAAGTGTAGTAGAAAACAAAAAGGACAAAAATACTTGATAGCAATGAAAATAATTCAGTTTGACAGATTTTTAGCAGAAGGTACATTTAGTAGCTGAAAGCTTCAGAACATCTCTAGTTGTCTAGTTGGTATTGCAGGGTGATGGGGAGGGTTCCTTTGGGCAAATGTGACCATTGAGTGACCACTGAGCGTGCAATTTAAAATTGCAAAAGTGCATGATAATCATTACCATTGGTGCCCTGGCCGGTACTTGGTGCCCTATGCACAGTATATACATATATATAGCGGTGCAGAGTAGAGGTGTGCTGGTGCGACCAACTGAGTCTGGAGCCCTGATGGGGATAGAACCCAAATGCAGATAGAGGAGGCAGAAGGATGATTTTCCATGACTTTTAATGAGAAAGACGGTTTACAGGCAAATACACATAGGCAGCCAGATAGAGATCCAGGTTAAGGTTCAGGTAACAAGAGCTCAGACGCAAAAACACAAGAAACCAACATTGTAACTTGGACGTACTGAGCAGAGTGAGCAGGAAAAAGTCGGTCAGTACCTGCAGGGCTGATGAGGGAAGTGAGAACAGGTGTGCAAGGTGTGCAGGTGTGGCAGTCAGGTGACGGGGAAAGGAGGGAAACTCCAAGGGAATGTGTTGGACGGGAAGGGAATGGCATTGGTTTGAGAATGTGGCTGGAGGGAGGGACATAAAGGCAGAAAGTGACACTAACTGGTGGACAAATTTGGCTCAACAAGCAATGGTTTGACTCTCACAGCCACATTTCTTTAGATTTTATGCACGTGTATAATATTTTTAAGTAGATATTTCCTAACTAAACTGCTAAAAGAAAAGCCTTAAGGGGTTTGCAAGAAAAATAGACCACCTCATGCAATCAGGAGTAATCAAAACTTAATTAGTGATCATTAATTAAATCCATTTAGGACTGCTGAAGGTAAGACTCAGAGAGTTGACTTGAATTAAATTCTGAGTGAGGATTGATGGTTTCTGTCAAAAAGAAAATCCTCCTGGGTGCTGGGAATGTTTTCCTAGAGGTCACTGGTGATCAGGGAGAAATAGGGGGGTGGGGGGGGGCTGAGGGAGAGAGCAACATGAGAGTGAGGCAACTACAGAAGTGCTGAGTTGGGTTCACATTTTTCTCCTGTTTGTCAAAGGAGATGGACTTCGCTCTGTGTGTTGGCTTCATCATCGTCTGCACAAAGGACGATGGCCAAAAGGCTCGCCACACTTTTCTGTTCTCCAGATCACCTCCTCTCAATCACCTTTTCCTCTATTTTTTTTCTCCTTCTCCATCCCCACCATCACTACCTCTCCTCACCCCCTCCCACCCCCCAGCCCCCAGCATGTTGGCAGGCTCGTGCTCTGTGCCCGGTGCTCTGTGGGTATGTCCATTAAAGCTGTGGTGGGAAGGACCATTAGTGCCGCGCTTCATTTACTACGGCCCAGCCTCTAAATCAGCTGTCAGACACCTCCAGCCATTTATACCGAGTCGCAGTTCCAGCCATTAGACGGATCTACAGCCTGTACGCTGCCCAAACCGTCCCTAATCTTCTTTTACTGAGTCTCTTCCAGAAACTCTCTGTCTTCCTTTCTATTTTCTTTTCATATATTATTTATCCACGAGACAATCCCACTCCACTGTTCTGCTACCCAGTTCTACTTTTTAGCATTTATCAGTTAGATAACTGTAAATTAAGATTTTAAGAATTTATGTGGACTAAAACTCACCAGTCATTAAATATTAGTCTTAAAAAAATGATATTGCTTAATGAGGTGTTGTTTTTAAATAGAGCTCGTAAAGTGCAGTTTCTACAGTTAATGATCTTTTATTACTTTATTTTCTTACTTATAAATTCACATGTTTACTGGTTATTTATGAGATTATAATCTGTGGCTCCCAGTTGTATTTGATCTCAATAGACAAAGGACCCAACCTTATTTTTGGAACCTCCAATATCAAAACTATTTCCAGATTTACCGGTTGTTTAGGTTGTTTTTTATTATTATTAAAGTGTAGACAAAAAACAAAACTTAAGGTTTTGCAATCAGCACTCTTAGACTGCCTGGGGAAATATGTGCAGCTTATTAAGTCTTTTATTTAAAAAACAAATCAACCCCAACACAATACTTTTTATAAATGTACTATTAAGCGATTTCAATGTGCCTTTGCACTCATTAGTAACAGTAACACAAAATCTTTTATTAGAAGTAATTTATGCTTTACTGAACAATGCATGTCACAAATACATTTTCAATATATCATTTTAATAAGCAGTGATATTGAGCGCATTAATCAGTGTAATTAAAGCTGACCTCTGCTGTATGTGTGCTGCTCCTGAACTTTGTGAATGGACAGTGTGAACACCTTCAGGACCGCGGACAGCGATCATTTGTCAGAGCAGCACGATGTGAACACAGATCACATGACAGCGAGCTGTCTGCACCTGACCCCAGCTCAGCCTTGGAGGAGCTCCACAGCTGAGACCACTCCGGGTTTGTCAAAGCGAGCGGAGAAGCACATCCATGAGCTCAAGCATTTGTTGTGACTTTTATGTGTGACATTTGCTCTTGCTTGTGTTGTGCAGGCTGCGACATGCTGGGTCACTGTAAGGAGGATGATGGCTCAGCCGTGACCATTTCTGTGTACTCTCCAGGGCCCGGCAATGCCTCAGGAACTAATGGGGCTCAAAACAAACGTCTCATGAAAAATAAGTTTTGAAGGAGTCCAGTCACTACTGCAAGCACTGCTATTAGCATATTGCATAGAGGAGCTGCTGGTCCCTTAAGTATTTCTCCTTCATTGTAATTTAGACTTCTTTCCATTACATCCTCGATTTTACTCCACATATGGACACAGGAAGCTCCTAGAAAATAGAGATATTCAGTGTGTAAATAAACAAATCTTAAAAACAGTATCTTTAAACTGAGTATATTGAATCATCAGTGTCAGAGATTGATTCAGTTGCTTCTAATAGGTATGTGGTTGCTAAGCATTTCATCTGATAAACATGCCTGTATACAGCTAATTTTGAACTGAAATGAACAAAAACAATTATAAATTATGAGACTGTGCGTCACTGTGCCGTTCTATAATATGCTGTGAAACGTAGGAATATGCATTCTCTTTAATCTGTAGGTTATATTTATAATACAATTTCAATTTAACAATGCTTATGTACATATATAACATCATGTTTTAACTTGTTTCTGATGTTTTCTTTCTGTGTCTCTTTAAATACTACGATACCCATCATCCTCAGGGGCCATGTATATAGTGAAGAGCCCAAGGGGCCACAGCTGTAGCTAACTCAGAAGGCTTCATCATTCCAGATGAGAACAACACGCCGCACCATAGCTGCAGGATTCAAGTCGGAGTGAATTGATTTAAGCTGCTGAATGCTGTAGCAGGTTTATAGAAATGTTTGGTTTCATATCGCCATAAGCGAGGCTCACGA
The DNA here is from genome assembly GCA_031216445.1 of Lateolabrax maculatus. Lineage (NCBI taxonomy): Eukaryota > Metazoa > Chordata > Actinopteri > Acropomatiformes > Lateolabracidae > Lateolabrax > Lateolabrax maculatus. The sequence goes on from CM062209.1 coordinate 2,760,062, forward strand.
CAGAATTTTAATTAAGCGATTGGATATTACAAAAATGCTCCTTGCTTAGAATTTGAGACTGAACTGGCATATGTGTTTATATAAACGGACCTGTTGACGTTTTATCAAATAACCAAATATTGATTCAACCAGGAAAGTTTCATACTCATCTGTATGTACCTCGCCCAACTGCAGGGTGTCTATCACTGTCTGTGCAGAAAATGAACAAAACTTTTACTTCTGGAACCTCAGATATATCACACTTCCTTTGGTACTTCATTAGATTTAGATGTTTTTTAACTGTGTATGTCCATCACATCCCTTTTAGTGCTCCAGGTTGTGACCGTAGTTGATCTGTGTCAGTGAAGCTTGGGTGTGTCTGACATACAGTATGTTGTCGTGATTTTCAAGACTGCAGGGTTCATGGATGACGCACTTACAATTTATTGACAGTATGATGAAAGCATCTAATGATATTCATCTATAAAGGTCTACCCAAATGTCACTAGTCCCAGGCAGATCGCTATCAAGAAAGTGAGTCAGCCGCTTATTCAATGAGACTAACGTGAAAAGCCAGCATATTTATAGCGTGCAATGTGCATGTCTGCAGGGGCGGTGGTTTACCCACTATATTTTCAACATTTACAGCTCATCATGATGGTGTACATGTGTTTGCTGGATTTAGATAATTTTCTCTGTGGAAAATGATCAAGATTCTATTATTATCAACTTGTTATTATGACTCATAAAGATAGGTTGTCATGGTTGCCTTTCAAGTATGCTGGTGTGTTTGTCAGTTTGTCAGCTGGCTGAGTCATTTGACCTTGGAAAATTCAAACATATTAATGTGAGAGACAAGCAGGTGAGTGGGCTACATTACAGTAGCGCTGTCTGTATGGTTGATAAGCCTTTATTAAAAATGATTACTTCAATAGCTGGTGAGAGACAAAGAAGAGGAAGAAGAATTGAGGGAATGAAAGAACCGTGCAGGCCGGCGCAGATGAAAATGCGCCGTGTCTGTGCATGAGTGTGTGTGTGTGTGGCACATTCAAGGTGGCAATTTTCCTGTCAGCAGCCAGCAGAATGATTTGATTTCTTGGTAACAATAAGGGATTCATGTATACAGATTGAGTCAGTGTTCTTGAGCGTCCGAAGGTTACAGCTGGAGTGTTTGGACAGATTTACTGAGAAAAGGTGATGGTGGGGGTGTGCTGGGGACAGTAGGAGAGAGAGAGTGAATGAGTATAAGAGCAAGAGTGTATATATAGGGGGGAGAGAGAGAGAGAGGGGGGGGGACTCTTAGCCTGTCTTCATTATCATTTCACTCAGCAGCCGATGCGGCTCTTCACCCGGGCGAATAGGTGAGCGACACAGAGATGCAGAGGAACACGGGGAAAGGAGGGGCCGCTACTATAAGTGCATCAGAGGGTGGGTTGTCACGACGACGGGCAGTTCTGACCTCACAAGAGCATGCCAAGACAGATGTCTCTGCGATGCATCGTGTTCATTACTCCAGTGATGAGACCAAATAACCCGGTTTTACCACCCAGAAGGCTGCTTGGTGCAACACAGTGAAGCCAAGTGGGGCTTATTTAGTTTTCCTGATTATTATGCTTCAGAAGATTATTCTTCTGCCTGGAAATAATCACACTGCTTTGTCCAAGCCAGTCGTTGTATCAGGACATGCATAATTTAACAAACTACAGAAGCTGACCTCTGCCATTTTGCACACATGAATATTAGCAGATGTTTTAGCTGCTGCTGACATAGTTGTCTGCAATTACACATTTGGCTGCCGCACAACTACTGATTGTACTTTCTTCTGTGCATATTCACTAAATCAAAGCAAAAAGTAAACAGCAAGCGGTTGTCTCTTCAGGATATCGGCCCATGTGACTTGATAGTTGCTGTGGACATCACATTCTATGTCAAGCAGCAAATTTTTTGCATTCAAAAGTGAAGTGAAGTTTAAAAGTCTAAGTGTTGTGCTATTCCTGATATTTGGCTACTTACTAGGCTATTTCTATGCCAGTCCCAGATAGCTCGAAGGTGAACTGAGAACGCGGTGTGTTAGGTGCACTGCTGGTTGTCTGATGCTGACTTTCCCACGTTTGTGATATATTGAAAAATACAGTTATTTTGTTTGATACAGAAAAGACTGTAATTAAAGTTCTAAGAAAGCAGTGTAAGTACTGTTCAGCACAGACAGCACTGTTATGTTAATGCTTTGAGGAACAAGGCATCATTATAGTTGTCTCATTTTGTTCTAGACTTGAAGAGGCCTTTACCAGCCTATCCATTGAACAATGCAGGGTCTTATTATTAGCCCATCACAACAACATTGTACACACTACAGTCCAGGGTGATGAATGTCTGGTCAAAGTAAAGCCTGCAAACGATAAGAACGATAAAACAGTTTGAAAAGGTCTTCCTGTCTTCTCTGCCTCAAGTACAGGTCTTTTCAGGTCCTCTTTTGTGGACTGCATAGGTCACCTTTATTATAAATTTGAATACCAATGGTCCCAATTGTTAGCACGTCTTATACAAGCTCATTTTATTGTTTTTTTCTCTCTCATTTGTGGCTGGATATGAAATGTACCACACATGGTGATGGGGCTGATGCATCACTAAGGGGGCTTAGACCCCTCAGTTGTATCTCAACAATCGTTTATCGTTCATAAATTTAAAAAAAATGATTAGTTATTATGTTAGTGCTCTGATTAATAAATGTATTCTTTTTGAAACAGTAGCCTTATTATGTTGTCATTTAGCCTTTCTGGTGCTATTGCATGGTTAAATCAATGAATTTAGTAGTTTTGGTTTGGTTTACGGGGTGCAATAATTAAAAGAGGTTAAAAAGCCCTACAGAGCTGCTGAATCTCTGTTGGTTTATCACTGTGAACAAGCTCTTTCCATCACATATAATCTGATTCAATGTTAATATTAAAATATTGATTGGAGAGTTAACCTTGAATAAACACACAGACCTATAGGATGATAGAAAGTCTACTGGGCTACAAGAGAGTGATCCTCTGTCACAGGACATTAGGCTATCCCCATCATTTCCATGTAAGCAAAGGGTCATAGAGAGGACAGGAACCACTCCAAACGCTTCCTGCTTTTGCATCCGTTAGGAAGGGTATCCACCGGACATGAAGGGTGACTAATTGTCTTTTGGGAGCCAGAAACAGAGAGTGAGCTTCAAGAGAAAGCAAATCACAACAAGTCTATGTGTATCTTTGTTAATGAGCATGCGAGAGTGTAATGCAGTGCCACAGGCAGGTAGGCTAAATGAGAGGTGTATGTGTGCTCTGCTAATTAACAAATGATACAGTGTGATGGCCTGTGCGTCCGTACAAACCAGCGCCCACACTCTTCACGCCACACATGCCCACACATGTAGCTGCACTCTCACACACATCAGGAGATTTTCATGCCTTTGATGTTTACTGGATAGCCACTGTTCTCTTCCTCTGGCTGTCAGCACTCATCCCTGTGCTTCTGTTTGAAGTTTAAACAGTCATTTGGGATGCATTCTTCCTTTTCTTTTAACCCTTCAACAGTTTTTGCCTTGTATCCAGCTGTCCCACTGGGACACATTAACAACAGTGCACTGCTGCTTTACATCACATATAGGACAGACTCCTTCCTTTGCCACTGTGAATCTCTAACTACTTCCATGTGTTTATGTATCTATTCATGGGAACCACTGCCCTATAGCAGTCAACAGTACAAGCCTCACACTTCTCCACTTCCCCTTATTCATTAAGTCATACTCCACATATAGGCTCACCAGAAAAAACGCAGCTTTGGTTGTTTGCTCACATGCTTAAACACCAGACTCGCTGTTTGTTTTTGATGAAATTGACCCGCATACACCAATCAGTTGGGAATCCACTGCTGCAAGAAGTATTTCCATCAGGAAGGCTATTAACTAACCCCCTGCTTTCTGTAAAATCACTCATCCAAACTCTCTCACCTGAAGCTGGTAGGTGTAACAGGTGCATGGATCTGTGTGTCACAGTGTGTGTTTGTGATCACATGTGGAGCCACATACTGCCGAAATTAGATCTAAATTAAGGAGCTGATTCATTCTGTAGGAGAATGTGACTTCATACAGTAAATTGCTCTTAAACTTGTTACTTCCCATGGCACAATATTTTATGTGGTAGGATTAATTTAACAGGCAATTAAAAGGGTGCAAAGACTTAATGTGATATCATCCATTTATAACTTACATTAGCATGTGTTATATATGTAGATGATTCTGAAATATGAGTTGTGGCTACACTGAAAGATCATTTCTGCTGCACAGCAAAAAACAAACCTGCTTGTTGGCAAAATTGTGTTTTAGTATTTCAAAATATCAGCGGAGGACCCATGTTCAATATGAATGAATAATTATTAAACACTGACCTCTAACATCTTTTATATAAGTGCACTTAAATACTGAATAGCCAATCAAGTCTCTGGTCCTTGTGTGCAAACAATCAATTGTGTGCCATCTGATCCAATCACTGGCAGTCATTTCCATAAAGATGGTTTTAAATATGTTTTGTAGCAGGACAGTTGACATCGCAGCTGTGAACAGGAGAAAGAGTAATGAAAACAAAATGACAGGAAACAGCAAACAAATGGAGAATTATTACAGTGTTCCATTTTTATTATCCAGGTTATTTGTTTTTTCCAGCAGATTAATGTAACTTCACTCTTAACAAACTTTTCCAACTCCACGTTTAAAGGTCTTTTTGCCATATTCTCTCCATTCACCATTTCACCTCAATTTTCCCACTTTTTTTTTGTCTGTTATTATCAAAACTGAGCACTGGTTGTTTACTGTTAGGAGTCCCTTTCTGTTTCGGTACAGGCACATGTGAGAATTTGTGTCCTCTCAGCGTCTGAGCTGGATACTGGCAGGATGCCTGTTGTACCTGGACTACAAAGTATTTAATTTGCACCAACTTGTTTTAACACTGCATGCGGTGGGCTTGGCTGTGGTAGCAGTAGCCTAAGATGGGACTCATCTGAGAGATTTACGTTGAGAGATCACATTTGCACATTTGACAAGAGCACAAATTACAATGTAACAGACACAGATTAAGCACATTTCAGGGCACAAACAATCCCTTAACACCCCTATCTGACCACAGCAGGATCCGTCTGTAGTCAGACTGAACACAAACACTGGATCACAGCCAAATAAACTACACATACTAAAAATATCACATAAAAATTAAAACAGAGAGAGGGAGAGAATGAGAAATGGGTTCATGAAAGTTGAAAGTTCTCATGGTGAACTATATGTTTGGTGTCAGTTAGCTTCAGAGTTTAAGGCCAACACCTACATAAGTTCCATAGTTTGCTGCAAGAACAAACAATCAAGAACATAAAGAAACATTAGTTCCTAACAGAGAGGTCAACCTTGTCCCCTCACTCAAACTAGCTGAACATTGGACAGGGTGTCAAAGGAGGCCGGTCAACACACGACTGGAAGCATATGTGTCTCATCCAGTTCCACACACTGTAGAAATGAATTGGAAACAAATTTTATTCTGACTCTTCCATTACACTTGTTGATTCAAGGCATTTGTTATTTAATAACTTATGAAAGGATTGTTGAAGGAGACTTCAAGTCTTGTATTTATTTAGTATGTGTCATGATCTGTTCCTTTTTTGTTTGCTGTCACTTCTGCTCACTGCATGGCCATGGACTCTTGCTCTGTTCCCCTCACCTGCCATTTCCTCACCTTCCACCAGATGTCCTCTGACTTTCCTTCCTTTCCCCATCACCTGACTTCCCATCACCTGACTGCCCCACCCATCTACACACCTGTCTCCACTCATCTCTCAGCCACTCCTTCATCATCAGTCCAACTCCCTTCACCTGTTCACTCACCTGCCTCTAGTCAGTAATCAGTCATCTATATATACCAGGTGACTTTCTTCATCTGTTGTCAGTGTCTTGTTCCCTGTTCTCGGTCCTCAGTTGTCTGTGCTGTATGCTTTGGATTACCTGTTTTTGTTTCCTGTCTGTTTTGGACTCTGGATTCTGTTTGCCTCACCACCCAGTAAGTTTTTGTACACCTTTTTGTAATAAACTCTCCTCTCCTCTCTGCAATTGGGTCCCTACCCCTGCCAACCCGTTAACCCCCCGTGACAGTATGATAAAGAAACATGGTTGCACAAATAGAAAAAAGTGAAATAAGGTCATTCTAACAAGATAAATGAAGGTAGTTTGCTTGCATTGGGACAAACTAGATAACACATTCAGCAGGGTTCCAATTCTGAATAATAATTACATTTAATTGCAGATGATTTAAATTTACATCAGACAAAAAAGGCATCATCATTCATCTAGCTCTCCCCCTGCTGCTGTCTAGTTGAATTCTAAGCAATACTCTAAGTAATACCTCTCACATCTTATCACCTTGGACCACCTAAAAAATGTTGTAAAAAATGTCACGGCTCAGCGGGAGTTGCCGGTAGCAGTCCACCCACAGCGTCACCCCTCTGAGGCACAACCAACAGAGAAACAGAAACTCTTTGAATGGTGCCATTCTTTGAGACAAATATGCTGATCAGGGCCAGATGGATATGACAACCATTCTTCCTGTCAGTCAAACTGTCAGACAAACCTTGTCAGATAATCATAGGTCTCAGGCAGATGGATAAAAGGTGTAATTTAGTTGTGTTTAGTAAGTATAGAAATGTCATGGCTGCACCCTGATGGATGCCTCTCCTGCCCATTTGGCTATTTTGTGGTTGTGTGAATAGTATAAAATAGTATTTTATTACTTAACCTGTGTCTTAATACATAATTTTCCCTAGATTTGAAATGCAGTGAATGGTCAGACCAAAAACAGCCCTGTGTTCAGACCTATTTTGTGTGGATATGTTGCCTCGGGTATCTGTGAGACCATGAAATGCAGACAGATCTATGAGCTTAAAGTTTTGAGACACCCAAACAATGCACAGCGGTTTATAATACTTGCAGATGCAACGATTGTGAGATAAACAGGTACAAATTTGACATACACACAGGAATAATCTAGTAGGAATGTGTGAGAAACATTTTGCATTCATGCCAAATATGTTCCTTCAACAACATTACCTTTTTGTATGAATAGTTATATCCATCCTGATGGGGTTAATTTTCAAATAGACCTTCATCATCGCTCATGATGGTGATTGACTTGCAATCACAGGTGTAATGAGCAACATTAATTAGTGTTCCACCTCCATGGCCCTGGTGTTGTATCTGGTGTCCCTTTGGCATTGTTTACTGAGAAACATAAATGGAACTGAACCCTGATTTTTGATATTAATTACATTATTACACTACCGTGCTTTCCCTGATATGATAAGTCAAAATGTTTGCTGTGAAAAAGGCCTGTTGCTAACAAATCCTACATGGAGGTGCTGACGACACAGAATCACCTGTTCTTAAACACCCTTAAATTGTGTAAGGAGCTGAGATTGGCAGATGCCAAAATGAATCATTTGCATTTTGAATTTCCTCCATAAAATCCATTTATCTAATGCACAGTACAGGCATATAAATGCAGTTCTTAGGAAAAAGTGTTGGCCAGATTGTACACAAGCCTACAATGGAAAAAAAAGACCTGTGATTAGTCAAACAATTAACAACATACTGTGGGCCCTTTCCTATAACGGCCGATAACCTAATGAATATATGAGGCCGCAACAGTAGAAATATGTGCCCCTCACAGACTAACACAGTAATAAGCCCTATTAAGACAAAGATTCCTGCAGCCCCTTTTCCTCCAATCGATTCACAGTCATTAGGCAGAGTAATGGTGTTGAGTGAGCGTGTGTATGCAGACACACATTTAAAAAAATGTGTTTGTGCATGCACAAGTGCCCCCATGTGCATGTTTTATATTGCTTGTAATGGTAGAGATATTTTTAATGCTTCCTCTCCCCGGGCCGGCTGGATGTTTCAGAGTCAGCGGGATGGGAGAAGACGGAAATATTAGCATGTGTGGAGGGAGGAGCGAGCAGACCTTTGCTGTGTGCCTTCTGTACAATCCTTATCTTCTCATTGCAGGGTCTGCTCTGTGGAAACGAGCCTTCCCAACTATGCTAATACTAATGCCACCGAGCCGGGCGGGGAGGCTAATGCTCTCATCCCAGACAGGTCGTTCTTAATGTATATTATTACCGCCTGTGTGTGTTCAGGGACGGAGACTCGGCGTAGACTTAATTGATGACATGGCAGTTCAGCCGGATATATCCACGGGTTGTTGGTGTCTGTGTAAATGAGCCGCCATGGATGCGCACACACACACACACACACACACACACACACACACACACACACACACACACACACACACGGGCTGTACAGTACAGAACACAGTTGGTGCTCAACCATCTTTATTATTATCTTTAAAAAAGTAAAAAAAATCCCTAAAAGAGTACTGTATGTATATATGATGAGACATGAGTTTAAATACTCTTTCCACAGTTCTATATTAAGCTGTCACCTGACTTGTGGCAGCTGGTATGTTCACATATGGTGTAATCTGTATGTAATAACAGTTGTCACTGTAATTCAATAACAGCAAATACTGATATTTCCTCAAGATTTCATTTAGTGTTACAGTCTTCAGAAGAGCTTATGACTTAATATCTTCTCCACAAGAGAAAAGAGGAATTTTACAGCATGCCATTGTAAATCAGCTTGTAATCAGAGTCTGATTACAAGCTGGTTTATCAGACTAATTAGTAGTCTATAGAACAGCCTATATGTGTAGTCATGAGAATTTAGACACTCTCATATCAAAACCCGGTCTATCACACTGAGATCTTCGTGCTTCCAAAATTCCACCTACATTTAATTTCACTCCTGACACTGTTCAGACAGAGAGTGTATGGTACAGTAAATACATTTAACAGTTTGATAGCTGGAGTTTTAAAAGATTAGATATGCATATCTCTCACACACACACACACGCATATTTATATTTCTATACTTGGAAGGACCCTCAGTGATAAAATGTGTATCCTTGACCTAACCCTAACGTTAATTGTCTTAACTACATGCCAAAACCTACCTTTACTTTAACCTTAAGCCTAAAGTCAAATCTTAACCCCTAGATACTCAAAGTGAAGACCAGCTAAATGTCCAAACTTCCCAAAAATGCCCTAAAACTTCCTTTGGTACTCTCTAAAATAAAGTATAAGAGGACAAAAACATATTTTGGATGAGGGCCAGCCAACTATAGGCCTAATTTCTCATAGTTATAGCCTTTTTAGTTTTCTCCACAACTGTAAAGACTACTGTAATGCTTTATAGTCAAGGCGATCAATACATAAAATTGGTTCTTAATGCACCTCATAAAATTAGATCTATTCATTTTCCAGCAGAATAAATCCAAACCTGTTTTAGGAACCACCAATGCCTTTGTGGTCTGAAAGCAATGTGGCTCTTATGATTTTCCTAATACATTATTATTTGCTTAAGTATAGCATAATAAAGCAAAAGATACCGAGACACACAGTAGTTCTACCTGACCTTTCAGCAGCCAAACTAGTCAGATGTTTGGAAAAAGGCAGATATTTCCGCAGGCTTGACATCTGTCTGACAGAGACAGGTTGTGTTGCTGTTGACAAGTGTAAATTCTGTAGCTTCCCAAAGTCTTTTCAAGGTGAACAACATCGCAAATAAGGAGCAAATCAACTGCTACACCTCCAACATCCAGCCATGATGTGAACCCACAACACAGTAACAGTACTTCGATCATACCTGTCAGCCCCACCTGAGCTGTATCCTCTGCCATCCACTAATGTCATTACACACTGTTCAGGGTCACGCCTAATCACATTATATCCTGTGTGTCACGCTGTCAGAGAGGTGGGGGTACATGGGATCTGGCAGGCTCACTTAAACATGGGACATGTGCAAAGGCAGATTACGGCACAGATTCAAAAATCCTGCTGATCAAGTGGCAATTAGTAATTCACAAGCTGCTTCCCCAATTTGTCACGACGTAGTTTGCTGTGGGAGAGCGTAGCTCGGAGACAGCTTTGTATAGCTGCTATATTTCCACAAACCAAATCATTCACTAGATAGTGTGACTGCAGCTGGCTGGTTTTTGCCTCTTTTGATGCACGCTGTGTTTTTGGAAGTTGAAGTACGGTTTTGAAAACCTTAATGAGGTGTGCTTTGATGAGTGTTTGTGAATTCATGCCTGATTTGTAGCATTAACCGAGGAAATACATTTCCTGTCTCAAAAACAGTATTCAAGTTCAAATTGACACTCCATATACCCATTCAAGTGCAGTGTTTATTCTCTCTGGAGCAGAGGTGTCCTCAGAAGTCAGAGGAAGAATCAAAAGGTCTAAATTGAAGCAGTGGTGGCTTTCAGTTGCTAGTAAAGGTTAAACTTCAAACATGATGGATCCTCCCCATTTCATAGTTTGACCCTCTGTGTATGGTAAACACCCATATCTTACAAAAACCACAAGTCAAGTTTGTAACATAATCTTGCTGTTATAAAAGCCTGATGACATCTGGAAGATTTTCTTAGACAATTCAAAGCTCCTCCAGAGCCACAGAAGATATTTTACAACTGATGCACAGGCCAAATAATGCTCACATTAACTAAAATCAGTGGAATGCCCCTTTAAGCTGTTAGGCACAAGGAAAATAACTAAATCTGTATAAAGTCCTTCAATTAAAGTAGCTTTGTCACCAGTTGCTCAGAAATCTGTCCGTGTCCATTTTTCAGTTCATTTGTAAATCCATTAAACGTTTCCCTATCTTTTCAGTGGGACTGTGGGAATTGAAGCCGAGCTGGACGATATCAGACAGACATGTGTGAATTGATATGTGCAGTGATGACAGCAGGTGAGAAGAGAGAAACTAATAGTTTCACCCTGTGAGATAGATGCTGGGGACTGAGAGCTGCAAGTGGAGACTCATTGTTCAGTTTCTAAGACTTTCATAAAATAAGACTGTTTATATCCATGGTGGCTGCCAAATGTTATAATTCTCTTATTTTTTGGTTTGTACATCTGCTGTTTTTGAAATTGATTTGTATTTCACCCAACACAACTTGTTTCCAAATGTCATGAAACATTTAAAATCAGCAACAGAGATTGAATGGTGCAGCGCTAAGAGCACAAAGGCAGACCTCCAAACAGTTAGAGAGGGGAATGATACTGAGTTTGCATTATGCACGTTTCAAGGTGAAATACTTTCCATATCTAAACATTAAAAATGTCATACCATGCTTTCGAATTTGATTAGTAAATAGTGTGAAAATTGTGTGAGAATGTGTTTCCACTGTGCTGTGGTTCCAAGGTAATCTGCCCTGAGCTTGGCAAGCAGTGTGCTTTTATTTACTGCCTTCAGAAACCACACACTGCAGTATGATGAGCTTTAGCAGACTAAAGGGAGGAATTAGATGTTTTTAAATTAGAAATCTAGTTTTCATCTGTTGGTACTTTTGGCATCTTAATGATAAAACTCGGGAGATCGATGTAGGGCACACAAGGAGGCAGTTACCAGGAGATACTTCTTTACTCTCCCACTCCATATAGACTCTAATATTTTGAACATAACCAATGGTATTCAGCTTTTCAACAGAAAAATCACTCAACATTTGATAACATAACATTGTAAATTGAATATCTTTGAGTTTTGGACTCTTAGTCAGAGACAACAAACTATTTTATTGTGTAACATTGGAAATGGTAATGGGCATATGTCAACTACTAAGTTATTAATTGATCAAAACAAAGATTAATGTGGGACATCTTGGTAGAATAGGGCTTTCAGACCCTGATTATAAGATTGAAATGTCCTACTTTTAACTCCTTTCATTTTCTGAAAAAAATAAAAGCATGATGTTCTTAAACCTCTCAGAATGAAGATCAAGATGGGTGGTTATGTGTACAGAGTGTCTGACTTGACATCTGCTTTTCACCTGATGTTATGCAGATGACACACAGTTATATGTCCCTCTCCAATCCAGTAACTCCAGCAGTCAAGGTCAAGTCAGTCTTACCTGCCTGAGGGGTATTAAATGTCGGATGTCCCAAAACCTTCTAAAATTGAATTATGATAAATTTAAGGTCCTAATCTTTGCGGGTCGGTTTTCAGAGTAAGCTTGGTTCTGACTAAAAAAAAAAAATCAGCAGGCTGCTAATAATCTGATTTTCTGTTCGAGGTTCAGGTGAAAAATGTTCTCAAGTCATGTTCTTTCAGCTCAAGAAAATCTCCAAAGTTTGATTATTCTTGACTCCAACTGATTTACATAAGATCATACGTGCTTTTATTTCCCCATAATAATTCCCCCCTGGACTACTGTAAAGCATTTACACGGGTATCAGATACTTTCACCATTTCCAGCTGATGCGGAAAGCTGTTGTCTGAATTCTAACAGGAAGTAGTATTCTAGCCAACTTACACTTACAATGACATCATTAAAGTATTTTTTCCTTCTTAAAACTCTCCTTTATAGAAACGAATATATGAATATCAATATGTTGCTGGATTTTATCATACCACTCATGCCATTTTAATTGTTTTAACTATTTTATCCCCAGCCAGTGTTTTATTATCCCTTTATTTTTTTTCTGTTTTTCTTCCAGAGCACTGTGTAACCCTAAAAAAAGTCTTTATAAATAGTTTATTATTATAAGGTTAAGTTTAAGTTTCCTAAACTATACCTGACTTTAATAATAGAGGTGGTAGCTCAGATAACTGTAACAGTCCAGCCACCTGGCAACAGAAAAGAGGATCCAAATGCAGACAGACAGAACAGGCTGAAAAAAAAAAAAAAGTATTTTACTAAAGCTAGTACAGGCAGGAAAGCCTGGAAACCTATGGTAAAGAGCAATATTGAAAATCTGACTACCCAGAGTAGGAAAGGGGCTGGTGTCTATACCCTGGAGCTTGATGAGGAACAGGTGGGGCTAAATGAAGGGAAGAGTAACAGGTGTGCATGTAGGAAGGGGTCAGGTGGTTGGCAAGGCAGGAAACTTGCTGAGGATAACTGGGGGGAGTGACAGGGTTTGGAGAGTTCTACAAATAATACATGTCTGTGGGAGGAAGAAAATCTGAGGCTGGAGAGGCAGGCCAGATGTCACCATCGCAGAAAGATCATATGAGTCATTTTTGGAACAGTCACGGTTACTTTTTAAAGCACACAAAAAAACAACATGGTTTATGTATGAGAACTTGTTCAGTTCCAACAAACCCAAAAATAATACAAGTTTTTGAATTATACCGTCAAATAAAAAACACTAACAGATTCAGATTCAGATTCAGATTCAACTTTATTGTCATTACCCATGTACACGTACAGAGTAACGAAATGCAGTTTAGCATCTAACCAGAAGTGCAAATAGTAAGTACAAATATACAGATAATAAATAAGTATTTTACAGAATAAATAAGTATTTTACAGATAATAAGTTAGTGAAGTGCAAACAGATTCCAAAGTGTTTGAGTGCAGGAGGTCCAGTAGTGCAGTAGTGCTGGTGTAAAGTCTTTGGTCAGTGGGGGGAGATGACGGGTAGATGGGTTTGTGGTGGTGGTGGTTGGGGAGTTGGGGGGGTTTCGTCAGCATGGGGCAGAGTTCAGTAAGGACACAGCTCTGGGGAAGAAACTGTTCCTCAGTCTGCTGGTCCTTGTCCGGAAGCACCTGAAGCGCCTGCCTGAGGGCAGGAGGGAGAACAGTCTGTGTGCAGGGTGGGAGGCGTCCTTGAGAATGCTACGAGCTCGACGCAGACAGCGTTTTCTCTGGACTTCCTCAATGGCTGGAAGTGGAGTTCCTATGACGCGTTGGGCAGTTTTCACCACCCGCTGCAGTCCCTTGCGCTCCGCAACAGAGCAGCTCCCATACCAGACTGTGATACAGTTGGTTAGGATGCTCTCGATCACACAGCGGTAAAAGTTCACCAGGATGGCTGAGGACAGATGGTTTTTCTTTAGTGTCCTCAGGAAGAAGAGGCGCTGGTGAGCTTTCTTGACAAGGCTGGAGGTGTTGGTGGTCCAAGACAGGTCTTCCGAGATGTGGGTCCCCAGGAACTTGAAGCTGGAGACACGCTCAACATCCATCCCATTGATTTGGATGGGCGAGTGCATGCTTCTTTTCTTCTTCCTGAAGTCCACGATGAGCTCCTTGGTTTTGCTGGTGTTTAGGAGCAGGTTATTTTCGGTGCACCATGTGGCCAGGTGCTGTACCTCTTCCCTGTAGGCTGTCTCATCGTTGTTGCTGATGAGACCAATCACCGTGGTGTCGTCTGCGAACTTAATGATGGAAAGTTCCAGATTAATGTGTAAATAATTAAATTAACACAAATGCCAGACATGGAAGTGAAAGAGGGCATACATACAAATAATGCAGGAAAGTGGAAGGAATGTAAACTCACAAGTCCCTCTGTAAAAATGTAATTTAAGAAGTGATTCAAAGGATTAAAGTGATTTTACCATCCTTAACACTTTCGAGCAGGGAACTGCAAAAACTCTGGCCTGAAACAGCAAAAGAGAAAATTGGAATTTGAAAATATACTTATAAAGCAACTCAGAGGAAAGAAAGAAAGAAAGAAAGAAAGAAAGAAAGAAAGAAAGAAAGAAAGAAAGAAAAGCCTTGTTACATCATCCAGATTGCTCCCAATAAAGGAAAAAAGTAGAAAGAAAAGAAAAAAAAAAAGAAAAATAATAGAACAATTAAAATTAAAACAAAAAGGTAGTGTATCACCTCCCAGTATATAATGACTCTATTTACAGACTGCATTTTTATATATATATATGAACCCACAGAAAAAAATATGTCTGCAACAGATACAAAGAGTGTGAGAGTGGCAGACTGATAGAAAATGTGCCAAAAAGAATTTGTGTTAGAATATTAACACAGAGCTTCTCCAGCTCTGGAGGAAAAGAAGCAGATAAGCTTCTATTTTACAAAAGCTGCTGTTTTATTCCACTACACAAACATAATCAAATATACAAGCCTCTGGTGACAGAGTTCTGACACAATATACTCAAGCAGAAGTACAAGTGTTCCAGAAACATAAGCACCAACATGCACACATGTCGCTGCAGAATAATGAAAAACTTCTTTTAGGAATCGTATCCGACCTGTGAAGT
The DNA here is from genome assembly GCA_031216445.1 of Lateolabrax maculatus. Lineage (NCBI taxonomy): Eukaryota > Metazoa > Chordata > Actinopteri > Acropomatiformes > Lateolabracidae > Lateolabrax > Lateolabrax maculatus. The sequence continues at coordinate 2,775,165 of CM062209.1, forward strand.
ATGAACAACAGCTCATTTCCACTGTAGCACCTGGCAGAGGTGCTGCACTGTCTGAGGAGCTGTGCCATAGCTGACGTGCACCTCCTTAAAAAATGGAAATACAGGTCGGGGCTACAGATACCACTGGGGACCACGGGAACTGTAATTGATCTCCTACAGGTTTCTGACGCCGGTGGGGTTCGTTGATAGTGAAGACAACAACAAGTTGGAGAAAGACTCAGTCTTTTCCTTTTCAGGAACACACTTCTAACATAGGCATCTCCAACTAATTAAAACTAAATTAAAAGAAACAGCAAAACCTCAAATTTGAGAAGCTGGAACCATGAAATGTTTGTGTTTAAAAATGACTTCAATGATTATCAAAATATTAATATACTAGTGACTAATTAACTGATCATTTCAGCTGTACCAGCTGTTGGGTAGTTTAGTTTATAACAAAACAATTTACAAGCTCTTCAAATCTTAATTTATAAAAAAAAATACTAAAGCTGTCACAAAGATAAATGTAGTGCAGTAAAAAAAGTACAATATTTCCATCTGAAATGCAGTGGAGTGGAAGAAGAATGTGGAATGAAGAGACTTAAGTAAAGTACAGTCACGTCAAATTTGTGCTCGAATAAATGTACTTCGTTACATTGCACCACTGAATATGACAGTTGCATGGTGGCTCTTATTTAGTCAGATACCTGGATAGGGATAGCCAACTGTCGCTGAAATTTAAATTGAAACTTAATTAATAAATAAGACTTAGTGTACATAAGAGGTAAGAAAGGTAAAGAAGAAAGTTGAAATGCTTTACCTGTTCAGTGGACCAACAGTATATCCATCCAACGCTTAACCAGACAGGATCGCCTTTTGGATAAAGTGTTTTTCAAGTATGACTTTCAAATTGAAAATGAACTTCCTGTTTTTTATTCATCTCTTACCAGGCAAACAGAACTATGTTACTAAGAAAGTTGCAATACAAGCATTTCCACTTCCAGAAAAACAGTATTCAAAGAACATGACCATGAATTTTGCACCATCAGACAAGGATGAATTCCGTCACTTATGAAAAAAACATTTCTTGTTTCCCTCACACCAACTCTTGCTAGTCATAACTCAGTTTTTTATTCAGCCAGAACTGCACATTTTTTTTGTTGATCCTATGTGTGCTTTTGAAAGCTGTAACCTAGTTATCCTTTCTACTATGGGCATTTCCATTTCAAAAGCTTTATAACTTGCTTATCATTAACATAAAGCAGCCTGCTCATAATTGCTCACACAAGCAGAAAAAAAAAGATAAAAACACACAAAACAGCAGCAAAAAAGACCCAACTTCCCAAGTTCCCTCCAAGTACACACAGCTTTTACTTTTTCCTCTGAGTGTTTGACAGGATGGTTGAGGTCATAACTGATTCATGGGTTGAGAACAAGTAATATATCCATCTCTCTCCACTCTGTGGGTGTTGAATTTGGATGCTGAAATGGTAGTGTCAATCTTTTACTGCTGTGGCTTAGGTGGAAATATCCGCTCAAGCGCATTGATGCAGGTGTCGTGTTCTGTGTGTAGTAAAGCTAGTGCGGCAGAAGCTTGTGGGACAGACCTGTCCTGAAAGGTCCTGAGGGAGGTGTGGAGGTTTTTGTGTCTGACTGTGTGTGTGTGTGTGTGTGTGTGTGTGTGTGTTTCTTTTGTGTCTGTCTCCCTTTAATGATGATGGCTGTATACGTTTTTTTAGTGTGTGTGTGTGTGTGTGTGTGTGTGTGTGTGGATGAGTATGCCTTCACTGCTGCTGCTGTGTGTGTGTGTGTGTGTGTGTGTGAGTGTGTAGTGTAGTGTAGTGTAGTGTGCACCACCAGTGTGCTTGATCAGCAGTCCTGCTGCTATCCCATTAACTTTGCTGCCGCAGGGCATGCTGGTGTGACCCAAAGGACCCTGGGTAACAGCAGGTTCCGGTGAGGTCATTTCCATTCAACCGACTCACTCCTACTGGCCCACTGCTGCACCACTCTGTAGACATCTGATAATACACTGTTTAATGACCAGGAAAAAAAATAATAGCAGTGTTACCAAAATCTGAATCGATGTATAGAATCAGCCATATACCTAATTTATTGATAGATTAAGGAAAGGGAAAGCCTAAGCACATACACACAAGGAAACAGTGCCAACCTCAGGAAATTATTTCTGGCCTCTAAAAAGAAAGCATGCAAACACTGTCAATTCAAACACACAGAGGACAAGGAGCTGTCTGACAATTTTGCCAATTCCACTCTAACAAAGAGACAAAATGTCTCACATTATTGTTACACTTTATTAATGCTCAGAGCGTGGTACACAACACAAAAGGTTAGTTTGCAGTGTGCACACAGATGAAAAATGATTCCCTCTGGCCAAGGCTGCTTCTTCCAGTAAACACCTTATCTGTTTTTTTTGTTCCCATCTAAGATACGCGCCATCAGCCTCGGCCCTTGTAACAGTTAACAAGTTATAAACTCTCTGATCACACTCCCTGTATCTGTTCTCACTCCAAGTTTCACGACTTGACCAGTTGTCATACCTTCTACCAGTGGAAAGCACTGAACAACCCTTCTTTGGTCATGCACGTTCTAGAAATCTGTTACACTGACAGTACCTTAGTAAACAATCAGGCCGAGGTACACGTGCCGAATGATGCAACAATTAAACATGAATACATGTGCAGTGACATGTACACTGTGTAAACAAGCATATATATATATATATATATATATATATATATATATATATATATATATATTAGTTCTTGAATGTTAACCTGCATTTATTTGTGTTATTATTTGTATATTCACATTTCTTCTGTTTTTGTACTTGCTTTGCATTAATCAGTGTTACACATTTATGCAAATAAATCATATTTGAAGTTGAACATCTATGCAAATTTACGCTATTTGTACACACATGCATAGTACGCATCCATATGGGCATGTATGTTCGTGCATTGTGAAATATTTATGTTCATGTATCAAAAAAGAACTGTTTAAGCTACAGAATATGACTGAAAAGACATTTGTTATGCCCATAGCTGACTGCTGAACTCAATTATCCTTGTGATTTCTATCATATTTGCTCTCCACACCCAGTTAGTCTGCTACAGTAGAAATCCACACCATTACAGTACATTTACTCGGTAGACAACTTTGTTTAAAGCGGCTTTCATTTTTCCTAACACATACATTGGGAGCAATATGAAGTTCAGTGTTTTGAGTGGCACAACAATGTGAACATCTGTGATGAGTTTTGGCTTTGAACAGGTACATACAGTATGAGAGCAAAACATTGTTGATGTGCTGTGAAAAAAGAAAAAAGAAGGAATGACAACCCTGAATCCCAAGCACTAAACGCCAGGAGAGACCTTATCTAATATGTGATCAATTCGATTTGATTACTTTCTAAATAATTTATTTGGTTGAACTGAACCAAATTGGTCCATGTGAAAACAGCTTAGCAAAGTTTCCTGAGATACATCTCTCTGTGCAGATGGAAGGCTTGAAGGTGCACTTCAGTACATTATGTTCTTTTTACAGAAAGAGAGTAAGAACTTATGTTTCCATGAGAACAAGTGGTTTGTTCACAGCATGATGGTGTGAATGATGAAAGATGAGACTTGTTTTCCTAGGATACAGTTTATAAAAAGGTCCTACAATGGGCCCGTGTATGCATGCTGTTGGACTCTGTCTTTGTGAGTCGATTATGCATAGGGAGGGCAGCTGAGTTTAGGTCATTTCTTAGCCAACAGCTGTTGTGCATTTTGGATATGAGGTGCAATCAGAAGGAACATACCAAGTAAAATCCACATCCTGGGGGTTGCAGCACCACAACAGTTTTGAGCGACCTATTCTAACATTTTTGTTCAGTTGTAATGTACTCTAGTAATAATTACTCTAAAATAAACACAAGGAATATGTTTTATGTTTTTCAAAATGAACTGATCTTAATAACAGATTCATCTGCCTGCAAGATTCAGCTGTCAAGTTCTTATACTTAATTTCTCGGCTCCTGGATTTTAACTCGGTTTTGATATTTTAATAAAGTTTTCTGAGCTGCTACGTCTTGAAACAGCTCTGTATTATGATCCTAAAAAGGGACACTGATTTTGTGTTCATGTGTTGACTTATTCAACATTGATGTGATGCAGTCAGCTTTCTGCTCCACAAGACAACCTTGTCTGATTTGGTTGTCAGTCTTTTCAGCTTTCCCAGTATCTAGATGCCTTAGTAGTGTAAGCCACAGTGCTCAAAGGTAATGTAAGTGTTTTGGCAGCATCTGTGAAACAGTCTTTCATACCTCAAAGTAACAGTAGTTTGCCTTCTGTCTGTCATGAGCTGACATTTGCCTCTCTTGGTGCCTGCTGAGAATTGGGTAAGCTTGATTTTTGCTTATGGTTGACATTGGTATGCAGCAACACAACCATGGACTTCCCACCTCAGGTGTTTTGGCCTATAGTGTCACGATCTTCATCCTGCAGTCTGACCAAAATGTAGCTGGACAGGAGACTTGAATATTCACAACAAGCACACAAGCCCCCAAAAAGTATTGCTATTTCTCCTGCAACACCTGTCCGGGCTTGTAATGAGCAGGTAGCCTCACTCGCACCAGTTTTTTAAAAAGTAATTTGAACATTATGTTTTTACCAAAATATAGTAGCCAAAGGTTATGATGGGGCTTTCTGCACAGTTTGATTACCAGTTTTTAGTAAATCAGACATAAAAACAATTCAAATCCAAATTAAGGTTTAAGACTTGAGTCCCATTACCACAGAAAACCTTAATGTTTTGTGTTGGCTTAGTTTCCCTAAAATACATTTTATTAGTTTGATTCCATGGAAAAATTAGACAGTGTATTTTGAAAAAAGTACGTAACTGCTTCCTATATTAACTGAGATGTGGTCTTTACTAAGAATACTTTAACACCGAAGATTACTTAATTAAATTTTCAAATGTGATATTAAACTAATGGTCTAATTGATAATGATTCACCCATCACCATGGTACCGTAAGTAATAATTTATTGATGACAGGTGGGGCAGGTTGCCCAGCAGCAGGTTGAGCTTCATATCATCTTTATCTCTTCTTACAGCTTCATCATTTATCTCTCTTATCCACAACAGTTTGGTGTAATTGGGTCAGACCTAATTGCTCTATTGTCCTTTGGCTCAGGTTGAAATGGGTGTAATTAGCCCTAGGTCACTTTCAGAATGGCTCTTTATTAGTTTATGTACATCAGATTTGGGTTACAGTGGCAAGGATCCAATTCAGAATAGTCTAACCACATGAACTGGTGGAGACCTTTTATTTAGAGACCCCAAACATATGAGAATACGATAAATTGGTACTGGCAACTTATACTGTGAAGCTGTAAAGCTTACACTGTGGAGCTGTGACGTACTGGGTGGAAAGCTATAAACTCCCATTTCAATGAGCCCTAATAGGTGACAAATTAAGTGATATAAATGTTGTCGCTTTATAAAAACAACCCAAATGACTGTTTGTTTCAAAAATGACTAATTAGCCTAATGATCAGCCACTTTTATGGTTGAGGTCAGGTTTAGTTTAGGCCACTAAAACTTCTTAGTTAAGGTTAGAGACAGATTGCTGTCACGGTTAAAAGAAACCAACATTGTGTTAGTAGGACACCGTTTGTGAACCACTGTTTTGTGTCAATGTCACACGCAGATACTTTGCAATGCTATAATTATCATTTTTTATAAAAATCTGTCCTTATTATTATAATTGGTTCCCCAATTGCACAAAAGAAATTAATAAAACACCAGTGCTGTAATTTTCCCGGTGATGACTGTCTCCTCCATATATTCCAAAGGGTTTATGCAGTATATAAGTAGAGAAAAGGATTGCACACAATCATGCCCCAATGCCTGTAGAGCTTTACATTTTATTAAAATATCATTGCTGACACATTTCAGCCATAGGCCTTCTCCAGAGCATGAATAGAGAGCTCAGAAATACAGACTTTAAGAGCTCTTTTAGTATGTCCTATATAGACCTTTCCACAAGGGCAGGTCAATATGTACATTACATTTGTAGAGTTGCAATTCATACACCGGCCAATTGAAAACTTTTTACCAGTAAATGGATGTCAGAAAATCTTACAGTTGAAAGCATTATTATATTGTGCACATCTATAGTTACCTTTCAGGGAGGTGGGCTAATTTGAATGGTCAGGCTTCTGGAAAGATTTGACCAAATGGTCTTGAAGAGAGGCTGACCTTCTGTAAGAGAACAAAGGAGGCTGTTTAGTGATGTCCTGAAGCACAGGCTCAGCACACTGGACGTGCCAATGTTGCTTGATGACATTTCTAATTTCTGCAGAGCAGTAATTAAAGTCAGTGACAAAATGTGCCCATTGTTCATTTTGTTTCTTTGTCTTTTTGTCTCTCTGTTATTTTGGCTTGTTGAAAGGCAGCATCAATCACCTTTTAAAGGGTACCCTCTATTTCTAAACTGTTCACACATCGGGAGACCGGGGATGGTTGTAACAGCACCACTGTCACCAAGCAGGGATGACCTATGAGTCATGTGATCAGTTTAATGAATGACCTTACATGTGAAATGTTATAGCTGTGAGAAGAAATATGCAGATTTTACAGCCAAAACACTGATTTTTAGGTAAGAAAATGTTTTTTGGACCGAGTCTGTGTGCTACTTAGTATTTATGCTGTTGAAGTTAGAATTATGTATCTTGTAACAGATTAGAGAGAGTAGTCTCTTAGGCATTTCATCTATGCTGATTTCAAACCACCATGCTTCTACAGCCTTGATGGTGATGGTTGTAACACCAATTACACACATTTTCTCTATCCAATTTCTTTTTTTCAGCATGCCAAGATAGTGGTTGAGAAAAATTGATAGTAGTGTGCCTGCACCTGTATTACAATTTGCACCAGACGAGGTGAGGCAGGGGAAGACGGTCTGTTGCCAAAGAATACTCCATCTGCCATGTGACATTGACCTGACTGAAAGTTAAAGTATCAGCAGCACCATCAAGGGCAGATTCACAATAACACTGTTCTTCATTTAGTGCATATCTAGAAGGTTCTTCTAAAGTTCTTCTGTTGTTTCAAAAGGTATTGTGAAATTACAATAATGGGATGAGCCCTTTTTTAGCAACTCCTCCAAGTCTTAGTCTTCAACTAACTGACCGAAGGGGGTAACTATGGGACTCAAATTGTTGGGAGGGAGAAGAGAGGAGGGCTTAGAAACCTCTTTTTCATATGACTTGCCACACTAAGTTGAATCTAAGACAAGCACACGTGGGTATATTAGATCTATTTAGAGGAGAGGGGAAACACCAGTGCAACTGTCTCGTAAACTTTAATGCGTGAACTTGAGGCCTGAATGCATTGATTTAAGGAGTAACAGAACAACAGACCTCTACTCGGAAGAGACATCAGTCGTTGTGTCAGAGCTGTTGATGTCAGGTTTATGATGGGTAGCTCTTCTTCGTTTTTGGGGGTCCTCTTCCCCGTCTGCCTCGCCTTGTCCTCCATCTTGAGCCCCGTCTTGGATGATGATGTGGTCTTCGGAGTTGGTTTCGCCTTCAGTGTCACTTTGTGTGCTTGAGAAATCCTCAGCTGAGGAGAATTAGATATCTGCATGTCTTTGGTGATTGTGGTGTAAGAAACCTTTTGTGGAGTGAAGTCTTGCTTTTATGTCAGTCACATCTTGTTTTATTTGTAGTCTCTGATTCCTTTCATATTACTTGAGTTTGCACTGCTTGAGTTGATGCTTAAATGCCTCAAGGGTTGTAGTTTTTGATGCATGATACAGCAGTTGTACTCATGTTCTACATTCTATTTTTTATTTTGTTAGAGTTACTAAGCCTGGGTCTTTGTTTTTGTCCCATCACTTGCCTCTTGTGGGTATCTGGGCTGTACAGCTGTACACCTGTGTTGAATTAGGTAATTGCCTTGATTGTCTTGTATATAAGTCATTTGCTGCAATTCATGCAATCAGGAAGGCTCAGCAATGATGTTTTAATAACATCTACAGGCATTGGTTGCTTTGATAGTGGGCCACATTTTCTTTCTACTTTTTATTGATTTATATTTGAGGTTGAGCACCATCTTGGAACACACACCTGCTGCCTTTTATGATGAATACATTACATGTCTGGGAGAAAGCCAGAGGAGTATTTCAAAGAGCTTGTTCTATCTGTTTCTCTACCGCTCACACTGACGTCAACACTGAAACCTATTCTTTTGGGTCAGGGGCAGGCTTTGAATCCATTTTCACATAAGCTGCAATTGGAAAAAAATGAAATGTCTTGAGGCGTGTGAGTGTGGCTGCGGGCCAGATAAAGCATGTCCCTATTCCTTCAACAGTGATATCAGTGCATTTGGAAGTCTTCAGGGTAGAGGTTATCAACAAATCCTCCTACAGCACAGGGCGATGACAGTCTACCTGTCCTTTAAAAACCACTAATACCCGATAATATCCCATCCTCCTTTTTAAAGAAGGGCTAGCAGTGGATGTACTTCAGGATTCTTTTTTTGAAACACAAAAGAGAATGAAAAGAATCTTCAGTGGAGGAGTAAAAGCAAAGGCAAAATGAGATTCTAACATTCTTAAGTGGAGTTGTCTCACACTATATATACATATGTATATATTCATTCCTCTTAATGGATTGTGCAGTAGCAAAAGTCTTTCCGACTCGTGACATGACTGTAAATTTAAAAGGTGTTCTTCTAACCCCTGAGGTTTGTGTACTTCCAGATGATGAACGACCTATTCAAAACACCAAATGATGTGGATTGACTTTAAAATCATTCTCTGATCTGAAATGTTGTTACTCAAAGTGTTTTCGCTTTTCATCTGACAGCAAGGAAAGAAAAAGGTCAGGAAGAAGCAAAAGCAGATCAGAGTCGTGTACAAAAGGAAAAAAAAACCTTTCAGGAAAGACTGGAAACAGAATTGATGACAGGATACTCAAAGAAACTTTTCCATATTTTTTGAAGAGCTATATTTCCACTAAAACCATAATGCCAATGCACCGTACCTTAACCATAGTTTATTTCCTATAATCATGTCAGTCAATTTTACTTATGATCCCTCTTCCAGGACAGACATACATGCAATAGATTGTGTGTGTGTGTGTGTGTGTGTGTGTGTGTGTGTGTGTGTGTGTGCAGAATACACCACAGTCAGAGCAGAGTTTGGACAATCAGGATGACGGAAGTATAGTTAGATTGCAAATATCTGTAGGTAGGTGCCTCAAAACAAATAGGACCTGAGCCACACCATCTCCTTTCCTCCATGGAAACCTGGAAGAGGACAGACAACACAAACAGACAATAGGTAACGATCAAGCACACCATTCACACAGAAACAATATCCCAAACATCTGGAAGGAGGCACCAACAGCCCATTTAAAGTCGGACCGACATGGATAGAGAGCAAATAAAGTTATGGTTTTACAATTGAGTATTTTCACAATAGCAGAGGATAGATAAGCAGAAAGTAATTCCATAGCTGCATATAATATGGCCAAGAGGTGAAATATAAAGACAGAAAATCAGAGAGCCAAGAACAGAGCCCTGAGATACTCCATATTTCACAACAGAAATAAATTATGTATCATTTCTATAGGAAACACAATGTTCCTTCAGTTAGTCAGACTATAACATCGCAAAACTCAGGCCAGACATGGCAAATTGATTCTCCCTACATGATGCCAGCACTCTCAGATTAGCCTGTATGTTGGCCGCGGACAGGCATGCAGGTGAATTCTGCAAGACGAATGAGGGAGGCGGGAACAGGTGAGCAGGTGGATGTAGGAGTCAGGTGACTAGGACCGATGGGAAAGCTTCAAAGACATGCAGGGGCCTGGTTAAGTGGGAATCTGGCTGAAGGGAAGGACAGTGAGGCAGAATGGGCAACAGGACTGAGGCAGCAGCTGTGACATTGTGGACTGCAAACCCACACAACAGGTTTACACTACATCAACTGCAAAACATTTAACTGAAGAAACAATGGACATGTCTGCACACTAAAGTCTTATCAATTGGAAAAAAAGTGATCAAACCCTGGTATGGTTAAAACTTGCCTTTTTGCAGATACGCCCCATTGTTCCCTATTTGAATCTGTTATTCTTCACTTGGTCTAAATATAGGATTGGATAATGCACATGTGGTGCAGGAGAAAAAGTACTCCCTCTCAAATCCTCTGCAGTGGTTCTTGTGGTATTAACCTTGCAGACATTTAACCTTTCTATGGGACGGCCCACCCAGTGCTCAAATAGTGGTTCATTACCTTATTTGTTCTGAAGGTTGTGTCCTCAGGGTAGGCTATCCTGAGCACTGACTGGTGGGGGCTCAACTGAAACATATTGTGTTCGATGCAAAACTTGAACCCACGGGACTCGACTCAAAGATGATGCCTGCTGGTTCAGCAAACTGGGACATGATGACGGACAAGTATTACATGACCATACCCTCTGAAACTAAAACAAAGGGGACAAACCTATACACAAAAACCTTCATTACTTATAGAGCTTCTTGACATGGCAGAGCCAAAGACCATGGGGCCAATCTCATCCCTGAAGAATTCTGTCATATTGGATGGCAGAGCAGTCAAAGGTCACAAGTCTACAGGCAGCTGGTGCCATATAATGACATGAGGCACCATGACTGACTTTAAAAGGCCAACCCACAATGGTTGCGTGTCAAAGCCTTGATTTGTATTTCCGTTCAGTGACAGCTGCAGCAAGTGAACTGAGATATATCAAAAATTACATTTTCTGTATATTCATTAAATGGGATTCCATTTTAAACATGCAAGGACCTAGGCCAACGATGGTGTAACTGCTTTCTCATCACATCATTGGATATTTGGTTCTCAGCGCTCACAGCAGACCAGCCTGGTAGCCTAGTATGTGACAGCGGGGAAAATATTGCCGACTGATGCGTTGATATTACAAAATCGCCTCTCATCTCAGTGATGTTTTGAAACTAACCCATGCTGTGAAAAAACTGCAAAACCCCTGTGTGTAATGCTTTTGATAATACCTATCGTACATATGAAAGAAGAAAGTGTTTTCTCTGGGTTAACGTATATCTTCAAATAACATATTCAAAGGTGGTGTTTTTTGTTTTGTTTTTTTTGGTCCAATTGACTCGCAGCTATCAGCTGCAGATGAATGTCAGCTGAGATTCTATGTTATTACAAGGTTTTTTTTTATATTATCTTACTGTATACTCACCACTCCACTGACAATTTTGGATAATACACTTGCTTTCCCGTGTGCGGACATGGTTTCATTTATTTGTATGTGTATTTTCATCTGCATGTTTTGTGTCCAAATCTCAAGTGTGCATTTACAATGACAACTGATTTGCATCTGTATGTGTTACAGCGTGTTTGTGAAATTGGTAACTCCCAGGAAGAGGTTGTGGACTGTCAGTCAGTCACAGGTGGAACATGAGGTGAATACTGACTCCGAGAGCAGAGCAACGCGCTGCAGAATGATACAGGTGCTGGGAAGATAGGGTAGACATGGATGGTGGTGAGGAGAACTAGTATTCTAAAAAAGGGCAGGCACACAGGGTGAGGTTGGTGAGGAAAAAATAAATAGAAAGCACATATTTTATTTGTCCTTTATCAACATTTTTCAATCAGAATCATCAGTATTCAAGTTTGATGAACACAAACCATAAATCAGTCTACTATTCCTGTGGGTGACAGTATTTATATAATGTTTATTAGTAAAAGCCTTATTGTCTCATTTTTGTTTGTAATAGTCAGTATTCAGTTATATTTAATGCACATTTCTTTTCCCACCACAATCATTATTTTGGCTCTTGTTAATCACGTCTGCACTGTGTTTATGCCTCCTTTTCAGAGGCAAATAATTTTCCCTGCAAAACTAACAGTAGCAAATTGCTAAGCAACCTCTGTTAACACTTCTCCTCCTATTATTTGTGCAATCCTCCCTTTAATGCATGTGCAATGAGGAGAGAGGCACCCCTTGCATATACTTGCACAAATGACACCAGTTTGATAAATAGAGCATGTGTTTGTATGTAGTTTTTGTTTCTGGAGGTTGGCCTAGTAAATCAGCGAATTTGTCCATTTGATGCATGTTTTTATATCTATTGCACCTCCACTCCAATCTATTTCACAAGCAAAGAGACCATGGGTTGACGATGCAAAGGTTAGCTTTGCAGTGAAACCCTCATCGAGTCTCAATGGGGAAAAAGTATATATTTTTAAAAATCTGCACAGTTAATGCAAAGGTGAAGAGCTAAAGCAGAATGGAAGGGAGACAGACAAGAGGTTCACTTAAAGAACAGCTCATGGAAGCCCCAATGAATAAACTCCAGGAAATGAATTTTGTGTAACCTTTACACTATTATGTGATACACCTGAATGGAAATGGGTATTCAATTCTAGTGAACGCCTGATGGCTAGTGTCTGTCATGTAAGTCCATTAAAAGGATACTGTGTTCATTGATAGATTGGAGTAGCAAAGAAAAGAGAAGGTTGTTGAGGTGGAAAAAATTGTTTAAAGAAGTACTCTTAGATTCAGCCATGTGTGAGAGGAGGTGTTGGAATCTTCACCTTGGGGCCCCGGCTTATTAACACTTACTGTAGTATCAGTATCTGGTGACCCATTTTGGGTTTTGATTCATAAATTTAAGAAACTCAGGTGTAAAGAGGTGTGAAAAGGATGACATTTGATGAAGAAATGTGGAAATGTGTGTGTGCGATGGGAGAAATGTAGGGTGGCAGTGTGGGATATTTTCATAATACTTTACATGAAAAAAGATCATATACATTCACTGAACAAAGATTATGATAATAAAATGCACTTTTTTTACTGGAAAATATATCAAAATTAATTTTAATGCCAAAACTATCTTAAAATATTTAATTTTCCACTTAGAATAAAAGTGCTGTCTGCCATATCTTTTTTTTATTTTTTTTTTATCTATCTATACACCTCTTTCATAGGATTATGCACGAAAAATGGTGCCTAACTTCTCGCAAGATATCATACGAACCGTTGTATGAGGATACGTAGGTCTGCTTGTGCACATGTACTGCAGATTCACATGCATATCTGCTTGCATACAGGCACATAGACACGACTTCTGCCCTCATTATATTGGTGGAAACAGAACTATTCTTGTTGTAACTTGAAAAGTTCAGTTTTGTTTATGTCTCGGTGTGCTTGTTAATCTGCAAAGGGAGAGTGAGTGGGTAGAAGAAGGCTTGTGTATTTGTTTGTGTGAATATGTGTGTACGTACTGTAAGTGGTGGATGGTGTGTGTGTGTGTGTGTGTGTGTGTGTGTGTGTGTGTGTGTGTGTGTGTGAGAGAGATTTTTCTGGCTGTGACTACGTGCCTCTCTGCTGTTTTTCCAGGCTCGTCGTCAAATTGATCTGCCTGAATGTTTGTGGTACTGAATGTCCTCTTTCCCCTGAGGAGAGCAGGCAGCGTTCACTCACTGATTTCTGTCTCATTCTACTTCTCTTCTCCATTTTTCTTACTCTTGCCGTCAGGTCTCCCAGGGGACAAAAACAAAGAGATAAAATTGTGTATATGCACGAGTCAATATTGGCATCGTGACTTTTTCTGTTCCATTGCAACCATCATACCAACTGAATAGAGACAAGGCGGACTAAGAATGAACTCAATGAACTACAATCAGCAAATTAAATGGAAACCTCCTCTACTACATCAAATCCATTTCCTCCATGTTAACCTTGCACACAACTGTCCCTTAAGTCACCCTTGTTATGTTTTATTTTTGCTAGAGGAATGAAACCAAGCTTTTTGAAACCTTAAAAGGTGACAGTACATGGTAAATTTCACACCGATACCAGACAGGATTTAGTAAACGTCCTCACACCCAAGCAACAAAAAAGGTTGCTCATCAGTGTCTTGAGTGTTCCAAAAATGTCGTGTTTCGTCATCTGCTACAGCAGTTACAATGGTTAGAATAACCCACAACAATTTTCAAAACACTAAATTATTTCCCCATAAAATAGTGACATGCTATTTCTCCTCACTACTCATTAAACTTAGCTCAGTAGTGTGCTGTAACTATTTCTAATAACTAACTTCCTACAGTTTGCCCATAAGCTCCTACCACAGCACCTTCACAAGACATCTGTTGACTCTGACTGGCTATATGGTGTAACATAGCCTAACCTAATAACTTGCAGCTCAGAGGCTTGATAGATTGCATGCACCGGAGGATAGGAGGATGAATCTGCACTTGGCACATGCATTGCAAGTTCTATAATGATGTCACGTTACTAAAATACTGTATTTCATGATATAAACTCTGCAGAGATCTCGCTGATACAGGACACTTTGGGAATCTTTAATTGTATATATTGCCGTTGTGGTTGTGTGAGTTATTTTCTCTAACAGCTTCCTCCTTCCCCAGCCAGTTCATATCATGATAACACACCTGGCCTCTGACTCATATTTTAGGCTGTCATCTCCTGAATCTACTCCTCTGCAGCTCTCCCTGGGTTTGGTTTAAATGTTGGCTCAAACTGACAGGCTCAGGAACAGTTACAGAGGAGCAGACCCAGGAGTTAAAATAAAGGTGAGTCAACTGCTAACTCACCATAGGTGGTTAAAGTTATACTGCTGTTTTGCATTTTACACAAACAGTGCAGACATTTGGTTGTTGTTGTTCCAGTTTGTCAAACCATTGTGGCTTTGGAAAACATAAACCCCAGTTTAAAGAGCATGTATGTCAGCTGTTTAACCTTCAGCCCATTCTCATTTGTGTTAAGAAAAGAATATGACCAAACAAACAGCCTTGTCTGCCACTGGGGTCCATTCAGGAGTTATAACTTATAGCACTATAGTAATTCCATTATTAAAAAGCTATTTAACACACCAGGTGCAATGGGGACTTGAGACTGTCAACCAGAGATGGCAGTGAAACACTGCTTTTCAGCCTAGTGTTAAGGCCACATGATACCTTTTATGTGCTTAGTAACTTACATGTTTATGTTATATTCAAAAAATAAAAAAATAAATAAAAGACTAAAAGAAGTCACATATTTTCTGGCTTTCCACCACAGTGCCCTCCCACTCCCTCTGCCAATCTACTGCATTCCTTTAATTAGAATGGCTCCCCAGATGCTCCTTGTCTTTTGTTTTGAATGGCTCCTAAAAGGGAAAAACTCTTTTCTTTCTGATGTCTATGGCACTATTTAGATTTAATAATGCCATCCTTAAATCTCTTATTAGAATGTGAAATGACTAAAACAAGTCTCTTATCTCATGACAGCCTCTGAGAGATAGTGATGACATTTCCATGCAATCTGCCTCTCTATCATCCACCCCACTTCAGTGAAAAGTAGTGAGACTGTTGAATTGGATTAACCATTAATATATGTATGAAAATTGTTGTTACTTTGAAGTTTCAATGAGATTGGGTATAGTGTTCTTGTCAGGGTGAAATATTGATGTGAAGTCACTTAAGTAATTATTCTTGTTAAGATATTATTGTTTCTCTACATGTTAACACAGTCCGTGGGACTTTTATGTCACCTGGAAGAGATTTATTCTTTCAGTCAGTTTACTTGTCCTCCATCTGACTGCTGACTTGCCTTTGAGAAAACTGTCTTTGTGCAAGTGGAAGAGGAATTTCACCATTTCTTGCCATGTCTAGAGTTGAACAGCTCTTTGTGAAATTTCCTTTTCAACTGTTTCACAAGAGGATCCTCCTGCACCTCCATCATTGTTGGTCATGTTTTCTCTAACACTGACTCAGCTTCTGCTATACAGTGAATGCTCTTTTCCTGTCTCTCTCTATCTCCAACCCCTGACTCCTCATCAATAACACTGTCCCCTCTGTGTCCGTCCTCTTACTCATTTGATGGGCGTTTAACCCAGAGCACAGTGTCAGTTTCCCTCAATTGCCCCCACTTCCCACTGTGAAGACATCAGTTGTCCTTTAAATCTGGCATATCTAAATTTCTAAACCAGTTCAGCGCAATCTTTTTTTTTTTTTTTCATCTGAAAATAACACATTTTGCCCACAAGACAGCATGCTTCCTTCGTTTATCACTAAGATCAACTTGAATCACGGCTGGTTGTGGCGTGGCAGTTCACCAGCATCATCTGTTTTAGAAATAGGGCAGCAGTAGAAATAACAGGTTTCCTGGTGGGAACCACTGAGAGGAAGCACTGGTGCCTCCATGCCAACCTCAACTAGTATATTCATTATTGACTGGTGTGGTGCAGAAAAAGAAGAGCAGCAGCAGGAGCATTGACCTCAGAAACCACTTTGATGCTCTCATTGCATGTGATGTTGTCAGCTGGCTAAGCCACATCTCTTCAGTGAGCTATCTTCAGCATCTTTAATCCCATGACACTGTGTGAACTGTTCAAAATCCCAGACTCCCTCCATGTGCCATTCGTGCCAGCTGGCTTCCAATCAGATTATGACATGACAAGTGGGATGGCAATAAGTAACGAAAGAAAGAGAAAGAAAAAGAAAGAGACAGAAAGAAAGAAGTAACAACCTGAATGACAGTATGACAACCTACTGTATTATTTGTTATTTGATGTACCTCCAGTGAAGAATGTGTCATCATCAGCTGTAGTATTTTACATCAACAAAGGTAATGCCAAACCCACAGTAAATACGCTTAATTATCTATCAATTCAAAAAGCAAGCAGTCCTTCAATTTTTCTTTTTGTGTCTGCAAGACAACAAACCTGCAGAGCATCTTGTGTGTTTGATTGCAAGCAATTGTGGGAAATGCTGCTGAATTTCAATGACACTTGGAACTGTTGATTCTTAAACGATAACCTGTAAATACCACACAGTCTTGTAATGTCATACTTTGTTAGCACATGATATAGTAGCATTACACAGATCCAAATAAAGCATAAGTTAATGGTGGAATCTTAAATTCCAAACAAACAGACACACTTCGACAAAATAACAAACATTCCTAGATTATTCAACAGTAGTTAAGTGCGTCATTATATCAGTCCGTCCACTTGACATGTTTAGGTTTGAACACAACTATTCATAAAGGAAATCCACTTGGGGAAGAATGAGTATGCAAGGGCTTCCTCCCACTTGGTGACAGTACAGTGATTCATCTTCCTACAAAGGAAATCCTTGACAGAACCTTGCTACACACACACACACACACACACACACACACACAGGCTTCTTCAATGAATGAGTGTAATGCTTTAAACTTGCCAAAGTTGAGGTAGGTGGAGAGGAAGAAAGCCAAGTTTCTTTTAGGTTGTGTTTACTCTTGAGCTGATTAGAAAGTGTTTTTCCAGATGTGAAGCTGTTAGCCTTAAGAGTTTGGGTGATCGCCGTTGTCAAATCAGGGTGGTTTGGGGTGTGGGTGTGGGTGTGGGTGTGGGTGTGTGGGTGTGTGGGTGTGTGTGTGTGTGTGTGTGTGTGTGGGTGTGTGTGAAAACACAACTGGTAAAAGCGTTTATATAGGTTTTTGTTCGTTTGTGTTTAAAAGAGGTGAACACAGTATAACTTCATGATTGTCTGAATAGGGGGAGAAAAAGGTTCAGTGGATGAAAGAAGAAAAAGTTTAAGGGAAGGGGACAAAGAGGGTTTGACAGAAATAAACAGGGTGAAGAGAAAAGAGGAAGAAAAAAAGGAAGGAAGAAATAAGAAAAGACAGAGAGAAGCTAAGGGAAGAAGACACACACATCTACACAGCCATGCTGCAAAGTTACTTGTTGCTTTTACTTGTTACTTGTAATGTAACTTTTTCCCATTCCTTCAATAATTTGACTTCTAATAAAGTCAAATGCAACTCTAGCATTTCATATTTATTATTACTCTTTCAGTTTATCATGAATATAGAGGATATTAGGTCATTAGAACTACTTCAGACTCGTGAACAATGTCACCAAATTGTATTTGCTCCAAACACTAAGTCGGAGCTTGTACATTCATATTCATCCATTGAACTGACATTCAAAAAATTACCCTGGGGTAATTTCCATTTATTACTTAATATGAATAAATAGGTTGTGGATTAGATCACTTCAATTTAGGTGTCAAAAACAACAATCATTCTCTTGTTATCACAAAGTACAAACAGAAACCTCCATGAAGCAGTGACACTGTGAACCGATTCCTGGGGAATGGATCCATCTGTCTGCCATCTGCCACTGATCAGGTAATTTATCCACTTACACTGGTTGGTGATGCTAATGTGAAATGTGCTGCTGTGGAAATTAATGTCAAATAATTCCTCTAAAACATGTTGTGATGCAGAGAATGAATTGGAGATAAAGACACAATGACAGTGGGGGAAAACTGAGTTGGGATGATATTTATCTGGAGAGTTAAAACAGCTTTAATACTTGCAGGTTTACAGTATTTATGGTGAAAATAATAATAAGAGGGCCAACTAAAATCTTTGCTCTCAGGGTCTAGAGTTGGTCCTTACTAAGATAAAAGTACAAGACAAACTCTCTCTGTCTCTACTGCACACACAGTTTATTTCTTTTTGCATCAGCAGGTACAGTTTGTAGGAAACATAATGCTGAGGGATCTCCTTTAACCAAGTGCTTTAGTAGCATAAATGTAACACAGACAATTTGGTTGACAATGTGATGTGATGCCACCAGTTTAACAGGTGAAAACCTCTTTCGTTAAGATCAACATTCATTAATGCCATCCCACAACAATGAACACAAAACACCCATTTGAGAGGAGACAAATGAAAATCCACTGTTAATATGAAGCGAGAGTACACAGAATATACACTAGAACCAACACATACAAGAATGTTTTGTTCAGTTTTGCAGCTGGTAAAAGGATGCTGTGATGATGACTGTTGAACAAACATACAAAACAAAACAGGGACCAGGGATCCACTGGTACGGATGCAACTTAAAGCACAGCAGAAAACATTAAAACCATTTGTAGGATGTGTCATGCAAATCAGCAAAGATGTGCATAATAATTGTTAACCCAAAATGTAATGAGGGAGCAAATCATATAGAGCTTAACTGCATACACAGTTTAATTGTTTCAGCGTTCCCAAGAGTCTTTCTGGATAAACAAGAGCAAGGTCCTCGCCAGTAGAGGTGGAAGTCTTGTCAGAAACAAAATATCACATCCAGCACAAGTCAAATTAGTGCAGATTAAGATTGGAAACCCATTTGTGATTGTGATCCGTTGTTTATTTCCTCCTCAAGTCAAATAATTTAATTTTCTATTGTGATTCATCATCCAAGTGACTCCTGCAGCAGCGCTTGTCCAAGTGTAACTGTTCCCAACATTGCTATTATGGAGAAAATCAGTGTGGAATTTATATGGCCATAATCATAACTGATTCAGTTTTGCAAAGTTTTTATGAGCTTCTTATGAAAGTAAGATGGATATCAAGAAACACAGCTGATACATCATGGTACTGTGGGACATGTTAGAAAAACAGTTTTTCGTTAATGGTATATTTTAAGTTTTAATTATGGCAACTTAAAGTAAAATAAAAAAAACAATTACCAAAGATTTGCCTCTCGTTGATCATTGATGTAAGACAATAATGCATCTCCTGAAAATGAGAAACTTTTATAGATAAAATAACCAGAAGAGAATGTAGGTTGTGTGTTTATTGTGAGAGTGCATTGCATTCATTTTAATTATGACTCAGTATCTCATAATAATAATAATTATTACTATCAGTGGCTGTCAGTGTGCCCTTTCTTAACTGACCTGACAACCTAAAATCAGGTCCTACGGCTACTTTACTAAGAGATCTTGTAATTACAAAATCTGTATTCTGTAATTATGAGATAAAGATCTTAATTATGAAATACAGACAGGGATAAGATCTCCATTTGTTTTTTCTTGTTTGGAGAATTCAGTGTGCTTCTGTAGTTGCTTATCTTTTAAATGAAATATGTGACAAATCAAGGACATTTATCACATTGACGCAAAAATCCTGTAAATCTAATATAGCCACAAGGCAGTTGCATTTATTGATTTGGTTTGGTTTTCCGGTTGAATACTGAACGCAGTTGTGGGCTACAGGTTACTGGTAAACCAGAATGTCGCTGGTTTGATCCCTGGACCTGCAGAAGAGATCTGGGTCAGTAAGTGAAGGGAAAGAGACCAAAGTGTGCCCCTCACTCATTATCACCCCTGAGATCCCCTGGATTAAAGACCCACCAACTGCTACAATGAAGCTGAACCAAAACCTGTACCAGTAGAGACATTTCTATGATCTTAATATGAATGAATGAATGAATGAATGGAAATATTATTATTGTTGTGTCATGCATAAAACTATCCCCAGCCTGCATTTGCTTAAAAGACACCATAACTTCACACAAGCCAGGATCAGAGTGCTGAGTTCACATTTCCAAACAACAGATAAAGTGCAAAAATAGAAAAACAACTAAAGCATCTTTCACAGTCCAATCTTGACACCGTTATTGAGAACAAAATTCATAAATCACTGACAAAAACAATTACTATGTAGTACTGGAAAAATCTTAATAAATACTAACTAAATCATTTAACTTGCTTTATTTCCCAGGCTTTTGAGACAAAGTTGGCAAACTTAAACACAATAAAAATTTTTGCTCATTTGTACACCAGAATATTTCATGGTTTTGTTGAGCCATTTCATGGAACATTGACTCTCTTAAATCACTTTCCACCCAAATCACATAGCTAACACAATCGGTTTTCCCCCTGATTATTTTTGAATCGACCAACCTCAATGGCCACAGGAAAAACACCAGCTTCTTTCACCCTAATTCATATGTTACATCTCCTTTTATCTAAAAGCCACATTTTTGTATAATATGCACATATTCACATATTCGTAAACAGTATCCACAAGGCTTATTCTTAAATAAAGTTAACGTCACAGCATAAATGATTCCTGTAGATTTACAGCATATCCACCTCCTGACAAAAGCTCTTTTGCCCACAGAGAACTGTGTGATTTACTCCACATAAACACCTTCTTATTTATTCTATCCTCTGCTGTTGTGATTAGACCGCTCCACAGTCGCATCATTCCACATTTTTGTTGTACTGCTCCTGGTACCCAGCCATTGTCTCCCTCAATTGCCGGAATGGGAGCAAATCTGTGAACCGCCAGAAAATATTATATAGCTCTATTCTGTAGGGTGTCTACAGCTTTAGATTAATTTAAGGCCCACACCCCTGCAGCGTAGTTCAGTATAGGGACACATATATATAGTATACTCTCATATTGTACAGCTTATAGTGAAAATACATCATAGCAAGACATCCTGTATGTCTACATGGAGAACACACAGCAGTTGGCAATAAAGAGACACATCATTTAGATGTTATTTTGTGGATCTGATCATTATGGGCTTGCATGTGGATGACCCGCTGTACAGTGTGTACTGTGTTTGATTCGCTGCAACAAACTGCATTGTTTTTATTTAACATTAATGTTTTCAAGTTTGTCTTTCCAGCATTGAAATGGAGGATTAGCAGAAAGGCTGAAAAGCAGCTGAGCTTTTCAAACACTTGGAAGATAAATGTGCGGAAGGTAGGGGCACTTAGCCACACATTAATATATAAAAGAAAACTCTGAACTCAAGCGCCTTCATTTTACAACAAGCAGCCAGGAAGGGCAGGCAGGCACACACAGGCTTTACTTGACACCCACTAAAGCACAGACGGTGTTGAGCTAAAATAACATGCGCTTGTAATGCACTCCTAATTTGAATTGAAAGTGTATTCTTTACAAAGCCGTAAGCAGAGTGCATTCTCAATTCTGTTGTGCTTCAAAAGAGATTTTCAGCATGGTCGTCCTGAACAGCACTCACACTGAGCTAGACCAGAGCTGGAACTAAACAAAACACGAGATCAGTGCAGGTAAGAGGGAGAGCGAGCGGGATAGGGATTGAAAAGAAACAACACGGCAGAGCAACAGAATGAGAGCCATCCAGATAATATGTGGAAAAAAAATCAAGCATTGGTTCAGAAACACAAAGCCGTGAGATAAATGTGACTATGGGCCGGAGAGAAAGGGAGGCAGCAGAGTTGATGAGTGGGAACCATCATCCTTCAAACATCTACTCAACCAGCCTGAATGGTCACTTGGTGTAAAGGAGATGTTTCTGACAAAGGGCAAGGATTGTCAGCACAGAAGCAGCCACAGAGATCACTTGTAAGATTACTGGTAAACAATACGAAGAGGTTTTTCCCTGTGCTAGAATTACCTTGTTTGTGTGCGATTTTGCTCCTTTTTGTCTTTGCGGTATTTGATCTCGGCCTGGTTCAATTATTCAACGTAGAGTGCATTTTTAGATCGAGTAACATCATTATTTTTTTAGAGATAGAAGTTTTTAATGAATGCATGATGAAATGTCACATGTTTAAACATTAAAAAGGATGAAGCCAGTTCCACTCCAGTAAATACGACATGAAGCATGCATTTTCACACAATCTTTAATAATAGTAACACAGATAGTAATGGGCTGCTGCCATTTCTACTGCATACAAAAAAACACGGGGTCAGAAACCTAACGCTATCTGTCATAGTCTGGACTTGGATTGGATCCATACACCCTGTATAGAATATCACACTTTTTATATAATTGATCTGGATAGCAGACCTTTATAGATGTAGAAACATGTGACTCTTGGTGAAAACAGTCTGTTTCAGTTGGGGGGATGGTTGAACATACAGTGCTGAAGGACTTTTCAATTCAAAATGTATTTGCTAATGCAAATTAGTCATGAGCTTCATTTTTAGGATTTTATTGTTTTGTTTACATATGCCTGTAATTTTGCTCTCCCAGTCATCATTAAACTTTAGTTTTTAAACATCCTGTTAAGTCAAGTGATTATTTTGAAGTCCGTATTAATGTATGATATTAAAAAAATAAAAATAAACACTGATATGTTTCAGACAAATTGTTTCCAGGGATAAGAACGTGTTAACTGGAGAGTGATGGTTTGAGATATGACACCTTAAATGCCATAAAGAGGCTTGTGTTTCAATCAAGATGATCCTGAAATAGTAAACTGAGGTCAACTAAAACTGTATAAACTGAATGTCTTCTTTTGGTACAGAGATTATATACAATTTGAATTTCAATGGTGCTCTTTTGATATCCCGTAGTGCACAATTATACGAATGCTTTTTACCACTTATATTATATCTTTTAAAAGAAAAAGGTTTTCCACGGCTTTCAAACGTTGCACCTTTTAGGAGTGACAAGCCCGGTGGTTTTATCCCACATTACCACAGACTGTGCAGGTGAATGCAGCCTCTCAGTTCTGTGGCTGCCTTAAACATTATGTTCCCAGTGTGTCCCCTGAAGGGCCCGAGGTGAGGACAGGCTATTTTCAGCACCCATATTGCGGTGCTGCCCTGTTCCGAATTGACTGACAGCTCAGTTTGAGGGTGGAAGAAAAGGCTTTATGTCGCCTCTGGATGATCTGCCAATCACAGCCGGACCAACTGCTGTTGTTAAGGATCGTGTGTGTGTGTGTGTGTGTGTGTGTGTGTGTGTGTGTGTGTGTGTGCACTGACTTCCAGAACTACATGTGGTACGTGTCAGGATTGTTGTGGATGAAGTTTAGAGGATGGTTGGGAAGCTTGTCAGTTGTACTCACAATGACAAGGAAGGTTCATCTTTACATACACGGCTAATTGCCTTTCCAAAACAGTTAGTGAGGAAACACAATTGCCTAAATTACATGCACTACTAATGTTGTCTTTTTTTCCCATCCAGTCTGACGTCTTTATACTGCATCGACGGTGTGGGGGGGGTTGTTGACGTGTCGGGTTGGACGTACTGAGAATTACAACACTTTGACATGAGGGACGTGTTGGCCTCCTTTGTCCTACATGTTGCTAGGATTGGGCAACTTAACACTCTAAGGTTAACTAAGGTTAGAGAAGTCTGTGGTCTTCTCAGTGATGACTTTTCAAAAGTAAATTGGAAAACTTTTTGACTTTTGGAAGCTCCGGAAAAAGCAAATAATGAAACCTTGAGTTTTATTATGTCCAAGTGCGACGAATGTCAAGAATGAATTGTAGAAGGAAAGTTATAACTTGCTATTTTCCTGATACTGTTTTTTTTTTTTCTTTAGGCTTCTAAGTAACTGAACACATTTTTTTTGTTTTCTTTACTATCTGATTTTACAGTCTAACAGAGTTTCAATATGTCCCATCTACAGTCCTGTACTGTACATGCAGAACACCCGCTGGCTCCCATATGCACTCACACTGTGCTGAATATCTTAGCTCTCCTTCTTTACAGTCTTGCATACAACACAAGGAGATTACCAAGAAAAATAAATATGTTGCTGGTTTGGAGATACAGTATTACTATGAATTTTAAACATAGCAATTATTTAATGATACTAATGATACTTTTTTCTCCCATAGCCTTGATTATTGTAATCCTCCTGTTATTAAAAGCAGGTCGTGATCTTCCAAACTATTGCATGTTAATGCTTAGATATTATTAATGCTTTGTTTTGTCTTCTTGAAGATCTTTTCACCCCCTCTGAGC
Source organism: Lateolabrax maculatus (assembly GCA_031216445.1). NCBI lineage: Eukaryota > Metazoa > Chordata > Actinopteri > Acropomatiformes > Lateolabracidae > Lateolabrax > Lateolabrax maculatus. Next base: position 2,799,692 of record CM062209.1, read on the forward strand.
AGAACTGCATCACTAAAAAACACCTTTTTATATATTAACAGTTTTTTATAGTAATTCACAATTTGCAATTGGAAACAACTTGTGCCGGCATTTTGAAAGAAGTTTTAGGAATCTCAATTATTTTTTTAGGTTAGTTTGCACATACACAGTTTAAACCTGCTTTGAATGTTGGTTTATCTAACAGTTTCTGTCCTTAGTTTCATACTAAACAGGTTCAGTTTGAAACATCTCTTTTAAATCTGGATTTAGTTTATCTCAGCTGGATGAACACAGGATATATAGCTAATTACCATGGTTATTGAAACCCTTTTCACTTTTTCAATTACTTTGACACTGCTGTGTCTAGCTGGAGACTTTGAATGATGTTCTCAGATTCTGCCTCAATTGAGCTATCTTGGAAACAAATGCAACTTCAATAATTGTAATGTTATAAAGTAATGATATTTAAAATTATGGATTACCCTCCTTACAATTAACTCCCAATGCACAATGTTTTCTGACAGATTTTCTTTTGAAAACAATGGGAGATTATGTCTCTCTAACTATATGTAGCTGACTATTGTTCTATACAGGATTTATACAATTGTATACAAAAGTAATTTATGCCTTCCTTTCAAGTTTTCTGCACAGTTTTGCCAATCAACAGAAAACTGCAGCACATTTAGATGCTGCTGGAGTTCTAACAGGGACCAGGCGGACTGACTAAATCCATCCTCTTCGTAATGTACCACTGTTATGACAATGGTCACCCCATTTTGCAGTCAAAAATCATTCAGAACAAAGTTATCATTGATTTTTCTTATATAAAAATCAATATATATTAGAAATTGCAAAGCAAATGTTGAAGAAAATTGGTCCTCACTGTTCTTTGTAAACTCAAAGTGCTCCAGCTGACCAGCCAACTAGCAATCTAACCTGCAAAATTATGTTAGCAAGTTTGCTTTTTCCCGAGTGGATGTTTGTTGGTTGGTTTCTCTGTCTTAGTGCGCTGATAATTAAAGGCATGCCAACTCACTAAAATATAAAATAGACATTTTCCTTGTTTTTAAATATTTTTTTTCCTCAAAAGAGGCCACAAGACATTTTATTTCATAAATGAAAACTGCATGCTGTAGCAGAAAACTTTAAATCACTGGCTTCCAGGTACGAAAGAGAAGTTAAAGTGCTGCGGCTGGTTTATAAATCACTTAGTGGCAGAAGGCCAAAATACATTCTTGATATGCTTGAAGAATATAAACCCAGTAGGTCCCTTAGATATTTAGGAGCAGTCAGCTGTTACCTGTACAGTAAAAGACAAACACAGTGACGCTGCATTTAGGTGCAATGCTGCTCACAGATCGAACCGACTTCCTCGTGATATTAATCATCTGTTAACTTAAGCCACTTAAATTAAACTCCCTTGTTCTCCTGTGCCTCTGACTAATTTTCATCTCTGCAATTTCATTTACTTTAATAAATCCGGGGTTCCTGCATAGTAACTTTACTCATTTTCTTTATTATTACTTTGTAATTTTGTCATCTGCATTTTTTTCCAATTCTTAATTAAGTTGCTCTGTTGTATTTTTATGTTTATGCCCTACAGTACGTTAGACTCCTTGAATTACCTTTCTGTTTAAACAGCATCCCGATTTAACTTGTTATGGTGATATGATTTACCTCTGCTAATGAGTGCTAGTGTCTTCTTGCTATGCCGTTTTGGCAATAGGACAACAAGCATATCTAAAACATCCAGTAACTGAAGGACACTTAAACTTACATAATTGCTGCAGTATATTGACCAACACATGGATCAAAGCACCAGTACAGATTAATAAAAATGCAAAAAGACAACATTATATGGCTACATAATTGGTACATGCATACTGGCGTTGGCATATGAGTTTGTACACATTTTTATGGAATGAGCCAACAAAAAAAAAGAAAATAGCCTTATGGTGACTCAAATAAAAGGGCCATGGTTTATTTGGACAGTCCAGTGAATAATTTTACTGTAACATGACAATTTGTCCAATCCAAAACAAAATCCCTTTTCAGTCTTTAGTCTATATCCAATCCATGGTTGTGTTGCAGTTCATCTGCATGCGTTTGTCAACATTTGAAAAGGCCATTGCTTTACATTCTATGTTATTCATTTCTAGGTCATAAAACCAACCCACTTCTGTATGCAAAGAATGGCACACCATTTCACATTTGCAATGCATACGCTGAATTGTCTAAGTCTGATTAGGAAAAGCTCAAATGTGCGGATTTCAATCTGCATAAGAGCTGCATAATGTATACCCAATCTTAACTGGACCCAAAAATGATAGGCTAGAGGAAATAAGGACCATGAGAAGATGAGTCTGAAAGTTGGAAAATACAAGAAATGGCAAGAAAATACATTGGCTGTTTTGTCTGCAGGTTGGTGAAAATTGCTCCATTATACAAACATGAGTTTGATCCATCATCAGCTTGTCCATAAAATGAGCACTTCACAGCATGGGATACAATCTCTGGCTGCACAGACTGGTCAAATTGTTGAATCACTTCATTCTGAATTGTGTCTGAAAAATATATTGAACCCATTCTCCTTCACACTGAGGTTTAATGTGCATTGAACCATTATTAGTTTGCACAGTACAACATCTTGGCTCGTGTCACCTCTGATAGCAGTTCTCATGTCACTGTCTTCATCAATAGCTGGAGTCATTGTTATGTTCTGAATAGTCTTACCTTTTAGTTTATCATGCTCTGTTGCCTTTTATTCTTTCCAATGCCAGCTTTGCCTCATTGTTTCAGCTTTTACCTCAAGAGTCCTGATACACAAGTGGAAACTCAAGAGCGTAGGTTTGGTTTCGACTTTGGTGGTAGCACAGTTGTGCATATTGGCCTTGCTCTTCATCTCTTTTTCTCTTCCATATGCACATGCAGGCTCACACCGAAGAATACATGCTGGGGTGAATTTACGCTTTATAAGTCCATAAAATAATAATAATAGTTGCAAAGCATCACTGAGCTTCTGTTACATACATAAATGCAGAAATAAAGTTTCACAGGTTTTGTGAGACCCGTTGGCTCTTGAATTATTGAGGTGAAAATTCAGCTACTATTGCTTGTTTTGATTTAAAAGTAAGTCATATAATTTCCACTTAAAATATTCTACGTAGTATTCCTTTAATTATGTCTTTGGATCACTGTCTGTTTTCACTGAGAATCTTAAAGTGGCATTTTTAATCTAAATCCAGGTCAAGTTCATTCAACTTTTAAATCAAACATCAAATGTCCTCACAGACTTTGACACTAGCAGTTTTCTTTTTTCTTTTTATATGTCCATGTATTTTTTCATTGTGACATATACTGTTAAGATAGAATTTTGTTTTGGATTTTATGTTGTCAATTGAAAATGAGAAGAAGATAGATATGTCTCACAAATAAATACATAAATAAATAAATAAATCTCTTCATACTTTTGTGCAGTGAATCTGATAAATCAATAAGTGTTTTATCTAAAAAGGTTTTTTTCTAGATTTCCACTCTAAAGTAAAAATAAAAGGCCAGCAGTTTACAGCCACAGTGTGGACCCATGCAAAAATAACAGAGGATGTAGGTGACGGTCTTAAGAAACTTCTAATCTCTCATGCAGCTGTACAAGTACAAGTGTACTCCAAGATGTGCCAGTGCACTGTTACATAACTGTTGGGTGTGGTTACAGGTAGGACAGGGCAAGTAATCTAAAAACAATTTAACTGACCTAATTTCAATCATGTCGATAAGTTTGATGCATTTCATACAAACTTCATAAATGTCCTTCATACAGGATGCTTCCCCCCTCTGTGATGCCAGGCCGTCATTGTAAATAAGAATTGTTCTTGATGGACTTGCCTGGTTAAGTTAAGGTAAAAAAAGTCATACATTGATTTTTTTTTTTTTGGCAAGGATATTATTGTTAAGTCCCTGGCAAATGTATGTTCTCATATGCAAGGTTGGTAAAAAGCCACAGGTGGACTGTGTGTACTGTACATGCATATGTAAACACCTGCCTGTACTTCTTTTCAGGACCGGTGTCAGTATCGTTCTCTATGGACCATGACTTTACAATCAGAGTACGCCTCACATTTCGGCCCATCGAGGCTGTCCCTTCATGTTACAGCCAACACCTTCTACAGAGGGCGTCCCATTAAAGATTTACACCGCTCACCACTTAATGAACCAGAGGGAGACAGGAGGGAGAGGAGATAAAGGACGGACAGAGATGGATGAAAGAAGAGGAGGAAGGGAGGCCAGCGGGAGGCGAAAAGATGAGGTACGTGAGATGTGGATCCTGGCTTTCAGGTGTAAAGAGTAGACTTTAGGAAAAGCAAAAACCTTTAAAGTAGGACATAAATATCTGAACATTTGTGGAAATTATGCTTCCTAATTCATTTCTATGGACTATGATGGCCAATGACGTCGAACAGGGACGTCTCCGTTGTTGTTGTCTGAACACACCCTGCCATCTTGGTTTCTCACACTTAGAGACCAACACACACACACACACACACACACACACACACACACACACCTACACACACACACACCTACACACACACACTCCAGACACAGTCCCACTATCTCTTACTCTGCTGCCAAAAGCTGTCAGGGAGATCAAAGTGGGTAAATGTGTTTGATGGAATACTCCACTTTCTTCATTTGCCACATAGACTGGTTTGACTTGAAAGAGTTTTCACTGAAATGAATATGGAGTGCATTTCGAAACAGGAGTGGATATTGGGGGGGAAGATAACAGATAGCTGGGTGAGTGTTCAGAGCTCATGTGCCGGGGCAGCTCCTCACTTCATTTTATTATAATTTGTGGAATCAGCTTTCAGCATAATGCAAGGCTCAGAATCAGGTTGAAAGGCGGTATAGATAAGCTTTACATTGTTAAAAAAAAATTCTATTCTTTAAGTCTATTCTTCTCAAATATCTAGAGGCAGCACACTCTTGTTCAGGTGTTATGAATGTGATGTGAATCAGGGTTAATGTAAAATGTCAGCATTGAGTCGCTTTTGCCTCTTACTGTTCTTTTCTTTCACATGTTGCCTCTCTGACTTTCTCTCCTTCTGTCTCCCTTCTTGTTTCCCTCTCTTCACCACTTCCACTCACGTCCTATCTCACCATCTTCCTCTCATTTTCACTCCTTCGTAGCTCAGACGCAACTCCACCTCATCATTCGTTCACTAACCAGGATCTCCTTGTATAACCTTTTTAAAAAAGCCCTTTCGGTTATCCCTGAGGGTAATTATGTAGGCAGGGTTTCCATGTCAATGAACAGGACCCCAACTGTTTCTTCCCTTCATTAGTAAAACCGTGACATGAGAAGAAACCATAGCAACCACCACAGAACAGCCGCAGCGGCTGTGTCGCATGAGAAAGAAAAGAGAAGGATCCCCAGTGTAAGGCATGCATGTGTTGTATGTGTATGTGTGAATGGGCGGTTATCGTTTGTTAATTAGCCCACACATCGTCTGTGGTCTTATTGATCAATAGCTTTGGTGGCTGTTAATAGGGAGTCAGGAGTATCAGAGCTTCCTTTTGAGTTGATGGAGAAAAAAGGACAAAAGCAATATTGTAGACTCGTGCAAATTCTAGGGTAACAGAGTACCAACAGAGAACACATTTGTGACCTTGGATATTTATAGGATACTTGTCTTGTTGGCTTCATTGCCTTTCTTCTGAGTTAGATGCTCATTTGTATATTGGTACATTGCAGTTTTCACAACTTTCTGGTTGCTTCAAATAAACTCTCACATTTTTACCATCAAAGGAACTAAGTACCTGTTGTTCCAGAGAGGGTAATCCACTCGATGGAGTGTCCTCCCCTTTGTCTCCGGCTGTAGCGTGATGTGTCATCATTCATGTGAGAATATTGTCCCAATCATTAACTTGTTGATCCAGATCTGCAATTTTCTTCAATCTTTGATAATTGTCTTGAACTTGCAAAGCTCCTCCACTGTTTCAAGCTCTGTTTATTAGAAACTTGAATCGATGTTGCAACAACCTTTTGAAATATACTGCATTTTTTCCAAAAAATAAACTAGCCCTCAGGAATAGTTGGGTATTTGACAGATGTTATAGGTGAGATCTTTGCAGCTGAAGTGGTTGATGAATTTGTATTAATGGTTTCATACCTTTTTCTCTGCTGCTACCTTTGTGTTACCTTTGGGGTACACTTTACATTGACAGGAAATCAAAGCTGCTGTGTTCTGAAAGAGAAAAATACCAACTTTTACCCATCTACAGTATCAAGACTACAGCTGGTTGAGATAGGTTTTTGGATAAATTGTTTGTAAAGGGCTGAATACCCCTCTCCTCACCCCTCCCAATCTAGCGTCTAGGAGAACCTAGAGTGGCCGATGTGAAAACACGAAAGGTTATCTAGAGCCAGTGTTTGGTTTGTCCGTTCTGAGCTACTGTAGAAACATGGCTGTGCAACATGGCGGGATCCTTGAAGGAGGACCCGCTCTCTGTATGTAGATATGAAGGGCTCATTCTAACAGAAACGATTCTCAGTTTCAGGTGATTATACACAAACGAAAACATACTTATGAATATTATAGAAAATGTCTGCCAATAAATCCCCCTAAATCCTACACACTGGTCCTTTAAGTGCACTGTTTTCTTGTGGAAAGAAATCATTAAGCAATGAGCATTGTCTAATGACAGCGCCATGTGTCATTGATGGATGACCAGCGGTGGGCGGAGTAGCTAAATGACTGTTTCAATGCTTGTAATTTCCCTGTAAGTGCTACATCTCGTGTAAACTCTACATGTCCTGTTTGCTTTCATTTTTGGCCCCTGCTCGTGCCGCAGCTCTTTGTCTTTGCTTCTGTGCAATCATATGATCTTTTAACGCTGTTTTGTTGTTGTGGTCACACTGGTGAAAAACATAGGTGTGATCGGCTCATTCATATTCTAGTATATAAATCTGTCCAAAACTGTTCGATGCCATGGTTGTTTTGGGATGACTCACCAGCCCAACCCTTACATGACAACTGATATGAACGGCAATTAGTTGTCAATGGCTTCATTCAGTTAAGTGAACCTCTCTAAAGCAATGTACATTTACAAAGCTTAAACATGCAGTTACAAGTTTTGTATGGGAAAAAAAGCTGGCAAAAACAAGGACCCCACAGACCTCATTTACTTTTTTAATAGAATCCCTAATCAGAGATAAAAAGAATAATGGAGGCTTCAGGCAGCTTGAGTGTTTGGAGGGCTTAATGAGATAACAGAGGATCTGTGCACAAACAACACCAATTTTCGGAGGAGAGGAAACGGCTGAGATGGGGGACGAAAACAAACAAATAAAATGAGGGCAAAGGAAATTCATTCTGGGGTTGATTTGTTTGCATAATCAACAATAAGCCAGGTTTCAGGACGTGTGTTGCCTCTGACTGATTTACAATTCAGAGACGTTTTCTGAGTCACATGCAAAATGGATTTGAGACTAAACCATCCCGCTCGAACAGACAGTCTTTGAGCCGTAAGTTGACTGGACAACAACACTTCTCTTTTTTTTTATTTCATAACTGAAAAACATTGAAGGAGCAAAGCAGATGTCTCTCATTTTAGGTCAAAGTGGTTTGTTTCCCCACCATTTGTTAGCCACGGTCTCATTTAATGTCTTCATTACCGTCACTGCATGCAAAACACCATTACAATGAACGTCAAAAGGGTGGTGCCAAAATCAAGAAAAAACTAAATATATCACATTGGTTATTATTGGTTAGTACATTTAGGATATCACAATGGTTTATGCTGCTGATTTGTACTGGGGTTCAGAAAATTCATTAATTTACATCAATAAAATAAAACAGTTAATAAAACAGAGACATAAAGATAATTTTGGTGCCAATCTTCTCAACAGAAATTCAGCTTCAAACATGTTAAAACAGCATGTAATGTAATAAAATTATATAAACAAGGTGTTGATTAAATATGTGTGATGCTTAAAGGGTTGTTCATAGTGTCTGGCCACTTGGGGACAAACTCTCTGTGGGTCTAAGTAAATCAGTTAATGCAGCTTAAATTTTTCTTGTCTTTTTTTAAATTCATCGTTGTTATATTGGGTGGAGCTCGTTATTTTTATTTATTTTCCCCCTGTGAAGCACATCTCTGAACCCTTGTTGATCCACACGTATCTATGCCTGCTAATGAGGTGTGATGAACACTTTGTCGAGATTTTGATTAAATTAAATGCCTCCATAATGCCATGTTTTAGATCTTGCCAAGATTAATTTTAGTTAATAATAACCGGAGATTAACAAAATGTTTCTCTGGTAGGGAATTACAATTTTTGGAGATGTTTCAGAGAAGCTGTGGCCATGTTTTCCCCTCCCAATCTGCTTAACTTTCCTCGCGCTGTCAGACTGTCCTGACTGGAAGCTGTTACAAATTGGTAAAGAAGCCAAGTGAAGAAGAGGATTACAGGATTGTTATTTTATTTGTGCAGTGGAACAAGAGACAAAGCACAGAATTAAATTGTTTGCCTTTGGAGTAGATCCTAGCAGTGCGATCATGTGATTGAGACGTTTGGTAAACCCTTTTGTCCTGTGAGATACTGCACAATGTGAAACACAGATCAGATTAATATAAATTAGGGCAGGTTTCGCTTCATCTAGGGACATCATACTTTACCTGTCAATTAAGTGACACGTCTTCCAAAGACATTGGTCCTTTGGGTTGGCCCGAGTGACAGTTTAGTTTCTCCGATAACTCACACTACAACACTGCCAGTGAAGCTATTGAACATGTTAGATAGCGATCAGGGCCTCACAGAAGAGGCTGGGAGCACTGGATGGCAATTAAACCAGAGTATGCTGACCTTCCTACAACACGGGGGAGACAAGACAATCATGACCCCGCCGATGTCCACATCCTGAAAAAAAAGGCCATTTTGTCAGCTAACGATCAGTAGACCTCAGCCAGATCTGAGAGAGACGAGCAGTCCCACAAAAAAAAACAGCGTGAGTAATCAGTGTTTATTTTCACAATTCCACTAACTGACCAATGGGGTGCACCTCATCATCTATTGGTTCATTGATTCATGTATGACATCAGACCCTTGTGAATACATTTTGACAAAGCTGTGACAAAACTTCCAATAAGTCTGTCTCGCACTGCTAACAAGCTTCTCTGCACCGTGGAGGAGGGGCCCCGGGAGATGTTTCTGTTTTCCACCCTTACTTTAAACTCCCTGGCAACCCTTCCTCTCATAACACCACCCATGGCTTGGTGGTGAATTCTACTCCACAACAAGCTGACGGACACATGGCTTATTTACACACCCAGCAAACACAGAACAACACTATCATTTATTTGGAGCCACATCTATGTACACCTCATGTAAGTCCAATATTCACTCCTAATTTTTAGCTCTGGTTTGTTCTCCATCGAGTCCTGAGAAAAAAATGTTTATGTGCTAGATATTCCACTTTCTCCACCAGCTAGTCACTAACTGTCTGGTTCTGTTGTTCGGTGCTGGGCAGGTGGCTGAAACCAGCTGCCTGTTGTTGCTGGAGACTGTGTTTATGACAGCATGAGACTCAATCAGGTGGATTTGCTGTAAAATCAAAAATATGAAAAATTAAAAAAGCTCCATAGTGCTGCAGAGTTGGTGATACCTCTCTGTGGATCCCCTGACTGCAAGCAACCACTTTCACATTAATTGATTCACATTTTAAAATCTGTTCATTTTCTGCCAAGTTAAGTCAACATCATTAACTGTTCCTTTATAAATGCTGGATTGATTCTGAAATACCTGCCAGCACTTTTTTATTGATTTAAATGGAGGACAAAACAGTTGATAGTTGGATATGCACTGACCTCTGACCCTACTGTTGTCCATCTTGGAGTGTGCTGGCTGGTGTTGTGGGCTGCCCTCTTGGCCTTATCATTAGGTCTATAGAGTGTGAGCCCAGACAAAAGCTGCATTTGCATTGATTCAGCAGAAATTACCATTCAACTCCAGAGTGGTAATTGAGGAAACTGCTGTCTCCAGTAGTACAGTATAGGCAGAAAGAAGCAAAAAGGGCTAAAATGTGAGTTTTAAGCCATTGATTTTTTTAATTATAAAACTGTATTACCGCCAAGTGAATATTTACAGTTGCCGACATTATTTACACGATATGCCTCATTGGTTAGGTGCAGGTAAATAAGTCTTCTGTTTTGTGGTGTCACTCATAGCTGATTTCTGTAATTGAAACGAGAAACTACAGAAGGAAACTCAAAAAGTAACAAACCGTTATCTTGGTAGAGGGGAAAATAAGCTGTTTCCACTTGAATTTTG